>OY731404.1:16734783-17394783 GCA_963425845.1 Sphenostylis stenocarpa | reverse complement strand
TGTATATAAGGTTGTGTAATATGTGATTTTGAGTTGTTAAGTATTTGTGTGAGTGAATGAGAACAGAGAAAAGAACAACTAAGAAGACCAAAATCTTTATTTCATTTACATTGATTTACAGCAGAAAGAAGACTTGAATATATATAGCACCCAAGTTAAAGAAACTAATAGTAACTATAAAAAAAAAAAAAAGATATAAAAGAACTAAAATCTCTATCAATCCCCCTCAAGCTAGATGTAAGGATTGTTGAGGCCAAGCTTGGAAGTGACAAAATTAAAAGGAGAAGGATGAAGAGACTTTGTGAAGACATCAGCAAACTGGCTGGTTAAAGGAATATGGAGAAGATGAATGAGACCATCCAAGAGCTTCTGTCAGATGAGATGACAATCAATCTCCACATGCTTAGTTCTTTCATGAAAGGTAGGGTTTTTTTGCTATTTGAATGGCATAGCTGCTGTCACAGAAAGTGGTATAAGGTGTTGGAATGGAAAGATGAAGATATTGAAAGATGTAGTTTAGCCACTATAACTCGCAAGTAAGGAAATCCAATGCACGATATTCCGTTTCCGAAGAAGATCTTGAAATCGTGGTTTGTTTCTTGGATTTCCAAGAGATTAAAGAAGTTCTAAGAAAAATGCATAAACCAGAGACAAAAAGACGAGTGGTAATGCAGGAAGCCCAATCAGAATCAGAGTAGGCTTGAAGTTTCAGATCAGTGCCAGATTTATAGAGAAGACCAAGTCCAGGAGCATTCTTTAAAAACTTTAAAATACGCATGGCTTGTTGCATATGAGGCTCACGGGGTAAGGAAATGAATTGGCTAAGCTGTTGGACAACAAAAGAAATATCAGGTTGTGTATGAGTCAGATAAAGTAATCTACCAATGATACAACGATAAGATGAAGGATCAGGTAAAAGAGGACATTCATCAGCATGTAACTTCACTAAAGGATCAGATGGAGTAGATGCAGTCTTGCAACCAAGGAGACCTGCTTCAGAGATGAGGTCTAAACAATATTTTCGTTGATTAATGAGGAGACCAGCAGAGGACCGAAGAACTTCAAACCCAAGAAAATACTTGAGAGGACCCAAATATTTGATTTTGAACTAAGCATGAAGGTGAGTTTTGACAAGTTGTATTTCAGACAATGTATTTTCACTAAGAAGCACGTCATCAACATAAATAAGTGACACAGTAATGGAGGAAGATGTGATTTTGACATAAAGGGAATGGTCAGCACTACTTGGAGAGTATCCGAGAGTGAGAAGAGCAGTAGTGAGCTTGTGATTCCAATTTCTACTATCTTGCTTGTTTGAGACCATATAATGATTTGTGAAGCTTGTAAACATACTTTGGGTTGGGAAGAGATAATCCAAGAGGGGGTTTCATGTATATTTCTTCGTTCAAATCACCATGAAGGAAGGCATTGTCAAGGTCAAGTTGGTGGATAAACCAATTTTTAGCAGCAGCCAGCGCAAGAATGATGCGAACAGAAGTTAGCTTTACGACTGGAGAAAAAGTCTCAAAATAATCTATACCTTTAGTTTGGGTAAAACCCTTTGCTACTAATCGAGCCTTGTATCTATCAACCGAACCATTTGATTTGTGTTTGATTTTATAGACCCATCTACAACCAATGAGTTTCTTACCAAGAGGAGGAGGTACTAATGTCCAAGTATGGTTTTTGTTGAGAGCAAATAGTTCAGCATCCATGGCTTTAGTCCAACACTCACTTTGAGCATCTTCTTTGAAGGAAAGAGGCTTAGATTGGGCGGAAATATTGTTGCAAAAAGAAATGTGGTTAGATGAGCATTTGTCATAAGAAACAAAATGATGTATGGGATAAGGGGTAGAGAAAGAAGAAAGCAAATGAGAAGCAGAACCACAATAGTAATGTTTTAAGTGGCTTGGTTTGTTTTTTATCCATGTAGAAGTACGAATATTAGGGGCAGTAATCTCATAACTTTCAAAAACAATATCAGATGTGATAGAAGTAGGAGAGGAAACTATAGGGACGTCAAGATAAAAAATAGAAGTATCAAAACAAGTAGAATCAGATTGTGTTGTTATAGAAGTGTATGGAAAGATGGTTTCATGAAAAATAACATTTCTAGAAACAAAAACAGATTTTGAGTGAATATCATATAAAAGATAACCCTTGGTTCCAAATTTATATCCAAGAAAGACACATTTTGTACTTATGGGATCCAACTTTGTTCGTCCAGCAAGATTGGTACTAGCATATGATAAACAACCAAAAACCTTTAGATTAGAAAAATCTGGTTTAGTAGAATGAGCAAGTTCATATGGAGATTTATTTTGCAAAAACGGTGTGGGTAAGCGATTTATGATATGAACAATAAGTTTAAGAGAGTAAGACAAAAATATTGGAGGCATATGTGCTTGAAAAAAAAGAGTTCTACAAACATTTAAAAGATGTTGGTGCTTCATCTCAACAATGCCCTTTTGTTGAGGGGTAGCCACACAAGAGGTTTCATGAATAATGCCTTTAGAAGAATAAAAGTCGGGTAAAATAAATTCTTTATCATTGTCTGATCTTACTTTCTTTAGGTTGCAAGAAAATTGATTTTTGGTTAGTAAAATAAAATTTTGAAGAGAGTTTTTAACTTCAACTTTGGTTTTAAGAAAAAGAATCCAAGTAAATCTGCTATAGTCATCAACTATAGTTAGAAAATACTTGTATCCATCAAGGAAGGTTATGAAAAGTGGTCCCCATATGTCCACGTGAATAAGTTCAAAAAATTGTGTTGATTTAGTGATGCTGGATTGAAAAGGGAGACGTTTTTGTTTTCCATAGGCACACACATCACAAGGTTTAATAGGAAAATAGGTAAAATCAGAATATTGAGAAACAACTTGTAAGATTTTATTAGAGGGATGTCCCAATTTCATATGCCATAGTGTACAAGAATCAGTATTGTTAACTACAAAAGAATGATGAGAATTAATATTGGTTTCTGACAAACTTGGATCACAATTACTGGTATGATAAAACAAGCCTTGATGTTTCCTAGCTACTCCAATCGTCTGATAGGTATTGTTCTACAATATGAAGCATTGATTTTGATAAAATGTGACTAAACAATTAGTAGAACTAATTAATTTGGGTATGGAAAGTAATTGGACATTGAAATCAGGAACAAAAAGGGTATCATGCAGAACAATATTGCCTAGAATAATAGTGTCGAAAAAAGTTGTAGTAACAAAGCACTTATTTATTTGGTAAGGATATGGTAATGGGAGAGATAGGTTTTAAATTTTGAAAAGAAGATTGAAAGGGACATATGTGATCAGTGGCCCCACTGTCAATTATCCAAGAGGTAGAAGAAAAAGAAATACTTGAGGTATTAGTGATGCATTGATGAACAACAGGAGATTTAGAAGATGTTTGTTGTGACTGTTGGATCAAAGCGAGAATGGTATCACATTGCTCTTTAGAAAAACCATGCTGAATATTAGCGGAGTCTTTCGTAGTGGCAGAAGCGTCCGTAGGAGGAGTGAAATTAGTATCAATTTAGGGGTAGGTCGTGCTTTATCCAGCAATTGTCAGAGGTGTGGTTGGTTCTATGACAATGGTCACAAAACTTGTTAGTACGACCTCCAGATTTAGTAAATCGACCACGACCATGAGAATTAAAATAATCACCTCAAGTGGGTTTACTAGGGTTTTTAGAAATAACAACATTCGCAAGAGAATATGAAGGATAAGTAAAGGAGTACCAAATTCATGTTCTTGTTGAAGAATAAGAGAGAAGACTTTCACCAGAGAAGGCATAGGATCAAGAAGCATGATCTGTGAATGGACTTGAGAGTACTCGTTATTGAGACCACGAAGAAACTTGATAACACAATCATCACGTTCTTTATGAATCTTGGAAATCAACCCACAAGAACAGGGAGAAGAACAAGAACACGAAAGAACAATATGATACAGCGATAACTCCTTCCACAATATTTGAAGATGAGTGTAAAATTGAGAAACGGAAGAATCACCCTGTTTACAATTTTGAAGGTTTACTTGGAGTTAGCTATGCGAAATTTGTTGTTATGGAAAAACCTTTGAAGAAGATCAGACCAAATATAAGTCAAGCAATAACCATCTTGTTGCATCGATACCAAGCTTCAAAAAGAGGATAAGTGGACTTAGGATAAAGAAGAGTATCAAGAACAATTTTTTTCTTGTTTTTGGTCTCAAGAGTAATGAAGATATCGCGTATTTATTGTTGATAATTACTGTCATCAAAAGGTGGGGAAACAAAAACTAACCTGAGATTTTCTCCCGGGTGAAGGAACAGAGAGTGAGAAGGGCAGGAGAGATGATCAAATGAAAGAATAACCATGAAGAAAGAAAGAGTAGCAAAAACAGATTAAACTGATACCATATGAGTGAATAAGAATAGAGAAAAACTAAGAAGGCCAGAATATTTATTTCATTCACATTGATTTATAGTAGAATTATATATAATACCCAAGCAAAGCTAAGAAAACTAAACAGTAACTATAAAAAACAAAACAAAAAAAAGAAAAAAAATATAAAAGAAATAAAATCTCTATCAATTTTTGACGGGCAGTAGCTCAGGGAGCGAAGGTTACTTTCACAAACAAATGCTCATACACGGTGTGGCCAGGAACCCAAACCTGCGACCAAAATTCTCAGCAGTCAAAAATGGGTTTTGAGTTGGCTCCAGGAGGATCTGACTCTGTGGACGTTCCATCTCCATGGTCGGGTCGGTTCTGGGCTCGAACCGGATGTTCCAAAAACGATGGAGGGTTCACCTGCGCCACCGGTGATTGTGGCTCCGGCCAACTCGAATGCAACCGCGCAGGTGCATTCATCCTATATATATTCTTCCTATATTTTGATATTGAGTGAGTTCGATGAATGTCATCCAAATTATTCTGAACTGTGACCGAGAGGAAGGGAGAATTAATTATAAAGGTTTTCCTATATTTCACTCAACAAGTAAATATATCCTTGAAAAATGAAAAAGAAAAAACCCTAAGAACAGAACATAAAATCTATTATAAAATAGTTTTTGGATAACTATTCATAATTTATAAGATATTTTATTTCTGTATTAGGGGAGAGTACCTTGTGATTTGCTTTGCGTGGTGAGCCACGCCTCTCAAGAGGCTTATTTAAATTGAATGAGCCATGCATTTGCTTATCCCTTCTTGTTTTGCAATCCATCTTCTGGCAGGCGTTGTTGTGTGCCCTCACCGTCTTGCTTTTGGATTTTTATTCATCGTGTGAGATAGTATATATTTTCTATTCATGTTAAAATTTTTAATGTATTTTCTAAGAATTTTTATATTTTATTTTTTATTATTAATAATTAATTGGGTCTATTTTAAATAAATATTTTTAATTTTGTAATTTTTTTATTTGACCTCTATTTACCATTTTGATCAAAATTATATATATATATATATATATATATATATATATATATTTGTTAATTTATATTTCATTTTCACTACAAAAAAAAAGTCTATTACCTATGGAATATTACCTACGGATAAAAATCCGTAGGTAAATTTTACATTACTTACGGATATTACCCATGGATGAAAATCCGTAGGTAAATTATACATTACCTACGGAATTCTATTCGTAGGTAATTATCCATTACCTACGGATATTATCCGTAGGTAATTACCTACGAAATTCTATTCTATTCGTAGGTAAAGTGTACATTACCTACGGAATTCTATCCGTGAGTAATTATCTGTAGGTAATGTCATCTCGTAGGTAATTCCGTAGGTAAATTATATTAAACTAAAAGAATTGTCACTAGCAAGAATCGAACCCAAGATCTTAAAGTTGAAAACCGATACTCCAACCACTAAACTATTAAGATATTCTAATAATAATTTACAACTAAATTATACTTATATTTATTCGTGTAAATATATAAATACATAAATACATAAATACATAAATACATAAATATATAAATAGATAAATATATAAATATATAAATATATAAATATATAAATATATAAATACATAAATACATAAATATAAATATATAAATATAAATATATAAATACAAATATATAAATATATAAATATATAAATATATCAAAATATAAATATATTTTATATTTATATATATTTATATTTATATATATTTATATTTATATATATTTTATATTTATATATATTTTATATTTATATATATTTTATATTTATATATATTTTATATTTATATATATTTTATATTTATATATTTACACTGGATAAATATAAATATAGTTTATTTGTAAATTATTATCAAAATATCCTAATAAGCTTAGTGGTTGGAGTATCGACCTTCAACTCGAGGTACTGGGTTCAATCCTCGCCAATGATAATTATCTTAATCTAATAATAATTCAAAGTTTCGAAAATATAATATAAAGGGGAGGGGGTCCTAGGTAATAATAAAAAATAAGGGAGGAGTTTTGTAATAAATAAAAATATTTTGTTTAGGTGAATGCATTACCTACTAATTTTACCCGTAGATAATAAGCATTTTTTTTGTAGTGTTTATAAATATTCAATTTATATATATATAGAATATGAGATTTGGAGTTGACAATTATTTTTAATAAATTTTATAATTTGACATACAACTGAATTTTTACACATGAAATTGTATTTTTGTTATCAGACTCCAAAGACCAATTTTGATCCAACCCTAATCCCATTTTTTTCCTCCTTTAAAGTGTTATATAAACACTTTATAAATTGAAAAGACATAACAATTTACACCAAAAGTATATTCATTCAAAATTTGTTTTGTCTTTTCAGATTTTATTTTTTCTCTTCTCTTTTGTTTTCGTTGTCTTTTTAGCTTAATACATTTGTCCAAGCGGAGGAGACTGTTGAATAATCGAATTTTGCATGTAAAAGTGTTTTATCTAATTGCATGATATGATAATGATCTGCTTTGTTATACTTTAGAATTTAAATTATGTTTCAATTGAAATTTGATTTGATAATGAATTGTATTTTAGGTTAAATAATTATTTGATTTAATTTGTATAAATTGTTAAAATGGATTGATATTTTATTAGATACAATGATATTTCAATTCATATGTATCTAAATTTGTATATTGATGTTTTAATTATTGTATCATGCTATTTTCAATTCTCTTTGCTTTTTGCTATTATTTAATTTAGTTTTCTTTTTACAATTATTGAATTTAGTTTCAGTTTGCGTTTACATTTCAATTGCTTTGGTGTTTGAATCCCAAAACCTCCCAATTTAACTTTATACAAGAAGAATTTGAACAAATGAGAATATGGGAAGACGAAAAATAAATAAAATTGATATGAGTAGCGGAGAGAATCAACCTAAATTATTTATTATATTACAAAATTTAAAGGAAACTTAAGAATATTTTAAACTTATTATGACAGTGAGTATTATTCTATATCCTTCCTTTCAATGTTGATTCTTGATAAGTATGTATGTTTGTCTTTATATATTGCTCAATGAATGGATGTTGTTGGTGATTTTCATTGTATATTCTTGACATGTATGTATGTTTTCTGTAATTTGTTATTTTCATTGTAGCATTAGGGGTGTCTATGTTGTTTCTATGCATGTGCCTCAGGCAGTGGTGCAGATGGGATACTTAGGTAAGTGTGTCCATGGAAGAAGACCTAAACCCGTCAATCTCACCACCAAAGTTGGTATCTTTGTCCCTTTATAAACCTTTTAAACCTCAATTAGGGATGTTTGTTGTTGTTTAGTTCAATTTTATACTAAAAAGTAACTCAAACCAAACATAAAATTTCAATGTGATTCAATTTGATTTAGTTTTTTTTTTAAAATTTAAAGCAAAATTTGAGGTTTTGTTTAGATGATTGTTGCAATTTTTTTATTATAAAATTTTAAAACATATTATAATAAAATAATTGTTAAATAAAACAAAATATATGCTTTCACATTAATAATAACTATCTATGTTCTAATTGATAATCTTAAATAAGGGTGTTTATAGTGTAATTTAGTTCAAGAAAAAGTCACTCAAATCAAACATAAAATTTCAATTTAGTTCAGTTTGATTTAGTTTTTTTTTTTAATTTAAACTAAAATTTGCAGTTTGGTTTGAATGATTTTATGTTTTTTATTATAAAAATTTTAAACGTATTATAATAAAATAATTATTAAATAAAAAGTATACCCTTTTTCATTAAATTACGTATTCCATATCAAATAAAATTTTACATAAAATAATAAATAATATTCTAAGTCATAAGAAATAGTTAATTAATAGTGTAAATGAATATTACTTAAAATTAAAACATATTCTAATAAATAAATCTTTCCAATGCTTCTCAATAGCTACTTCCTAAAAGCTAAAGCATCATTAATTAATATTTAAAATGAATATTTCTTGAAATTTATAAAAAATAATTAACATAACAAAAATTTTAAGCAATCAATAATATCATCACTACTCCAAGTGCAACTACTAGTTAGACTCACTATCAAAGTTTCTTCATTAAGTGGTAAGAATGGACCAAGTTCTGAAAATAAAAGTATGAGCCAATGAAAAACTAGTTAAAAGTAATGGTAAAAGTTTAAAGAATAGGTAAGAAAATACCTATTTCAAATTTGTTAATATCTAACTCAAGTTCTTCAATGTTAGTTAACTATGAGGAAGATCGACACCAATTTTGTGTACAAATCAATGTTTCATTTGTCTTTAGTGTAAGAGAGCTTCTATAACAATTAAGTACTATATCTTCAATATTAAAAGTAGGCTTTGAAGACTTAATAGATGTTGACATGAGCAACAAATTTTTAGTAATTTGAATAAGAATAAGATATTTGCTAGAAGATTCTTGGGTCAAAGATTCCTGCAGATATGTTGACTAAGGTGGTTACTACTGAAAAGTTAAAGTTTTGCATAACTCCAATTGGTCTTCATGACTAATTGTTGAACAGACATTGCACTAGTTTGAGGAGATTGTTAAGTATGTGGAGTCTGAAGGGTTATTGGGTCTGACCCATTTACTTATTTTTTATTATAAATACTCATGTAATTGTAAACCTAATTGTGTGAATAAGAACTATTATCTAGTGCAACCGTGGATGTAGGTCACTTTGACTGAATTACGTAAATTCATTGTATTCTTGTTATTTACTTTCGTCTTATATTGCATTTGTGTTCCCAACAAAAACTCATAAAGAAAAAGGTGAGAGGAAAGAGATGTACACAGTGAGGTGTAATGACCAAAATAAAATCTTGTGTATTGGAGAGTGAGAAGATACATTAGTAATAATAAAATGAAAAAGAAAAATAATAGAAAATTGTTACAACAATAAATAAAAAATGTGAAGGTGCGATTCTGTTGCAGAAAACGTGGCTAGTATGATATGGTTAAGAACTCCCCTCAAGTTGGGCGTGAATATTGGACATGCCCAACTTGGAACAAATGTCAACAAAAGCAACAGGAGAACGAGATTTTGTGAATATGTCAGCAATATATGAGGAACAAGAGACCGTAGCAGTTTAATCAAACCAGTAGTGACCTTTTCTTGGAGAATAGGATAGTCAATGTGTTTGGTACGTTCATGGAAAACTTGGTTGGAAGCAATTTGAAGTACATATTGGTTGTCATAATAAATCAAAGTTGGATGTGTGAAACGAACACCAACATCATTTAATAGATATGTCAGCAATTAAATTTCATAAGTGCTGGAAGCTAAAACACGATATTCAACTTCAGAAGAGTTACATGAGATAGTCGATTGCTTCTTGGAGTGCCAGAAGATGAGAGAGTTACTAAGATAAATAGAGAAACCAGTGACATGATGTCACGATTTAAGGCATCCAACCCAATCGAAGTTATTGAAAGCCTTGAGTTGGATGGTAATAGAAGCCGCAAGAAAAACACGAATGGTGAGAGGTTGTAGGTTGAGAGACGAATTGACTAAAGAGTTGAATTGTAAAAGTAATGTTTGAACATGTAGTAATAAGGTAAATAAGTCGTTAAAGTTGTAGGGGATATACAAAAGGATCAGGTAGTGGTGTACCAGCTGTAGCATGAAGATGATTGGAGTAATCCATGAGTGTAGATGCTAGTCAGGGGGGGGGGGGGGGAAGACCCATGAAGAATCGTAAATCAATCATCCACGTAAATGAGGAGAATGGTGATTGTAGAACCCAACTCTTTTTCAGAAAGAGAGAATGATTGGATGGTGACTGTTTGTAAACTATAACCATTGGATAAGAAAAATATGGAGAGTCACACAAATCACTAACGGCTAGCCTGCTTAAGGCCATAGAGAGAACATTATAGCCAACAGACCTGACCGGACTGGGAAGCATTCAAGAGTGGTAGCAATTACATATAGATTTCTTCATTAAGATCGTTATGACAAAAAACATTATTGACGTCTAATTGCTTAAGGTGCCAATGATGAATGACAGCAAGGGCAAGAGCAAGACGAATGGTCGTAAGCTCATCGACAGGAGAGAACGTATCAAGAAAATCAAAATCTTCCATTTAGTTGTAACCTTTGGCAACAAGATGAGTTTTATACTTCTCAATGGGATCATCAACATTGTGTTTAATCTTGTATATCAAACGACACCCAATGGTTGTTTTATGGGGAGGAAGAGTAGTGAGAGACCAAGTGTTATTTGCTCGAGGACAATGATTTCAGCTTGCATGACTTTAATCCAAGAATCATGTTTAGAGGCTTCAACATATGAACGAGGCTCAAAGACAGATGAAATGAATAAAAATGATGAAAAGAGGGTGAAAGATATTCATAAGAAAGAGAATGTGCAAGAGAATAGCGGATACTTAGAGAAGAAGATGGTCCAGTTGTAAATGTACTGTGGAAATCTTGAAGGTAAATGGGAGGTTTCAACATTATGAGTGTAGAGGTCATAGAGAAGATGATCTTTGGTGTGCTGTTTGAAGCAAATAAAAATGGAAGGGTGAGCACGTGGATTAAATTTAGTATGATTAATAGTTATAATATTTTAGTAACATGGACAACCGAAAACACGAAGGTTAGAAATGTCATAAGGATGTTGATAAAACTTTTCATACGGGGATATATTATGCAAGAAAGGGGTGGAAATGTAATTAATTAAATAAACTGCATGAAGTAAAGTAAAACACAAAAAATTAGTGGTAAATTTGATTGAAAAAGTAAGACTTGTGTAACATTTAACAAATGTTGGTATTTCCATTCAACAATTTCATTTTGCCAGGGTGTTTCTATGCATGTGGTTTGATGGATGATCCTTTAGATAGAAAATATTGATGCATAAGAAATTTAAAACCATTATCTATGCGAATGTGTTTAACACGAGTCTTAAATTGATTTTCTATGAGTGATAAAATTGATTATATGTGTTCATGTTTCATTTTTGAAAAATATTAAATAAACTCATATAAAAAGTGTGTGATCATCCACAATTATTAAAAAATATTTGGGTCCATGTATAGTTCAAAAGGTTTAGCTACATGAGAATTGCTTAACAAAAAAAGATAATTTCTTTTGTTTTGAGTGGTGACATGTGTTACAAATGAAAGTTCTATAACTAGATAAACAAGGATTGTTAGAAATGTAGGCTGAGATCAAGAGGGGGGGGGGTGAATTGATCTTTGAAAGATTTTCGCAATTTACAGATTATCTATTTCAAAGATTAAGAATTCTGACCAGTTCTTGAATCAAACACAGCAAGCAATCAAAATAAAGGCAGTGACAGAATTAAAGAGAGAAAGGTTTAGAAAGATACAACCAAGATTTATACAAGTTCACCCAATCCCAGGGCTACGTCTAGTTTCCAGCCAAATTTCAGTTGGGTTCCACTAGATTGAACATTTTACAGATTACAACTTTAATCTCACACTCAATCTACCACAAGAACCAAAATTTCAGTCCCTGCACCTAAACCTTCACCAAGAACCAAATTACAGTTCTTGAACAACCCTGTAGCCAAATTCTAGCCACAGAAACCAGTGCCCACAATTCCAGGCACCCACAATACAGTAAAGAAAGTAAAGAAACAAAAAGAAGAAACAAGAACACCCAAACCAGGTTTATGCAGTTCTGCAGAATGAGTTTCTTCTCCAAAAGAATGCAAATATTGCCTCAAGAAAGAACTTCTAAGAACTTCACAAAACTAGCATGATTCTCTCTTGAAAGTAGCACTTATGATTGCTTGATTGATTGGCGAAAGGTGTGTTTCAAAAGGTTCAAGCAATTTCGTTTTTATAGAAGATTTTCCAAACTTGTTGGTTTATTTAATTTGTTAAAATAATCTTTTAATATGTTAAAAATCTTGTTTTAATCTGTTAAAACTTCTTTTAATCTGTTAAAATGATCTTGATTATTTTCCAGATTTGTTTTAACTGATACGACAACGTTTATATCAATTAAAACTCTTTGTAAAAAATCTTCCTAATTGTTTTAATCGATTGTTTCGTATTTCAATCGATTAAAATACTGCTAAACATTCTTATAAACTTTTCTAAGTGATTTTAACTGATAACAATCTGTTTTAATCGATTATAACACTTTGGAAAAAGTTCACTTAGTGATTTTAATCGATTGAAACGCATTTTAATCGATTGTAATTCTGCCAAAAGATTTCATAAAACTTTCTAAGTTATTTTAACTGATAGCAGGTTTGTTTTAATCGATTAAAACATTCTGGAAAAACCTCTTAGTTATTTTAATCGATTATTTCGCATTTGTATCGATTAAAATACTGACAGAACAACTTTCAAAACATTTCAAGTTATTTCAATCGATTATTTCGAGTTTGTATCGATTAAAATTCTGCCAGAACACTTTTCAAAATAGTCTAAGTCATTTTAATCGATTATATCAAATCTATATCAGTTAAAATACTGGCAGAAGGTTTTCAAAAATCATTTTAATGAAAAAAATCGATTATTTCGAAAACATATCAGTTAAAAACCTGTTACAAAAGTGTTAAGAACATTTTAGTTGATAAAGCTCATATACTATTAGTTAAAATAGTTTCTTCAAAAACCTTTTAACAAAATACTTTGTTTTTAACCGTTTAAACACGTTTTAGAGGCATTTGCAAAATCCTTTAAATGAAGAGACCTCATGCAGCATAGAGATAAAAATGATTATACCTAAGTAAAGATGCAGACTCACTAATCACACTACCCTTTTATCTAAGTGACCTTTGACTGCAGCAAAGTAGCCTTGACTTCATTTTGACTTCATCAAATCAACCAGATCTTTGCTAAAGTAATTCAATAAGATCTTCATCACTTTCAGTCTCCCCCTATTTGACGAAGACAAATACCTCTTTGAATAAAATCTCTGCAGAAAAAGTTACTTGAATATATAGATTAGTGATTATTCAAAATTTATCATTTTCCCATTTCTCCCCCTATATTGTTACTCCCCCTAAATAAGGAAAATCAATATTAAAAGCAAAGCAATTATTCCTCGTCCTTTTGACTTCATAAAAAATAGGGAACAGAGGAACAAAGCAAATACTATGCATGGTATGTATCAAATTTTAGTTTTTGAAAACATTAAAAAAAATTTGAACAAGATACATTACTCATATCAAAACTAATCAAAGTTGATTCAAACTTATCTTCATTAACACGTTTGTAATGAATACAATTAACACGTGTAAAGATAAGAGAATCATGCTTTAGTAGCATGTTACAAGAACAACCATTAACTAAAGCCTTTAATTTTTCTTTCCAGAGTAATAATCGATTAAAAACAGGACAAAATCGATTAAAATGATCTTGCTACTGGTTTTAATCGATTAAAATAATGTTTTAATCGATTAAAATAGTGATGAATTTCGAAAGTTTGAAACATAAGTTGATTTAATCGATTAAATCGACATTTAATCGATTAAAACAGTAAGAGAAATTTTGTATAAGTGCTTTTAATCGATTTAAAGCTTGTTTTTATCGATTAAAACAACCAGTTTTGAAAACTAAGTAATGTTTGATGCATCTAAAATGCCTAATATAGTTCGGATTTTATGAAATCGATTATTAAGAAAATGTTTTAAGATAATATCAACTAAATTGATTATGTTTTAACCAATAGATCCATCAAAATCAGAATAATATCTTATTTAGCTGATTTAACTGATATAAACTAGTTTTAGTTGATACAAATACATGACATACAGATTTTAATCGATTGATACGCTAATTAATCGATTATTTTGATGCGAATTTCCTATGTAAGTGTTTCTTTTAATTGATTTAATCGATTTAATCTATTTTGTATCAGCTAAAATGATCAGAAAAGTATGTTTGATTCTATCTAGGCTCTCTTAATTCAAATTTAAAACCTACATCATATTGAGCAAAGTTAAAAGATTGTGCCTGGTATAAAACCAGTTAATATTACAGTCCATAAACAAAAATTAGCAACAAAAGAAATATGACATAAGTAAAGGATAGGAAGGGACCCTTTTTGTCCAAAAACTCAATCATCCCAATTCCCTTGATTGAGCTGTATATCTTCTAGTTTGGCGTAAATATCAGCAATATGGTTTCCAAGGTTTGTGAACTGATTGTTGGTCTGCTGGAAGTGTTGATAGGTCATTTGTATATGTTTTCTTTGGTTTTCCTGCATTGTGGCCATTTGAGACAGCATAAACCTTTCAAATTGAGACAGAGGAGTCCCACGGTCAGGTTGTTCCATGTAGGGTATGATCTCCATATTCTCATATGAAGCTTGACCACTGGTGGATTCAGGAACCTCTGCAGCAGCTGGAGAGGAAGGATTTTGACCTTGCTCATCTTCTTCTTTATCTTCTTCCTCATCTTTAGACATCCCAGCATCAACTTTAGAGATCCACTCATCATCAATTTTAATAAACCCCATTTTCCGTAAGGTTGAGTCATCAATCTCATTAGATGCTTTCGGAGTTTCTACATACTCCCCTTCTAAATCTACTGCAAAATGTCTAAAGAATTTATTGATTAACAAAGCATAAGGCAATTTATAATCAGCAAGCCTCTTGGCTTTTACCATGTGATCTTTAATCACATAGACCCAGTTAACACGAATCCTATTTTCAATGCAATACATAAGAGCTAAATCACCCTCATTGAGTATAGCATGATTACTCTCCCTTGGAGTAAGCATCCATGCAATAATGAAGGCAAGAATTCTTGATTCAAGCCTCATCTTCCCAGCATTGAAAATTCTTACCGAATCATCTTGATCTTTGAGACAGGTACGAAAAAATTGAATTTTGTTAAACTCTGGCAATTCAACAATATTACCTCTAAAGACTTTTACACCAACATCTTTGAGGCCAGCAACTTCATCCCAAATATCAGGAGTAATGACCATATTAACTCCTTTTACATGAGATCTTAATGTGGAACCACTGACAGTGAGATTTGCATAAAACACTCTTACCAAATCTGGTTGAATGTTGCCAGTATATTCCAGGAAATTCTTTAGTTTTTTATTCTTCAGTTTTCTTCTTAACAAAGTAAACCATTCTTCATCTAGCCAAGCAAACCTTATGAATTTGGGAATAACGAGTTGCTTTTGACTGAAATGAGTGATGAAATTATTCATCTTTTCTATATCACCACTGAACCAATTTTCAAGATGACCTCCTTGATTTCCAGAAGAGGAAGACTCTCCCTTTTGTTTCTTCCTTGATTTTGATCTTTTGAACATTTTTGTACTAGAGATTTGAGAGGAGATTTTGAAAATATGAAAACAGAAGAAAGATGATAAGTTGAAAAATGGTTGAGTAAATACAGAACCTGGTTTGATGAAGATCGGATTTCAAATTTTTGAAATCCAAAGAGACAGAACTACAACGTTTCAGCTTTAAATGCAATTATCCCCTTGACCAAAGACAGAGGCACAAGTTTCTCGGACGATGGGTACATCGGTTATTTTGTTCTTTGATAAATTTTTGACTTGGTCAATAGATGCAATAAATGTATTATGCAGATTTTGATTAACACAAAACATGGATTTTTGACTTTGATTTGCTGACCAATTTTCAATTGGCTGTTGTTAAAATAATTTTCAGGAACAAATTAATCGATTAATCAACAAATTAACCTATTAATTTGATCTTTAATATTAGGTTTAAAAATGCAACAGTTGAAATAATCGATTAATACATAAAATAATCGATTATTTCTGTACTAGAAGAAATTAATAAAATGATAACAAAATTTTAATCGATTAAAATGAAGAAGAATGATTAAATTTGACCTCTTAGTGATTTTAGATGATATAAGTTCTTTTTAATCAATTAAAACAACTAGACTAAATTCTTGAGAACATTTTAATCGATTGATTCGTATTTCAATCGATTAAAACTGTACGAATTGCTTTTCTGGTATTCTCTGTAAATGATTTAAATCGATTAAAACTGTTTTATATCAATTAAAACATTCAGTTTATAAAACCAGAATCAAATTTGCTATAATGAACATCAAGGGCCTTCCAGATTTTGTTCCTGCAAAACAGATTTAGCATATTTCTGGTACCCTTTTTATAATCACTGGGTCCAATCAGGTTATTTGACATGAATTTTTGGGAATCCACTTCATTCTACCTCTAGGAATAGGATACTTCTTGATTCTACAGAATTTCACATAATGACCTTTTTTCATACAGTAAAAACATTTAATGACAGATGATGAATATGATTTCCTGTTTACATTTGTTTTTCTCAATTTCTTGCTAGATGTAAATCCAATGCCAGATTTGTCAAAAATAAGTTTTTGTGACCCAAGAAGAACATCAAGATTAGTTTGACCTTGTGTAAACTTTGAAACAGTTTGTGATAAAAATTCAATCTTCTTTTGTAATTCTGGACAATTTTTACATGGTTTATTACTTACACAATCAGAATTATCATGGATCAATTTTAAGAAATCAAGATCAGTTTCATCTTCAAGAATTTTCTTTTCAAGAGAATCAACTCTATTTACTAACCAATTATTCATGCCTTTTAGCCTATCATTTTCATTTTGCAGTTTCTTGGTTTCTTCATGCATTTCATTAAATGCTTCTTGTAAAGAATTGTAATTCACCGAATTTGAAGAAGAGTTAGAACTTACACTGCTGGTTTGATGATTTTGATTTTCCATTAGACACAAGTTGGCTTCTTCATTATCATAATTTTCTGTTGATGAAGTATCATTATCATCCCATACTACATATACTCTTCTTTTGACTTTTTCCTCTTTCATATCATTGTATTTGTTCTTTTCTGGGCACTCCATTCTTCCATGACCCTGCTTACCACATTCATAGCATTTATAGTTAAAAGAATCAGATTTCTTCTCATACCTTTTGTGTTTTTCTTTATCTTGAATCTTTTTCTTGAGAAATTTGTTGAACTTTCTGACAAGCAGTCCAAGATTTTCACTTTCCTCCTCTGATTCTTGACTTCTTTCTTCAACCTTGAGTGTTATACTTCTACCTTTTTTTCTCAGAGACTTCTTGCTCATTGAATATGTTAATTTCCATTTCATGTTCTCTGAGTTTGCCAAACAAGGAGGTTGTTGTCATGACGGATAAGTCTTTTGATTCTGAGATTGTTGTGACCTTAGGCTGCCATGACCTGTCAAGACATTTCAAAACTTTAATATTTAATTCTTCTTTAGGCCCATTAGATGATTGATGATATGAGTGAAGCGCTTCGCACATCTCGCAATACTTTCTCCAGCTTGCATTTTAAACAACTCATATTCTCTTATGAGAGTATGTTTTCTAGCTCTCTTTACATCAGCTTGTTCCCTCATGAGTAACCTCAAGAACTTCCCACATTTCCTTGGCGATTTGCATTGGGAGACCCCGAAAAACTCATCCATATTTAGTGCGAAGTAATTATGTTTTTAGCAAGTACAATCACTTTGAACTTTTTTCTTTTCTTCATCATTTAAACTAGACCATTCTTTTTCCGTAATTAATGGACCATTAGCAATTACATCCCAAACATTCCTATCAATAGATTCAATAAAGATCTTCATCCTAATCTTCCAAAATGGATAATCTGTACCACAAAACAGTGGAGGTCTATTGATAGAAGCCCCCTCAGAAAAAGGTAATTTGTTTTTAGCCATTAAAGATTTGGACCGAAAGCCTTGAGTATTTTTCAAGACCCTTGCTCTTGATACCAATTGTTAGAAATGTAGGCTGAGATCAAGAGGGGGGGTGAATTGATCTTTGAAATATTTTCGCAATTTACAGATTATCTATTTCAAAGATTAAGAATTCTGACCAGTTCTTGAATCAAACACAGCAAGCAATCAAAATAAAGGCAGTGATAGAATTAAAGAGAGAAAGGTTTAGAAAGATACAACCAAGATTTATACTAGTTCACCCAATCTCAGGGCTACGTCCAGTTTCCAGCCAAATTCCAGTTGGGTTCCACTAGATTGAACATTTTACAGATTACAACTTTAATCCCACACTCAATCTACCATAAGAACCAAAATTCTAGTCCCTGCACCTAAACCTAAACCTTCACCAAGAACCAAATTCCAGTTCTTGAACAACCCTGCAGCCAAATTCCAGCCACAGAAACCAGTGCCCATAATTCCAGGAACCCACAATACAGTAAAGAAAGTAAAGAAACAAAAAGAAGAAACAAGAACACCCAAACCAGGTTTATGCAGCTCTGCAGAATGAGTTTCTTCTCCAAAAGAATGCAAATATTGCCTCAAGAAAGAACTTCTAAGAACTTCACAAAACTAGTGTGATTCTCTCTTGAAAATAGAACTTATGATTGCTTGATTGATTTCCGAAAGGTGTGTTTCAAAAGGTTCAAGCAATTCTATTTTTATAGAAGATTTTCCAAACTGCTGGTTTATTTAATCTGTTAAAATAATCTTTTAATCTGTTAAAAGTCTTGTTTTAATCTGTTAAAACTTCTTTTAATCTGTTAAAATGATCTTGATTATTTTCCAGATTTGTTTTAACTGATACGACAACATTTATATCAATTAAAACTCTTTGTAAAAAATCTTCCTAATTGTTTTAATCGATTGTTTCGTATTTCAATCGATTAAAATACTGCTAAACATTCTTATAAACTTTTCTAAGTGATTTTAACTGATAACAATCTGTTTTAATCGATTATAACACTTTGGAAAAAGTTCACTTAGTTATTTTAATCGATTGAAACGCATTTTAATCGATTGTAATTCTGCCAAAAGATTTCACAAAAATTTCCAAGTTATTTTAACTGATAGCAGGTTTGTTTTAATCGATTAAAACATTCTGGAAAAACCTCTTAGTTATTTTAATCGATTATTTCGCATTTGTATCGATTAAAATACTGACAGAACAACTTTCAAAACATTTCAAGTTATTTCAATCGATTATTTCGAGTTTGTATCGATTAAAATTCTGCGTAACACTTTTCAAAATAGTCTAAGTCATTTTAATCGATTATATCAATTCTATATCGGTTAAAATATCGCGTAAGGTTTTCAAAAATCCTTTTAATGAAAACAATCGATTATTTCGAAAACATATCAGTTAAAAACCTGTTACAAAAGTGTTAAGAACATTTTAGTTGATAAAGCTCATATACTATTAGTTAAAATAGTTTCTTCAAAAACCTTTTAACAAAATACTTTGTTTTTAACCGTTTAAACACATTTTAGAGGCATTTGCAAAATCCTTTAAATGAAGAGACCTCATGCAGCAGAGAGATAAAAATGATTATACCTAAGTAAAGATGCAGACTCACTAATCACACTACCCTTTTATCTAAGTGACCTTTGACTGCAGCAAAGTAGCCTTGACTTCATTTTGACTTCATCAAATCAACCAGATCTTTGCTAAAGTAATTCAATAAGATCTTCATCACTTTCAAGGATAACATTGTTTCATAGATTGTAGACGATCATGCGAAAGATGACCCAAATGAAAATGACAAAGATCAATAGGTAAATATTTATATTGAGGATGAACAATGCTGGATAAAACAGATGAGGAAATATTAGGTTTGAGAACTAGTTTGTAGAGTCCACCATTTACATCAGTTGTACTAATCTGCTTCCTAGTAGTCGCATCTTGTATGATGCAAGAATTAGAAGAAAAAGTCAAAATACAATTAACAAAATTCACAAGTTTAGAAATAAAAATGAGATTAAAATTTCAATTGGGAATATAGAGAACATCAACCAAATAACATGAATAAAAGAAGTGAACCACTCCAGAATAGGTAGTTGTAACATGTTGACCAGTAGTAATGGGTCCCTAGATGCCCCGGAGACCGGAGAGGTCATCTCTTGGAGGATCACTAGGAGCATGACTAAAAGGGAGACATCTTCTCACCCTCCAATTTGAATCTTCTTAACATTTATTTTCTTAAATTTTAGAGACTCGTTTTCGCATTTTTTTGTAGGACCACTTTATACACCTCCTTTTTTAATACCACCACCTCTTTTTGGTGGAAAAGAAGGCTTGGACATATAGGATGGTTGCATGGGCTGCCCAAAGGTGTAGGACACTCCTTTTTCATGTACTACACCCCTTTTTGGAGAGGAAGAAGCTTGAGATGCGGGATTGGTAGGCTTGGGACAACCCAAAAGAAAACACAGCTCTTTTTTTATGTTCTCCACATCCTTAGAGATATTTTTGGTGGGTTAAGACAAATTTAACATATTTGGGTCATGAGGACTCTTAGCCTTTAGGTTTAGGTTAAGTTATGTCTCATTTTGTAATTCTATCTAGGTCCCTTTCCCAAAAGCCTATAAATAGAAGGTTTCCCCTTATGTAATTAGGTTGAATATTTATGACAAGTTTGTGAGGTTTCTTAGAGTGTTGCATCTTTTTGAGTGTCTAATCTTGAACCTTGGTTTAAGTGGAGGCAACCACCACTTATCTAGGGTGGTTCATCCCCTATTGGCGTGCCAACACTCCACCACCGCCATACTTCTTTTCTCTTCATCCTTTCTTCTTTATTTCTTCACTCCATTTATTTATCCAAGGGGTTGGTCCATTTTTTCAGCATTTGTCTTTATTCTTTTCTAGTTTTATTCCATCTCTTCCTCCCTCCATAATCCTTGGAAATGAATTTTCACATCTAGATAGACAATTATCTTAACATCCAGTAGAAATTTTCCTTAGGTTTGCTTACTTTATTGCTTAAAATTATGCATATTATCTTCTCAAAATTATGCACCTTACTTTATTTTAACCATTTGGCATTCAGAACTTAGGTTGTTACTAGTAAGGTATTTTTGTTGTTGCTTTGACTTCATTCCTTGTGTAGCTTGTATTTTATGGTCTAACTTGTGGTTTTTAGTGGCCATTCGGTTTGCGGTACTACACTCAAAAGTTTGGGCATGAGGTTGGTCCAATACTATACTTACCTAAGTTTCTTTTCATGGCATGTATGATGTTTGATAAAATGCCTAACTAAAAAAAAAATATTCACTTGATTAAGTTACATATTCTTCTAAGTTTAGTGTCTTTCTAAATGTACCTAGTCTTTGCTTTTGAGTTATATGTCTAGTATCTCTTGTTGAAGTTTTCTTTTATTGACTTCCAACACTTGAAATTGCATGATGAATTAATTAGTTAAGTCCATGCATGATGAATTGATCTAGGATCCTAAACATAGGAACTAAGTGATCAAAATTTTCCTAGCAACTTTAAACAACTTTTGGCAAGTCTAGAATCAAGTTAGAACAAAACAAAATTTACAAAAAATTACCTTGGCGGAAACCTTATTGCTAAAAAAAAAAGAAAAAAAAAATTCTACACTTATAAAATTTGATTCTAGAAATTGTCATAATATTTGTTTGCATGATTAAAATTTGGCAAATTAGTTCTAACATTGTAGGAATCTTAGTCTTCTTTATGTGTGTAAATTTCTTTCTAACTTTTCATGCTTTAGTGTTGTTCAAAGTTTTGTAAAAAAAAAATAAAATTCACTCTTAGTATACCTTTCTTGTTTTTTTATACTTTTCTTGTTGTCTTAGGTTTCTTTAAGTTTTGTCTTTGAAAGTTTTCTTTTTTTTTTGGAACTCTTAAGTGTTTTGGTTGGCGTACATCTTTCCATTTGATTGTCATTTTTCAAGTGAAATTTTTAAGACTTTAAAGAGAATTTTGGAACATTTCGAAATTTTTCTACTTAAAGAGTGGAGTGATCCTACCAATCAAACTTGTGTGAGGAGCCAAATACTTGAGTGACTTGATTTACGTTTTAACCTTTCATCTTTCATATTTTGTGTTAGTTTAACTTGTTTTGCTGACATGTCAAATTCTTCATCAGAGAAGGCAAACAACGTGGGGGCTTCTAATGAAGGACAGATAAATGGACCAACGGAACAAACTCTAGTAGAATTAATTAGAAAAATGGAATTGTCCCAGAAGGAAAGTGAAAGACATTTGAGGGAGACAATCCAAAGACTTGAAGCAGAGAGGTCCAAAAGAGAGACAAGACGTTCATACTCATCAAGTTCCCAAGAAGAAGAAGATAGGATATACCATAGAAGGAGGCAATATAGGCGCACTAACACCTTCGCGCCTCAAAGGACTAGTTTCATAAAATGTTTCAAATGTCTTGGGTATGGGCACATTGCTTCAAACTGTCCTACCAAAAGAACTATGATTTTGAGCGCAAGCGGAGACGTCGAGAGTGAGCATTTTTCTCCCACCTCCCCATCTAGAGAGAATTCCTCTGAGCACTCTTCCTCTAGCGATGAAAAGATCAAGCCTTGTGAGGGCGATTTGTTAATAGTGAGGCGGATGTTAGGTTAAGTTCAAAAGGACCTTAACATTTCTCAAAGAGAAAATATTTTTCATACTCGCTGCGTCATTAATAAGAAGTTGTGTTCACTAATCATTGATGGAGGAAGTTGTGTGAACGTGGTTAGCACAAAGGTAGTAGACAAGCTTGGTCTACCTACTACTCCTCACGTCAAGCCTTACAAGCTTTCTTGACTTAGCAAGAAATGTGAGATTGAGGTAAATAAACAAGTCCTCGTTATCTTTACGATTGGAAAATACAAGGACGAGGTTCTTTGTGATGTTCTGCCTATGGAAGCTTCATATATTTTACTGGGTAGACCATGACAATTTGACAAACAAACTTTTCATGATGGTTATACCAACACATTTTCTTTTAACTTCCAAGGGCATATGATCACTTTGAAACCCCTTTCCCCTCAAGAAGTTAGTAAGAACCAAGAAAAAAAGCAAAAAAAGAGAAAATAAGAAAAAGAAAAAAAGAGAGAAGGGATCAACCTCCAAGGCGAAAGGCTCATGATCTCTCACCAAGGGATTAAGAAGGTACTTTTAGCTCATAAATCCTTACTCTTAGCATATCCTCCTCTAGATTCTTCCTCAACATTTCATGAACAATCTCCAAGTTTGACCAAGAGTCTAGAGTTAGTATTAGATGAATTTCAGGATGTTTTTCAAGAACCTCCTAAGGGACTTCCACCTCTAAGGGGGATCAAACATCAAATAGACTTCTTACCTGGTTCATTCATTCCTAACTGACCGGCTTATAGGGAAAACCTAGAAGAGTCTAAAGAGATCCAAAGGCAAGTCGAGGAATTAAAAGATAAGGGTTGGGTCCAAGATAGCATGAGTTCCTGTGCAATGCTGGTAATTCTCATCACCAAAAAGGATGGGAGTTGGCGGATGTGCACGGATTGTATGACAATCAATAATATAACTGTTAAGTATAAACACCCAATCTTGAGGCTGGATGACTTGCTAGATGACTTACATGGAGCTTCTGTGTTTTACAAAATTGATCTGAAGAGTGGATATAATCAAATAAGAATCAAAGAAGGAGATGAATGGAAAATAACAAAAAAAAAGTGCAAAAGAGAGAGAGAGAGAGAGAGAGAGAGAGAGAGAGAAGAAAGAAAAGAAAGACAATGGGAATAAAAAGGTTTTGAAAATTCATGGACGAATTCTCTCCAAGGCGAGGAGGATGATGAGTCCCTAGATGCCTCGGAGACTGGAGAGGTCATCCCTTGGAGGATCACTAGGAGCATGATTAAAAGGGAGACCTTTTTCTCACCCTCCACTTTAAATTTTGTTAACATTTATTTTCTTAAATTTTAGAGACGCATTTTCACATTTTTTTGTAGGGCCACTTTATATACCTTCTTTTTGAAGACCACCACCTCTTTTTGGTGGAAAAGAAGGCTTGGACATATAGGATGGTTGCATGGGCTACCCAAAGGTGTAGGATAATCCTTTTTCATGTCCTACACCCCTTTTTGGAGAGGAAGAAGCTTGGGATGCGGAATTGGTAGGCTTGGGACAACCCAAAGGAATCACACCTCTTTTTTTATATTCTCCACACCCTTAGAGACATTTTTCGTAGGATAAGTTTAGGTTTAGATTAAGTTTATGTCTCATTTTGTAATTCCATATAGGTCCCTCTCCCAAAAGCCTATAAATAAAATATTTCCCCTCATATAATTAGGTTGAAAATTTATGACAAGTTTGTGAGGTTTCTTAGAGTGGTCCATCTCTTTGAGTATCTTATCTTGAACCTTGGTTCAAGTGGCAGCAACCACCGCTTATCTAGGGTGGCTCATCCCCTAGTGGCGTGCCAACACTCCACCACTGTCATACTTCTATTCTCTTCATCTTTTCTTCTTTATTTCTTCCCTCCATTTATTTATCCAAGGAGCTGGTCCATTTTTTCAGCCCTTGTCTTTATTCTTTTCTAGTTTCATTCTATCTCTTCCTCCCTCCAAAATTCTTGGAAATGAATATTCACATCTAGATAGACAACTATCTTAATGTCTAGTGCGAATTGATCTTGGGTTTGCTTACTTTATTGCTTAAAATTCTGCAACTTATCTTCCTAAAATTTTGCACCTTACTTTATTTTTTGTCAAGTAGGCAACATAATAACTACAAGATCAATTTTAACTTAAGAATGAAAATGATCAAGTGAAGAGGATACGTGATCTGTAGCTCCCGAATCTAAGATCCAAGGAACTATGGACATAAATTTACCTTATTGATCAGAGGAAGAAATGGTACCAATTTGGTTGATGTGGGATATATTGGAAGCTAGAGATCTACACTGTGATTGCCGAATTAAAGTCAACAGTGCTTGATACTTCTGAAGAGAGAAGTGGAATTCTTGGTTCTCAGATTTTGTTGGTCATTTGTAGTGACTTTACTTTCACGTCACGATGTTATTGATGAGAGCGATTTTATCACCATTGTAGAGTTTATGTCCTGAAGGGAAACTATAATGAATGTAGAATTTAGTATTGCGATTAACAAATCCTTTTTCAGTTTTATTGTCACTATTTGAAGGAAACCCAATGTTTCCTATAACAAACACTTGTAGTATGACCCGCGTGTCCGCAATGAGTACAATGAATAGAGGCAGTAACAACATTGATCATTGTTTCTTTGGTGTCAAATCCAACATTGATGAAAAGATTATTCCCTGCAAGTTCTATCTCTTGCTAAGACACATAGGAGAATATTTTAGAAAGATATGGTAAAGGATCCATGAGAAGAACATATGAAAGAACATTATTGTATTATTCGTTCAAGCTCCCTGTAAAAATTGCATAACTCAATTTTGAAGTTTTCGTTAAGTAAGGATAGACGAAACAATACAAGTGCATTTAGATTTGCAAAGATAAACTGGATTGGGTCTGAAATGTTCAAGTTTGTCCCAAATAACCTTCAACTTAATAAAATACTCATTAATGTTAAGATCACCTTGCTTCATAAATGAGGCTTCGAATTGTAAATCAGAGACATGAAGAAGATCACCTTGAGAATATATGGATTTCAAATCCTTCCAGATTTCATCTACTTGATTTATCCATAGGACGCTTTGTTGGATTGAAAGAGAAAATAATGAAAAATCCATGACACAACCATATTATTGCATCAACGTCATACAACCATATTATTTCATCAATGCCATGCTGCATATGTTGGATTTGACTTTGGTGGTTGAGGAGCAGTGTCATCAATGAATTCAACTTTGTTTTTAGCAGTAAGGCTTTGATCATGGATTTTCTCCATGAGTGGTAATTACTGGAATGAAGTGTTAGGAATCAGAGTAACTGCATAAGAACTCACAATTAAAATAAAAGATAAGAAAAGAGAAACAAAACAGACAATAGACAATAATAGAATTTTACTACCAGAAGAAATTACAATACCCTCTTTAAATCTAAGGAGAAAAATAATAATAATATTCTCTCTCAGATATAAGAGAACTCAATTACTATGCAATGCACTAGTAGAAAGGAGAAGGAAGAGATTGGGGTGATTGCCAAGGTAGACATGGTGCTACTTTTATAACAAAAAAGTAAGCACCAACATATAATTTCCCTAATGTGAGACTTCTCTTCTCACAATCTCTCACTTGAAGATTTTGATTAAACTAATCAAATCTTCACAATACATTATTACAGCCTTCCATGTTATTATTGCAATAGACCTTCAGTAAAATTGCCTCTATGTGAACTTGTCACTGCAAACCGACTGTCATAACATTTACTAGGTTCTTCTTGCTTTATCCTGAAATACAAGGCAGGATTTCCTTGCAATATGCAAGACATTCATCGAGATCACCTACAAAACCTGAACAAACATAGCATTTAACAACTAATTTTGGTCCTCCGAAACATAATACAACATCCAAGGTTCCTTTGATAAGAATTCTCTTGATAATACTCATGCTCTCCACCACAATTTTTTCTACTAACCGCTTTCACTGCTTGTTCAATGTCTGGTCTTGTACCAATCATGATATTCATAAGACTTCCCACCATCAATGCATATAATACTCGAGAAATTTCCATCCTCCTTATTTCATTGCTAGGACTCATACTTGAAGATAACTTGATAGAAAATGGGGTAAAAACTGGCTTACACCCTTGTATGTTGAAGCACTGCAAGACCTTCAGTAAGCATTCTTCTGATCAAGCCAAACCTTCCTATCTTTTATGTCTCGGTGAATTTACATCCCTAAAATCTTGTTTATTGGTCTCTAGTTCTTCATATCAGACTTCTTATTCAACTGTGCCTTCAAAACTTTGATTCAAACTTTATTGGAGCCTACCGCCAACATGTCATCCACATACAACGACAAAATACTAAAATCATTCTCATCAAATCTATTGTAATATGTACAATAGTCTGAACTTAGTCTATTGTAATCAAGGATAATCATGAAGAATCAAATCTCTTGTACTAATACCTGAACACCCGATTTATACCGTACAGAGATTTGGTCAACCTGCAAACCAAATTTTCTTTTTCTTTAATTCTTCTAGTTGGATCACACCAATCATTTCTCTAAGTTTACCTTGAAGAGAAATAATATTTGTATCACCACTAATAATAAACTTGTAGATAGTGAGATCCACAAGAAATATCCCTTCATATTGTTAGCATAGTCCAAGAATTTTCCTTTTCTAAACTTTGAAAATACAATCTTCCTCTTGATGTGGTACACTCATAGTCTCTTGGAGTAATCATTGTCATCACTGGTACAAAATATTTGCCCCTTCCTAGTGATAATACTGGTGATTCTAATACATCATAGTAAACCAAGTTCAATATGTGTTTTCTTCTTATACAATTTGACAAGGAACTCCCAAATCTCCTTCATTGTACCCATCTCTATAAATTTGCTATATCGTTGTTATAAATCTCTTCCCACCTTCGATATGTGATGCCCACGATCTTTCTCCAATTGCTTTTACACAATTGTCTTTTCTCAAAATTTCCTTCATCTTTAATTTCCACAATAAGAAACTATTCTCATTCCTATTAAACTTCTCTATCTCATATTTTATTCTCATGGTTTTAACCGACTTATGAACCTTTCACTATAAATAATATTGCTTATTTTAATGACTATAGTAGCGGAATAATATCATAAATAAGAAACAAACCATCGGCTCTGATACCACTATTGGGTATTTCCGAGGGGGACTAACAACAGGGAGATTCTCACAAATGGGTCATGAGTCAACCATATAAGAGAATATGATAGCACCTTCAACCCAAAACCTTAAGGTATTAGGTTATAGGTCTTTCTCACTTATAAGTTACTCAACTTTCCCATTTCTACCCAATGTGGGATTTCAAACTCACACTTGAATTCTCAACATCTCCTCCTCAAGTGTGATTCCCTTTTACATTGGTATACCTCCCCCTCGAGTTGAAACTTTTCTTAGCCATGAGTACCTAGTGATGGCCTTACTTGTACCATTGTTCAACTTAACGAGACTCGCTTTTCTAAAACCCTTTTCAAGAAGACTTTCGACATAATGACCTTTCATCTACTATACTTAAATGAGTCAGTCACTGAAAAAACCCGTTCAACTTAACAAGACTCACTTGGCTGAAACCCTTGTCAAGAAGACTTTCGACACAAAGACCTTTCACCTACTATACTCAACTGAGTCGCCCACTGAACGAACCATCGGCTCTAATACCACTATTGGGTATTTTTGAGGGGGCTAACAGCAGGGAAATTCTCACAAATGGGTCATGAGCCAACCATATAAAAGAATATGACACCACCTTCAACCCAAAACCTTAAGGCATTAGGTTATGGGTCTTTCTCACTTATAAGTTACTCAACTTTCCCATTTCTACCCAATGTGGGACTTTAAACTCACACTTGAATTCTAAACATCTCCTCCTCAAGTGTGATTTCCTTTCACATTGATATACTTCCTGCTCGAGCGGAATATTTTCATAGCCATGAGTACCTAGTGATGATCTTACTTGTACCGTGCTTGCCTGAAACCCTTGTCAGGAAGACTTTTGACACAAGGACCTTTCACCTACTATACTCAATTGAGTTGATCACTCGACAAACCCGTTCAACTTAACAGGACTCACTTGCTTGAAACCCTTATCTAGAAGACTTTCGACACAAGGACCTTTCACCTACTATACTCAATTGAGCTGGTCACTTGTTAAACCATCAGCTTTGATACCATTGTTGAGTATTTCCGATGAGGCTAACAACAAGGAGATTCTCACAAATGGGTCATGAACCAACCATATAAGAGAATATGACACCACCTTCAATCCAAAACCTTAAGGCATTAGGTCATGGGTCTTTCTCACTTATAAGTTACTCAACTTTTCCATTTCTACCCGATGTGGGACTTCAAACTCACTTGAACCATCAAGGACAGATGAGTTTAGGAAAATTGTTGGGTTCTCACTTGGGTATAAAAACAAGTAGTTGTTGATATTAAGATTATGTTTTGTACTTCCATTCACGATGACAATAGAAGATAGATGATGGGAGTGCACAACAGAGCTCTTCAATGGAAGAACTATGATACCATTATAAAAATACGAGACCAAACATAATCCCAGTACAATATCATGCCAAAACTCAAAGCAAAAAGTGAGAGGAAAGAGACGTACATAGTGAGATGTAATGATAAAAACAAAATCTTGTGTATTAGAGAGTGAGAAGATACATATTTATAATTATAATAAAGTGAAAAAGCAAAATAATAGAAACTGGTTACAATGAGAAGTAAAAAATGGGAATGTGCGATTATGTTAAAAAATGGTAATTTTGTTATAGAAAATGTGTGGTTGCCGATATGATATGGTTAAGAATTAATATTGGAGGGTCCATAGAAATTTGTTCTCCATTTTCGTTTCTTGGTACTCTGGTTCTTTGTGAAAAAAATTTCTTATGAATAATAATATGAAGCGAAAGTTGACATCTCTTCAATAAATTTGACAAATTGAAACTTCCATATGAGCTTTATTTGTAACCTTTTGTTTCAATGTACAAATAAACATATGAACCAATAGATGATTATGTATAAAATGATTTTGATAATAATTATGATATAAATACATGAAATTGAACACATAACTCACATTTCAAATGAGTACATCTATCTACATAGTGCAAGTCTTCAAAAATATTGCTTCATATGACAAATAGATGGAAAGATGTTCCATAATGTAAAAAACATTATGAGGAAATATTTTTTCTAGTTTGTACAATATGATTAAGATGTTTTGTTCCCAGGCACAAAGACTTTTTTCTCTCAAGGATGAACAAATTTCATTTCAAAATTGAATAAACTTAGTAAGTGCATTACATATAGGTATGGGCAGCACCTTAAAGGCAAGCGTTACATAAATACATGACTATCATGACTCTTCATTCGAAACACCTTTGCATCTCTCAAATCAACACATTTATTCAAATTTGAAGCATAACCACCTAGAAATTTAAGACCTGTCATTTACAAATAACCACTATTTGTTGTTTTGTCAATGCATACTGTGCCTTTGCCTTTACAATGTTGTCATTCCTACCAGGTTGTAACTCTAAACCTTTGTGATGATAATGAACTCTCAAGTCTCTTATGAATTTATTGTATCTTTTGTCTTACCTTTGATGCAAATTGTGGTGGAAGTTTCAGAAACATTGGTGAATTTTCAATTGATACAACTCTTAGTTGAGCTTTTGGGTGTCCTTTATGTGATTGAATATGTTTGAGAATAAACTTGAACTACATTTGATTTAAATGTGACTCTGAAACTTGTCTTTAATGCGTTCAAAGAAGATAACATATAGCTCCTTATTGGAATCTTGGAGAAGATGTCTATCTCATATAGCTACTATAATTTTTTTTTTCTTTATTAGAGAAGGGAAAACATGCGCATTTAAGTTAGCGAACCATAGTTTTTGATACATCAAAATAGACTTAATCCAATAGACTAACATGAAAGACCCTAAAAGTAGACTAGGTTAGATCAAATTTATTACCTAAATTGAATTAGACTTATTTAGATTCGATTCATATAGACCATGACTTAAATGAGTTTAGGTCAAATTAATTTATAGGCTTATGTTTTATAAAATAATAATTATTTTTTAAATAAAAATAATATTATTCTATTAAAAAATATGTGTTGTATATTAATTTAATATTTAATAAAAGATTCACTCATTCTAAAAATAAATATATGAGCAATTATATAACATCTACTTATTTTAAGATCTAATAATTAAGATAAATTATTATTTAAAAAAAATATTACTTAACAATGATAATAATTAATAATAAATTTTTAACTTTTATTTTGAAAGTGAATAAATATATTCTCTTGTAATTCATATATTAAATCATTATATTTAAAATAAAAATTAATTTAATTAATATAAATTAAATTTTAAAAATATATTTTTAATTTTAATTTTATTTAAATATTTTATATATATATAGATACATTAATTTTTAACTAAATCAAAATTGACCTATTCATTGATCGAAGAATTTAGATTAAACGATATCCATTTTGATAATCCTGGCAGCATAGACAATTACATGAGCCATGTCTAGTCACCTTGTAATTTTGTATAGTTTACAGGTGAACTTCGAATGTCAACATAGTTGAGATCCCAAATGTTCATATTCATGCCTGTGCCCATCACATCAATTATATATATATATATATATATATATATTTAAGTTTTTATATTTATTATTTTGAATTTTTTATATTTTCAACTAAGTTTGGACATTAAAATGAAAAATATAGATTTACATTAAAGTAATTAATTGAGATAAATTTAAGTTGGATAATATAGTAAAATTTTACCTCTAAATCTTTTACAATTTCAAACCCATTTATCTGATTGGAAAAAACTGTAACGAAAGGAGATCTTATACGGTTTTAAACTAGATCTTGTACAATTTTAGATTAAATCTTGCGTGATTTCTTTAAAACTGACACTGAGAATTCACATTAACATATTCTCTCTCCTTGTTAGTCTCCTTACTCATTCTTTTCTTCTCGATTTTGGACACCCACCATCTTCTTTATCTTCTGAAAGTATTCTTGAGTGATGTCACTATATCCAACTCCTTATCCTTATCTTCTCAAAGTATTGGTGTTATAGCATGCCCAACTCCCTTCTAAAACCAATTACAACTTTAATTTTAATAAAAATATAAATTATTAACCTCACATAACCGCCCAAATGCTTCAATCAAGTCGAGAAAAATATCTAAAATCACCAATAAATAACAATAATAGTACCCCGTTGTTTACAATAACTAGAAAACATCCAAAAAAAACTCACCCTGGTGGCACCATTGCCGAATCTTGAAAAGAATATAAAACATTTTTTACGTCGAATGTGCGAACCATACATTTTTGTTACATCAAATTTTACTAATTCAATGAAAAAAATCACGTAAAGAAAAGTATATTTTACAATATATATATATATATATATATATATATATATATATATAATTTTATTAGCTGAAAAATTTAAAATTAAATAATAAGATAAAATATAAAAAAATAAAACAATTGTTTTAACATAATTATGTTAACGTAATAAGATATTTAATGCTAGTAAAGTAAAATAATTTATTAAGGATCTAATAAAAAGAATACTCAAAATAAAAATAATTTTAATGCTTCGGTCTAACCTGACGCCTTACGTATTAAATTCAAAAGGAAAATACTTAACATGACTTTTTTTCATAAATAATACTATTTTTAATAATATTTTTCAAAATAGCACATTTGGAACATTATTTACACAACTAACATTCTTCACTCGTTCACGTATTAAAATAATAGATTATCTTATATTATGATCGATTATTTCGTGCAAGATCAACTCTCGCTCAAGCGAAGAAACCCTTCGCTTGAGCGAGGAGATATGTAACAAAAGGGTAATCTTGGGTCAATTCTCGCTCAAGCGACGAGTACTTTCGCTTGAGCGAGAAGTGATTAAAATATGTGGTGACCCAAGTTACGTTATGTGGCTAATTGCGTTGGATGTTTAGCCTGTGATCAATTCTTGCTCAAGCGATGGGTTACTTCGTTCGAGCGAGAATTGATTGGGTAATTGCGTTGGACCGTGGTCAATTCTCGCTCAAGCGAGACATCCATCGCTTAAGCGAAGAAATTTATAATCGATTATAATTTGAATTAATCGATCATAATTTTAAAATAATCGAATATACAAAATTATGATCGATTATTTCTTTCTCGCTCAAGCTAAGAAACCCTTCGCTTGAGCGAGGAGACCTGTAACAAATGGGTAATCTCGGGTCAATTCTCGCTCAAGCAACGGGTACTTTCGCTTAAGCGAGAAGTGATTGAAATATGTGGTGACCCAAGTTACATTATGTGGCTAACTGCGTTGGACGTTTAGCCTGTGGTCAATTCTCGCTCAAGCTTCCAGACACCCATAATACAGTAAAGAAATGTAAAGAAACAAAGAAAAGAAACTAGAACAATCAAACCCAGATTATGCAGCTCCTGCAGAATGAGTTTCTTCAAAACTTTTCACAAAACTTTCTAAGTTATTTTAACTGATAACAACAAGTTTTAATCGATTAAAACAGTTAGCAAAAAGTTCCTTAAGTAACCTTTGATTTCATCAAATCCACAAGATCTTCTTTTTATCAAATGATTCAATAAGATCTTCATCACTTTCAATTAATTGAAAAACTCCTAAGTTTCATACATTGGGACATGTTCTTCTGCTATGACCAGGGGTATGACAATATGAAAATTTTTTAATCCTGCTTTGATTTTCTGTAATGTCCATCTCAGTTCTTATACGACTTGATTTTGGTCGGCCCTTTGAAGTTCTTTTCATTTCTGGATTTGCACACAAAGTAGGTCCTGTGCATGTTGGCCAATATTTTTCATTTCGCAATAACCCAAAATGTGTTATGTATACCTTTGAAACTTGTTGTAAGGTATACACTGAATGAATATAGTTGTTGAAGTCATGGTGTGCATGCTTGCATGCAGCAAGAACATGTGAACAAGGCATGTGAAATTTTTGGAATTTCCCACAGTCACACCACAACTCATCAAGGCGAACTGCAAATTTCCCTGCTGGTCGAACTTCACGCGGGTTTTGTGTTTCTTCTACTACAAATTTTGGGTAGACCTGTCAAAAGTTATGACCCTATGCGTGTTTGCCTGTGTTTTTGCTTCCTCTAAATTTGTGACCAAAATTTCAGAGTATACATGATCAGCATTGATCATGGCATCTATCTGCCTTCCTCTTTCAATGAAAAATTTGTTGCAGCGGGTGTACGTTGCGTTGACCATGGAACAAATAGGTAGATTTCTTGTTTTTTTCAAAATAAAGTTGATAGACTCTGCTATGTTGATCGTCATGTGGCCCCAACACCGTCCATTGTCCCATGCAAGTGCCCATTTTTCTCTAGGTATCTCATCCAACCAATTAGCTACTTTTATGTCACATTGCCTCAAGATGTTGTAATAATAATAGAATCGTGGTTTAGTCATCCCATACGCTACAACAATATTAAAAAAACATAGTTAATATAAATATTTATTAGCAACAATTAAATAATAAATAAATTGTAACAAATTTGAAGCAAATGGATTACCCATATTTACAACATCTTTCCTTAGTGCGGTATTTTTGAAACGTCTCATAAAATTTTGTGCAATGTGTCTAATGCAGACATGCACTGAATTATTTTCTGTCCATCCGCTTCCATTTCTCATGTATGCACTTCTAATGGATTCATGTCGGTCTGATATGAGGCATAATCCTTGTTGGGGTATGACATATCTTTGGAGGTTTTTTAAGAAAAAAACCAGGCATCACTTGTTTCACCTTCAACCACCGCAAACGCAATAGGGAGGATGTTGTTGCGGCCATCTTGTGCTACTGCAACCAACAATGTACCTCTATATTTTCCATACAGAAAAGTTTCGTCCACTTGAAAAATGGGCTTGCAGTGAACAAATCCATCTATGCATGACCTAAACGACCAAAACACACGTTTAAAAATATTTGAATTTTGTTGAAGGACTTCACCTTAGTAAGCTGGTTGTGACTGTAGTTTGTAGATGAATCCGAGAACAAATTGTTGCATGGCTTGTAACAAAAAAGGTAACTTCTTATACGAATCCTCCCAATTGTCGTAGATGATCTACACTACCTTTTGTTTGGCCAACCAGGCCTTCCTGTATGTTATAGTGTAACTCGTTGTTAATTGGATGTGGACTATGATTATGGAGATTGGTGTTGACGAATCAACATCAATTATTTGACCAATTGTTTGGGAAATCATTTTATATCCCAACTTGTTATGGTCTTGGCTGATTAATGGCGAAACGCATGTATGGTGCCCTTCAAGCTTCATAATCTCCCAATATTACTCTCTTGTGCGCAATATTGCTCGACATCTCCAATTGCATTGGTTATCAACACATTCAACAACATATCTACTTTGGTTTGAAATTTTCACCTTGTATGTGCAGTGATTGACAATGTGAAAGCAGTTGATGGCATCTTGAACTTGTTCTTTTGTTATGAAACGTTGTCCAAGAAATAGAGTTCCTGTTGGAGAAACAAAAGACTCTCTGTCCAACGCATGACCATACTCTAGGTCTTGTTGTTGAATGTGACTTTCAAAGTTAAGAAAATGTTGTGGTGGGTTGTATGGTTCCATGAAGTTTGGTGCATGTGTAGGGATATGTGGTTGTTCATCCTCTGAATCATCTTGGTGTTGGATGAGAATTTCATCTTCGTCTTCATCCTCACTAAAAGGATCAACGACTTCAATTGGGAGGCCAACAATTTCGTTCTCTTGTGTGGGTAGTTCTTCGTTGATGTTGGTGGAAGACCCACTTAGAAGTTAGGTAAAAGGGATATAGTCATTATGTGTGGGTATTTCTGGGTCAGTGTTTGGGAAAGCTTGGTAGGGTGAGGGTGAAATTTCTGGTGAGTGTGTGTTGGGGTATGAAGAAGAAGAAGTTTTAAATGAAACAAAAATTTCAATACCACATAGACTTGAGTTTGAATCATGAACATCGAACATGGCCTCCACGTCGTCATCATCTTTCAACTCAACAACAATGAAGTTGTTGATCCCAACTCCGAGTCTAGTTGGGTAGCGAAAATGGATGGTTGCTACATTTTCGTGGGGTTCTTTCTCCAATTTCTTGTGGATCAACTTCTTCAACCTTTGTAGAGAAATTCCTCTCTTTAAAGGAACAAGTTTTGCAGTCCCAGTATTGAAGGTAACTCCCTCCATGGGACATGGGTTCATGGAACCATCATAGTGGACAATAGTAGACACTACACCCATTTTAGGAGTGTGGAACAAAAAGAAGACTAAAGGTAAGAAGAAGAAATAATGCAAAGAGCTTCAAAGATTTAGGAGTGTGCAATGTGAGAACTTCAAAGAATGAAAGTGGTCTATTTATAATGAAGTCCAATGGTTTGAATCCAATGCTCCCTCACATGGTTTCTGACACACACAAAACCCAAGCAAAGTGGGTGGGTCAACATCTCTTTAAATATGCTTGGATTCTTCTGCTTTTGTCTAACCCAATGCAGGGAATCCAAGATTTGAATCCTAACTTGGGTGGGTGACTCAACATTGTAAATAGTTGTAGGTTTCCTCGCTCAAGCGATGGGTTTCTCGCTTGAGCGGGAATTGACCACATGCTAAACGTCCAACGCAATTAGCCACATAATGCAACTTGGGTCACCACATATTTCAATCACTTCTCGCTCAAGCGAAAGTACCCGTTGCTTGAGCGAGAATTGACCCGAGATTACCCATTTGTTACAGGTCTCCTCGCTCAAGCGAAGAGTTTCTTCGCTTGAGCGAGAGAGAAATAATCGATTATAATTTTGTATATTCGATTATTTTAAAATTATGATCGATTAATTCAAATTATAATCAATTATAAATTTCTTCACTCAAGCGATGGGTGTCTCGCTTGAGCGAGAATTGACCACGGTCCAACGCAGTTACACAATCAATTCTCGCTCGAGCTAAGTAACTTATCGCTTGAGCAAGAATTGACCACAGACTAAACGTCCAACGCAGTTAGCCACATAACGCAACTTGGGTCACTACATATTTTAATCACTTCTTGCTCAAGCGAAAGTACCGTCGCTTGAGCAAGAGTTGATCTTGCGCAAAATAATCGATCATAATATAAAATAATCGATTATTTTAATACGTGAACAGTAAAAAGTGCTAGTTATGGAAATAATGTTTAAGATGTGCTATTTTGGGAAATATTTTAAAAAATAGTATTATTTATGAAAAAAAGTCTACTTAACATATGTTTAGAATTTACTAATTTATTATTTTTAAAAATTAAAAAAAATATTTGATATAATGTTTTGTTAAAACAAATTTTAGAAATTATATTTACTTTTTAATTTTGAAAATTAAAAAACAAAAATTAATAAAATTTATTTTCTATTTTTATCTTTTACTTTTTATTAAAAATAAAAGTTAATAAAATATTTATTTATTATTATTTGTTATTAGTGATATATTAATATACCAAAAATTATATTATATTAAAATATTCCTCTATTCATATTTTTTTATTGGCTGTATTATATCTTTATCGGTCTAAGATAGTTTTTAAATTATAATTATTAATTACGTTTTTTAAATTATTTTTAAAAGTAATTTAAAAAAATAAATACTTTTTTAGTTTCCTTTCTTTCACTTTTTTTAATTTTTTTAATCACATCAAATTATATATAAAATTTTTTATCTTGTTTGTATCTCAATTCGGTATGGATGAACATCTATACCCTAGCAAAAGGAGACATGTATCGGTGGTAAAACAGTACCCTAATTAATTGCTTTCAGAAATAAAGACTGTGGTACTGCATACAGAGTCTTGTTTCAGCTATTAACTACACCCTGCAATGGATGGTTTATTATGGCGTCCCTATACACTATTCTTCCTTTGACATTCATCAATGGCTTCTTGTGAAGATGTTAACTTCAAAAAAAAAAAAAAAAAAGATACACATCGATTATACATCGTAGTATGTGGGTGTATGTACAAGTTGAAATGGCAGAAAAGGTTTGGTCCATACACAAGGTACTGCAAACACTTCAACTTATAAGTTAAATTCATAAAATTCACAAACCTAACATGTGTTTATGTCTTCTTATATATTTTTGTAAACACCTTATTAGTGTTTGTTTTCTTAGATTGTTGTCTAGATAGGTTATGATAACCCATCGTCGTGAAAAACTGGACTTGTATTACTTCAAATGATGATCGATTAAGAAACCCAATTAAGAAAGAAATTGAATGATAAAGAGGTGTATGATGATAATTCATGTCATGATGTGTATGAAGAAAGTGAAAGAAAATCAAATCCAATTCCATAGTCATCAAGTAGACAATAAAGAAACCCTTAACTTTCAGTCGAAATTAAGATTGTGTATGGGGTAATGAATATAAATTCTAGTTACTTTTTTGACTTCAAATTAATCGTTTCATTGAAGAGAATTGTAAAAATTGTGGTGGAAAGTTTCATATTGTTTCCTTCCTATTTCAATATTTATATGTTCTTTATCCTAAACAAAGGGCACGACTTTACATTAGGGTTTACTTAAAATAGTATAAAAAGTAGAAGTAAAAATTACCATTAAAACTAAGAAAAGAAATTTAAATATGATAAATGGAGGAAGCGACAAAATAAATTAAGTGATATTGATAATGTTTTGTAATTTCTAATTAACTTTATAAACATAATTTGTTCAAAATTAAAATAGGGTTAACTCCCATTGAATCAGGGTAGAGGGCAAAACCATGTACCACACAGTTCATGCAGCGGACGACAATATTTAATCATTTTAGTTAAACAATTAATCAAATTATACTGTAAAATTAAATTAATTTTATATAAATATTATATTGTTTTTACATAAATTTTTAACATTTTCCAATTCAACAAATCTATGGTCAATTAAAAAAAATGAAGGATCAAAATTAAATAAAAAAATAAAAAGTATAGATAATTATAAAATTAAAGACTAAAATTTTAAAAAATAGAGACCAAATTTTAACAAATATAAAAATCAAAATTAAAGTTAAACCTTTAATAATATATAGTATAGCGTGTGAATTTAAAGAGTCTATATAATTGAGTAAGAATGAAAGTTTAATATTACTAAATTAATAGGTTAATTTATTATAATCAACAAAAAATAAATAATTTAATTGATAATTGTTATAAGACATGTCTCCTCTCTTAATCTATTGAATAATTTTTTAAAAATAAAATTACGATGAATTAAAGTTATAAAGGGAATAAAAATAAAAAATGACCCTAACCATATTATTATAAACGACATGAAATTAAATATTCAAATGAAAAAATAATAAGCTAGTTTAATTTTTTTTAAGTTATTTTTGTCATTAATATTTATTCTGTCACCTTTTAAATGTTTGTTAGTGCAACCTCTTTTCTAAAATTTTGGTAAAAAAATAATTAACACACTAAATATTACGAATTTATTTCATAAAAAAAATACCACGAGTTTCATAAAAAAAATGGTAGGATTACCTAATATTTCTTATATCTAATTACACTTGCTTTTATTTGATTTAAATAAAAGTGTAACTTTTATTAAAGAGTGTAACTTTTGTATCAAAATTAAAGTGTGAGTTAACTCCGGATGACGGTAGAGGGCAAAACATGGTAGCATTGATGCATACAGTTGACGGCAATATCCTTTTGAAAAAATGAAACTTAATCGTATTTTTCTGGTTTGAGGTTATTTATTTTGTTTCCTTCAAATAATAAAATTATATTTTAAATTAAACAGTTTTGATCTAACTGGCACAAACATTCTCTTACCATCATTTTCCCTTTCTCACAATTCCCTTCTCTTATGAGATTTATTGTGTTTTTTTTTCCTTAAATATTATTGTACATTTTAATATTTAAATTTTTAATTTTTCTATTTTATTTTAAAATACGGACATTATTCTTTAATTTATAAATTATCGAAAAAAGTTATAATGATTTTTTATTTTAAGCGTAATTATTTCTGGCTCCTAATTGACGTGGGGGTTATTTTAGTCTTAAAATTTTAATTTAAAAAAATCATTATTCATTTTTTTAAAGATATTGAACATGTAAAAACCAATCAATTTATCACAATTGCATAAACAAATAAAAATATATAAATTAGTAGATTTGTGGTTTGTTTTTTGGGAAATTTTATTATTAAAAATTATGGAGAATAATGATAAAATAATTAAAATAAGTTATTTATAAACTAAAATTAATTTTTATAGAATTAAAAATATATTTTAAAAAAATAAATAATAAATAATTGATATATTATTTGTTTATATATATATATATATATATATATATATATATGTATATATATATATATATTATATTAAACCCATTAAAATATAAAAATATTTTATAATTTTATTTAATTAGAATAAAATAATTAATATATATTTCATAAAAATAAAAATTATTTTGTTTTAAATTAAATATTATTTGTCATAAAATATTTTTTTAATGTAATTTTATATTTTATGAATTAATATTTTATATTATTTAATGTTTTAACTGTAGGGATTATATTCGCTTAAATAATAAAAAAAGAAAAGCGTGGTAATATTATTATATTTAACGTGTGTTTTCATCAACATAAAGGTTTAAGCGCTTAATTATTTAAATAACTTTTATTGTTAGCAAGTTTTGTATTGTTCATCACTTAAGCAGGAGTTTGCGTGTTTGAGGTGAATGATGTTAACTAAGTAAAAAAATACATTTTCATTGTTATTTAAGCAAATTATTTTTCACTTAAGCTGTATTTTGCAACAAATTTTTTAGTCACAAAATGCGTTATGAATTAAATATAATTTACTTTGTAACGATTTGTAATGGAGTAATTAGTGACGTAACTTTTTATCAAAAAAATTTATCATTAAAATAAATAAAAATTATATATGATGATTTTTATGATGATATTTACAAAATGATAAATAATTATTACAAAATTTATCATAAAATTTAGATATTTTTAACTTAAACAAAATATATAATGGTGTCATAGATTTTGTTATAATTTGTGATGGATTTTATTTATCACAAAATAATGTCACAAATATATATATTTTTTTAAGCCAAGAGATGATGGACAAATGTTAACCATAATAAAAGACGATAAAATAAGGGAAGATAAGATTATGGTAGAAGGTGAGACTAAATAGAAATCACGATGAAAACACAATGAGGGTGAAAGAGAAGTGAACACAACGAAGGACGAGATCATGATTGAAAAGTTGAGGCTATAATGAACAAGGGAGGATGAGAACTTCTGTGACCGCATATAAGAGGTACGATTACATTCACAATGGTGCTAGCTCAAAGTGGATGATGACATTATTGGAGGAATAGGAGAAAAATTACATTCTCAATGGTGCTAGCTCAAAGTGGATGATGGCATTATTGGAGGAATAGGAGAAAAATGTGAATATGGGAGAGACATAGTTCATAGAGAAGAGGAATAAAAAAAATAAAGTTAATAAAAAAGGATTTAAGATTTTAGGGTTTAAAGAGAAAAAAGAATAATCATTTCATAATATAAAAAAAATTATTGCGAGAATTATATAAACAAATTTCTATGTCAATTTTATTATAACTGATGTAAAAAGTGATATTTAATATTTATTTTTGGATGAATGATATTGACTATTATCTTTTACATCAATTATAATACAGTTGAAAACTTGTTTTAAATAATAAGTTTGTTATCGTTTCAATTTTACATCTGTTTTTTTTTATATATAATGTTAAATGTCATTAAAAATGATTTATGTTATTGTTTATGTCATTTTATTTTATTTAAAATGGTTTTTAAAAATAGAATTGTGAAGTAAGATTATTTATCAATTTATTTATTTTTTAAAATTAAAATTAATCTTTACTATTATTTTTAAAAATAAAAAGGCCGAGGATGGCCTACGGTGCGTGTTATCTGAAGGGAACACGCTTTGATTGCCGGGCCCTCTCCTCGTTCCGCCCGCGGAGTAAAAAAACTTACGGTAACAAATCATTTTCCCTGCCGGAAAACTGGACATATTCTTCTTTTATGCAATTTGCGGGACAGATCGATCCTAAAATGCAGCAGTAGGATGAGAAGTAGGTCCTTGTTTTTAGCAGGAATAGTTCCGCGAAAGAATTTGACTATGAAAGTGTTAGTGGCAAATCGAGAAAAGCGATCGAAAACGAAGGAAAGAAAAAGCGAGAAAATATGCAACTGATTAATAAATCGATAAACAAAAAATCATTCGATGTCTAAATAGAAGTACGTAATACATAACATCGAGAAACACAATCGAGAATCGAGTGAATGATAACCAAATGCTTATTGTCAAATAAAAAACTAAGAAATTAGAGTTATATGAGATCAAGGTTAAAAAGAAATCGTAAGTAATTTGGAGTTCTCGAAAACATTAAAATGAGAGTGAAGAAAGCCAACCTAAGTAGACATCGAGACCTTGGCCAAACCGTGAAAGGGAAGAATAGTCAAACGCACATATAGGAAGCAGTTTCTAAACCATGATAGAAGTCGAAGATCGTGAGAACGTGGGAAACTGTAAAAGATAAACTACAACATGCACGTAAAACGTGGTGGCAGTTTTGTTAACTGCTCCTGGAAGGCTTGAATGATGCCCTATAAATAGAGCAAAGGAGGAAGGGACAAGGGGGCAGAAATTGGCAGAAAACAGAATTAGTAGTGAAAAAAAAAGTCTACCGGAGAAACGACGAACACCATGAAGTTTCCGGCAATCTGGATTTCCATGCTCACGGAGTACCTTTATCGCTTTCGTATTTTCCTTGGTAACTTACTTTGATGCAATTTATATTCAGCAATTTTATGTTTCTGTATTTTCGATTCTTGGTCATTTCAATTCAATGCAAGTTTCCGTATTTAAATTTTCTGGTCGTTTTACATTAATGCAATTTCGATTTCCAGTAATTCATTGTACCTTTGAGTTACTGTCCTTTACATTTGCAATTTCGATTTCTCGATATTTACATTATTGTTGTTTCAATTCCCTGCTCTTTTACACTTAAAGCAAATTTAAGATTTTCGCAGTTTACGTCTCCTTGCAATCTAAGTTTCAGCACTGCTTTTCGATTCCATATATTTTCTGCTTTCTTTACTTCGAGTATCCTGAATACAAAACATCAAAAAAAAAAATAGTACCTAGGAAATCGAGTAAAATTCGATCCCCATACACATTTTGGTTGAAAATTAACTTGCTAGCCTAAGCAAAAAGAACTTACGTGGTAGAATTTTGATTAGGATCAAAATATCTTAGGGGTCGAAATCGATCGAAATTCCACCAGAAACAAATTGGCGCGCCAGGTAGGGGGGACTTGTGTTGAAAAACACAAAATAGGTTAGTCCGAAAGTGTATGAGATTAAGGAGTGGGAGAATTATCAGTATGAGTCAAAATTCTTCAAATAACCAGAGTAACAGTGAGGGTCTGAATGGTGTACATTCACCAAATACTGGGGGGCAAAGTCATAATGGGAATATGCCTGTAACATCGACGACTACAAGTATGTCGATACCTTTGGGTAACGAGCTAAATTCAGGTACCTTAACAAACACCCAAGTAGGATCTAATGTGGTGGTACCAAATAATATGCAAACTATAGGAAACACCACAACAACATATGTAGGGCCATATATGAGTGTAAGACCTCCCGGGTTTTCACTTAATAACATGAGCGGGGCTGGAACTTCATCAACACAACGGAATTCGAGATATAACTTAGGAATGCCTCAAACGCTGGGCATGCCCTGAACTTTGGAGTCCCTCCGAATTTAGGAACATCTCAAAACTTAGTAATCCCTCAGAATTCAGGAAGCGGACAGAATTTAGGCACACAACAGACGCTTCCAAATCTAGATCATAGAGGAAATCTAGACCATAGAGGAAATTTGGAACATGGAAGATATACATTCGATAGAGATTATCATCGATCCAATTTTGAGACTATCGAGAACACTGGTACTGGGATATCCAGTAACTCATTAGGGATACTTAGACAACAAATGGATGAGAGTAATTTTGAGATGGTTAATATGTTATCCCAACAGTTGACTACAGTCCTAAACCCATTAGTTCAAAACACTACAGCTAGTTTTGAGATATTAGCAGATCAAATGCCACGAATCGGGGATGCATTGGTTGTACCTCGACGAACAAGGGTAGAAAATCATGCTAACCAGAATGCCAATATCAATCCCCCATATCTTTTAAGGAGAAATCGAAACAATGATCAACAAATGGGGAATGAATACCAACATGGAAGAAATGATATTTATGGAAATATGAATGAGGGATTTCAAAATATGTATAATCAAAATAACATACAAAATAATCACATGTTAGGACAAAGGATGAATTTCCAAGGGATAGAATTTAGACCACCCAACCAAACATACTTTGTGTCTCCTTTTCCAAACACGATTCTCGAGACGGAATTACCTCGAGGATACAAAGTACCTAAATTCACCAAATTTGCTGGAGAAGTTGGTGAATCAACTATCGAGCATATAGCTCGATATCAGATCGAATGCGGAGATCTCGCGATGAGTGAAGAATTAAAAATGAAATATTTTCCTAGTTCTTTGATTAAAAATGCTTTTACTTGGTTTACTTCGTTGCCACCCAATTCGATATATAATTGGCTGCAACTGGAAAGAAATTTTCATGAGCAATTCTTTAGAGGAGAAACTCAAGTAAGTCTCATCGACTTGATGAATATAAAGAGATACAATCATGAAAGCATAGATGATTATTTGAATCGATTTAGACGAATGAAATCGAGATGCTTTACTCAAATTCCTGAATATGAATTAGTCAGAATGGCCTCTGCAGGTTTAGAATTCTCGATTAGGAAAAAGTTAGTTAATTTACCATTGAATGATATGGCTCAGTTAGCTGATAAAGTGAGAAGAATAGAACAAATTGAATATGAAAAACAAAGATATAAGAAATTTGAGAAACCGATGAAGAAAGAAAGAATAGCATATATAAATGATGTGTATGAAACAGATCCCACGACAGAGAATGATGTGGAAGAGACTGTCGATGAGAAAGTAAACATAGCAGAGCTCAAAGTAGGAGCTCCGTATATCTGTAAAATGCTACAAAAGAATGAAGTAAAAGATAAGATGGCAAATCGAACATATACTTTCGATGTGACAAAGGCTGATAAAATCTTCGATATTTTATTAAAAGACAAACAAATTAGGTTGAGCGAAAACCATAAACTGCCTACGGCAGAACAAAGGAATGGTCGAAAATATTGTAAATTCCATAATATTTTTGGACATTGGACTAACAATTGCATACATTTCAGGAATACGATCCAAGATGCGATTGACCAAGGAAGACTGAAATTCGAAGAAATGTCGATGAAAGTGGACACGAGTCCATTCGAAGTGCAAGTGGGATACATTGAATCCCAAACGGGCATGACTGAGGATGTCCGAATGACGAATTCTACCTTTGTAGGCATGGTCGATGTTGCTGAAGACATTGATCCGAAACATGTTAGAATGGACGTGTCTGAAGAAGATATGGAATTCGATCTGAGTGAATTCGAGAAAGAGTTCGAAAAGGAGATCTACCCTCGATCAGGGGATTCCCTAATTGAGTTTTTGAATAGAAAGAAAGAAAAAGACGAGGAGGTGTCGTTATGCCCACGATGCAGTGCGGTGTTCGACAAATCGGCTGCTAAAGCTTTCAGGTTAGAACAGATAAAGAAGATCGAGAGTCAGAATAAAAGGGAAAATGACAAAGTGGATCAAACGGCCCGACCAATGATTGAAGAAAGTCAACAAAAATCCGTTGGTTCTGGTGTTAGCGGAAATCAAAGGCAATGGATCAGAAGAGAGATGTATCCTTCTCGAGGAGGAAAAGGCAGACTTCAGAGCCATGATGTCTTCGAGAGATTGTCATACGATGAAGGATCGAACACTGGATTCCCAAGATTCCAAAGGAGGTTCCGAGGAAGGCCCTGGAGAAGAGGAGGAAGGATCCCTTATTGGAATAATTATAGAAACTTTGAAGAGAATATTGTACCGATGGAGAGTCAATATGCAAGAGAATTCTTCGATGATAAGAATGAGGGTACTTGGGACGAGCATCAAATCGGAGTGATATCAATACTACCAGCAGAATATGTTAGTGAATATCAAGAGTACCAAGAATAGAGTGATGCCAATCGAGAAGATGACTTCTACTCAGAAAACATAAAGCCAAAGTTAACATGGGTTACACAAACATCATGTGAAGTACCTCATAGAGATGCTGCTTTTATTGATCCTCCATCTGAAGAAATGAGGTTCCACCTGAAACCCTTATTATTGAATATCGAGATACAAGGACAAATGGTAAATAGAGTCCTTGTCGATGGTGGAACAGCGGTAAACATACTGCCAATTAATATGCTAAAGAAATTTGGCATTGAACTGAAAGACTTAGTCAAGCATAATATTATGATTTCCGATTTCAGCGGAAAAACATCAAGTTCAGAAGGCATGATTGCCTTGGATGTGAAAGTGGGCACTTACTCGAGGCCTACTGTGTTCGTTGTGGTCCAGTCACATGCAAATTTCAATGCACTACTTGGAAGAGAGTGGATTCATGGAGTAGGGGTCATTCCATCTACGGCTCATCAGAAATTATTCATGTGGAATCGAGATGGACATCTCGAAGTAATCCCAGGGGATCAGCACGAATTTGTAACATTCGTCTCTCAGGCTGGTCGGGCACTCCAGAATCTGGCACTAGCTCAGCCATTCACCTTCGAAACGGTCGAAGATTTCAATTCAAAGTTACATGAGGAGCGATTCTTAGAGATGAATGAGAAGAAAGGATTTGTTATGATCAAAGAGGGGGCCAACCTCAAAGTGGCCGAGGAAGATGAATAGAGATTACGAAGGGTTCTTGGCTCGATTGAGACAGTACGAAGATGAAAAGAAGAGCCAAGAAAGTAGTAGCAGTAGTAAGGTAGGACTAAATAAATCGATTCATTCGACTTTAGTTGCAAATAAAAGCGATCAAGTTATGCTTGATTGTATTTATGATAATTCTCCGTTAGGTTTTGAAAAATCCATTACATTAAATCACAAAAAAGTCGAGGCACAGGACCCATTAGAAGAAATCAACTTGGGGAGTATCGAAGACCAGAAGCCTACGTATATCAGTAAATATCTCGAGAAAGAAATAAAAGAAGACATGATTTCTCTATTAAAAGAATATAAGGACTGCTTTGCTTGGGAATATGAAGAAATGCCTGGATTGGATCGAAGTCTGGTCGAACATAGACTACCTATCATAGAAGGTAGAAAACCAGTAAAGCAAGCACCGAGAAGATTTGCACCTGAGGTGATGGGTAAGATCAAGGAAGAGATCGAAAGACTTCTGAAAGCAAAATTCATCAGGACTGCCAGGTATGTCGATTGGATTTCTAATATTGTACCTGTTATTAAAAAGAATGGTAAAATGAGAGTGTGTATCGATTATCGAGATTTGAACTTAGCTACTCCTAAAGATGAATATCCGATGCCGATAGCTGATATGTTAATAGATGCAGTAGCTGGTAATGAAATGTTAAGTCTTTTAGATGGTTATTCAGGATATAATCAAATATTTGTGTCTGAGAATGATATAGCCAAAACAGCTTTTCGATGCCCGGGGGCATTAGGTACGTATGAATGGATAGTAATGCCATTTAGATTAAAAAATGTTGGTGCAACATATCAGAGAGCAATGAACCTAATTTTTCATGATTTGATCAATGATTTTATGCAAATTTACATAGATGATATTGTGGTTGTATCGAAAGAAAAACATCAACACTTAAGCAATTTGAGGAAATCTTTCGAGAGAATGAGAAAATATGGATTAAAAATGAATCCTTTGAAATGTGCCTTTGGTGTATCTGCTGGTGAATTTTTAGGTTTTATAGTACATGGAAAAGGTATTGAGATCGATAAAAATAAAGTAAAAGCTATAATAGATACTTCCGCTCCAAAAAACTAAGAAACAATTACAGTCATTTTTGGGAAAAATAAATTATTTGAGACGATTTATTTCTAACTTGGCTGGTAAGACTCATGTTTTTTCTTCTTTGTTAAAGTTGAAAAAAGAAGCAGAGTTTAAGTGGAAGGAGGAACATCAAGAAGCCTTCGAGCAAATTAAAATGATGCTGACAAATCCTCCGATTATGATTCCGGTAAAAAGAAACAAGTTATTGAAGCTATATGTATCAGCATCAGATCGAACAATAGCGAGTCTATTAGCACAGGAAGATGAGAATGGTGTGGAATGTACTGTGTATTATCTAAGCAGAATCTTGAACGATGCTGAGACTCGATACAGTGATATCAAAAAGTTAGGATTATGCTTGTATTTCTCTTGCACAAAACTCAAGTATGTAATGAAGCCTCATGATGTAATGGTTTATTCCAGAAATAATATTTTGAAGTTTCTTTTGTCGAAACCAATTATGCACAATAGAATAGGAAAATGGGTGTTAGCTTTGACAGAATTCTCATTATTCTTCGAATCTTTAAAATCGATAAAAGGTCAAGTAATCGCCGATTTCATGGCTGAACATACAATTGGTTCTACTGATAACTTGTTTATTGAAATAAGTAAATGGATAATGCATTTCGATGGTTCAAGTACATCGAATAAATCTGGAGTAGGAGTTCTTATTATTTCTCCAAATAATATTCCGACTAAGTTACTATTTGAAGTTCAACCCATTTGTTCGAATAATGAAGCCGAGTATGAAGCTTTGATAGGGGGTCTCGAAACTTTAATTAAGTTAAAAGCTCGACATGCGATTATAAGAGGTGATTCGCAATTAGTGATCAAACAAGTGCGAAAAGAGTATAAATGTATCAATACCAATTTGATCAGATATCTGGAAAGAGTGATGACCTTAAGTAGAATGTTCGATGAGATAACATTCGAGTATATTCCTCAAGAATTCAACCAAGAAGCCAATGACTTAGCACAAATAGCATCTAAATATAAAATATCTCCAGAAAATTTACAGGAAATGATTCAAATTAAAGAGAAATTACCTCAGGAAAATGAGATTTTACAAATTAATGACTTACATGACCAAGATTGGAGAAAATCGATCATAGAATACTTGCAAAACCCCAATGGGAAAACTAACAAGAAAATCAAGTATCGAGCGGTAAAATATGTGTTGTTAAATGATGAGTTATATAAGAGAGGAATTGACGGAGTATTACTTAGATGCTTAGGGAACGATGATGCTTACTTAACAATGGCTAAAGTACATAATGGAATATGTGGCGCCCACATGACAGGTCAGAAAATGAAATGGACATTAATTCGACAAGGTTATTATTGGCCTTCGATTTTGAAGGATTGTATCGAGTATGCTAAGTCCTGTGAAGAGTGTCAAAAGTTTAGTCCTATACAACAGGTGCCCGCGAGCGAATTACACTCGATTATCAAACCTTGGCCTTTTAGAGGTTGGGCCATAGACTTAATCGGACAGATCTTCCCACAATCATCGAAAGGGCATAGGTATATAATTGTTGCTGTCGATTATTTTTCAAAATGGGTAGAAGCAATACCATTAAAGGATGTTGAGCAGCAAGATGTAATTGATTTCATTGAAGAATACATCGTTTTTCGATTTGGGATCCCACAGTCTATTACTACAGATAGAGGGACAGTGTTTACTGGTAGAAAGATAATTCGATATGCTGAATCGAGAAACATTCAATTATTAACATCAACCCCATATTATGCTCAGGCTAATGGGCAGGTCGAAGCAATTAACAAGGTAATTATTGGGTTAATCAAAAAACATGTTGGTAATAAACCCAAAACGTGGCACGAAACGTTATTGCAAATTTTATGGGCTTATCGGAATTCACCAAAAGACTCCTTACAAAATACCCCATACAAACTGGTGTATGGACACGATGCAGTTCTGCCCATCGAGATAAATATTGAGTCGAATCGAATACAGAGGCAGAATGATTTACCCAGTTGTGATTATTGGAACATGATGTATGATGAATTAAATGAACTCGATGAAACAAGGTTACAAGCGTTGAATAGTATGATTTTGCAAAAGAATCAAATTGCTCGAGTTTACAATAAGAGAATTCGAAAGAAAACGTTTAACGAAGGTGACTTAGTGTGGAAAACGATTTTACCAATGGATAAGAAATGTAAAAGTTATGGTAAATGGTCGCCGAATTGGGAAGGACCTTTCGAAGTTATTAAAATATTATCGAGTAATGCTTATTCGATCATCGATTGGTATAACAAAGATAAAGTATTATCGATAAATGGTAAGTACTTGAAAAAATATGAGCCTCGAATAACAGAAATAAACATTCAACATTAAGTGAAATATGGTAATGTTTACAAAGAAATATATCGAGTTTTCAAATCCTCAAAATCTATTAATAATTGTGTCCAGGACGATGAAAGCGAAGCCTCTTCCATGGTCAGCTTATGTTTATGCTCCATGCTTTGACCAAGAGACAACACCACTTCCTTCGCAGAAGAGTTGATCTTGTCCAGCTTTGACGTTAGGAACCCCTTCTGCGACTTCAGCTGTAGAAGCCTCTTCTCTAACTCTCCGATTTCTCTCTCAACTGAAGCCATCTCTTTCAGCGTCTCCTCTCGATCGAGCTTCTGAGTCTTCAATAAATTCGACTTCTCGATCTGAAAAGAAGAGATATCAGACAACTTAGTCGTTACCGACTGCTTCTTCTTCCTCGCAGCGTAGGCCTGGTTGAAAAGATCAGTGGCTGCCGCGACCTCTACGTCGAAGCCTTTTGGAAGAGCTTCGTCGGGGAAAGTCTCGATGGAAGCCAAAATCTCTTTGAAAAGTCGTTTCTTTTCAAAAGACTCTACCAAAACCTCCAGAGGCGAGGAATAGAAGAAGGTCCGGAAACGTTGCTTCAGTTGGTACACTCCTTCAGTCGAGGAAGAAGGCGGTTGAGAAGAATGGCTTGAGGGGGTGGCGCCGCTCGATACCAAAATATCGAGGATCGAGAAAGGATCTTCCTCGATGGCAACTCGATACTCGGGCACGTCGCTTGAAGTAGGCTCGTTCAACACAGGCAACGTAGCCGAAAGCAACTCAAATTCGGGCAAAACAAAAGGAGGAGAGTCCACTGGCCCTGCGGAAATCGGGGAAGGAGAGTCCTGGACATGAACTATTGGGATACTTGCTGAAAAGAAAGAAATCGAAAATGTAAATCGAAAGGTCCATAACATAGAGTGAAATGAAAAAGTGACAATGAACGAAAAATATAAATACCAGGGGGAGGCAGAGCGAGGAGTGCTGAGGAAGGAGGAAGAGCCTGTATAGCCTCAGGTTGCTGAAAATCGAAAACAAATGTCAGAAAAAGGAAGTGCATAAGTCAAGTAAATATATAAATAAAAAACCGAGGGTTGTACCTCAGGAATTGGGACTGATGATTGGAGTTGGGAATCGACATTAGTCGATACAGTCGTTGACGGATGGTCCTAAAAAATATCAAAAATCGAGATCAGGAAACAGGTCCTATTGAAATACAGGAATATAAAATGATGTAAAGAAAGCACTTACGTGATTGGAATGAGTTGTAGGGGTAATTTGACCCACTTCAGTAATTATATTGGAGTCCGTCGACAATGGATCAATGACAGGTGGTTGAATAGATCGAGGACTCTTCGACTTTTGTTTCTGAAATTAGAAATCGAAAAACAGAAATATGTTAAGACCCAAATGAAGCGACTATAAACGGAAAGTCAAAATAAACAGGGAATCGAAAAGAACCTTCGATTTTTTAGAAGAAGAAGAAATGGTGGCCGAGCGTTTGCGCTTTCTAACAAGGGCCGAAGGATCAGATTCATCAGAGGACTCCCAATCCTTATCCTTCTCTGCCTCAACGACAACCTTAGAGGACTTCGAAACTGTCAACAAAAGAAGACAGATTAGCTTATAATATACAAAGTCAAAAAACATGAAAAAGCAGTAAAACCTCACCAAAAGGTGATGGAGTCAAAATCTTGACTCGGTCGATATGTACAAGTCAGGGAGGCAAGAGAACCTCAGGGAGATTAAGATAAGGGAAATAAGATAATTTCGAGACAGAAACATCTTTGTTTTTGGGTTTTGGGCGAAGTGTTTCCCTTAGGGATCTCAATTCTCGAACCCATTTGGGATGAGTTAAAGGTTTGGCAAGTCCAAAAGGAGCTGTGGGAAAAGTGGGAAGACGATTTGGGCAATACATTTCAAAAGGGGTTCTACCTAGAGGATTGACTATTTTGTGGTTCGATCGATTAGTGTCTGTTTTATTGGATAAGGAGATAACAACATCATAATAGGTCGATTCTAATTTCAGTGGGGTGTAACATATTTGATAAAAGTTCTCGAATCGAGATATTTGAAGACAGTGGAAGTGTGTACCTTTCTTCGTTTTTGATTTGTCCTGCAACACAAAAGAAGGATGAGCAGTCAATTTCTGTCGGACCTCGTCAAAAGCAGCATGATTACTCGAGAACCAAATAGCCCACCATTGAGAAAAACCCACAGTCGATAAATAATTTGATTCGAAAACATAGGGGTAAAAATGCATCGGAGTTTTTGGCAAAAACTTGACAAGTTCCCGTCCGATTGTCGATTCCGTTAACTTGGACCTTGGGGAAATATCCAAGGGAAAGAAGGGTAAGGACTGGCTCAGACCAAATTGCCTCGAGAAAAGTTGAGGGTAGTAAGTAATGAACTTGAAATCTTTGGGTTGGAAACCCGATATTAGTATATCATGAGTTAAATAGTTATTCCATACATCTACCAACTCTAATTGCAACCCGGGAGTTGAAGCAGGGAATTTCGACTTAAACCAAATTGGCCCCCTGAGTTGGTCACTCATTCGTCCCAGATGTACGGTAAAAGGAGCCAAAGTTGAATCAAAATTAACCTTAGTTAACAAAAAGTGGAGGTATCTACAATAGGCAGCTTCATCGGACTTTTGATGAGGATGGTGAGAAGACAATCGGGCCCCTTCTATATTTACACTTACGGGGACGGTAGGAGTTGGGGGAAGGATGCTCTCAAAAATCGAATTTAGCCACAACTGTATAAACCAAATAGGGCCAGAGAAATTTCTAGAAGCTTTAGGAGTACTCAAAATTTCGACGGCCTCGTCGAAAGCAGTATATACATGTGCTAGCAAAAATTTGGCCAAACATATTCTAGGTTGGCCTAGGTGAAGGAGATATGCAAGGTCAAACAGATGGGAGGAGATTTGGATCGATCGAGGGCAAAAAACGTGGGTACACAACCAATATACCAAAAAGGCGATATGCTCTTCATCAGTTACAGTTATCGATTCATCATCGACGAAATGTTTCTTAAGGAAATGCCCATAAGCTTTCGATTCCCAATTGATTTTAGATCTTAGAGAGTTATCCGAGGGACATGCACCCTTAAAATATCTTTCCCCTATAGGTTCTAATCCAGTAATGGCCGCAACTTCAAAAAGGGTAGGCAAAAGAGGACCGCAAGGTAATTCCAGGGCATGTATTTCCTTATTCCACAAGTGAACGGCAGCCAAGAACATAGCCATGTCCAAATGAGATAAATCACATCGGGACAGGTGCAAAAAATCAAAAATTCCCACGCTTCTCCAATGATCCCCGAATCTAGCCTTAACCCTATCAAACCATCTAATGAACAAAGGTTTTTTGGAAGGAGGGCCTGTCCGATACACCTTAGAGACAAGGTTCAATAAATCAATCCTAACTTCAGGTTGGTGTACAAGAGCCGAACTATTCGAGAGGTTGAGGGGAGAAAAGGTTCCATCAATAGGACGAAGAGGACCCCCAAAAGCATAATTAACACCATCAGCAGTGTAAGGAATAAGTACCTGCGTCTCAGCTATTTTCCGAGAAGCTTCCTCCATCAGAGGGACTGGAGCGAACTTCTGATTGTTGATCTCCAACAGGTTCGATGCCAATGAGGGAAGGGGTGGAGCGGAAAAATCAGAAGATTTGGAGGAAGTGGGCATTTCAGTAGCTGTTAGGATGAAGAAAAGCAAGGTAAGAGATGAAGGCGCAGGGATGAAGACAATAGCTCAAGGAAGAAGATGAAGTTGCAAAGGGTAAAGGTTCGCGTAAAAAACCAGAATAAAGACCAATGAAGAGATTAAAAAGAAAATCACCTAGGGAGTTGGAAACGACGGAGGGGAAAGGTAATTAATGTGGCTTGTACTGTAAGGTAGCAGACTGACGAGACAACGACATAAAGTAAAAAAGAAACCCAAAACCCTAGAACCCCAGAAACCCTAAACCCTAAATTCTATGGACCTCCAAATACTAAGGCGGGAATATTGAAAGAATATAAACAGAAACTATTCATATTCTTCCAAGGGGGCATTTGTTAGTGGCAAATCGAGAAAAGCGATTGAAAACGAAGGAAAGAAAAAGCGAGAAAATATGCAACTGATTGATAAATCGATAAACAAAAAACCATTCGATGTCTAAATAGAAGTACGTAATACATAACATCGAGAAGCACAATCGAGAATCGAGTGAATGATAACCAAATGCTTATTGTCAAATAAAAAACTAAGAAATTAGAGTTATATGAGATCAAGGTTAAAAAGAAATCGTAAGTAATTTGGAGTTCTCGAAAACATTAAAATGAGAGTGAAGAAAGACAACCTAAGTAGACATCGAGACCTTGGCCAAACCGTGAAGGGAAGAATAGTCAAACGCACATATAGGAAGCAGTTTTTAAACAATGATAGAAGTCGAACATCGTGAGAACGTGGGAAACTGTAGAAGATAAACTGCAACATGCACGTAAAACGTGGTGGCAGTTTTGTTAACTGCTCCTGGAAGGCTTGAATGATGCCCTATAAATAGAGCAAAGGAGGAAGGGACAAGGGGGCAGAAATTGGCAGAAAACAGAATTAGTAGTGAAAAAAAAAGTCTACCGGAGAAACGACGAACACCATGAAGTTTCTGGCAATCTGGATTTCCATGCTCACGGAGTACCTTTATCGCTTTCTGTATTTTCCTTGGTAACTTACTTTGATGCAATTTATATTCAGCAATTTTATGTTTCTGTATTTTCGATTCTTGGTCATTTCAATTCAATGCAAGTTTCCGTATTTAAATTTTCTGGTCGTTTTACATTAATGCAATTTCGATTTCCAGTAATTCATTGTACCTTTGAGTTACTGTCCTTTACATTTCTTGCAATTTCGATTTCTCGATATTTACATTATTGCTGTTTCAATTCCCTGCTCTTTTACACTTAAAGCAAATTTAAGATTTTCGCAGTTTACGTCTCCTTGCAATCTAAGTTTCAGCACTGCTTTTCGATTCCATATATTTTCTGCTTTCTTTACTTCGAGTATCCTGAATACAAAACATAAAAAAAAAAATAGTACCTAGGAAATCGAGTAAAATTCGATCCCCATACACATTTTGGTTGAAAATTAACTTGCTAGCCTAAGCAAAAAGAATTTACGTGGTAGAATTTTGATTAGGATCAAAATATCTTAGGGGTCGAAATCGATCGAAATTCTACCAGAAACAGAAAGAAAGAAAGAAAGAAACAAAATTAAATCAAATAAACAATGTTAGAGAGTAGAAATTTGTAAGTTTAGATAGATAGAAGTTTTGTAAATCATCTAAATATATTTTATTTTTATAAATGTTTATCTTATTACACTATGCTACTTTACTTTTTCTAAAAAATAATTAACTCAAAATCACTTGAAAATGGTAAATTTATGTTATTAAAATTAAAGGAAAATTGCAATCTCATAAAAAGTAAAAACTATATTGTTGTCTTAAAAAATTATATAATGTAATTATAAATTTTAATTAATAAAACATATAAAATATACTAAAATATGATTTTTTAGAAGTACTATGAAAGAAAATTGTGATGTCATCGTGACGACATTAAAAATATATAAAGTTTGTGATGATCATATATCATTTAAAAAAATATCATCACAGATCTCTTTTTATTTATTGATGAAATTTTATAACGTGTCACTAATTATTTCTTCATAAGTGTCATCACAAAATAAAAAAAATATTTAATTTATGAGTTCATTATTGTCACTTAAGTGAAAATTTTGTCTAATTTAAATGAAAGTTTTGTTTAGCTTAAGCAAGAGATTGATCTACTTAAGCGATGGGGTGAGTTTTAAAAATTTTGCTAAGTTATGATTACTTAAACGAAATTTTTGTTAGTTTAAATGAGAGATTGGCCTTAATTAAGTGGGACTAAGTAAGTATTTAAATTTTTGTTAAGTCACACTTAAATGAAAATTGTTTAACTTAAGTGATAGATTAACTTTTGCTTAAGTGAATTTGAGTGAGTTTTTAAAATTTTGTTAAGTCTTCGTTTAAGTGAGAGTTCTTTATCTTATATGCTTAAATGTGATGTATTAATCGTTTAAATAGATGTGTGATCCGTGTGTCATTTGCTTAAGCAAAATATATCGCATATTTGAGTAACTTATTTTTTATATATATAAAAGGATTGCATGGATACCAAAAAATTAATTGAAATATGAACAAAACAAATATTAATTAAACGTTCAAATTTGCTCAATGAAAGTCGCTTAAATTGTTATTAACATATGTTTAAACAGATATTGTTTTCATCCCTATTTGTGATTACGTGAAATTTGTGATGTTCAATTTTGCGATGGTATTTTGATTTATCACAAATTTTATTACAAAATAGTTTCTGTTGAATTCTTTATTATTTTGAGACGAATTTCCATCCGTCGCAAAAGTTATTTTTTTAATAATACATAACTTGAGCAAAATAATCAATCAATAACAACTTGCGAGACAAATAGTTTTGATGAGTATGTAGATCTAATTAATAAATAATAATAATAATAATAATAATAATAATAATAATAATTAATTTAAAAGAAATTTATATATTTATTTTATTAAAATAAAATTAATCAAACTGTGATGAGAAGTGACATACAATTAAATATATATGGTTAACCGAATTTTAGGATAAAAAATAATTATCGACAAAATTTATAGATATTTAATATTAATAATATAATTATTAAAAATAATAAACTAAAATATATTAAATTAAATATATTTTTAATTATTTATTTACATTTTTTTTATGCATGAATCCGTATATTAAGACAGTAAAACTAATGACAAAAAGTTACATAAACGTAGAAAAAAAAATCTTTTATGATGTTATCGAACTTGGCACCTACATAGCCACCCCTACACACGTCATTAATAATTTCAAAAAGAAAAAAGTGGAAAGTCATAATTACATAACAATCGACACAAATAGTTGAATATTCCACACTTGTACACTATGTAACTAGGGTTTTCCTAGACGACACGCGGATTATTGAATAGTAACTAGGGTTTCACAACCGACACAAATAGTTGACTATTCCACACTCGTAGCCTATATAACTAGGGCACGTTGGAACTCATTTTCACACCAACCCAGAATATCGATCGACATTAGAAGTTGCCAAATTAAAAATGACATGCAACACTTTTTCACTGTGTCTCAGCTTTGCTTTAATCTTCTACGGTATATTAATTCATCTTCATTCTTCATTCTTCATTCCACCACTTCTCTTTCTATTCCCTTTCTTTTTCTGATTCTGTTTATCCGATTCCATTTAGTTAGACACTTTTTCCATCAGTTATGTATGTCTAAGGTAAAATTTACAACAATTACATGTTTTATTCAGTAATTTATTTTCTTTCATAAAAAATAAATAAATAATATTGTGGATTCTAAATTTTTTTATTGAAACCGATCATAATATCGACTTCTAAAGTATGTGAATTTCTTTTGACATTGATGGCCAAATAAAAAAGAGGTCCTGAAATTCACGCCCTTTTTCATCCGAAAGTTAAAATTTATATTAAAAGGGTTATTAGTCAAACATATTAGGAATTCAAGCTCTATTAGTTTGTTATCCTGTTTTAAACAGGAAAAAACAAAAATACAAACTCTTCTAAACATATAAAAAATTATAGGTACGTAATTAATATTATTAATTTTATAAAGGGTGTTTTTCTTTTCTGTGTAAACTTATTTTGTTTTTGAGTTGAATTTTAGTTTTAATTTTTCTTTAAAATTTTTGTTTATTTGCTTGAACAAATTGAAAAGCTCTCACTGATACTCATTTTGTTAATAACTCATTTCACCTGAGAAATTTTAATGCACACTCGTTCACTTGTAACTTCGAATTTCATAATATCAATCATAATCATAAAAGTAGGGTTAGCAGTGTATACTTTGTACAAATATGGGTCCTATTTTGAAAAAGCTTTTCAATAAATAAAAAAAATAAAACGTTTAGGAGAACTATGAATTTCAACTATTAACAGAAGAGTTGTTTTATTTTGTATGTAAAACTACATTCTTGTCTCTGTATTTCTTTATCACATCTCTGTATATCTCTTTCTCCCCTTTATTGTAAAAATGCTCTTATTCCAAGATAACCTAGAGATCATTATTTTACTGAAACACAACAATGAATATCTCATTTATTAAAATAGATAGTTTAGTTTTCCATTAACTACACTACTTATTACAAGATGCAGATAAATACGGATGTAATTAATTTGTGGACAAACTCAAACTAAAATAACTAGTATTGTATTGAAATGATTTTTAAGATTAAAATTGTGATTCTTTTGAAATAGGAAGTAATATTTTTCATAAAAAAGTGCATGAAAGATAATATTTTCTTAAGATATTGTTTAGACTATGTTGTATATTGAGACTAATAAAAAAAATTAACTTTTCTACTAACTAAAATTGTTTTATAAATAATTAATTTATAAATATTTTATTTAAATTAATTTTATTTTATAGATAAACTTGTTTATTTTATATTTTTCACTTTAATGAAGAAGTTGGTCCTCATATTATAACATAAACATGTCCAAATAAAGTAACTAAAGATTATGGTTTGGATGCAGTGGCTCAAGGAGCGAAAGTTACTTTCATAAACCATTGCGACTACACGGTATGGCCAGGAACCCTAACCGGCGACCAAAACAATCAGCTGTCAAAAACAGGTTTCGAGTTGGCTTCAGGAGCATCCGACTCTGTGGATGTTCCTTCTCCATGGTCGGGTCGGTTCTGGGGCCGAACCGGATGCTCCAACAACGATGGAGGGTTCAGCTGCGCCACGGGTGACTGTGGCTCCGGTCAAATCGAATGCAACGGCGCAGGTGGAGCTCCACCAGTGACGTTGGCAGAAATCACTATTGCATCAGGGGGAGGGCAAGATTTCTACGACATCAGCAACGTGGACGGCTTCAACGTGCCCATGTCCATATCCCCACAAGGTGGCAGTGGCGAATGCAAAACCTCGAGTTGCCCTAAGAACATCAACGATGGGTGCCCTTCAGATCTCCAAATGAAAGGGTCTGATGGTAGCGTGATTGCTTGCAAGAGTGCGTGTTTGGCTTTCGGAGATGATAAGTATTGTTGCAAAGGAGACTACGGCACTGCAGATACATGTCCACCTACGCCCGACTCTCAGTTCTTCGAGGAACAGTGTCCTGATGCTTATTCCTACGCTTACGATGACAAGAACAGCACATTCACTTGCTCCGACAATCCTGATTATACCATCACCTTCTGTCCTTGAATCCTTTACACCTCCCAAATTTACTTACTATAAATAAGCCTATTAGGGCATGCAAATATATATGCTATGACCCATCTAGCGGCATGAATAAAAAACATCATTTCTTTTCGCTGTATCCGTGAAAGTTACCGTAGAATAAAGTTTAACTTTTTCGATTTGATTAATTTGAATTGGAATTGAGTTTGAATCTTAGAATATAGAAATGAAAAAAAGAAAAAAGAAAAAGAGTAACATGTATAACTAAGAAAGATACACAACTCCATAAAATTAAGGTTTGAAATTAAATATGTTGTGACAATATTCTTTTATGTAGTTGATTTATGATTAATTGGTATATATCTCCCTGTCAGATTTCATGGTAAGAATTTCATGAAAGCTGGTCAGCGCTTTTCGTTCTACAGGAAGTTTTTCTACCGTAAAAATTGTCCAACAATTTGTTTATGGTCCTTGACCTTTGGCCTACCCATACGTTTGTTGTTATCCTTGGTGTCAAAACATCCACGATGGTGAACTCTTTTACGAGTACTCCTATAATATTTGTAGGACACCGCATTGCCACATCGTCTACAGAACTATATCTAATTTTTTACTTGCAATGTAAACTTGTAAGAAACTCAATTGGTCCCACACATATTACTTATATGTTTATTTTGAATTCATATACTTTTAAATAAAAATAATTTTATTATCCGTTGAATTTCGTTAAAACTTTTGCAATCCACCCCTTCGGGTAATCCATTTCCGCTCCTCTAATGTATTTCCTCACTTTCAAATGCTGTTGGTGTCTTTTCCATGCCTCTACCTTTGTCCGCCGCTCCTCGGCCGCCAACCGAAACCTCTGCCCTTCCAAGCGCAACCTCTTTGCCTCGTACCTTCTTCGTCACCAACCACACCCTCTCCTACCCAAACCTCTACTTTTTATTTTAATGTGATTTTGTTGATTACACTATAAACAAAATACATTTAGTGATCGAAATTAGCGACCGATTTAATTTTGGTCGCAATTAGCGACTGATTTAATTCAGTCGCAATTAACAATTGATTTAGCAACCGTTTTAATTCGGTCGTAATTAGCGACCGATTTAGTGACCAAGTTCATTCGGTCGTAATTTAGCGACCGATTTAGTCACTAAAATATGATTTAGTTTCATTTTTTTATTTAACAACCAATAGTTTGCGTTGCAAAATTTTGGTCGCTAAATCGGTGGCTATTTCATACTAAAATAAAAAAATTATTTAGCGACTGATTTAGCGACCAAATTACAAATAGAAATAGTGACCGAATTGAAATCGGTCGCTAATGAGAAAATAGCGACCGAATTGAAATTGGTCGCTAATGAATATTATTTTTTTATTATATTTAAATATTTTTTTTATAAATATACTTTAATTGTTTTAGTATATTTTTTACAATTTATTTTTTAAAAATAATTTAATTTTTAAAATATACTTTAAAAATAAACTTTGGTCTCAATATTAACAAAATGAAGATTAACTTTAATTTTAAATTACTAAAATAAAAATATTATTAAAAATAAATCAAATTTATTAAAAATTTAAATTGTGATAAATTAATATTAAAGTGATATTAACTATTCAATACATTGTTTAAGAAAAGTTTAATAACAAATATTCTTTAATTTATTTTCATTTGAAATTAAATTATATTTTAAAAATTTATATTAGAAAAATTAAACACATCAAATTATCACATTTTAATTCCTCATTAACTTAATTAATTAAAAAATTACAATTTTAATCTAATTTTTAAATTTATTGCTTTATTATTATTAATTACTTAACCATGGTTGTTGTCATATAATTGATATACCAAAAAAATTTATATCAATATACATTAGATAATAAATATATTATTTAATTAAATTATTTATAAAAATATATTTATCTTTAGTTAAAATATTTTTTATTTTAAGTATACTAATTAATATTTTTCATTTTTAACATAATTAATAACAAAGATTAAAAATAGACTGCTAGAAAATTTAAAAATTTAAAATTAATCTATTTTATAAATACTAAAAATAAACAATATTTAAATAAATTAAAAATATATTTAAATTTATATTCAACATACCTCCAATTTTGCTCAATAAATTTATAGATCACATTTGGAAACTTCATCACTTAAATAACTTCAAAATTATTAACATTTTTTTTTCAAAATTAAGTTTTTCTTATCAGTTTTTTCAAAAAAATAGTTAATATAAGTTAAGGTTGTGCCTTTTTAAAATTTAAACTTTTTTATATATTGGATTTTCATTAAAAAATTTCTAAAATTGCATAAGAAAATAGAGATTTAATTATACTTTTAATAAATTTAAGATAATACTAGTTTTTATTTTTATTTTTAAATATTTATTTTAATTTTTTAAAACAGAGAAACTATAATTTTAGTTTCTACATACTAAATTTAAAGAATTAAATTTATTATTATTTAATATTTTAATTTTAGTATTAAAAATTTAAATTATATTTTATTAAATTAAAATAATTACAATATATTTTTCTACTTTGAGAATTAAAAATATAATTAAACTAAAACTGAAAATATTATAATACATTTTTGAACTCTTTTTTTAATATTTTTATCATTATTATATTTTTGGATTAATTGTTTTTTTCCTAATTTTTTATAAAGTCAATTTTAATATTTAAAAGTATTTAACATTTTGAATTCTGAAACTTTTTCTCTATTAGCAAATTTAAAAACATAATATACTAAAAAGTACTATACATAATTATTTCATCCAAATTTTTAATAATATGATAAGTCTAGCAAATTCGTATATAAAACAAATTTAATGATGAATTAAAATAGAACAACATTTATAAGAGATTATTTATTTTTATTTATGATGGATCAAAAGTGTAAATACATTTAAATTTATAATTTTATTTATGAAACATATTTAAATTTATAATTAACAAAAATAATGAAAATCTTAATATAATATGATACTTTTAGTAATATATTTTTTTATAAATTTAAACTTACTTTTTTTAGTTTAGTTTTTAAATTTTATGTATTTTTATTGTTAATTGATATACTAGAATAAATTTATATAAAAATAGTCTTTATCTTCAAAATTCACTTCTTCAAATACTATCTTTATATTTTTCTACTGTTTCTTTATAGTTAAGAAGGTCAACATTTGTACACACACTTAAATATAATATAAAGTAAAGAGTATTTGTTTATTCTATTTTATTTCGTTGAATATAGAGAAAATAGGATTTGGAATTAATTTTCCTTGTGTATAAATCACACATAGGGTGGTCTATTTATAGTAGAGAGATACAACTAAAAGAGTAACTGAAAGTAACAGAATAAACAGAAGATATTGTTTGATATTGTGGTTACCAATATCTAACAATATCTTAACAATATCAAATAATATCTAAACAATATCTAACACTCCCCCTCAAGCTGGAGCATACAAATCGTATGTGCCAAACTTGTTATAAATATAATCAATTCTAGGACCCAGTAAAGATTTAGTAAAAATATCTCGCTAACTGATCACTTGAGTTAACAAACTCGGTCTTGATATCTCCGGACATAATCTTTTCTCGAATAAAATGACAGATCAATCTCAATGTGTTTGGTCATCTCATGAAAGACAAGATTAGAACTAATATGAAGAGCAGCACTGATTGTCACACACAAGTGTCATTTGAGTGACATCTCCAAATTGTAACTCTCTAAGCAATTGCTTGAGCCAAACAAGTTCACAAGAAGCCGAGGTCATAGCTCTATATTCTCGCTTCGCACTGGATCTTGCCACAACACTTTATTTCTTACTTTTCCATGAAATCAAGTTACCACCAATGGAGACACAATATCCGGATGTAGATCTTCTATCCGAAGGAGATCCCGCCCAATCGACATCCGAGTAGGAAACCACTCTTGTATGGTTATTAGAACCATATAACAATCCTTTTCCAGGAGATCCTTTAATATACTTCAAGATACGAATGATCGCATTCCAATGATCTTCACATGGTGAATTAAGAAATTGACTTACCACACCGATCGCAAAGGAAATGTCGGGATGAGTAAGCTGTAAGATAATTCAATTTTCCAACCAATCTTCTATACCTGCTCAGGATCGATATAGGCTCCCCCGATTTGGTAGAAGTTTAGTATTGGGATCCATGGGTGTATCAACAGACTTTGAACTCATCAACCCAGTTTCCTCCAAAATATCTATGGCATACTTCCTCTGAGATATAACAATACCATCATTGGACTGTTCTACCTCAATACCCAAGAAATATCTAAGTTTGCCAAGATCTTTGGTCTGAAAATGGTGACAGAGATGTTGTTTCAACTGAGAGATGCCATGGCTGTCACTACCTATAAGAACAATGTCATCAACATATACTATCAAGTAAACACATCCAGCACTCGAGTGTCGATAAAAGACAGAATGATCTGATTCACACCGAGTCATACCAAATTGTTGAACAACCTTGCTAAACTTTCCAAACCAAGCCCTAGGAGACTGTTTTAGGCCATATAGGGATTTGCGAAGACGACATACCATCCCAGAAGACTCCCCCTGAGCAATAAACCCAGGAGGTTGCTCCATATATATTTCTTCTTGCAAATCACCATTGAGGAAAGCATTTTTAACATCCAGTTGATAAAGAGGCCATTGTTGAAGAGCAGCCATGGCGATAAATAAACGAACAGAAGCCATCTTTGCCACAGGGGAAAATGTATCTCCATAATCCAACCCAAAAATTTGAGTATATCATTTGGCCACAAGATGAGCTTTGAGGCGATCAATAGTACCATCAGGTCCAACTTTGATAGCAAACACCCACCTGTAACCAACAACAGATTTTCCAGACGGTAACGGGACCAATTCCCAAGTTCCACTATTATGAAGAGCACTTAGTTCATCTAACATGGCCTGACGCCAACCAGGATGGGCTAAAGCTTCACGGACAGTTTTTGGAATGGTCATAGAAGAAATAGAGGAAAGACATGTATAAAAAGGTAATGACAGTCGATGATAACTCAAAGCAATCTAATGGGGAGAGGGATTACGTGTAGAACGAATACCTTTTCGGAGGGCAATGGGAAGGTCAGACTCATGTTTCAGATCCGGAGGAGACAGAGTAGTTGGCACTTGAGTAGAGTCACATGGTGGTGGTTGTGATTGGTTTTGAGAACTATAAATTTGAAGAGGCAGTGGAGAAGAAGCTAACTGCGGAGCAGGAACTAATGGTGAAGAAGACACAGTTAGAGGGTCACAAACAACAGGAACATTAAATGTATTAGGAGTGTTGACAAGATTGGATGGAGACAGAGGTGAAGTTTGACTTTTAAAATAAAGAGACAACTCATCAAAGGTGACATCTTTTGACACAAAATAACGGTTAAGAGAAGGAGAAAAACATTTGTATCCTTTTTGTGATCTTGTAAACCCTAAGAAAACACATTTATGTGATCTAGGAGAAAGCTTGTCCAGACCAGAACTGAAATTATGAACAAAACATGTAGACCCGAAAACTTTCAGAGGTAAAGGATGAAGTGGTTCATGAGGGAATAAAATGGAATGAGGTATTTTATTATCTAAAACCGAAGAAGGCATGCGATTAATGAGATAACATGAAGTAAGAAGAGCATCACCCCAAAAATGTTGAGGAACATCTCCATGAATTAAAAGTGTGCGAGTTGTTTCAATAAGATGTCTATTTTTACGTTCAGCTACACCATTTTGTTGAGGTGTATAAGCACAAGAAGTTTGATGCAAAATACCGTGAGAAGCCATGAATTGTTTAAAAGAATGAGAAAGATATTCACGGTCATTATCACTACGCAAAACTCTAATAGAAACACCGAACTGAGTTTGAATTTCATTAAAAAAAGTTTGAAAGATATGAAATAATTCAGAACGATTTTTCATCAAAAATAACCAAGTGCATCTGGAATAATCATCAATGAAAGTAACAAAGTATTGAAAACCTAAAGTAGACTTAACGCGGCTAGGTCCCCAAATGTCAGAGTGAACAACGGCAAAAGGGGACGAAGCACCACGTGTGAAACTACGAGGAAAGAAATTACGACTATGCTTGCCTAATTGACATGACTTACACGCCAAACTAGATAAGTTGGACAAGGCAGGGACAAGTTTCTGTAACTTGGCAAGACTTGGATGACCTAACTGAGCATGAAGAAGAGAGGGAGACTCCATAACTGTACTAACATGTGTAGAGGGACGGAGATAATAAAGACCATGAGACTCACATCCTGTGCCAATCACCTGTTTCGAACTCCGGTCCTGTAAACACACAGAATTGTTGGTAAAAGTAACAACACAATCAAGAGAACGAGTTAGACGGCTGATGGACAACAGGTTAAAAGGAGACCCAGGGACATAAAGAACATTATCAATGGTTAAAGAAGGAAAAAGTTTAACCGTTCCAACACCATGAGATGATACTCTAGAGCCATCAGCCAGTGTAACAGAAGGTAAATGATTAGGAGAGGATAAAGAGGAGAACAAAGATTTGTTACCAGTAATATGATCAGTGGCTCCTGAATCAAAAACCCAAGGACCAGGAGAAAATGATTGGGTCAGACCAGAAAAATATGTATTTGTATGTGTGACAGATATAGTGGAACTAGAAGACTGTTGATCCTTATACCATTTGAGAAATTTGTTGAACATAGCAGACATGTCGGATGCAACAGAAGAAGGAAGATCCCCTGCAGATAAAGGTGGGGAAAGATTGGTCTGAACAACTACAGCAGACTAAGGAGGACGACCATGTAATGTATAACACTTGTTAATCTTGTGACCTAGCTTGCCACAATGTTCACACTTAGGACGCCCTTTTTCCTGTTTGCGAAGGCGAGCCCGGTCATCACGATGGGATGTCAACACAAAAGAATCGTTAACAAAATTGGAAATAGTGGAAGAAGTCATGAAGAGCGGGAGAACAAACCCTAAAACAATCCAAAGTAATCCAATTAACCCACGAAGCACAAATCCAAAATGAGAATACTAAAAATAAGTTCGCCAAGACTAAACGGTGCAGGAGACAATGGGACGACCAACTCCGATAGTGGTCATCTCAATGGCACGGTGGTCACCTGACCGAGACAAGCAAAATCATATGTCACCGGTAAAAAAAATGAAACTTCGACAAATTCTCCGACAGCGGTGGACCTGTGGATCTGCTCACGTGCAGCGGTGACGTGAACGTGAACTAGTACACTAGGTAAGTTCCCAGGAAAGAGAGGTGGGTCACTAATGGACACACTTAAATACCAAGTCTTTCCTTGCCAGAACTTTCCTAAAACATGCACTTTCACACTACCAAATAAAATTCAATGACAAAGATAATTCTTTTCTGATGTAGAGGATCAGTTTACCAGTAGCGGTGGGGCGGCTCCAACAATGGACAAAAGATGGAAAAAAAAATTAAAGATAACCTTAAGCTCTAGATACCATGTTAAATATAGAGAAAATAGGATTTGGAATTAATTTTCCTTGTGTATAAATCACACATAGGGTGATCTATTTATAGTAGAGAGATACAACTAAAAGAGTAACTGAAAGTAACAGAATAAACAGAAGATATTGTTTGATATTGTGGTTACCAATATCTAACAATATCTTAACAATATCAAATAATATCGAAACAATATCTAACAATTTCCAATCTATAATTTGAGTGTTTTTTTGAAATATATTTTATATTTTTAAAATTTATAATTTTAATGTAGTTATCTAAATTTTTTATGTGATGATTTTAATTAATTGATATTATCGAACCATTTAATTTGATTTATTATAGTAAAAATCGTAAAAATAAATGTTAAAATAATATTAATTATTTTAAATTATAATAAAATAAATAATAAAAATAGAAAATAAAGTATTAAAATATATCAATATTTAAATATATATTAAAATATGTACATATATTTGTATTTATAGATTTTATAAATATATAAAGATATAAATATATATATATATATATATATATATATATATATATATATATAAAGATATAAATATATAAATATGTAAAGATATAAATATATATAAAGATATAAATATGTAAAGATATAAATATATATCTTTAATATTTTGTACATGTAAATATAATTTATATATATTTTTAAATATTTTCTAATATTTATTTTTAAAAATATAATATTATTTTTAAAATTTAATATTTATTTTTTTAAAATATATAAATATATAAAGATATAAATGTATAAGGATATAAATAAATATATAAATATATAAATATATAAATATATAAATATATAAATATATAAATATATAAATATATAAATATATAAATATATAAATATATAAATATATAAATATATAAATATATAAATATATAAATATATAAATATATAAATATATAAATATATAAATATATCAGTATATCAATATATAAATATATCAATATATAAGTATATCAATATATTAATATATCAATATACTAATATATCAATATATATATATATATATATATATATATATATATATATATATATATATATATAAATATATCAATATATCAATATTATCCCCTCATATATTATAATTAAAAATTAGAATACAAATATATTATATTATACTAATATACCATTATATTATAATATTTGTAATTTATTTTTATTGTGTATAAATTACAATACTAATAATTTTTAAAAATTTTAATGATACTTTTTTTAACTTATATATTGAAAGCAATGAGGGGAGATTGATGGAAATGTCTTTACATTTCCAAGAGATGATTTTGATGATGATTCAAGTCAACTACATTCAAGTCAACACCATTCAAGATGAATTAAGGACAAGCTGAATTTATGACGTTGGTGAAAATGTGAAACATTTCCCTACATGCACAAGATATATTTTTGATAAAGATGATGATTTAAGCAAGCCCAAGATGATTCCTGAAGACTAGATAGAGTTTTAGAATACTGCATATGGAGGTACAAGTTGATGAAGTAATATTATGCATAAGCCTCCAAAGCACAAGTGTGATAAAATTCATAACATGATATTTTTCTCTGTCATAATTAATTATGATGCATCAGAAATGGAAAAATGATTTTCTCTATCATAATTAATTATACTAGTAATATAATCAATTATGACAATTCAAATTTGAAAAATATATCTGTTTTAAAGAATAAATGTTTTTGAATACATCCTGATTTTCTCTATGATATTATTAATGTCCAACAACCATTTTCTCGATGCTATTTTTCTATTTAATTAAGTTTTGATGAAAAATAAAAAACACACAATTACAGAATTAGAAAATATAATTTACATTCAATCAGTTTTGAGAAAAAAATTATGAGCAAGGCAACAAAGATATTTTACACCTTTTGAGAAAACCCTCTTCTCTATTGTCTTCTGTGTTTTCATTGTTGATCACACTTGTTCTTGGAGATTGATATTCTACAGGTTTCTACAATTTGTTGTCTCCATTACCCAAGTGTGTCTGTTCTTATTTTTATTACCTTCATCCTTTTTGTAATGGTGAAAAGGAGGTGTTTTTCATCCCTAGTATGATTCTAGGGAGGTGTTCATCCTTAGTGGGATTCTAAGGAGGTGTTTTCATCCTTTGATTTGTTCAGAGGAGGTGTTCATCCCTAGTGGGATTCTAGGGAGGTGTTCATCCTTAGTGGGTTTCTAAGGAGGTGATTGTCTTTTTAATTAGTTTACTTTTTACTGGTTCTTCTGCTGAGTTGATTGTAATTTGTAAACTGAATTTGAAAGATAGTGAATGGGGAGTCACTCTTGTGTTAAGAGTTGACTGAGAACTGGATGTAGGGTTGGCTATACCCGAACCAGTATAAATCTCTGTGCGGTCTTCTCTTTCCCTTATCTCTTTCTCTTTTCCTGATTATATTATTGTTTCTGCTTTATCTGTGTTCAAATAAATTATTGACTCATAAATAAATTTTTAATTTGACATCTATTTTAATTTGTGCATCTATTCACCCCCCTCTAGATGCCATTTGTCTAACAAGTGGTATCAGAGTTTGGTTAGATAAGATATTTCTAAACGATCTGTCAAGATGTCTATGCAGAATCAGGTTTACAGGGAAGGAGTCTCAATAAACATACTACCATTATTTGAAGGAGAAAACTATCAGTTTTGGAAGGCGAGAATGGAAATATTTTTACAAACACTAGATTACGGTGTTTGGGATGTTGTACTCAATGGTCCTTACATTCCGATGAGAACGACGGAGTCTGGAGCTGTTCCAAAGACTTTTGATCAATGGACGCCGGATGAAAACAAGCGTGCCCAATATGATGTAAGAGCCCGAAACGCTATTGTTTCTGCCTTAACTCGTAATGAATTTTTTAGGGTCTCACAATGCAAGATGGCAAAAGAAATATGAGACACTCTTGAAGTAACACATGAAGGGACAAATGAAGTAAAGCGAGCACGTAAGAACACACTCATCCAGGAGTATGAATTATTTCAAATGCAGCAAAATGAAAGCATCACGGATTTCCAAACACGCTTCACACATATAGTAAATCACTTGAAAGCATTAGGAAAGAGTTTTGACAATGAGGAGTTGAACACAAAGATCTTGAAATCCTTAGACAGTAATTGGCAACCAAAGGTCACTGCTATTACAGAATCAAAGGATCTCACAAAAATGAATATTGCTACTCTATTTGGAAAGCTGCAAGAACATGAGATGGAGCTACAAAGGTTAAAGAACGGTGAATAGAATCAAACCAAGATGATAGATCTAAAAGCAGAAAAATCTTCACAAGACGAAAGCAAAAATGAAGGTAAGTTTTCGGACTCCGATATGTCTCTTTTTGTTAAATAATTTTCTTGCTTTATAAAGAACATGAAAAAGAGACAGCAAAGAAAGGAGAAAACAAATAAATTCCATTGCTATGAATGTGGAAAACCTGGTCATATTAAACCAGACTGTCCGAAACTTAAGAAAGAGAAGAAAGATGTGAAAGAGAAGAAGAAAGAGAAGAACGATACCTATAAGAGCAAACACAAAGCTTATATTGCTTGGGAGGATAATGATTCTTCCATAACACAAGAGAGTTCTTTCGAAAGTAGTGATGGAGAAGAAGAAGCAAATCTTTGCTCGATGACAAAAAGTAATGATAAAGCCTCATCACAGGATAAGAAATCGATCTGGTTTCTTGATAGCGGATGCTCCAGGCACGTGACTGGTGACAAGAACAAGTTTGAAAGCCTCACAAAGAAGAGTCAAGGACATGTGACATATGGTGATAACAATAAGGGAAAAATTCTTGGATCAGGACAAATACAGGTAAGCAACGACTTCATGATTCAAGACATGTTACTTGTAGAAGGATTAAAATACAACCTTGTGAGCATTAGCCAGCTATGTGACAAAGGATTGAAAGTTATCTTTGAATCAACTACATGCAACATAGTGAAGGACAACACACAAGAAACTGTTTTGAAAGGTATGCGTCTTAACAATATCTATGTAATTGATCTTGACATCACAATTCTTAGGTCTATCTCTTGTCTTGTTTCTAAGAATGAAGATTTGTGGTTATGGCACAGGAGAGATGCACACATTCACATGCATCATTTAAATAAATTGATTTCAAAAAATGTAGTGATTGGCCTGCCTAAGTTAAGTTTTAACAAAGATAAAATTTGTGTGGCATGCCAAAAAGGAAAGCAAACTAAAACCTCTTTTAAGAATAAAAATATTTCAGCCTTTAGAATTATTGCACATGGACTTATTTAGACCCTCTAGAACAAGAAGCCTAGGTGGTAATTATTATGCACTAGTTATTGTAGATGATTATTCTAGGTTCACTTGGACTTTCTTTTTGGCAACTAAAAATGATGCTTTTAAGACTTTTAAGAAATTTGCTAAGGCTATTCAAAATGAGAAAGATTTGAACATAAAATCAATTAGAAGTGATCATGGTGGTGAATTTCAAAATGAGCTTTTTGAAAATTTTTGTGAAGAATTAGGCATAACACATAATTTTTCTTCCCCAAGAACACCACAACAAAATGGAGTTGTTGAGAGGAAAAATAGGTCCTTGGAAGAATTAGCTAGAACAATGTTAAATGAAAATAATCTTCCAAAATATTTTTGGGCCGATGCTATGTCAACTGCATGTTATGTGTTAAATAGGATTTTAATAAGACCTATTTTGAAACTCACTCCCTATGAAATTTTCAAAGGTAGAAAACCAAATATTTCTCATTTTAAAGTTTTTGGTTGCAAATGTTATGTTTTAAACAATGGTAAAAATAACCTTGGAAAATTTGATTCTAAGGCTGATGAAGCAATATTTTTAGGCTATTCTTTAAATAGCAAATCATATAGGGTATTTAATAGGAGAACATTGCATGTAGAAGAATCTGTTCATGTAACATTTGATGAGTTTTTGGACCTTGAGGAGAACCCTCTTGAGTCAAGAAAAGATTCTATAGATATTGAAGAAGAACAAATTGCCACAAAAAAGAAACAGGTTCAGTCACAGGAAGACCAAATGGAGGATCTTAGAAGGAGTTTAGAAGAACACACTATTTCTGAATCTCAATCAGTTCAAGATCTACCCAAAGAATGGCGTACACCTAGAGGACTCTCACTGGACAATGTTATTGGAAATGTAGATCAAAGAGTTACAACAAGAAGTAGAATGAATAACTTATGTATGAATGTAGCTTTTGTTTCACAAGTGGAGCCTAAAAGTATTGATGAAGCCTTACAAGATGAATATTGGATTCAAGCTATGCAAGAGGAATTAAATCAGTTCAAGAGAAATGAATTTTGGGATCTAGTACCAAGAAAGAAGTCAATGCAGGTTATTGGAGCTAAATGAGTGTACAGGAACAAGTTGGATGAGCAGGGAAATATCACAAAGAATAAGGCAAGATTGGTTGCAAAAGGATATAGTCAAGAAGAAGGAATTGATTATGATGAGACATATGCACCAGTAGCAAGATTGGAAGCTATCCGAATTCTACTAGCCTATGCATCTATCATGAAATTCAAATTATATCAAATGGATGTAAAGAGTGTATTCTTAAATGGATACATCAAAGAGGAGGTGTATGTGTGTCAACCTCCTGGCTTTGAAGATTATCAACATCCAGGTCATGTTTATAAATTGAAGAAAGCTTTATACGGACTCAAACAAGCACCTAGGTCATGGTATGAACGTCTAAGCAATTTTTTGGTGATTCACAACTACAGGAGAGGTAAAATAGATCAAACTTTATTCATAAAAGAGCATAAGAAAAATATTATCATAGTTCAAATTTATGTTGATGATATAATCTTTGGCTCAACTAACAATGATCTTTGTCAAGAGTTTTCCAAGATAATGCAGGGTGAGTTTGAGATGTCGATGATGGGTGAACTAACATTCTTTCTAGGACTGCAAATCAAACAGAAAACTGACGGCATCTTCATTTCACAATCAAAGTACTGCACTGAATTAATCAAGAAATTTGAATTAGAACATTCAAAGGAAGTAGTTACTCCAATGGCAACATCTTGCTATCTAGATCAAGATGAAAAAGGTAAGGCGGTTGACCAATCGAAATATAGAGGTATGATTGGTTCCCTACTTTATCTTACAGCAAGTAGACCTGATATTATGCATAGTGTGTGTGTCTGTGCTAGATTTCAGGCTAATCCTAAGGAATCACATTTAGTTGCTATTAAGAGAATTTTTAAATACTTAAAAGGAACTAGATCATTTGGCCTTTGGTATCCCTCAGGAGCTTCACCTAGCATTATAGGATATTCAGATTCAGATTATGGAGGATGTAAACTGGATAGGAAAAGTACAAGTGGGACATGTCATCTACTTGGTTGTTCACTTGTTTCTTGGCATTCTAAGAAACAAGCTTGTGTTGCTCTATCCACAACTGAAGTTGAGTATATAGTTGCAGGTAGTTGTTGTGCCCAAGTTTTATGGATGAAGCAGCAGTTAGAATATTACAACATTTTTCTAGATCGTATTCCTTTAAAATGTGATAGTACTAGTGCAATAAATCTTACTAGGAACCCTATCATGCATTCTAGGACTAAGCATATAGAGATCAGACATCATTTTATTAGAGATCATATTCAAAAAGGAGATTGCATAATAGAATGCATAGATACCACCCATCAGTTAGCTGATATCTTTACCAAACCATTACCTAGAGATAGGTTTTATGAGCTAAGACAAGCCTTGTGTATCCTAGATATTGCCTCCTTAATATGATGTTCTTCTCTATGACGCTTTGTAATGCATTATCTTCTCTACCTTGATCTATGTACTAATATGTACAAATTTGTTCTCAGTTTCTATTGCAATATTTTTCATAATTATCAATGATACAGGGAGATATTTTGATGATATTAATCTGTGTGAAATAGGGGGATATTTTTTTTTCTTATAATATTTTTCATAATTATCAATGAAACAGGGAGATATTTTGATGATATTAATCTGTGTGAAACAGGGGGAGATTTTTTTTCTCTTATAATATTTTTCATAATTATCAATGAAACATGGAGATATTTTGATGATATTAATCTGTGTGAAACAGGGGGAGATTTTTTTTCTCTTATAATATTTTTTATGATTATCAATGAAACAGGGGGAGATTTTTTGATGAATTAAAATCTGTGTGAAATTCTTTCCTATCTCTAAATTAAACAAGGGGAGTTAAGAGAAGTCTTTGCTCATATGAGTTAGGGGGAGTCTTGTTATTAATATATCCAGGCGGAGATTAAGAGACTCTGACACTTGATACAAATTTGTGCTAATCTTGAGCTGACTATATAGAGTCAAGCATTTTAATTCATTTCAGGTGTTTCCTTGATCATCATCAAAAAGGGGGAGATTGAAAACAATGAGGGGGAGATTGATGGAAATGTCCCTACATTCCCAAGAGATGATTTTGATGATGATTCAAGTCAACTACATTCAAGTCAACACCATTCAAGATAAATTAAGGACAAGCTAAATTTATGACGTTGGTGAAAATGTGAAACATTTCCCTACATGCCCATGATATGTTTTTGATAAAGATGATGATTTAAGCAAGCCCAAGATGATTCCTGAAGACTAGATAGAGTCTTAGAATACTGCATATGGAGGTACAAGTTGATCAAGTAATATTATGCATAAGCCTCCAAAGCACAAGTGTGATAAAATTCATAACATGATATTTTTCTCTGTCATAATTAATTATGATGCATCGGAAATGGAAAAATGATTTTCTCTATCATAATTAATTATACTGGTAATATAATCAATTATGGCAATTCAAATTTGAAAAATATATTCGTTTTAAAGAATAAATGTTTTTGAATACATCCTGATTTTCTCTATGATATTATTAATGTCCAACGACCATTTTCTGATGCTATTTTTCTATTTAATTAAGTTTTGATGAGAAATAAAAAACACACAATTACAGAATTCGAAAATACAATTTATATTCAATCAGTTTTGAGAAAAGAATTTTGAGCAAGGCAACAGAGATATTTTACACCTTTTGAGAAAACCCTCTTCTCTACTGCCTTCTGTGCTTTCATTGTTAATCACACTTGTTCTTGGAGATTGGCATTCTACAGGCTTCTACAATTTGTTGTCTCCATTACCCAGGTGTGTCTGTTCTTATTTTTATTACCTTCATCCTTTTTGTATTGGTGAAAAGGAGGTGTTTTCCATCCCTAGTGTGATTCTAGGGAGGTGTTCATCCTTAGTGGGATTCTAAGGAGGTGTTTTTATCATTTGATTTGTTCAGAGGAGGTGTTCATCCCTAGTGGGATTCTAGGGAGGTGTTCATCCTTAGTGGGTTTCTAAGGAGGTGATTGTCTTTTTAATTAGTTTACTTTTTACTGGTTCTTCTGCTGAATTGATTGTAATTTGTAAACTGAATTTGAAAGATAGTGAATGGGGAGTCACTCTTGTGTTAAGAGTTGACTGGGAACTAGATGTAGGGTTGGCTATACCCGAACCAGTATAAATCTCTGTGCGCTTTTCTCTTTCTCTTATCTCTTTCTCTTTTCCTGATTATATTATTGCTTTCGCTTTATCTGTGATCAAACAAATTATTGACTCACAAATAAATTTTTAATTTGACATCTATTTTAATTTGTGCATCTATTCACCTCCCCCCTCTAGATGTCATTTGTCTAACATATATTACAAAATATTTTTTAATACTTTAATAAATATAAATTTTTTTTAAATATTTTCATCAATTTAAAGTATAATTTTTAATATTTTTTAGTATTTTTTTAAATGTGGATATCTTTAATATTTTGGACATATAAAAATAATTTATACATATTTTTAAACCTTTTTCTAATATTTGTTTTTAAAAATATAATATCATTTTTAATATTTCATATTTATATTTTTTTAAAATATATAAATATATAAAAATATAAATATATAAAGATATAAATGTATAAATATATAAATAAATATATGAAAGCAATGAGGGAGAGATTGATGGAAATGTCCCTACATTCCCAAGAGATGATGATTTAAGTCAACTACATTCAAGTCAACACCATTTAAGATGAATTAAGGACAAACTGAATTTATGACGTTGGTGAAAATGTGAAACATTTCCTTACTGTTAGTAAAAGAAAAATCGATACCAGGATCGAAAGAACAAGAGAGAGAAAATCGAAGATCATATGGTTGGTTAAAAAATTGATAAGAGACAGATAAAAGACACCTGGTAACCACAAGATAAAAATACATCGAGAATCAAAATCGAGAATCGAAGAAACAAATTTCGATGTCTATTATTGAAGAGAATCGAGAAATTATAATAGTGCAAAGTTAAGATTAAAGGGAATCAAAAGCAATTCAAAGTACTCGATGTCTGAAATCGAGATCGAGGGAACGATTAACACGCGCATAGAACGTGGGAAGCGGTTTTCTAAACCGTAAAACTAAGGGACGTGATGGATCGTGGTGGCAATTTTGTTAACTGCTCTTAGGAGGTTATTTGAAGGGCGCTCTATAAATAGAGCGAAGCTTAAGGAAGAAGGGGAAATTGGCAGAGACAACAGAAGCGCAAGTGAACAAGTCTGCAGGAGAACGACACATCATGAAGTTTCTAATGCTCTAGATTTCCGTTTTCATTGATTGCCTTTATCGCTTTCTTTACTTTCCCTGGTAATTTTACTTTCATTGCAACTTTACGTTTATCAACTTTAAGTTTGTCCTTTCAATTCCTTGTCATTTACTTTTATGCAAGTTAAGGTTATGCATTTAAGATACTTGTCATTTACATTTCTGCAATTTCGATTTCCTGCCATTTACATTTCTGCAATTTCGATTTCCTATTATTTACATTTCTGTAATTTCGATTTCTTGCCATTTACATTTAATGCAAATTTGAGGTTTCCACATTCTACATTTCTCTGCAATTTAATATTCTGCTTTCGATTCGACGCCTTTACTGCTTTCTTTACTTCGTGTTTCTTAATAAAAAATACAAAAAAAAAATAGTACTTTCGGTCATCGATCTGTACTCTAAGTCATGCCGTTTGCATTTCTTGAGACAATATAATTCTCGATTCTCATGCATTTTTCGATTGAAAAATAGTTGCTAGCCTAAATGAAAAGAATCTACATGGTTGAGATTTGATTAGAACTTAACTCTCGATAAATCAAAATCGATCAAATTTTCACCAGAAACAAATTGGCGCGCCAGATAGGGAATGTTGTGTCGAAAAACACAAACAATTGGTTAGTTCGAAAGTGTATGAGATTAAGGAGTGGGCGAGTATTAAGCATGAGTCAAAATACACCACATAATCAGAATAACAATGAGATTCCAAATAGTTTACATTTGCCAAACACTGGGGGGCAAGTTCACAATGGGAATATGCCCGTAATATCGACAAATGTGAGTACGTCGATACCTGTGAGTGCTGAACAAAGCTTAGGCACATCGGTAAACACTCAGTTAGGGTCTAGCACTGTAATGTCAAACAATATACAAACTACAGGGAATCCCGTAACAACATATGCAGGACCGCATATGAGTGTAAGACCGCCTGGCTTTTCGATTAATAATATGAATGGGGCTGGTACTTCTTCAATACAACGAAGTACGAGATTAAACCTAGGAATGCCCCAAAACTTAGGCACATTTCAAACCTTAGGCATGCCTCAAAATTTTGGAGTATCCCCAAATTTAGGAGTGTCTCAAAATTTAGTAACACCCCAGAATTCAGGGAATGTGCAAAATTTAGGAACGCAACAAACGCCTTCGGTGTCAAACCTAGATCACAAAGCAAACCCGGATCACGGGAGATACCTACTCGATAAAGATTATCATCGATCCAATTTTGAGACTATCGAAAACTCTAGTACTGGAATTTCCAGTAACTCATTAGGAGTACTTCGACAACAAATGGACGAAAGCAATTTCGAGATGGTTAACATGTTATCACAACAGTTGACTACAGTACTGAATCCATTAGTTCAAAACACCACCACTAGTTTTGAGATATTAGCGGACCAAATGTCACGTATCAGAGATGCATTGGTGATACCCCGACAAATAAGGGTTGAAAATAATGTCAATCAGAATATTAACCAAAACGCTAATATCAATCCCCTTTATTTATTAAGGAGGAATCAAAACAATGATCAATATCAGCAGGTTAGGAATGATACTTATGGAAATTTAAATGAGGGATGTCAAAATATGTACAATCAAAATAACATGCAGTACAATCACCTGATGGGACAAAGAATGAATCCTCAGGGAGTGGAATTAAGACCACCTCATCAACCATACTTTGTTTCTCCTTTTCCAAATATGATTCTCGAGACAGAATTACCTTGAGGATACAAAATACCCAAATTTACCAAGTTTGATGGAGAAATTGGCGAATCCACTATCGAGCATGTGGCGTGATACCAAATCGAATGTGGGGACCTAGCGATGAGCGAGGAATTAAAAATGAAATATTTTCCTAGTTCATTAACAAAGAATGCTTTCACTTGGTTTACGTCGCTGCCACCGAATTCAATACACAATTGGATGCAGCTGGAAAGAAACTTTCATGAGCAATTCTTTAGGGGAGAAACTCAAGTAAGTCTTATCGATTTAATGAATATAAAGAGATACAATCATGAAAGCATAGATGATTATTTGAATAGATTTAGACAAATGAAGTCAAGATGTTTTACTCAAATTCCTGAATTTGAGTTATTCAGAATGGCCTCCGCAGGCTTAGAATTCTCGATTAGGAAAAAATTAGTTAATTTACCTTTGAATGATATGGCTCAGTTAGCTGATAAAGTGAGAAGAGTGGAACAAATCGAATACGAGAAACAAAGGTACAAGAAATTTGAGAAACCTTTGAAGAAAGATAAGGTAGCGTATATAAATGATATATATGAGGAAAATCCCAGGGTAGAAGGAGATATGAGAGAATCCGTCGATGAGAAAGTAAATATAGTAGAGCTCAAAGTAGGAGCCCCATATATTTGTAAACTGCTACAGAAAAATGAAGTGGAAGACAAAATGACAAATCACACGTATACTTTTGATGTAACAAAGGCAGATAAAATCTTCGATATTTTATTGAAAGATAAACAGATTAAGCTGAGTGATGATCATAAATTACCTTCTGCAGAACAAAGAAATGGTCGAAAATATTGCAAATTTCATAATATCTATGGACATTGGACTAATAATTGTATACATTTCAGGAACACGATCCAAGATGCGATCGACCAAGGAAGACTGAAGTTTGAGGAGATATCAATGAAAGTGGATACGAGTCCATTCGAAGTTCAAGTAGGGTATGTCGAGTCCCAAACGGGCATGACTGAAGATGTCCGATTGATGAATTCGACCTTTATAGGTATGGTCGATGTTACTGAAGACATTGATCCCAGACACGTCAGAATGGATATGTCAGAAGAAGACATAGAGTTTGACTTAAGCGAGTTCGAGAAAGAATTTGAAAGAGAGATATATCCTCGATCAGAAGATTCCCTCGTCGAGTTTTTGAATAGAAAGAAAGAAAAGGACGAAGGAGTGACATTATGTCCACAATGCAGTGTGGTGTTCGACAGATCAGCTGCTAAGGCCTTCAGGGCAGGACATATCAAGAAAATAGAGAATCAACATAAAAGTTGCAATGATAAAGTAGATCAAACCGTCGAAGCCACGGTGGAGGAAAGTGAGCAGAAATTTGTGGGTTCTGGTGCTAGTAGAAATCAGAAACAATGGGTTAGGAAAGAAATATATTCTCCTTGAGGAGGAAGAGGCAGACTTCAAAATAATGATGTTTTCGATAGACTCTCATATGATGAGGGATCCAATACTGGATTTCCTACATTTCAAAGGAGATTTCGAGGAAGGCCTTGGAGGAGAGGAGGAAGGATCCCTTACTGGGGAAGGATCAATAATTATAGAAACTTTGAAGAAAGCAATGCACCAATTGGGGGTCAATATGTAAGAGGCTTTGTCGATGACAAAAATGGAGGTAGTTGGGATGGACATCAAGTTGGAGTAATATCGATATTACCCGCGGAATATGTTAGCGAGTATGAGGAGTATCAAGGGCACGTCGATCGAGAGGACGATTTCTATTCCGAACACATGAGACCGAAAGTCACATGGGTAACACAAACATCATGCGAAGTACCTCATAGAGATGCTGCTTTTATGGATCCCCCATCAGAAGAAATGAGGTTTCATCTGAAACCTTTACTATTGAACATCGAAATTCAAGGATAGAAGGTGAATAAAGTCCTTGTTGACGGTGGTGCAGCGGTGAACATATTGTCAATCACTATGCTGAAGAGGTTTGGTATCGAATTAAAAGACTTGGTCAGACATAATATCATGATTTCTGACTTCAGTGGGAAATCCTCGAGCTCAGAAGGCATGATTGCTTTAGATGTGAAAGTGGGGACTTATTCAAGGCCTACTGTATTTGTAGTAGTCCAATCACATGCCAACTTTAATGCGTTGCTTGGTAGGGAGTGGATTCATGGAGTTGGAGTTGTGCCTTCTACGGCTCATCAGAAGTTGTTTATGTGGAATCGAGATGGACATCTCGAGATAATTCCAGGAGACCAACACGAGTTTGTAACATTTGTATCTCAGGCTGGTCGGTCATTGCAGAATTTGGCGCTCACTCAACCATTCACCTTCGAGACTGTCGAAGACTTTAATTCAAAATTGCATGGAGAGCGTTTCTTGGAGATGAATGAGAAAAAGGGGTTTGTCATGATTAAAGAGGGGGCCAACCTTGAAGTGGCCGGTGAAAATGAATGAAGATTATGAGAAATTCTTGGCTCGATTGAGAAGATATGAAGATGAAAAGGAGGGCCAAGAAAGTAGTAGTACTAAGATAGAGATAAATAAGTCGACTGACTCGACAGTAGTAGCAAATAATAGTGATCAAGTCATACTTGATTGCATTTATGATAATTCTCCTCTAGGTTTTGAAAGATCCATCACATCGAATCACAAAAAAGTCGAAGCTCAAGATCCATTAGAAGAGATCAACTTGGGAAGTATGGAGGACCGAAAACCTACTTATGTTAACAGGTATCTCGAGAACGAAATGAAAAAGGATATGATATCATTATTGGAAGAATATAAAGACTGCTTCGCTTGGGATTATGAAGAAATGCCCGGTTTGGATCGAAGTTTAGTCGAACATAGATTACCTATCATCGAAGGCAGGAAGCCAGTAAAACAAGCTCCGAGGAGATTTGCACCTGAGGTGATGGGCAAGATTAAAGAAGAGATCGAGAGACTTCTGAAAGCAAAGTTCATTAGGACTGCCAGATATGTCGAATGGATTTCTAATATTGTTCCAGTTATTAAAAAGAATGGTAAAATGAGAATATGCATCGATTATCGAGATCTAAATTTAGCAACTCCTAAAGACGAATATCCTATGCCAATAACCGACATGTTAATAGATGCAGTAGTTGGTAATGAAATGTTAAGTCTTTTAGACGGTTACTCAGGATATAATCAAATTTTTGTTTCCCAGGATGATATAGCTAAAACAGCTTTTCGATGCCCGGGGGCATTGGGAACTTATGAATGGATAGTAATGTCATTTGGATTAAAAAACGCTGGGGCAACATATCAAAGAACAATGAATTTAATTTTCCATGATTTGATCAATGATTTTATGCAAGTTTACATAGATGATATTGTTGTTGTATCGAAGGAAAAGCATAAACATTTGGGTAATTTGAGAAAATCCTTTGAAAGAATGAGAAAATATGGACTAAAAATGAATCCCTTAAAATGTGCTTTTGGTGTGTCTGCTGGTGAATTTTTAGGATTCATAGTGCATGGAAAAGGGATCGAGATTGATAAGAATAAAGCAAAAGCTATATTAGATACTTCTGCTCCAAAGACTAAAAAATAGTTACAATCATTTTTGGGAAAAATAAATTATTTAAGACGATTTATTTCTAACTTGGCTGGTAAGACTTATGTTTTTTCGTCTTTGTTAAAATTGAAAAAGGAAGCAGATTTCAGATGGAAGGAAGAACATCAAGAAGCCTTTGAGCAGATCAAGTTGATGTTGACAAATCCTCCGGTTTTGATACCAGTAATGAGGAACAAGCCATTGAAACTATATGTATCAGCATCAGATCGAACTATAGCCAGTCTATTAGCACAGGAGGATAAAAATGGTGTAGAATGTGCTGTTTATTATCTAAGTAGAATTTTAAATGATGCTGAAACTCGATACAATGATATCGAAAAGTTAGGATTGTGCTTGTATTTCTCCTGTACGAAACTCAAATATGTAATGAAGCCTCATGATGTGATGGTTTATTCCAAATATAATATTTTGAAATTTTTGTTGTCGAAACCTATTATGCATAATCGAATAGGAAAATGGGTGTTAGCTTTGACAGAATTTTCATTGTCTTTCGAATCTTTGAAATCAGTAAAAGGTCAAGCTATTGCCGATTTCATGGCAGACCATACAGTTGACACATTTGATAATTTATTTATCGAAGTCAGTAAATGGATAATGTATTTCGATGGATCAAGTACATCGGATAAATCAGGAGTGTGAATTCTTATCATTTCACCAAGTAACGTCCCAACTAAGTTATTATTTGAAATTAAGCCCACTTGCTCGAATAATGAAGCTGAGTACGAAGCTTTGATTACAGGTCTCGAGACTTTGATTAAATTAAAAGCCCGACATGTAAGTAAGAGGTGATTCACAACTAGTGATCAAACAAGTACGAAAAGAATATAAGTGTATCAATACTAATTTAATCAGATATCTGGAAAGAGAAATGACTTTAAGCAGAATGTTCGATGACATAACATTCGAATATGTTCCTCGAGAGTTTAATCAGGAAGCCAATGAGTTGGCGCAAATCGCATCTAAGTATAAGATATCTCTAAAAAATTTACAACAAATGATTCAAGTAAAAGAAAAATTAACCCAAGAAAGCGAAATTTTACAGATCGACGACTTAGATGATCAAGACTGGAGAAAATCTATTATAGACTATTTGTAAAATCCAAATGGGAGAATCGATAAGAAAATTAAATATCGAGCAGTAAAATACGTTATGATGAATGATGAATTATATAAAAGAGGTATCGATGGAGTATTACTTAGATGTTTAGGGAATGACGATGCCTACTTAGCAATGACTGAAGTACATAATGGAATATGTGGTGCTCATATGACAGGACAGAAGATGAGATGGACGTTAACTCGACAAGGATATTACTGGCCTTCGATTTTAAAAGATTGCATCGAGTATGCTAAGTCCTGCGAAGAATGTCAGAAGTTTGGTCCTATACAACAAGTTCCGGCTAGCGAACTACACTCGATTATCAAACCATGGCCTTTCAGAGGTTGGGCCATTGATTTAATCGGATAGATTTTTCCACAATCATCAAAGGGACATAGATATATAATCATAGTTGTCGATTATTTTTCAAAATGGGTAGAAGCAGTTCCATTAAAAGATGTCGATCAACAAGATGTAATTGATTTTATTGAAGAATATATCGTTTATCGATTCGGGATCCCACAGTCTATTACCACTGATAGAGGGACAGTTTTTACTGGAAAAAAAGATGGTTAGATATGCCGAATCAAGAAATATTCAGTTATTAGCATCAACCCCATACTATGCTCAGGCTAATGGGCAGGTAAAAAAAAATCAATAAAGTGATTATTGGTCTAATCAAGAAACATGTTGACAATAGACCAAAAACTTGGCACGAAACGTTATTACAAATTCTGTGGGCCTATCGAAATTCACCGAAAGATTCTTTGCAAAATACTCCATATAAGTTAGTTTATGGGCACGATGCTGTCTTACCCATCAAAATAAATATCGAGTCAATTCGGATACAAAAACAAAATGATTTACCCAGTTGTGATTATTGGAACCTGATGTACGATGAATTAAACGAACTCGATGAAATAAGGTTGCAAGCGTTGAATAGTATTATTTTACAAAAGAATCAAATCGCTCGAGTCTATAATAAGAGAGTTCGACAGAAAACATTTAATGAAGGTGACTTAGTTTGGAAAACGATCTTGCTGATGGATAAGAAATGTAAAAGTTATGGTAAATGGTCGCCAAATTGGGAGGGACCTTTCGAAATTGTTAAAGTGCTGTCGAGTAATGCTTATTCGATCGTCGATTGGTATAATAAAGAAAAAGTGATGTCGATAAATGGTAAATACTTGAAAGACTATAAACCTCAAATAAGGGAAATAAATATATTTAACATTTAACTCAAATATGTTTTACAAATTCAAATACTGAGATCTAAGTTGATCAAAGTCTGTTAATAATTGCCCCCAAGAAAAGGAAATCGAATTTTCTTCAGCCAGCACTTTTCGTTTTCGCTCCATGTTTTGTCCCAAGGAAAGCGCCACTTCTTTCGTGGAGGATTTGATCGAAGTTATCTCTGATGTGAGGAACTCCTCCTGCGACCTAAGTTGATGGAGTCTCTTCTCCAACTCTTCGATCTCACTGTTGACCGAAGCTCGTGCAGTCAACGCCTCCTCTAGATTGAGCTTCTGAGTTTTCAGTAAATTCGATTTTTCAATCTGGAAGGAAGAAATGTCAGTCAAGTTGGTCGCTATCGATTGCTTTTTCTTCCTTGCAGCATAAGCTCTGTTGAACAAGTCGGTGGCCGCTGCAACTTCCACATCGAAACTCTTTGGGAGAGCATCTTCAGGGAATGCTTCGATGGAAGTGAGAATCTCTTGGAAAAATTGTTTCCTTTCACGCGATTCCACCAGAACTTCTAGAGGCGAAGAGTAGAAGAAGGACCTAAAGCGTTGTATCAACTGGTACGCTTCCTCGATCGGTGTAGTGGGCGGTTGGGATGAATGGCTCGAGGGAGTGGCCTCTTAAGACAGCAGAATATTGAGAATTGAGAAATGATCTTCTTCGATCGCAGTTCGATATTCTGGCATATCTTCTGGAGCAGGGCTGCTTATCTCGGGCAATGATGCTGAGAGCAACTCGACGGATGGCATCGCAAAAGGGGGGGGAAGTCGGTTGCTCTGAAACAGTTGGGGGAGGGGAATCTTGAACTTGGATGATGGGGATATTTACTGGAGAGGAAATTATTCAAGGGAGTGAATCGAAAAATCTTAATAAAGGATGAAGTAGAACTAAGCAGTAAAGGAAGAAATTAGTACCAGGGGAAGGTGGATCGAGGGGCGTTGGTGTGGGAGAGGAATGCTGTACAGCCTCGGGTTGCTGTTAATCGAAACAAAAAATTAGAAAAGGAAACATGTGAAAAAGTTGAATAAAAATACATACAAAATTTAAGAGTTGTACCTCAAGAATAGGCGTTGATGATTGAAGTAAAGAATCGACATTCGTCGATATAGTCGCCGATGGATGATCCTGAAAATATCGAGATTTGAAATCATGTTATGGGCCTTGTCGAAATCTAGGTATACAAAATTTGCGTAAAGAGGGGTCTTACGTGACTTGAACGAGTGGTGGGTGTTGTTTGGCCCGCTTTGCTGACCGTGTTAGAGTCCGTCAATAACGGATTTATAGCAGGTGGTTGAACAGATCGATGACTCTTCTTTGATTTTTGTTTCTGAAATTAGAAGTGAATCAGCTATAGACAAAGAAAATTGAATAAATAAGACAATAAGGGATCGAAAAGAAACCTTCGATTTTTTTGAAGATGAAGAAATGGTGGCAGAATGCTTGCGCTTCTGAGTGGGGGCCAATGGATCTGACTCGTCTGAAGATTCCCAATTCTTCTCGGAGGCAACAGTTTTATGAGGTTTCGAAACTGTCAAAAAAGGAAAAACAGTTAGCTTGCAATGTGAAGAAAATTAAAAATACTCTTAAAAGAGGCAGTAAAATCTCACCAAAGGGTGATGGAGTTAAAATCTTGACTCGGTCGATATGGACGAGCCAGCGAGGAATAAGAGTTTGAGGAAGGTTTAGGTAAGGGAAATAGGACAGTTTCGATATCGAAATCTCTTTATTCTTGGGTTTGGGATAAAGAGTTTCTTTTAAGGATCTTAACTCTCGAACCCATTTTTGATGAGTTAAAGGTTTGGCGAGTCCGAAAGGAGCCGAAGGGAAAGTAGGAAGATGGTTGGGACAATACATTTCAAATGGGGTTTTGCCTCGAGGATTGACTATTTTGTGGTTCGATAGGTTAGTGTTTGTTTTATTGACTAAGGAAATAACAACATCATAAAAGGTCTCTTCTAATTTCGAGGGATTGTAGCATGCTCGATAAAAATTTTCGAATCGAAATATTTGGAGATAGTGAGAGTATGTACCTTTCTTCGCCTTCGATTTGTCTTGCAACACGAGAGAAGGACGAGCAGTCAATTTTGATTGGAAAATGTCAAAATTAGAATGAATGTTTGAGAACCAATCGGTCCACCACTAAGAAAAACCAAGAGTAGATAAATAATTCGATTCAAAAGCGTAAGGGTAAAAATGCATCGGGTTTTTTGGCAGCAGTTTGGCAAGCTCCCGTCCAACATTCGATTCACTTAATTTGGACCTTGAGGAGGTATTGAGGGGGAAAAAGGGTAAAGCTTGACTCAAACCAAACTGCCGCGAGAAGAGCTGGGGATAATAAGTAACAAGCTGAAGATCCTTTGATTGAAAGCCCGATACCAGAACATCTTGGGTTAGGTAATTACTCCACACGTCGACCAGTTCTGATTGTAACCCGGGAGTAAGAGCAGGGAATTTTGACTTGAACCATGCTGGCCCTCGAAGCCTGTCACTTACTTTCCCTTGATACACGGTGAAGGGAGCCAAGGTTGACTCAAAATGAAATCGAGTTAACAAAAATCTTAAGTAATTGCGATAAATGGCCTCGTCGGGTTTGTGGTGAGGATGTCGAGAGGACAATCGAGCACCTTCCAAATTTAAACATGGGGGAATATCGGAGGTTGGAGAGAGGATACTTTCAAAAATTGAGGTAAACCATAACTGTATGAACCAAATGGGACCTGAAAAATTCCCCAAGGCCCTGAGGGTATTCAAAATATCGACAGCTTCATCAAAAGAAGTGTAAACATGGGCCAATAATAACTTTGCTAGACAAATCCGTGGTTGGCCAGTGTGGAGGAGGTAGGCAAGATTATAAAGGTGGGTTGAAATCTGGATGGATCGAGGGCAAAAGACGTGGGTGCAAAGCCAATATACCAAGAAGGTTACATGCTCCTCATCAGAAACAACCACTGTTGGATCATCGATAAAATGTTTTTTGAGAAAATGTCCATAGGCCTTCGATTCCCAATCGATTTTGGACCTTAAAGAATTATCCGAAGGGAAAGCACCCTTATAGTATTTCTCTCCTGTGGGATTTAATCCAGTAATCGCAGCGATTTCAAAAAGGGTGGGTGAAAGGGGACCACAAGGAAGTTCCAGTGCATGCAAATCCTTATTCCACAGATGGACAGCTGATAAAAATATAGCCATATCTAAAAAAGATAAATCACATCGAGACAGATGTAGGAAATCGAAGATCCCCACATCTCTCCAATGGTTCCCAAAATTGGTTTTAACTCGATCAAACCACCTAATGTACAAGGGTTTTTTGTGGGGAGGGCCTGTTCGATATACTTTGGAGACAATATTCAGAAAGTCAATTCGAACCTCGGTCTGATGAATAGGAGTCTTACTCTCTGAAGAAAGGTTGAGGGAAGAAGAAAATGATCCGCCACAGTAGCGGATAGGACCACCAAATGTATAACTTACATTATCAGCAACATAAGGGATAAGTACCTGGGTCTCGGCAATACTCTGGGAGGCTTCTTCCATCAAGGGAACCAGAGCAAACTTCCTCCCATTAATCTCTATTAGGTTGGAGGTCACCGAGGAGAGTGGTGGGGCGGAAAAATCAGAGGATTTTGAGGTTGCCATTTCAGCCGGTAGAGAAGAGGAAGACGAAAGGTTGAAGATGAAGACTTGCAAACGAAGAAGTAAGGTTCGTGGTAAAAAACAAGGGTAAAAATTGATAAAATTATTTAAAGAAGCCGGGTAAGGTATGTGAAACGGCGAAATGGAAAGCAGGTGAAAGCGTGAGTCATGTTTGGAAGAATATAAAAAATTGATATTCTTCCGGGGGGCATTTGTTAGTAAAAGAAAAATCGATACCAGGATCGAAAGAACAAGAGAGAGAAAATCGAAGATCATATGGTTGGTTAAAAAATTGATAAGAGACAGGTAAAAGACACCTGGTAACCACAAGATAAAAATACATCAAGAATCAAAATCGAGAATCGAAGAAACAATTTTCGATGTCTATTATTGAAGAGAATCGAGAAATTAGAATAGTGCAAAGTTAAGGTTAAGGGGAATCAAAAGCAATTCAAAGTACTCGATGTCTGAAATCGAGATCGAGGGAACGGTTAACACGCACATAGAACATGGGAAGCGGTTTTCTAAACCGTAAAACTAAGGGACGTGATGGATTGTGGTGGCAGTTTTGTTAACTGCTCTTAGGAGGTTATTTGAAGGGCGCTCTATAAATAGAGCGAAGCTTGAGGAAGAAGGAGAAATTGGCAGAGACAACAGAAGCGCAAGTGAACAAGTCTGTAGGAGAATGACGCATCATGAAGTTTCTAATGCTCTGGATTTCCGTTTTCATTGATTGCCTTTATCGCTTTCTTTACTTTCCCTGGTAATTTTACTTTCATTGCAACTTTACGTTTATCAACTTTAAGTTTGCCCTTTCAATTCCTTGTCATTTACTTTTATGCAAGTTAAGGTTATGCGTTTAAGATACTTGCCATTTACATTTCTGCAATTTTGATTTCCTGCCATTTATATTTCTGCAATTTCGATTTCCTGTTATTTACATTTCCGCAATTTCGATTTCTTGCCATTTACATTTAATGCATATTTGAGGTTTCCGCATTCTACATTTCTCTGCAATTTAATATTCTGCTTTCGATTCGACGCTTTTACTGCTTTCTTTACTTCGCGTTTCTTAATAAAAAATACCAACAAAAAATAGTACTTTCGATCATCGATCTGTACTCTAAGTCAATATAATTGAAAATATAATTCTCGATTCTCATGCATTTTTCGATTGAAAAACAGTTGCTAACCTAAATGAAAAGAATCTTCATGGTTGAGATTTGATTAGAACTTAACTCTCGATAAATCGAAATCGATCAAATTTTCACCAGAAACACCTACATGCCCAAGATATGTTTTTTATAAAGATGATGATTCAAGCAAGCGCAAGATGATTCCTGAAGACTTGATAAAGTCTTAGAATGCTGGATATGGAGGTACAAGTTGATGAAGTAATATTATGCATAAGCTTCCAAAGCACAAGTGTGATAAAATTCATAACATAATATTTTTCTCTATCATAATCAATTATGATGCATCAGAAATGGAAAAATGATTTTCTCTGTCATAATTGATTATACTGGTAATATAATCAATTATGGCAATTCAAATTTTAAAAATATATCTGTTTTAAAGAATAAATGTTTTTGAATACATCCTGATTTTATCTATGATATTATTAATGTTCAACGACCATTTTCTGATGCTATTTTTCTATTTAATTAAGTTTTGATGAAAAATCAAAGATACACAATTACAAAATTCGAAAATATAATTTACATTCAATCAGTTTTGAGAAAAGAATTCTAAGCAAGGCAACAGAGATATTTACACCTTTTGAGAAAACTCTCTTCTCTACTGCCTTCTGTGCTTTCATTGTTAATCACACTTGTTCTTGGAGATTGACATTCTACAGACTTCTACAATTTGTTGTCTCTATTACCCAGATATGTCTGTTCTTATTTTTATTACCATCATCCTTAGTGTGATTCTAAGGAGGTGTTTTTCATCATTTGATTTGTTCAGAGGAGGTGTTCATCCCTAGTGGTATTCTAGGGAGGTGTTCATCCTTAGTGGGATTCTAAGGAGGTGTTTTTCATCCTTTGATTTGTTCAAAGGAGGTGTTCATCCCTAGTGAGATTCTAGGGAGATGTTCATCCTTAGTGGGTTTCTAAGGAGGTGATTATCTTTTTAATTAGTTTACTTTTTACTGGTTCTTCTGCTGAGTTGATTGTAATTTGTAAACTGTTGATTATATTATTGCTTCTGCTTTATCTGTGATCAAACAAATTATTGACTCACAAATAAATTTTTAATTTGACATCTATTTTAATTTGTGCATCTATTCACCCCCTCTAGATGTCATTTGTCTAATAATATATAAATATATAAATAAATAAATACATAAATATATAAATATAAATATATAAGTATAAATATATAAATATATGAATATTTAAATATATATTAAAATATATAAATATATTTGTATTTATAAATTTTATATTTATATATTTATAAAAATAATTGGATTAAATTTATTATCCCCTCATATATTATTATACATTATTAACGTAATTTTAGTTTAATTAAAAACTAGAATATAAATATACTATACTATACTAATATACCATTATATTATTTTCATTGTATATAAATTACATTGTGTATAAATTACAAAACTAATCATTTGTATACTATACTATATTAATATATAATTTGTATACTATATTAATAGTATAATATACTATACTATAATATTATCTATATACAAAACTAATATCTTTATATCTTTATATATAAATATGTAAAGATATAAATATATGTAAAAATATGAAGATATAAATATATAAAGATATAAATATATATAAACATACGAAGATATAAATATATAAAGATATAAATATATAAAGATATAAATTTATAAAGATATAAATATATAAATATATAAAGATATAAATATATAAATATATAAAGATATAAGTATATAAGTATATAAAGATATAAGTATATAAGTATATAAGTATATAAATATATAAATATATAAATATATAAATATATAAATATATAAATATATAAATATATAAATATATAAATATATAAATATATAAATATATAAATATATAAATATATAAATATATAAATATATAAATATATAAATATATAAATATATAAATATATAAATATATAAATATATAAATATATAAATATATAAATATATAAATATATAAATATATAAATATATTAATATATTAATATATAAATATATAAATATATAAATATATAGATATATCAATATATCAATATTTAAATATATCAATATATCAATATATCAATATATAAATATATCAATATATCAATATATCAATATTTAAATATATAAATATATCAATATTTAAATATATATTAAAAAATATAAATATATTTATATTTATAGATTTTATATTTATATATTTATACGGATATACATTTATTTGTATATAAATATAATTTATTTGTAAGTTATTATTGAAAAATCCTAGTAGCTCAAGTAGTTGGAGTTTCAGTCTTTAACTCTAAGGTATTAGGTTCGAATCTCGACAATGATAATAGTCTAATTAGTAATAAGTCAAACTTTTAAAAAATATAATGAATAATAAAAAATAATTAACTTTTTCATTGATTTAGCAACCGATTTAAATCGGTTGTTATTTTTTTAACTTTTCCACCGATTTAGCAACCAATTTAATATATTAATTTCGGTCGCTATTTTGCGATCAAAATAAAATCGGTCGCTATTTTGCGATCGAAATGAAAATCGGTCGCTAACACATTAGCGACTTGGTTTTTTACGACGACACTTTTCGGTCGCTAACTGATTAGCAACCGATTTGACATTAGCGATCAATTTTTTCGGTCACTAAAAGGATTTTTTCTTGTAATGTGATATTGTTTGTAATTGTTGTAGGTATATTTGATTTTAAGATGATTTGGTAAATGATATTGCTATTTTATTGTTTGTTACTTTTCCATTTTTTTTTTCATGTTTTTTTGTATTAGACAATAAGAATAAAAATCTTACTCATTCCATGTGATTCCATTAGTTGACTATCTAAACGACTTGTTTAGTTGTAAATACATTTCTTTCTTTTTTTTATTTTACATATATATTTAAAATAATGTGGACATATTGTACAGTATTTTTTATTCATTTGGTTGATAAATTTTTTTCTCTCAACTCCTTTTTCTCTCTTGTATTCTATTCTACTGCGTTCTCGTGCAAAATGCTAATTATGTTTCTGATCCTTACTCGTTTATTTTCGATCTTGTTTAAGTTTTCTCACTGATTCTTATTCTTCAAGATTTTCTAGAGTCTCTTCAACAACGCCAATTACAAATCAGGATCTTGATCAGCTTATAAATCCCTTAACTCTTTATCACCTCAACACAAATGAAAACTCTGCTATTATATTGGTTTCTTATCTGTTAATAGAGAAAATTTATCATGAATGGGCCAGATTTATGCAAACGTATCACATCGAAGGGTAAGTTGCAATTTGTTAATGAAAGTCTTCCTTCTCCACCTATAGGAGATTCTATATAGGAAAAATGACATCGTTGTAATCAAATGGCTGTTTCTTGGCTTCGTAGTGTGATGATAATTCCTCTTGATAAATATGTTTTTTGGTATCTAATGGTTAATGTATGTGATGGGAAAATGTTAGGAACAAGACAATAATAAAGGAAAGAATAAAGGAGAGAAAAATAAACGACACAAGAATTTTAACGTGGTTCGGCTAAAATATGTATGCCTACGTCCACGACTACACTAGGAAGTATTTTTATTTCTGTGTATATCTCAAACTTTACATAGGGTTGCTTATATAACAAAATAGAGAACCTCATCTCACAATCCTAATCAATGTGGGACTAAATCAAGCACCATAATACTAACAATTCTCCCACTTGGAGTTTGATTTACGTTACCACCTAGTGTAGTGCCTTCATCATCAATTTGCTCGAAGGCCAGTTGAGGCAATGCAAAGCCTCAACTTAGTTGTTGTAACAGTCTTGGTCAACATATCAGCGGGATTCTCTCGCACTGGAATCTTCAACAAACTCAAGTCTCCATCATTTATCAGGTTTCGATAAAATGATACTTCAATTCAATGTGCTTACATCTGGAATGAAGGATTGGATTTTTAGCAAGACAAATAGCACTTTGATCTGTCACTAAACAACGGAGAACCATCTTGTTCTCTTCCTAATTCTTTTAGAAGGTTCTTCAACCATATCATCTCCTTCGCTGCTTCCGAGATAGCTACATACTCTGCTTCGATGGTTGAGAGAGAGACCCTTCCTTGAAGTTTAGACTTCCAACCGATAGCTGTACCACCCAATGTAAAAATATAACCTATTGTGCTCTTTCTACCGTCAAGATCACCTCCCAAGTCCGCATCGGAAAACCCCTGTAAAATGAGATTACTTCTCTTGAAAGACAAATGCATCTTTGAAGTGCCTTTCAAATATCTCGAATATCCACTTCACTCCTTCCCAATGCTCCTTTCCGGGATTTGATAGAAATCTGCTCACAACTCCCACTCGCATGTGCTATGTCCGGTCCGGTGCAAACCATAGCATACATCAAGCTTCCTACTGCAGATGCATATGGCACTTTAGACATGTGACTTTCTTCTTCTTCTGTTTGAGAAGATTGCCTCTTTGAAAACTTTAAGTGAGTTCCCAAAGGTGTATTCCTGGTTTTAGCATTCCCAACATTGAATCTGCTAAGCAATTTTTCTATATATTTTTCTTGAGATAAGTTCAAAATACCTTTATCTCTATCTCGGGAGATTCTCATACCAAGAATTTGCTTGGCTGGACCAAGATCCTTCATTTCAAAGCTCTCTGACAATTGTTTCTTCAACTTGTCAATTTCTGTCATATTAGCTCCAACAATCAACATGTCGTCAACATATAAGGCAAGAATGATATAGCTATCAACATATTTCTTCACATAACAACGGTGATCTTCTTCACATCTGCGAAATCCTGAGTTTCTCATAAACTCATTAAACTTCTTGTACCATTGTCTCGGCGCTTGTTTTAATCCGTACAAACTTTTATGAAGCTTGCATACAAGATTTTCTCCGCCTTGTACTTCAAAACCTTTTGGTTGTGTCATAAAAATTTCCTCTTCAAGATCCCCATGTAAGAATGCAGCTTTGACATCTAACTGCTCCAAATGAAGATTTTCTCGCAGCTTACTATACTCAAGATAACTCTGATGGTAGTCATCTTGACAACAGGAGAGAAAATTTCTGTGAAGTCAATTCCTTGTCTTTGTTGGAACCCTTTCACTACGAGTCTAGCCTTATATCTTTTGCCGCCATCTGGTTCTTCTTTCAACCTATAGACCCACCTGTTTTGCAAAACTTTCTTTCCTTCTCGGTAGCTTGGTTAAAGACCATGTTTTATTCTTCTGAAGGGACTTTATCTCATCTTCCATTGCTAGCTCCCACTTAATAGATTCATCTCCCTGCATAGCCTCAGCAAAATGCTCGGCTCACCGAGCATCGATCAACAACAAATAATGCAATGAAGGGGAATACCTTTGTGGTGCTACAATTGTTCTGCTAGATCTTCTAACCAAGATTTCGGGAGTTGCTGACTCTACTATTTGTTCAGGTTCTGTCTCAGGCTCCGACATAGGCTCTACTTGTATATTCTCGCCTTCGGTTGACTACATCACTTTCTCGAAATTTCTTCTAATGATACTTGCTCTAGCTCGTTTATTTACATTTGCAGATTCTCGCAATCCTGTCTCTATAGAACATGTTTTCATTAAAAGTAACATTTCTACTTCGATAATTTTCTTGTTTTGGTCATCCCAAAACCTCGTAGCCAAACATGTCAGATCCATAACCAATGAAATAACAACGTTTTGCCTTAGGGTCCAATTTATCTCTACTATTAGAGTCTAACATAACATATGAAGCACAACCAAAAACTTTCGGATGTGAAAGATTTACCTCTTTTCCAGACCATACTTCTTCGGGTAACTTATAGTCTAAAGGAACTGATGGTCCTCTGTTTATGAGATAGGCTCGCTGTGCTTATTGCATCTCGCCCAAAATACCTTGGGTAATCCTGACTGGATTCTCATACATCTTGCTCTCTCATTCAAGGTTCTGTTCATTCTTTCCGCCACACCGTTTTGTTCCGGTGTTCCTGGAACTGTCTTGATCATTCCGATCCCATTCTCTCGAACAAAACTCCTTGAATTGACTACTGTCATATTCTCCACCATTATCGAGACTTCAAACATTTGACCTTTAAACCTGTTTGAGTCTCAACCTCCTTTTTCCACCTTTTAAACACAGAAAACACATCGATTTATTTTTAAGAAAATAAACCCATACCTTTCTTGTAGAGTCATCAATGAAGGTTACATAATATTGTGAACCTCCAAGGGATTTCACTGAAGCTGGCCCCCAAACATCTGTATGCACTAGTTCTAGTCTTTCAACTTTAGACGACTTACTTGTTTTGGAGAAGCTAACCTTTTTCTCGCTTTCCAAAGATACAATGTTCGCAAGGTCCAACGTCAACATGCTTCACGTTAGGTATTTTACCTTTTGATATCATGAGCTTCATTCCTTTCTCACTCATATGCCCAAGCCTCCGATGCCATAAGGAGGAATTGTTGCCAACTTCTGCAATCGATATCATATCCTCATCTGCAATCATGTAGAGAGATCCTTGCTTCTTTCCACGAGCAACAACAAGATTACCTTTCATTACCTTCCAATGTCCATCTCCAAAAGTGGTGTAATGTCCCTCATCATCCAACTGCCCTATAGATATTAAGTTTCTCTTTAAGGTTGGAATATGTCCGACATTATTCAAAGTCCACACGTTTCCATTAGAGGTTCCGATGTTAATATCACCTCTTCCTATGATATCAAGAGATTTTCCATCTGCAAGGTAGACCTTCCCAAACTTTCTAGAAACATAGTTAGATAATAGTTCTAAGGAAGGTGTAGTATGAAATGACGCACCTGAGTCCATAATCCATGAGTCAATAGAATTATCTAAACTACATAACAGAGTGCATCTTCAACTTCATCGATTCTTGCATTTGTCGATTGATCATCATCTTGCTTCTTGTTGTTGTTGTTGTCCTTCTTTGGAGCCCTACACTGATTTGAAAAGTGGCCCTTTTTCCGACAATTCCAACAAGTGATATCATTCCGGACTTTTGCTTGTGATCTCCCTCTCGGATTTTGATCTGCCTCGGCCTTGATTACGACCTTTCGGCGACTTCTTCCTCTAGTTTCAAGCACTCAATGCTCGAACTCGAATTAGAACCGAAAGATTCTACTCGAATTTTTCCTGCGAACATCTTCGCTTAAGATCAAGTCACGGATGTTATCAAGCTTCAACTTGTTATTGCTTGCGGAATTACTAACTGCAGAATAGCTTGCACCCCAACTTTCCGGTAGAGATGATAATAAAATTAATGCTTTCACCTCATCATCAAATATTATCTCGCACCGATGTTAACTGCGCAATAATTGCATTAAATTCACTAATATGATTAGTAACCGAGTTACCTTCACCCATTTTGAGGTTGACTAGCCTCGCGAATCAAATGCACTTTATTGGCTGCAGAGGGCTTCTCATACATATTTGACAACGCCTGCATCAAATCTACGGTTGTCTTCTCGTTCATGATGTTGAACGCAACATTCTTGGCTAATGTCACCGGATCACACCAAGCGTCTGCCGATCTAACAACTCCCATTCTGATCGCTCCATGTCGGTTGGCTTCCGCCTGTCAAGGGTAGATACAACTTCTTCCGATACAGATAATCTTCCATCTCGCATCTTCCGTAACCCGAAGTCACCGCCATCGAACTTCTCGATCCTCACCTTTCCTTCTTCCAATGCCATTGCTCTCACTGCTTTCGAAGAAAGCTCCCACTGCTTCTCTAAACCGAGATTCCCAAGAAAAAAGACCAAATCTTTTCGATGTGGAAGATCGGACAAAGCCGCAACCACAGAGCATACTAAGAAAATTGGCTCTGATACCAATTGTTAGGAACAAGACAATAATAAAGGAAAGAATAAAGGAGAGAAAAATAAACGACACAAGAATTTTAACGTGGTTCGGCTAAAATATGTATGCCTACGTCCACGGCTAAAATATCATTGAAGATCATCCGTCTTTATTCTTGATAATTACCTTACTAATAAAGAAATAAGAAAAAATAATCAATACAAGAATATAACATGAAAAATCCAAAATTAGAGAAAGAAATAAGAAAAAAATAATCAACATAAGAATGTTATATAACATGAAAACTCTAAAATCGGATACTAATAAAGAAATAAGAGAAAAAATAATTAATACAAAAATGTAACATGAAAACTACAAAACCAGAAAAAAAAAATATGACTGTTATCTAATAATAACTAGAGAATAACAATATGTAAAATTTTTTACAACACATAAACAACTCTCTTATACTTTTTTATCCAAAATACACCTATACTTTCCCAAGAAAGAATTTAAACTAAACCTCTAACACTCTACTACAAGAGTATAAGAAACGTCAAATATACGCTTAAAGTATCTTTGACTGGGGTGAAAAATATTATGAACTTTTAGTCTATTATGTAGTTACTATGACCCACTCCATTTCTTATTCAATATGATGTAGGACTTTTCAAGATGTATTATTTTCATCAACCCAACAAGTATGAAATGATGATCATAACAAATTTTTGCAAGGAGATAATTTCCGTATAACGACCTTACAAAAAGAGATTTATTGATTGTGGCAAGGAGATATGACTTATCGAAATATATCACAAGACTAAAGACTTCTTGGGAGAAAATAGAAATGTTTGAACTATTGCTCAATGTTCTTGCATAATCCTTGTAATTACGGTGTTGCTACTCGTACCAAAATCTATCACATGATCTCATGTTGATATATGATGGATCCAATGTCGTTAATCACGCGAGTGCTTTAATTAGAGAGAACAAGAGTTTGGAACACCACTTCTTATTGATAATAGTAATAACAACAAGATGGTAATGCATGTTATGACTCTCGAATGATCAATTGAAGCTTCGATGAAAGAAATGGAAGAGGTCGTAGTTTTAGAGGAAGAAAAGGGAGAGACTGTAACAATTACAACGGAGACCAATAACAAAATGGCACAAGGGACAATTATTGATGCAATTCAGTAAGGACACCTGGCAGCAGATATTGATGATCATGGAGATAGGGAAAACACGAGAATTAAGATAACTAACTCTAGGTTGAAGAATTTTGATTCGTTGAGAGTTTAATATAAATTTTGTTTGTTGTGATGAGAGAAAGGGGGAAGAGGACAATTGTTTTTTTTTTTTAATTCTCTCTCTAGACCTATTCCCTTATTTGTTTTTGTTCATGCTCTATTTAGGTCATTCATTGTAATCCTCATGCTACGATGTATACATTATGAGTTTTAATAATACTTATACAAAGAATTGATTTTGTTATTGAACAAATTGTGAAATTTTTACATTGGTGCTTCCATCATTATGGCTAGGAATACTCACCTAAAAGAACTCAGGATCACTACAAAAAAAAAAGCCTATTATCTACAAAATATTATCTACGGATAAAAATCCGTAGGTAAATTTTACATTACCTACGGATATTACCCACGGATAAAAATCCGTAGGTAAATTGTACATTACTTACGGATATTACCTACGAAATTTTATCCGTGGGTAATTATTCATTACCTACAGATATTATCCGTAGGTAATGTCATCCGTGGGTAATTCTGTAGGTAATTACCTACAGAATTACTATCCGTAGGTAAATTATATTTAATTGTATGTAAGTTATCCATTACCTACGGATATTATCCGTAGGTAATGTCATCCGTGGGTAATTTCGTAGGTAATTACCTATGGAATTACTATCCGTAGGTAAATTATATTAAACCCTAAAAGAATTGTCACTAGCAATAATCAAAACCCAGTACCTTAAAGTTGAAAACTAATACTCCAACCACTAAACTATTAGGATATTCTAATAATAATTTACAAATAAATTATACTTATATTTATTCGTGTAAATATATAAATATAAATATAAATATATAAATATAAATACATAAATATATAAATACATAAATATATAAATACATAAATATATAAATACATAAATATATAAATACATAAATATATAAATACATAAATATATAAATACATAAATATATAAATACATAAATATATAAATACATAAATATATAAATATATACATATATAAATATAAATATAATTTATTTGTAAGTTATTATTAAAATATCCTAATAGCTTAGTGGTTGGAGTATCAGTCTCCAACTTTAAGGTACTAGGTTCGAATCTTGCCAATATAATATAAAGGGGAGGGGGTTGTAGTAAATAAAAATATTTTGTTTAGCTGAGTGCATTACCTACGGATTTTACCCATAGATAATAAGCATTTTTTTTGTAGTGGATGTGAAACGTATTTTGGAATTAATGGAGACATAGGATAAAGAAAATGTCATGCAATTCGAGACGTTGGAAGCTGCAATGGATACCTTACTGAATCAAAATACTAATAAGGAACAACACTCTCTAATTGTTTCACCACCATTTCAAGTGTGTAACATGAAGCCGAACTTTCCTCGCTTTGATGACTCGAATGTGTTATAGTGGATTTTCAAAGTCAAGTAGTTTTTCTTATATTACAACACACTGAATGATCATCGACTTACCATTGTTGTCATTCATTTAGAAAAGGACGTAGTTCCACTACAAGAAAAAACAGTTTTAGTGACCAAAAAATTCGGTCGCTAATGTTAAAAAATCGGTTGTTAATTAGTTAGCGACTGAAATGCATCGTCACAAAAGGCCAAATTGCTAATGTGTTAAAAACCGATTTTCATTTCAGTCGCAAAATAGCGACCGATAAGGTGATCACTAAATAAGTTGGTCACTTATTCCTTAGATACCAAAATAACAACCGAAATTAATATTATTAAATCGATCGCTAAATCAGTAGCAAAGTTTAAAAAAATAGCGATCGATTTATATCGGTCACTAATATATTAATTGAATTATTAAATAATAATTTAAATCGGTCTTAAATTTTTTTATTTATTTACAACTCCTCTATTTATCTAGAGACTCCCCTTACCCTTAATATTACAATTTTTATTACTCATTACATTTTTTAGAAGTTTGGATTATTATGAGATTAATTTGTTCATGGCAAGATTTAGACCCGTTACCTTAGAATTGGAGACTGATACTCCAACCACCAAGCTACTAGGATTTTTCAATAATAACTTACAAATAAATTATATTTATATACAAATAAATGTATATCGATATAAATATATAAATATAAAATCTATAAATACAATATTATAAATACAAATTTTTTTTATTTATTTACAACCCCTCTATTTATGTAGAGGCTCCCCATACCCTTTTATATTATATTTTTATTATTTATTACCATACCCTTTATATTATATTTTTATTATTCATTATATTTTTTAGAAGTTTGAATTATTATCGGACTCGATATCTTAGAATTGGAGACTAATACTCCAACTACTAAGCTATTAAGATTTTTCAATGATAACTTACAAATAAATTATATTTATATACAAATAAATGTATATAAATATATTTATATATTTATATATTTACATATTTATATATTTATATATTATGTATTTATATATTTATGTATTTATGTATTTATATATTAATGTATTTATGTATTTATATATTTTGATATATTTATATATTTTGATATATTTATATATTTATATATTTTGATATATTTATATATTTATATATTTATATATTTAAAATTTAATTTATAAGATAAAAAACAATTTCTTGATAACTTGAAGTAGAGATAAAAGAAAAGAGAAAGACAAGAACCCTAATATTTTAAAAAAGAATTTATAATATAAACATTAAATATTAAAGATAATATTATATTTTTCTAAAAGATAATAAATATTTTTTAATTTATTATTTATAAACTTAATTAATTAAAAAATATTAATATTATTCGTTCATCATTTAAGAAAAAAATTTAAAATATAAATATTAAATATTAAAATAATATTATATTTTTAAAAATAAAATTTAGAAAAAAGTTTAAAAACATATATAAATTATATTTATATGGACAAAATATTAAATATATCCACATTTAAAAAAAATACAAAAAAATTATACTTAAAAAAAATTTATATTTATTAAAGTATTAAAACTATTTTGTAATATATAAGTTAAAAAAATTATCATTGAAAGTTTTAAAAATTATTAGTTTTGTAATTTATACACAATGAAAATAAATTTCATATATTATAATATATTGATATATTAGTATAGTATAGTATATTTGTATTCTAATTTTTAATTAAACTAAAATTACACTAATAATGTATAATAATATTTGAGGAAATAATACATTTAGTCCAATTATTTATGTATATATCTTTTTTTAACTTTTTTTTTCTTTTTAAACTTCTCACATTCTACATATTTTTTAAAACTCTATCATTTCTATTACATTATCATCCCCATCTCCTCCCATATTCTATTTTATCTTAACAATAATTAGTCTTCTTTTATAGGATACTTTATTTTCTATTTTTATTATTTATTTTCTTATAATTTTATAAAATTAATATTATTTTAACATTTATTTTTATGATTTTTACTATAATAAATCAAATAAAATGGTTCGATAATATCAATTAATTAAAATCATCACATCAAAAGCTTAGATAACTATATTAAAATTATTAATTTTAAAAATATAAAATATATTTAAAAAAATACTAAAACTATAGATTGGAAAGAAAATAGAATAAACAAATACTCTTTACTTTATATTATATTTAAGTGTGTGCACAAATGTTATCTTCTTAACTATAAAGAAACAGGAGAAAAATATAAAGATAGAATTTGAAGAAGTGAATTTTGAAGATAAAAACTATTTTTATATAAATTTATTCTAGTATATCAATTAACAATAATAATACATAAAATTTAAAAACTAAACTAAAAAAAGTAAGTTTAAATTTATAAAAAAATATATTACTAAAAGTATCATATTATATTAAGATTTTCATTATTTTCGTTATTTATAAATTTAAATGTGTTTCATAAATAAAATTATAAATTTAAATGTATTTTCACTTTTGATCCATCATAAATAAAAATAAATAGTCCCTTATAAATATTTTTCTATTTTAATTCATCATTAAATTTATTTTATATTATTTGAGACAAGTATTTAATTTTTTTATATTTTATTTTTACGTATTTTTTAACTTCAAATTTATTTTTTATTTTTCTTATTTATTTTCTTATAATTTAAAGTAATTAATATTGTTTTAACATTTACTTTGATGATTTTTACTATAACAAGTCAAATAAAATCATATAATAATATTAATTAATTAGAATCATCACATCAAAGATTTAGATGACTAGATTAAAATTATTAATTTTAAAAAATATAAAATATATTTAAAATAAAAATAATAAAATTATAGGTTGAGAAACAAAAAAACTAGAATGAACAAATATTCTTCATTTATAATATATTTAAATGTGTATATTGTTGAATATAGAGGAAATATGGTTTGAAATTAATCTACCTTGTGTATAAATCACACATAGGGTAATCTATTTATAATAGAGAGGTACAACTAAAAGAGTAACCGAAAGTAAACAGAATAAACAAAAGATATTGTTTGATATTGTGGTTAACAATATCTTAACAATATCAAACAATATCTAAACAATATCTAACACTCCCCCTCAAGCTGAAGCATACAAATCGTATGTGACAAGTTTGTTACAAATATAATCAATTTTAGGCCCTTGTAAACACTTAGTGAAAATATCTGCTAACTGATCACTTGAGTTAACAAACTCAATCTTGATATCTCCAGACATAATCTTTTCTCGAATGAAATGACAGTCAATCTCAATGTGTTTGGTCCTCTCATGAAAAACAGGATTAGAACTAATATAAAGAGCAGCATGATTGTCACACACAAGTGTCATTTGAGTGACATCTCCAAATTGTAACTCTCTAAGCAATTGCTTGAGCCAAACAAGTTCACAGGAAGCTGAGGCCATAACTCTATATTCTACTTCTACACTGGATCTTGCCACAATACTTTGTTTCTTACTTTTCCATGAGATCAAGTTACCACCAATGGAGACACAATATCCAGATATAGATCTTCTATCTGAAGGAGATCCTACCCAATCATCATCTGAGTAGCAAACAACTCTTGTATGGTTATTAGAACCATATAACAATCCTTTTCCAGGAGATCCTTTAATATACTTCAAGATACGAATGACTGCATTCCAATGATCTTCACATGGTGAATTAAGAAATTGACTTACCACACTGACTGCAAAGGAAATGTTAGGACGAGTAACTGTAAGATAATTCAATTTTTCAACCAATCTTCTATATTGCTCAGGATCAGATATAGGCTCCCCCTGATTTGGTAGAAGTTTAGTATTGGGATCCATGGGTGTATCAACAGACTTTGAACTCATCAACCCAGTTTCCTCCAAAATATCTATGGCATACTTCCTCTGAGATATAACAATACCATCATTAGATTGTGTCACCTCAATACCCAAGAAATATCTAAGTTTGTCAAGATCTTTGGTCTGAAAATGGTGACAGAGATGTTGTTTCAACTCAGAGATGTCATGGTTGTCACTACCTGTAAGAACGATGTCATCAACATATACTATCAAGTAAACACATCCAGCACTCGAGTGTCGATAAAAGACAAAATGATCTGTTTCACACTGAGTCATACCAAATTGTTGAACAACCTTGCTAAACTTTCCAAACCAAGCCCTAGGAGATTGTTTTAGGCCATATAGGGAATTGCAAAGACGACATACCATCCCAGAAGACTCCCCCTGAGCAACAAACCCAGGAGGTTGCTCCATATAAATTTCTTCTTGCAAATCACCATTAAGGAAAGCATTTTTAATATCCAGTTGATAAAGAAGCCATTGTTGAAGAGCGACCATGGTGATAAATAAACAAACAGAAGTCATATTTCCCACAAGGGAAAAGGTATCTCCATAATTCAACCCAAAAATTTGAGTATAACCTTTGGCCACAAGATGAACTTTGAGGCGATCAATAGTACCATCAAGTCCAACTTTGATATCAAACACCCACCTGCCACCAACAATAGATTTCCCAGATAAGTTCCACTATTATGAAGAGCACTTAGTTCATCTAACATGGTTTGACGCCAACCAGGATGGGCTAAAGCTTCATGGACAATTTTTGGAATTGTCACAGAAGAAATAGAGGAAAGACATGTATAAAAAGGTGATGACAATCGATGATAACTCAAAGCAATATAATGGGGAGAGGGATTACGTGTAGAACGAATACCTTTTCAGAGGGCAATGGGAAGGTCAGACTCATGTGTCAGATCTGAAGGAGACAGAGTAGTTGGCACTTGAGTGGAGTTACATGGTGGTGGTTGTGATTGGTTTCGTTAACTATAAATCTAAAGAGGCAGTGGAGAAGAAGCTGACTGCAGAGTAGGAATTAATGGTGAATAAGACACAGTTAGAGGGTCACAAACAACATGAACATTAAATGTACTAGGAGTGTTGACAAGATTGGATGGAGATAGAGGTGAAGATTGACTTTTAAAATAAAGAGACAACTTATCAAAGGTGACATCTACAGACACAAAATAACGGTTAAGAGAAGGAGAAAAATATTTGTATCCTTTTTGTGATCTTGTAAACCCTAAGAAAACACATTTATGTAATCTAGAAGAAAGTTTGTCAAGACCATAACTGAAATTATGAACAAAACATGTAGACCCGAAAACTCTAAGAGGTAAAGGATGAAATAGTTCATGAGGGAATAAAATGGAATGAGGTATTTTATTATCTAAAACCAAAGAAGGCATGCAATTAATGAGATAACATGCAGTAAGAAGAACATCACCCTAAAAATGTTGAGGAACCTCTCCATGAATTAAAAGTGTGCGAGTTGTTTCAATAAGATGTTTATTTTTACGTTCAGCTACACCATTTTGTTGAGGTGTATAAGCACAAGAAGTTTGATGCAAAAAACTGTGAGAAGCCATGAATTGTTTAAAAGAATGAGAAAGATATTCACGACCATTATCACTACGCAAAACTCTAATAGAAACACCGAACTGAGTTTGAATTTCATTAAAAAAAGTTTGAAAGATATGAAATAATTCATAATGATTTTTCATAAAAAATAACCAAGTGCATCTGGAATAATCATCAATGAAAGTAACAAAGTATTGAAAACCTAAAGTAGACTTAACACGGCTAGGTCCCCAAATGTTAGAGTGAACCACGACAAAAGGGGACGAAGCACCACGTGTGAAACTACGAGGAAAGGAAGTACGACTATGCTTGCTTAATTGACATGACTCACACACCAAACTAGATAAATTGGACAAGGCAGGGACAAACATCTGTAACTTGACAATACTTGAATGACCTAACTGAGCATGAAGAAGGGAGGGAGATAACTCCATAACTGTACTAACATGTGTAGAGGGATGGAGATAATAAAGACCATGAGACTCACATCCTATGTCAATCACCTATTTTGAACTCCGGTCTTGTAAACACACAGAATTGTTGGTAAAAGTAACAACACAATCAAGAGAACAAGTTAGACGACTGATGGACAACAGGTTAAAAGAAGACCCAGAGACATAAAGAACATTATCAATGGTTAAAGAAGGAAAAAGTTTAATCATTCTAACACCATGAGATGATACTCTAGAGTCATCAGCCAATGTAACAGAAGGTAAATGATTAGGAGATGATAAAGAGGAGAACAAAGATTTGTTACCAGTAATATGATCAATAGCTCCTGAATCAAAAACCCAAGGACCAGGAGAAAAGGATTGGGTCAGACCAGAAAAATATGTATTTATATGTGTGACAGATATAGTGGAGCTAGAAGACTGTTGATCCTTATACCATTTGAGAAATTTGTTGAACATAGCAGACATGTCGGATGCAACAGAAGAAGGAGGATCCTCAGCAAATAAAGGTGGGGAAAGATTGGTTTGAACAACTGCAACAAATCGAGGAGGACGACCATGTAATACATAACACTTGTTAATCTTGTGACCTAGCTTGCCACAATGTTCACACTTAGGACGCTATTTTCCCTTCCAGTCATCATGATGGGATGTCAACACAAAAGAATCATTAACAAAATTGAAAATAGTAGAAGAAGTGGAAGAAGTCATGAAGAGCGAGAGAACAAACCCTAAAACAATCCAAAGTAATCCAATCAACCCACGAAGCACAAATCCAAAATGAGAATACTATAAATAAGTTCGTCAAGACTAAACGACGCAGGAGACAACAGGACGACCAACTCCAATAGTGGTGATCTCAACGGCACGGTGGTCACCTGACCGAGACAAGCAAAATCATATGTCACCAGTAAAAAAAAATGAAACTCCGGCAAATTCTCTGGTAGTGGCGGATCCGATGACTGCTCCAGCGGTAGCGGTGACAACAACGTGAACCAGTACACCAAGTAAGTTCTTAGGAAAGAGAGGTGAGTCACTAATGGACACACTTAAATACCAAGTCTTTCCTTGCCAGAACTTTCCTAGACATGCACTTTCACACTACCAAATAAAATTCAGCAACAAAGATAATTCCTTTTTTATGTGGAGGATCAGTTTATCAGCAGCGGTGGTGAGGCTCTAGTAGTGGACAAAAGGCGAAAAAAATTTTTAAGATAACCTTAAGCTCTAGATACCATGTTGAATATAGAGAAAATATGGTTTGAAATTATAATCTCCCTTGTGTATAAATCACACATAGGGTAATCTATTTATAATAGAGATGTACAACTAAAAGAGTAACCGAAAGTAAACAGAATAAACAGAAGATATTGTTTGATATTGTGGTTAACAATATCTAACAATATCTTAACAATATCAAACTATATCTAAACAATATCTAAATAATATCTAACATATATCAATCTTGACCTTCATAACTATAACAAAATAGTTAAGAAATGTGAAGATAGAAATTAGAGAAGTGAATTTTGTAGATAAATTTTTTTATAAATTCAAGCACTCATATCGAAAAGAAAAGACATGAAAGAAGAAAAAACGAATTTGATAACTTATCATATTATTAAAAATTTGGATGAAATAATTATGTATAATACTTTTTTAGTATATTATGTTTTTAAATTTGCTAATAGAGAAAAAGTTTCAGAATTTAAAATGTTAAATATTTTTAAATATTAAAATTGACTTTATAAAAAATTAGGAAAAAACAATTAATCCAAAAATATAATAATGATAAAAATATTATAAAAAGAGTTCAAAAATATATTATAATATTTTCGAGTTTTAGTTTATTTATATTTTTAATTCTCAAAGTAAAAAAATATGTTGTAATTATTTTAATTTAATAAAATATAATTTAAATTTTTAATACTAAAATTAATAGATTAAATAATAATAAATTTAATTCTTTAAATTTAGTATTTAGAAACTAAAATTATAGTTTCTCTGTTTTAAAAAATTAAAATAAATATTTAAAAAAAAAAACTAGTATTATCTTAAATTTATTAAAAGTATAATTAAATCTCCATTTTCTTATCCAATTTTAGAAATTTTTTAATAAAAATCTAATATATAAAAAAGTTGAAAATTTAAAAAAGCACATCCTTAACTTACATTAATTGTTTTTTTTTTTGAAAATGCTGATAAGCAAAACTGGGTTTTAAAAAAAAAGTTAATAATTTTGAAGTTATTTCAGTGATGAAGTTTCCAAATTTGATTTATGTATTTATTGAGCAAAATTAGAGGTGTGTTGAATATAGATTTAAATATATTTTTAATATATTTAAATATGGTTTATTTTTAGTATTTATAAAATGGATTAGTTTTAAATTTTTAACTTTTCTACTAGTTTATTTTTAATCTTTGTTATTAATTTTGTTAAAAATGAAAAATATTAATTAGTATACTTAAAGTAAAAAATATTTCAACTAAAGAAAAATATATTTTATAAATAATTTAATTAAATAATATATTTATTATCTAATGTATATTAATTATATTTTGATATAAATTTTTTTCTAGTATATCAATTATATGAAAACAATCATACTTAAGCAATTAATAATAATAAAGCAATAAATTTAACAACTAGATTAAAAATAAAGTATTATAAAATAAAATTGTAATAATTTGATTAAAATTGTAATTTTTGTAATTAATTAAATTAACGAGGAATTAAAATGTGATAATTTGATGTGTTCAATTTTTTTAATATAAATTTTTAAAATATAATTTAATTTCAATTGAAAAATATATTAAAGAATATTTGTTATTAAACTTTTCTTGTATTGAATAGTTAATATCACTCCAGTCTTAATTTATTATAATTTAAATTTTTAATAATATTTTTATTTAATAATTTAAAATTAAAGTTAATCTTCATTTTGTTAATATTGAGACCAAAGTTTATTTTTAAAGTATATTTTAAAAAATAAATTACTTTTAAAAAATAAATAATTTTTAAAAAATAAATAATTTTTAAAAAATAAATAATTTTTAAAAAATAAATTGTAAAAAATATACTAAAGCAATTAAAGTATATTGATAAAAAAATAAATTTAAATATAATAAAAAAATAATATTCTTTAGCGACTGATTTCAATTCGGTTGCTATTTTTTCATTAGAGACCGATTTTAATTCGGTCACTATTTCAATTTGTCATTCGATCGCTAAATCGATCGCTAAATTATTTTTTTTATTTTAGTATGGAATAGCCACCGAAATTTTTGTGACATAAACTATTGGTCGCTATTTCGGTCTATAAATAAAAAAATGAAACCAAATCATATTTTGGTGGCAAAATCGATTCGCTAATTACGATCGAATGAACTCGATCGCTAAATCGGTCACTAAATTGCGATCGAATTAAATCGGTCGCCAATTGCGACCAAATTAAATCGGTCGCTAAATCGATTGCTAAATCGATTGCTAATTGCGACCAAAAAATTTAGTCGCTAATTTCGATCGATAAAAGTGTTTTTTCTTGTAGTGGCTCAATTATTATTGTTACTTTGGTGTTTGTTAATGGTAAAAATATTTGACCTCATCATTTAGTTCATGTTTCAAATAAATGTGTAATTGTGAGGAAGAAAAACTTTTGCTTTCCCAACTATGAAAAATTGTATGAACAAAGAAAAAAAATAAAATAAGTTATCAAAGCAAGATACGGTAAAAAGATAACGGGTGATCAGCTACTCTAATCAAACTTTTCAACACAAATATTTTTTATTTTAAATAATTTTTTTTATCGGCAACAAAGAATGAAATTAATAGAAGTACAAAAGAGTACTTCAACCCATATACATCATAATGAAACAAAATGAAAGAAAAGCAAAATAACATGTTGGGTCATAGCGTTATTCAGCTTACAAAAGTCTATGAACCCAATTTTCAATAATCCCAGCTTTACAAAAATAGGACTAACTTCTGCTATGGTCCTATCATTAACAAAGATTCTATCAATACTAATAGATGAGCTTTATAACCCCCGATTACTCCCGCCCTCCGTCTCCTTATAAGGATTCTCGTCTTTATATTAGAATTTCATACTTTAACCTGTTAAAACATATACCAGTCATTACATATTAAAGAGAAACTATAGAGTAATTAATCTCATGCACCTTATCGGTTCATAGAACCAATCGAAATTTGGTAGACTCGCTCCATCCTAGTCTCTAATACACCAAGCTATGAATTTCGCACTTGTTTTACTGAACCCTACTTCCGCATCAAATTTCTCATTTTTAAAAATGTACTTGTTCTTTTGAGACCAGATCTCGTATACCACTGCTACCCATAGTCTTTTCCACAACATATTTCCTTTCACTCCCAATCCTCCTAATACAAAGCTTTCTAGGCTTGCTTTCGCCTTTCAATGACGCACATAACTAATTCCAACCTATCTAAAACACTTTTCCAAATCTCACTGGTCACTTTACATGTGAAAAAGAGATGATTGATTGTTTCATCATTGCTTCCACATATAACACATTTTGGGTTACTAATAGCAACTCCTCTCCTAACTAGATTCACCTTAGTAAAGATCCTATCCTGAAGAATTCTCCACCCTATAACCATGGCCTTTGGGATCCTCCTAATTTTTCAATACCATTTGAAGATCGCTTTGTTCTCCTCGCAAGTTACATTAGATAGAATCTCGTACGCTTCTTTTACAGTAAATCCTTTATTATTGTTCTGACCCCACAACCACGTATCTTTTGTATCCTTATTAAGTGTTATGCCCTGGATCTTGCTTAGCATTTCTTCCTCCATTTCCTTCTCCTATTCAAAACGTTGTCTTCTCCAATTAACTCTCTATTCTCACTTATTTTCAATCCACTCACCTTGTTTTGATATCACACCATCTTTGTTCACTCCTATTTGTTTCAACCGTGGGAACATACTAGCTAACCTTTGTTTCCCAACCCATACATAGTCCCAAAACCTAATTTTCTCCTAATTTCCTATCTTCCATTTTCTATATTTATCAAACCAAGTTCTACCATCATTATCTTTATGTATTTTTTTTATATATAGCCACCGTCCTTCTTAATATTTCGACCCATATTTGGTTTCTATTAAATAAACTTAAAATATTACATTTGCTAAAAACTTAAAAGGGGTCTTTCAGCTTGCTCTAACTAGCCAAACTATCACCCTCCAATCACCTCCCTAAACCTAAAACCCGACATGCAAACCATATCTGAGAATATGTCGTTGGCAGAGTTCGTCATGGGTGATGTCGTTCATGAAGAGGTTTATAGAGTGGACACAGGGTGAATTACAGGACGAAGACAGCGTGAGAGGGAGATAGACAGGGAGAAAGAGATCCACTCGATGAAGGTGAGATTAAAGATCGAGACGCACATAATGAGAGCAAGAGAGAGCCAACACGGAGAGAAGGGAACTCATGACACCCTTCTCTGAACCTTCCATATTTATTCTTAATCTTTGATCTAATCCACTAAGTGTCAACCACCATGCACAGTAATTAGAGGTGATTTCAGTCACTAGCATTTTTCTGCCCCTTTTTTCTTCTTCCCCTTTCTACCTAAACTCCTTTCAGTCCCCGCTGTCAACAACACCTTCTCATCTGACAACATTATGTTAGAATTAATTTAATTAATTCATTCCATTATGTGACTCATGTGAAATATAATGATGTGCCCAAATGTGATTTAATAAAATATGAGGACCTATTGGTTATTATGTGAAGTTAGAATAAAATAAAGATAAAATAAAATATTAACTTACGGTAACCAGTTTGATGGACGTTGGTTAATTGAATGGAATAAGGGTTCTGTCTCTGGTCATAAGGTTTTTCACGGTAAACCATCAAGAAAGCGTGAGAAGAGAAAGAAAGACAAAGAGATAGATTGGGAAAAGGAGATTGGAGAATGAGAAGATTAAAGAATATATTTTCATAAATCAAGGTTAGTTCTCTTATTATGATTCATGTATGTTATGTTGTGAAAATCAATAATCTAAAGATCCTGTAGAGTAGTTTCTATAATGAATTAAGAACGTAGGAAAACTACAGAAAAGTTTACATGTGGTATCAGAGTCTGATTATTAGATTTATGATTTTCCTTTTATGAAAATATTTCTCAAATGATGTTTTTCCCAAATTAAGATAAACCCTAATTATGAATTTAGGAATTTCTCTATCAGATTAGTATGAACCCTAATTTATTCCCAATTTTATTTTTCTCAAAATTAAATAAAGGAATAAACCCTAATTATGTTTTCAAGTTCAAATTGAAACCAATTTTATAGTCCCTATGCGTGAATGACCCTGTAATCCTTTCTAATTGAAAAGGCAAATGACGTGATAGGGTTAGGATGAATCATGTATGAAATTAGTTTCATTATATGTTATAATTATGATGAGATGTTATGATGAGATGTTATAATTATGATGGAAGAATGATAAACTGTAAAGTTGATAAACTTTGCACGTAGAGAGCACGTGTTAAACACATATGTTTCATATATTATATTATATTATATTATTTATAATATTATTTTGTATGTACATATTGGTGACTGGTGACTGCTAAAGCCATTTTCCCCTATATTATTTTGTCCCCATATTATTTGTACATTATTTTGTACGTACATATTTTTTTTATGTGGGGGAAGGATAATTAAAGAATTATTTTTATGTTAAAGTGAGTTGTATAATATACTCATACTGTAAAATAGGTACGGTAAAGCTTTGTTATGGTACTGTAAAGCTTTGTTATGGGTACTATATTGTTATGGGTACTGTAAAGCTTTGTTATGGGTACTATAAAACTTTGTTATGGGTACTATAAAACTTTGTTATGGGTACTGTAAAGCTTTGTTATGGGTACTGTAAATTTGTTAAGGTACTGTAAAGCTTTGTTAAGGTTGTTAATGTACTATGAAGCTTTGTTAAGGTTGTTAATATAATGTTTTGTTAATGTACTCTGAAGCTTTGTTAAGGTTGTTAATGTACTGTGAAGCTTTGTTAAGGTTGTTAATATACTGTTTTGTTAATGTACTGTGAAGCATTGTTAATGTACCTATAATGTAAACATTGATAAATGAATGAATCTTGTTTTGCAAACTGAATTGTATTGTTTCCACTGTGTTTAAATTACTCATAAAAGTTTTGAATGGATGACAATTTCACTTTTACGTGAAATGCAAATAAAGGTCTTGGATTGAAAATCAATCTTAGGATGAAAATTGAAATTATGAGTTTCAATTTTATTTATGGCACATAATATTTTATTATGTGAATAATGTACATATTTATTAAAATTAATAAAAAAATGCTATGAATGGTTAATAGCAATTAAAGATGTTATTTATTTGAAATTAAGCATGATAAATTTTGTTAGTCACCAAAGTGGCCAAAATTTTAAGGTTATTTTGATTTCAAATTATTAGTGATTTTATTTCAATTACCTATAGTATGAATGCTAAAATTATGAATAATGATTTATGGGTTAATTGAAGTTCATTATTATAAGGCATTTCGGGATCACCCAAAGGTTGATTAGTTGTTATTATAATTAATGAACATGAAAGTAGATAATTTTGTGTGCGTCACTAGTTTTATTTATATACCCAAAGGTATTAAGTGATTCTAGTTGATGCATATTTTAATTATCATTAATGTTATAAAAAGATTAGCGTAATTATGTTTGTGTATTAGTGGATCTCCCAAAGGAGAACATTAGTATGCATAGAATGGTTATTTATGTTTGAATCTGTATTTATGTTTAGTTTTTATGACTCAAAGCGTTAATGTTAGGCATGTGTTAATTGAAATATTTGTTTATATATTTCTACATTCGCTTACTTCGTCTGTTCCAGTCTTTAATAGATTTAATTCCCTGACTGGAGTGAGAAAATCCAATTTCACTTAGGTGAGTTGGATTTTGATTTGGCTTTCCAAGTTGAAAAACCGGCTGCTATCACTAATGCTAGTAGCAACAAAGAGAAAACTCATTATAGAGTTTGGAAAAGGTCAAACAGACTTAGTCTTATGTTTATGCGAATGAGTATTGCAAGCAATATTAAGTATGTTTTTTTCCAAAACTAAGGACATGAAAGAATTTATGAAATTTGTGGAAGAGCGCTCTCAAACTACTGACAAATCTCTCGTTGGGACATTGATGAGTACGTTGACCACCATGAAGTTTGATGGTTCTCGTAGTATGCATGAACACGTAATCGAAATGACAAATATCGCAGCAAGACTCAAGTCTCTTGGAATGGCAGTGGAAGAAAATTTGCTTGTGCAGTTCATTTTGAACTCGTTACTGTCTGAGTATGGTTCGTTCCAGATGAATTATAACACCATGAAAGACAAATGAAATGTGCATGAATTGCACAGTATGTTAGTCCAGGAGGAGACCAGACTCAAGAACCTAGGAAACCACTCTAGTCATTACGTGAAAAATCAAGGAGTTAAAAAGAAATTTGTTAAGAAACATGGAAAGGGTAAAGGACCATTAAAGATTAACGAGTCCTCTACTAACATTCATAAGAAAAATGACAAATGTCATTTTTGCGAGAAGTCTGGATATTTTCAGAAGGACTGCTTAAAGCGCAAAGCTTGGTTCGAAAAGAAAGGTGAGCACAATGCTTATGTATGTTTTGAATCAAATTTAACTGAAGTTCCCCATAATACTTGGTGGATTAATTCTGGATGTACGACTCATGTTTCTAATGTAATGCAAGGATTCCTTTCAACTCGAACCATAAACCCAAATAAGAAGTTCGTCTTCATGGGGAATAAAGTCAAGGTTCTAGTGGAAGCTGTCGAGACTTATCGTTTAATCATTGACACTAGATATCACTTAGACCTTATGGATACTTTTTATGTACCTAGTATCATTAGAAATTTAGTTTATTTGTCTAAGCTTGATGTTATTGGATACTCTTTTAAGTTTGGGAATGGTTGTTTCAGTTTGTTTAAGTGTACTTCTATGATTTGATATGGTTAGGAGTATGTTAAGTAATTCATGTTTACCTGTATCATTGTGGATGTATGCTTTAAAGACTATCATGTATTTGTTGAACAGGGTTCCTAGTAAAGTTGTTCAAAAGATTTTTGAGTTATGGAAAAGTAGGAAACCTAGTTTGAGACACCTGCTTGTTTGGGGTAGTCAGACAGAAGTAAGAATTTATAATCCACAAGAAAAGAAACTGGATGCAAGAACAATCAATGGATATTTCATTGGTTATCCAGAAAAATCAAAGGGGTATATGTTTTACTGTCCTACTCATAGTACAAGAATTGTTGAAACTGGAAATGCTCGGTTCATTGAAAATGGTGAAACCAGTGGGAGTGAAGTTTCACGAAATGTGGAGATTAAGGAAGTTAGAGTACAAGTTCCAATAACTAGTACATCTTCAAGAGTTGTTGTTCCAAATGTTGTAGAATCACACGACAATCAAGAAGAACAACAAATTAATGATTCTGCGATTAACAATGATCCGATAATAGAACAACCACAGGAAATAGTATTAAGAAGATCTCACAGAGAAAGAAAGTCTGCTATTTCGAATGATTATGTGGTTTATCTACAAGAGTCAGAAAATGACCTAAGTATTGATAATGAACCCGTTTCATTTTCAGATGCCATTAATGGTGATAATTCTGATAAATGGTTAGATGCTATGAAAGATGAGCTTAAATCAATGACATATAATGGTGTATGGGATCTTGTGGAATTGCCAGAAGGATGCAAGAGTGTTGGGTGTAAATGGGTCTTTAAGACTAAGCGTGACTCTCATGGCAATATCGAACGTTACAAGGCATGTCTTGTTGCCAAAAGGTTTTACTCAGAAAGATGGCATTGATTATAAGGAAATATTTTCACCTATTTCTAAGAAAGATTCCTTTAGAATTATCATGGCATTAGTAACTCATTATGATCTTGAGTTGCATCAAATGGATCTTAAAACTGCTTTTCTGAATGGAGATTTAGAGGAGGATGTTTATATGAATCAACCAGTGGAGTTTATTGAAGAAGGAAATGAACATATGGTGTGTAAACTTAAGAAATCAATATATGGACTTAAACAAGCTTCTCGACAATGGTATCTTAAGTTTAATGATACTATTTTGTCCTTTGGATTTAAGGAAAACATTGTTGATCGGTGTATATATCTGAAGGTCAGTGGGAGCAAGTTTATATTTCTGATTCTGTATGTTGATGATATCTTGCTTGCGACTAATGATCTTGGTCTATTAATTGAGACTAAGAATTTTCTCTCTAACAACTTTGAAATGAAAGATACGAGTGAGACATACTATGTTATAGGAATAGAAATATTCCGTGATAGATCACAAGGACTGTAAGGTTTGTCTCAGAAAACATATATTAATAAAATTTTAGAGAGATTCAGAATGGAGAAGTGTTCAGCATCTCCTGTTCCAATACAGAAAGGAGACAAGTTTAGTCTCATGCAATGTCCAAAGAATGACTTGGAACGGAAACAGAAAGAAAATATCCCTTATGCATCTGTTGTTGGGAGTTTGATGTATGCTCAAACATGTACGAGGCCAGATATTAGCTTTGCAGTTGGTATGCTGGGTAGATACCAGAGTAATCCTGGACTGGATCATTAGAAGGCTGCAAAGAAAGTTTTAAGATACTTACAAGGAACAAAGAATCACATGCTTACTTATAAGAAAGTTGACCACCTTGAGGTGATTGAATATACAGATTCAAATTTTATTGGTTGTATGGATACACGAAAGTCTACATTTGGTTATGTATATCTTTTAACCGGAGGAGCGATTTAATGGAAAAGTCCGAAGCAGTCTGTCATTGCTGCATCCACCATGGAAGTTGAAATTGTGGCATGTTTTGAGGCCACAATTCAAGCTAATTGGTTGTGGAATTTTATTTCAGGACTTGGAGTAGTCGACAGCATTGCCAAGCCGCTGAAAATTTATTGTGACAATTCCGTAGCAGTCTTCTTTTCTAAGAACGACAAGTATTCCAAAGGTGCTAAGCATATTGAATTGAAATACTTTGCCGTTAAAGAAGAAGTTCAGAAACGTATAGTGTCAATAGAACATACTAGCACTGATCTTATATATGATTGTTGATCCTTTAACAAAGGGATTATTGCCCAAATTATTTGCTGGCCATATAATGAATGTGGGCATTATGTTCACTAGTGAATGTTGAATGTTAATGTTATTATTAATGCTTATGTGACACTCTGAGATCTTTAATGTATAAGTTTCTGAAATTTGTGTTTTCTTCTTTATTTATATGCATGCAAATTATGATGAAGAAAACAAATTATGTTATTATTATTAAAATGATATTATGTTTGAACCCATTATGGACTTCTCATTTTAAAGTCATATTAAGGAGAAAGAGATAATATAGTGGTACATGGAAGGGAGTCTCGTCGATTGAATGACATGTAACTGCCATGACTCTTGTTATAGTTATATCTTTAATTATGAATAATGATAGAACCAATTTATGTAAGGTCCTTTAATGCGCATTATAACTTAAGTATTAAATCACAGAATCGTATGACATCACATGAGTCAAGTGGGAGAATGTTAGAATTAATTTAATTAATTCATTCCATTATGTGACTCATGTGAAATATAATGATGTGCCCAAATGTGATTTAATAAAATATGAGGACCTATTGGTTATTATGTGAAGTTAGAATAAAATAAAGATAAAATAAAATATTAACTTACGGTAACCAACTTGATGGACGTTGGTTAATTGAATGGAATAAGGGTTTTGTCTCTGGTCATAAGGTTTTTCACGGTAAACCATCAAGAAAGCGTGAGAAGAGAAAGAAAGACAAAGAGATAGATTGGGAAAAGGAGATTGGAGAACGAGAAGATTAAAGAATATATTTTCATAAATCAAGGTTAGTTCTCTTATTATGATTCATGTATGTTATGTTGTGAAAATCAATAATCTAAAGATCTTGTAGAGTAGTTTCTATAATGAATTAAGAACATAGGAAAACTACATAAAAGTTTACACATTAATCTCATTGTCTTTTTTATGCTCTCCATTATGAACCATCTATCATAGGCATGCTGCCATTTTTTTTTTTTTTTTCTATCTTCTGCTTTCTCTCTCCTTCCTCTTCCTCCTAAATGTGTCACACACAACTATTCAATCTCCATGACAGTCACCACTTTCTTGAAGTGGAAAAGCAAACCCCCTCCAATTACCACTGCCCTAACTTTCATCACCACCATCATCTCACCCTACCCTCTCTCTCATCACCCTCTTTTCCTCCTTCGTCTCAACGACTTCCTTTTCGTCACTACTCTACTTCTGCTCTGGTCTCTCTTCGACTCCATATATTTTTTGCGATTTCTATTGATGATGTAGATTTGTCTCAATTCTTGGTTTAAAAACCTGTTTATAAGATATAGAATTGCTGGTTATTAAAATTGGAATATTAAAGCCTAACAAAATATTATATAATTTATATAATAATATTTTAAAAAAATTAAAAAGAAAGTAAATCTGAAAATGAGTAGATGACTTTTGATTATAAAAACAAAAATGAAAAGGTGGCATCAAAGAGACTTTTAGAGGGATGAAGAAGAATGAAAGAAGAGAAGAGTAAAAGAGCGAAAACACGTGTTGTCTATAAATCATTTTTGACAATTGGACACATGGCGAACATACAAGTGACTGGGAAGAAAGGTATATAGTAAAGGAGGGATAGGTCAGAGAATATTTCATCGTTTAATGAGTTGCACAATAAAATTAAGAAATGGACAACAGAAAATTATGAGGTCATTTTACTTTTCTAAGAAGACCATTTCTCATTTCCATTTGAAAACTCCACATATTATCAATTTATATATATCATTCACTCTCACTAGGATTCCCTCATGTGTCACAGGAACATCTTCTTACCACAATTCTAGATTGATCAATTTTCTTATTCAGAACAAATTTTTATTATTAATATTATATATATATATATATATATATATATATATATATATATATATTTCATGTTTTCTGTCTGACAAAATTGAATTCGGCTTAAAACTATATTTGAATTGTGAAAAAAAGTATAAAATATTATTTTTAAACTGAATCATTAATATTGTTATAAATATAATAATTAAAAGAACAATAATTATAAAGATATTGATATGTCTAATAATAGTAGAGTCAAATTATATATCAAGTGCAATTTATTCATCTTCTACGAACTAGATTCTTGTAATTTGTAGATGATTTAACCCAATATTACTATATAAGCAGAGTCGCAGAGCTAGAAGTTGAGGGAAGTCAAGGTAAAATAAAATATTTTTCTTTCAAAATAATAAAATAAAAAATATAAATTATATATAAAATTTTAGGCTTCATGAATGACCCTATAAGTCATCGTAGCTCCGCGTATAAACATAATAAAATCAGGCATTTTGCTCGTATAGTACTAAATTTTTCATATTTTATACGAATTTTATATAAAATTTCTTATGGCCTGAGTTTCTTACATAATTTTTTAAAACTTATATAAAATTTACAAAAAAAAGACTTATCAAATGTGAAATGCTCTTGTGATAATATTTATGTAATGAAAAACTCAGCGATGATGGTGATAGTGTGGGAGGAAACCATGACAGAAAAAAAAATATAAACAAATTACACGGATGAAATAAATCATGGAAAACCAACTATAATTGGATGGATGATATAATTCATCAATACTATCACAGGAAAGAAGTGATTCTTTATTTCTTATTCAGACATATATGTGGCTGAAATATGTGCGTAAGCACTTATGTTGGAGATAGGTGTATGTAAGCAATAAGGTTAAGAAGTTAGTTATTAGGACAGAACGTGATGGCATAGTCAGGCCTGTTGGAACAAGTGAAGGTGCTGTTCTTGTCATCGTAAGCGTAGGAATAAGCATCAGGACACTGCTCCTCGAAAATCTGAGAGTAGTTCGTTGGTGGACATGTCTCTGCAGTGCCGTATGCACCTTTGCAACAATACTTATCATCTCCGAAAGCCAAACACGCACTCTTGCAAGCAATCACGCTACCATCAGACCCTTTCATTTGAAGTTCTGCAGGGCACACATCGTTTATGTTCTTAGGGCAACTCGAGGTTTTGCAGTCGCCACTTCCACCTTGTGGGGTTACGGACATGGGGATGTTGAACCCGTCCACGTTGCTCACGTCGTAGTAATCCTGTCCTCCGTTTTCTGCAACCGTTATTTCTACCAGAGTTGCGGGTGGCACCGCACCTGCGCCGTTGCACGCGACTTGACCGGAGGCGCAATCAGCGGTGGCGCAAGTGAACTTGCCGTTGTTGTTGGAGCATCCGGTTCGGGCCCAGAAGCGGCCCGACCATGGAGATGGAAGGTCTAAAGAGTTGGAGGCTCCTGGAGCCAATTCGAAACCCGTTGATGATAACTGCGTCTTTTGGTCTCCGGTTAGGGTTCCTGGCCATACTGTGTATGTGCACTTGTTTGTGAATGTAACCTTGGCTCCTTGAGACACTGCACATATGCAAAACCCAGTTCACAAATGAGTGTTGCTATGCAGTAGGCATAAATGAGTGTAACAACTAGTATGATACATGATAATACGCAAAGAAGGAAACGAAATGAAGTTGAAAATAAGATACATACCGTAGAAGAGGAATGCAAAGCAAAGGCAGAGAGCAAGAGGGGTGGTCGACATTGTTGGATATAGTTATCGTTGTCAGGTGCAATGGTGAGTTTTGCATGTTGGGATCATTCCTATTTATAGCCAAGGAGCATTGAATCTTCAACAATTCCCTTTTGATACGTGGAACAATTGTGTGGCATGATATATGAGATAGTTAAGTTGAAGGGTGAGATGAGATTGACCACAAGAAGGGGCTGCTGATAATGTTTTATAACCGATACATTACGTCTACAAATGTCTCAATTGTAATCTTCTAACCTACCGGGATCCACGGCGTCAATTTTTCAATCTTTCTTTCACAAAGAAAATTCCTTCGTCTTAATCTCCTGTAACCTATAATTTATTACGTGTAGATGCAAATTACTTACCAGTGTGATCACAAACACTCTTCTATGATTCTATAACTACCATCAGTTTCTTCACTCTTAATCAAGTCTTTAGTTTTGTTTATGACCAATCCATGTAAACTCTGAAGTGGCAAATTTTAAGAACAGTATTTATTTATTTATTTATTTTATGAAGAGGTTATTGTTAATGCAAAAATATCGTGTTGTTTTTATTTAAATGTTGTGGTCTTTCTAACTGCAGAATTGTGTTACATATTTAAACTCTTCCGTTGAATAATTTTATTTTATTCTGCAAAATAATTGTTCCAAAAAATTAGGCCGGTTAATTTTCAAAATTAAAACTAGATTATTCGTTAATTAAATAGGAAAATTGTAGCAAAGTATTTTCTTTTGTTAACCTGAATTTTCTTACAGTGTAACATGTTAGAATTGTTCGATACCATATGCTATAATTGAACTATATATCCCGAAAACAATCTGTCAAAAATATAGATGCTTTTAATATATTAATTTCAACACAGAAAAAAATTAATTATTAATCAAACTATTATTTTTTCTTTTTTTAAACTTAATTTGGTAATTTCAAGCACAAATATAATATTGCTTAAAAAGTAAATATTTTTAAATCATTTTTATATTATATTTATTTACCAATTAAATTTATAAATATAGTAAATAAAATCACAAATTTTAAACACTCTTAGTTTTAAAAAGGCAAAACTTATATACTGCAATATTATTTCTATTATTCTTTTAATTATAATTAGAGTTTTATCTCAATAATATTATAAATTTAATATAAATTGTAAAACAAGAGTTAAATTATGTCTTAATATAAAACTATGTCAAGTTGGATGTGTTGGGAGAAACATCGTCACATCGAGATAACCTATGTCAAAACGAGAAAGATAAAGGAAGTTATAGATATCAATCTTCCTCCAATGATTCTTAAATAGAGATTCGACCCTATCGAGCCATTTAATATAGGAAGATTTCTTCTCGGGTGGTCTAGAACAATATAATTGGATGTTTGGGTAAGGAAATCTATTATAAACTTCATCTCAGAGTTTTGTAAAATACAATTCCCTTCTTCGGTAGAAGGGAAATCAATAAGTTCATTAGGGTTAGGTATCAATTGTCCTCCAAATGCAAATGGTTCACACCCTACTGAGTATGGAATTAGTACCTGAACAAATTTTTTGGGTCTCCTCGAGTAATCTAATGACTGGTGCAAATGTTTTGTCATTTAGATCGATAATGGCAAAAGTTTGAGAGTTGCAGATGATGAAACCATTTAGTAAATGAAATGGAAGAAACTTTGTTTTTTAGTTGATAGTTGAGAGCGTTGTAAAGAAGATAAGATTGGGGTAATGAAGAGGACGTAGATTAGCGTTGATTGTATATGTTTAAGCGAGTAGGGTAAGTATGTAAAAGAGAGAAAAACGAATAATGCTAGTTTTGAAAGAAAGGATTTTTCTTGAGAACCTAACAATGTAATGGGCTTGCTATAGATAGGCCCATATCCAAATCGAATATTTTAAAGTAAATTTAGACCAATGATGGGTAAAAGAGTAATGATATAAAAAATAACATTTATAATATGAATTTTGTATTTATGAGAGAAATGAAATGTAATGACGGAAACATGATATGAAACAGTTTGTGAATAAAATAAGGATAAAATATTTGAAGATTAATATTGAAGATAAGAGAATATATATATTCACCGAGATTTATATAGTATTCTCTTAGGAGACATTTTGTTAAGTTAAAAATTACAAAATAGATCGAAAGAATGAAAACATCGATAATTGTAAAGAATAAATGTGGTAATCGATAAAAGGTACATTATGAAGATAAAAAAAGTCATCAGTAGGTGTTATCGAAAGAAGAGGATTTGAGGAATATGGAAAAAGTCAGAGTATCATTAATTGAGAATCAAAGGTTTAAAGAGTGGAAAACATCAAAGTAAAATGTCACAATATATCGAGAAAACAAAAACATCCACTACAAAAAAATATGTTATTTATAGCGGTTAAAATGGTAGATTTTAGAAGTTAAAAACCGCTACAAATAAAATTTGTAACAATTAATATAACTGTCATATTTATAGATGTCAAAAACGATTTGTAACGAATTTTTTTAAATGCTGGTATTTATGTCAAAAAAAAAATTCAACAGCTTAAAAACCGCCATAAAATGTATTATTATTCTCATTTTAATTTAACATTTTGTTTCAATTTGAAATTGTTACAAATGTTATTTTTATAATTAATTTTATATTTCAACAATTAAAAACCGCTGCAAAATATATAATATTTTATAATTATTTAAAACTTATTGGAGGTTTAAAAAACCACCAAAAATTATTTAATTACTATTTTTTAATTATTTTATCAATAAATCAATTTTAATTATTATTTACAAATTATTTTTTAATAATTTTATAATTAATAATTAAAATACTTTTTTATTTAGAATTACTTTAAAATACCACCATAAGTGTAATAATAATTTAATCATTATAATAAAATCAATAATCTAATGAAATGTATAATATATTTTTCATTTGTTTTAATGACATAAAATATTAGTTTGATTCTTACTAAAAAATGGTTAAATTTGTAGTTTTTAGATATAATTCACTTTGACAGAGTACTTAGCTAAATATAATTCAATATCAACTAAGATAAAATCAAATTTCATCCTAAAAGTCCAATAAAATTCATCACATTATTCATTAATAAAGTGTATCTAACAAAATACGATATCAATAGATTCTCAAATGCAAAATCTAAAAATTTATTCAGTCCATCCAAATATTCAATTGTATTCCGTAGCATGTCAATCCATGATTTATCCATTTTTATATCTGTCCAACGAAGTAAGAAAAACATAAGTTGCAAAATATTTTCTATATCCTTGATGTACATAATAAACTAAGGTATAGAAGAGACATTAATACTCCTAAAATTTAGGAGTTTCCCGCTGTGCCGTACTCTCAAATCCACAAAAGCTTGTAGGGAAGATTACTAGATCCACCTTTAGACGTAACCATTCTACCATAAGAGCTTGTAGGGAAGATTTGGACTTCGATATAACCACATTGTTCTAAGTACTAACAATCATGATATCATTAGTGTATATCAAATATACAATCTGACAATAGAGGGACAGAAAATCGGAGTCCAAGTTCAAAACCAGGTACACAAGCAAATTAAAGATAGTTTTCAAGGCAAATAATTCATAAATAAAAGGTAATGGAACAAATTAACTGCAAAATAACTACTCAGGTATGAACCTTGCTATTTGCAATTTGATTGCCAAAAGCATCAATTAGGTCAGAAAATTCAGAAAGTGAAAGCGTCCCATCTTCATTGTAGTCCTGCATCAAACATCACTTCTCAGGTTGATATTAAATGTTAGAGGGTGCAACATGAGATCAGTATATTTAAGTTATATAGACAATAATAAATTACATGCTGTGATTTCCATGACGCTTTGATTCCAAATATTCTATGTATTCAACCAGTTATAGCAACTCGTACAACATGTTACGAATGTGTGTTAATATTGGAACAAGGACTCGGTATCAATTAGTGGCAACGCATAGTATCGTTTGATATCCCTATATCAGTACCCTCATTTAAAGGAATGAAAGTTGACATCACCACTTCTTGTGTTAACTCCATATGTCTTTTTATTTAAGCCCCACATTAGGCACATTTTATCAGAAAACAGAGCAAGATCAAACTTACCACTATAGATAGAATGCGTCTGACAAAGCCTTTCTCCGTCTCAATTGGATCCTGTTAGTATGTGCTTATTATTGTCAGAAATTCCCAAACAACATAAGAATTTATATCATAATCCGTATACCTCTACGGAGCATGAAATGGAAATGTTGCCAACCACTTTTCCAGGTGCTGATGGATCTAAAAGGTTCAATACCTCGATGCCAGAATCAGAATCCTGCATGATCATATCATTCACAACCAAAGTGTGTACAATGAATAATGATCAAACAAAACAGAATAAACAAATAAATGAACAATTCTAAAATCTCTAATTTTTCTATATTTCCTCACCTTGGTCAGAAATTCAAGTAGATCCACCTCACAGTATCCAACAAGAGTATTGCTGGACAGTTTGTTCGTCTACATGAGAAAAAATATATTCAACTTAGATGCAGTATCAAAGGAAAATAATTGCAAACAAATTAGACTACAGGTGATGCAGAGTGAAAACAGTTTAAAATTTTAGTCTGTACAATATGTTTTAAAAATAGGGGACACAGATAGAAAAAAATAATTGCTCTTGAAATGCAGCAGATATATCCAAAACGTGCAAGATTCATTTTAATCTGACAAAAGTGACATCTTCCCAAAAAATCTAGAGTCACTGGTAAGTAATAGACAAAAGCTTACTAGATCCACCTTTAGACGTAACCATTCTACCTTTGATTAGTTCCAAAGTGGCTTTAAACAAGTCAGAAAAATCTGTAAGTTTTATATTTAGCAGTGAATGGAGGCTTTATAAAAATCACTCATTTAAAAAGTAGAATGGCCTAGTGTGGACACTCTCACTTGAAGTTACAATCCATTTAAACTCATGTAAGTAGTAGAATTGGAGAGTTATGGTGATAAATATGATGGAAAGTGAAGAAAGTGATGAAGAGGAGTACAACTATATAAATGACAATAACTTTACCTGCATCAAAGGGGTGAAAACATGAATGTGTGGGCCATTAATTATAAATTGATAGAGGACAAAAGGCCAGCAAAAGTCATATTATTGTAAACTAGATATAGTATCTATCTAGCCAGTGAGTTGAGGAAACTAGATGCAGGACCAAAAATTGAGACTTATTACATTCAAAACATAAACCAATTCCAAGCAATTGTATCAGTTAATCCATAACTATCTTAATTCTTCTACAACAGCTTCAAAGTGATAAAAACAACCTAGCATCTTGGCCCAGTTGTTGTTAAGTGTATGTCCTGGCACAAAGGTGTTAAAAAAAATGCACTCTTAGGATCCCAAGTTGGAAGATTAAAAAACAAGAACCTGATAAAAACAAATTGAAATGCAAATTGATTCTAGAATGAGAGAGAAAGTATGCCTTCAGCAACCAAATCACTTTTCAATTTCTTTCATGCATTCCTTCGAACACCTGAAAGACAATCGAAAATTACAACTTAGTCATTCCAAAATAGTTAATTGTCTGTCACAAGTTCTACAAATATGTCCTACAACAATTAACAGTGACTCAATAATTCGCACTGTGGCTCGAAATACAAATAGAACAACAACAAAATACAACGAAACAAGAAATGATATTAAAAGTTCCGTACCCGAGGTTAAGGAAAAACAAAAAATGGTTGAATGTAGATTGTCATGCGCCACACAGAGAAGAGAAGGAGAAATTAGCATATACTATAAATTGAAGAACAAATGATAGATAAAACTCTTGTAATCTTCCACAAAAATCACAAACATGTGAAATTGAAAAGTAAAACGTAAGAAGGATTAAACCTGAATTGGTGATTGAGAGAGGATACGTGACCTTGCAGTGAAGGATGAAACGTTACAGTGAAGGATGAGTGTGAAAATGAATGAAACGGTAAATAGAGAAAGAGATGGCAAAGAGAGAAAGAGAAGGTAGAAGAAAGTGAGAGAATAAGAAAAGGAAAAATGAAAATAAATAAATAAAAATAAAATAAAATAAAAAAATTAAAATTAATTATAATTATTGTGTCATTTAAATTTTTTGTCATAAATTACATTTAATTTTTACGGTTGTTATAACTGCTGAAAATAAACCTCTAATAATTATGAAGTTTTTTGTAGTGATCTATAAGGGTTATGTTGAAGAATCTTCAAGAGTGGTGTATTAAAAGATTTATGAAGACAATTATGATCTAACTCTTTGGTATGCATAGTTATAAGTGACACATAACAATGGGGCAAAGAGAAACCATTACAAAGAAATAACCATTAAAAGATTCTAGCTAATAGTTTTATTTTATATATTTTATTATTATTTTTATTTTATTTTACGTCACTTTGGTGGTTACATTGAAAAATATATATAATATAAAAAAATATATATAACCAAAATAATTGTCAAATTGTACAAAGAAATTACATTCTAAAAAACGCTAAGAACGAAAAATAAATATTTTTAACGAAGTTTTTTGTAATTTGGATCACTACATTCGTTAATTTTCTTTATTAATTTTTATTTTATTCTTAATAATGAGTTAAATTTATTTTTTTACTATTTACTTTCTTGGCATATTTAATTTATAACAAATTATTGTTATTATTCTTTACTAATTTTCTTTAAATGTTTCAAATTATAATAAATATAAAAATTCAATACTATTAAATTTTGAATAATATTAAAAACCCCACATTGTTTAAGTAATTCATCGTTGGATCGAATAGTGAATTATAACATATGTTACTGATCAAAATTGTTCAATACCATATGCTATGATTGAACTATATATCCTAAAACAATTTGGCAAAAATATAGATATTTTTAATATATTAATTTCAACATTGAAAAAAATTAATTATTAATCAAACTATTATTTTTATTTTTTTAAAACTTAATTTGGTAATTTCAGGCACAAATATAATATTGCTTAAAAATATAAATATTTTTAATTCACTTTTATGTTATATTTATTTACCAATTAAATTTATAAATATAGCAAATGAATCACAACTTTTAAACACTCTTAGTTATAAAAAGGCAAAACTTATATACTACAATATTATTTCTATTATTCTTTTAATTATAATTAGAGTTTTATCTCAATAATATTATAAATTTAATATAAGTTGTAAAACAAGAGTTAAATTATGTTTTAATATAAAACTATGTGTAATTTATAGTTATAAAAACACTATTTTATGTTAACACTAATTATTTTGAAAATTAAATTGTTTTCTTAAAGTATTATCTATAAATTAGAATTTATAAACAAAATAAATTTATTCCTAATAACCAATAAATAAACATATTAAATAACTAAATAATCAATAATAATTATTAGAACCTAATATTCTTTCCCAAACTTCAAATGATTAAGAAATTAAAATAATGAGCCTAAAAATATATATTAAATACCTTGTAGTATTATAACTTTGAAGTAAATAAAAATAAAATAATGAGAGTAAAACAGCCAAAGTATCCTTTATTTGAACAGAATTTTTTTTTCCAAATTTTTTTCTTTATTATATGCTCATAATATTAATACTGAAAGAAAAATTTAAAGCACGATGAGGCGTGGGTTAAAATTCCATATTAAATATATTCTTTTGAATGTTCAAATGTTTTTTCAATGTTCAAACGTCATTAATGTTCAAACGTTTTTTGTAACTGTTTAGGAAAATTAAAACCATTGATATAAAATTAATGCAAATATTCCGACATTTACAGTTTTAAAATTATTATTGTACCTTCACTTTAACTATTTAAAAATTAAAAAAGGAATGAATAAAGTGTTTAATTTATTTTATCTGCAGTACATATGATATCTATATTTTAAATAGAAACTTATAAATATAATAAATAAATACATAATAACTAATAAATTAATTTATTTTATGTCTACTATATATATATATATATGTACATATATATTACTTTTGAAAATTATATTTAACATTATTCTACGATTAATTTTACTTCAGATTCTTTTCAGAAGATATTAATTATTTTTTATTGTTTTATTTATATGTATTAAATATAAATTTTAGTTAATTAACTAATTTAATTTTGTATGATACGATTAAAAGCACCAGTGGTTTGAATAAGAAGATTATGGATGAAGGAATTAATTTCCGCGTGGAGAAACTGCTGCAACATATTCAAGCCGTCGATCCAGGGTGATTGCAAGATAAGCTGTGAAGACATTTCTATACACGGCAGAAGATATGACAACAGCCCCTTCTTGCGGTCAATCTCATCTCACCCTTCAACTTAACTATCTCATATATCATGCCACACAATTGTTCCACCTAGCAAATGGGAATTGTTGAAGATTCAAGGCTCCTTGGCTATAAATAGGAAAGTTCCCAACATGCAAAAATCACCATTGCACCTGACAACGATAACTATATCCAACAATGTCGACCACCCCTCTTGCTCTCTGCCTTTGCTTTGCATTCCTCTTCTACGGTATGTATCTTATTTTCAACTTCATTTCGTTTCCTTCTTTGCGTATTATCATGTGTCATACTAGTTGTTACACTCATTTATGCCTACTGCATAGCAACACTCATTTGTGAACTGGGTTTTGCATATGTGCAGTGTCTCAAGGAGCCAAGGTTACATTCACAAACAAGTGCACATACACAGTATGGCCAGGAACCCTAACCGGAGACCAAAAGACGCAGTTATCATCAACGGGTTTCGAATTGGCTCCAGGAGCCTCCAACTCTTTAGACCTTCCATCTCCATGGTCGGGCCGCTTCTGGGCCCGAACCGGATGCTCCAACAACAACGGCAAGTTCACTTGCGCCACCGCTGATTGCGCCTCCGGACAAGTCGAGTGCAACGGCGCAGGTGCAGTGCCACCAGCAACTCTGGTAGAAATAACGGTTGCAGAAAACGGAGGACAGGATTACTACGACGTGAGCAACGTGGACGGGTTCAATATCCCCTTGTCCGTAACCCCACAAGGTGGAAGTGGCGACTGCAAAACCTCGAGTTGCCCTAAGAACATAAACGATGTGTGCCCTGCAGAACTTCAAATGAAAGGGTCTGATGGTAGCGTGATTGCTTGCAAGAGTGCGTGTTTGGCTTTCGGAGATGATAAGTATTGTTGCAAAGGTGCATACGGTACTGCAGAGACATGTCCACCAACGAACTACTCTCAGATTTTCGAGGAGCAGTGTCCTGATGCTTATTCCTACGCTTACGATGACAAGAACAGCACCTTCACTTGTTCCAACAGGCCTGACTATGCCATCACATTCTGTCCTAATAACTAACTTCTTAACCTCATTGCTTACATACACCTCTCCCCAACATAAGTGCTTACGCACATATTTCAGCCACATATATGTCTGAATAAAGAAATAAAGAATCACTTCTTTCCTGTGATAGTATTGATGAATTTTATCATCCATCCAATTATAGTTGGTTTCCATGATTTATTTCATCCGTGTAATTTGTTTACATTTTTTTTTTCTGTCATGGTTTCCTCCCACACTATCACCATTATCGCTGAGTTTTTCATTACATAAATCGTTCATAAATATTATCGCAAGAGCATTTCACATTTGATAAGTCTATTTTTTATTTTTATTTTTTTTGTAAATTTTATGTAAGTTTTAAAAAATTATGTAAGAAACTCAGGGCATAAGAAATTTTATATAAAATTCGTATAAAATATGAAAAATTTAGTAATATACGAGCAAAATGCCTGAATTTATTATGTTTATATACGCGGAGCTAGGATGACTTATAGGGTCATTCATGGAGCCTATAATTTTATATATTTAATATTTATATATTTTTTTATTTTTTATTTTATTATTTTGAAAGAAAAATATTTTATTTTACCTTGACTTCCCTCAACTTCTAGCTCTGCGACTCTGCATATATAGTAATGGGTTAAATCATCTACAAATTACAAGAATCTAGTTCATTTAAGATGAATAAATTGCATTTGATATATAATTTGACTCTACTATTATTAAAAATATCAAAATCTTTATAATTATTGTTCTTTTAATTATTATATTTATAACAATATTAATAATTCAGTTTAAAAATAATATTTTATACTTTTTTTTCACAATTCAAATATAGAAAATATAATTTTAAGCCGAATTCAATTTTGTCAGACAGAAAACATGAAATAATATATATATATATATATATATATATATATATATATATATATATATTAATAATAATAATTTGTTCTGAATAAAAAAATTGATAAATTTGAATTGTAGTCTAGGAGATGTGTGACACGTGAAGGAATCATGATCGTTGGAGTGAAAGATGATAATATGTGGAGTTTCCCAAGTTGAAAATACGAGAAACAGCCCTCCTAGAAAAGTAAAACGACCTCTTCCAGTGGTGTAGTCAAGTATATGTCATAAATTCTGTGGTACCTTTCTGGTTGTCTGTTGCCCATTTTATAAATACCCAAAAAGAGTGATTGCAATTTGCAAGTCCAGACAGATTAATTTGCTCTTGTAGCTTTTTCTTCACTTTCTTGCGAAAGAAATGTTGAACGATGAAATTGTTAGAAAGGGGTTTAGAACAAGAATATTGAAAGAAGTGTATTGAGAGAGATACTAGAAATGTAAATCGTATATAAATATGTGAACAATATATATAGTTCTTACAACTGTTATTTATAAAAGAAATTGGAGAAAGTTAGACTAATTAACCAAAATTAATTATTATATTTAATTATTCAATTAAAGAAATTAGAGTTAATTAGGCTAATTAATCTAATTAAAACAAATTATTATATCTAATTATCAAATTATCATCTACCACAATATCTAATTCAACAATTCATTTTACATTCAATAATTTTTTTTATTATTTGAATATTCAATTATTCAAACACTTTAATATCATGTAAGTCCAACATTCTTATGCCTATTTCATCCTTTATTCTTCTCTCTGTCTTTTCGATCAATGAAACTTTGATATATCACTACAAGAAAAAACAGATTTAGCCACCGAAATTAGCGACCGATTTAGTGACCAATTTAATTTTAGTCACATTTAGAGACCGATTTAGCGACCACCTTAATTCGATTGCAATTAGCGACCGATTTAGCGACCAAAGTATGATTTGGTTTTCATTTTATATTTAGCGACCGAAATAGCAACCAATTTTTGTGCGTCGCAAATTTTCGGTCGCTAAATCGGTGGCTATTTCATACATAAATAAGAGATTCATTTAGCGATCGATTTAGCGATCGAATTACAAATTGAAATAGCGACCGAATTAAAATCGATCGCTAATGAGAAAATAATCAATGCTTACAACTGATTTTTGCAAAATCGCTCAAGCGAAAAAACATCGCTCGAGCGACACCACCTGCACGAAGTGGCATTCTCGGGTTGTATTTCGCTTGAGCGAAACTACTCTCGCTCGAGCTAAATCCGATTCAAACATGAATCACCCATGTTACATTGACGCAAGTCAACATTCGCTCAAGCGAACATAATATCGCTCGAGCGAACATAATAAGTTTAATTATGAACGATCATAATTCGAAATGATCGATCATAATTCGGTGGATATAATAGCGGTTCCACCTTAACCGCTATCTAAAGTGTATATTAGATAGCGGTTAAGGTTTAACCGCTTATTAGAAGTAATTTGTAATAGCGGTTCCAGTGGAACCGCTATCACATACAACAATATTTTGACTTTCTCGATCGATCGAATTTCAAAATGATCAATCATATTTGATAATTTTTTCAAAGAATTAATGATAATCGATTAGTTTTCTAAATTATTGATTAGAATTGATTAGTTTTTCACATAATATATTAGAATTGATTAATTTCAAAATATATATTCAAAAATTATAATTAAAAATATACATTATTTAAGAATATTAACTATTGTAAACATAAAGTTGAACATGGGAGGAGATGAGGATGATAATATATAATGATAGAAGTTACAAAAATGTAGAATTGAGAAGTTTGAAACAAAAAAAATTAAGAAAATAGAGATTTAATTACACTTTTAATAAATTGAAGATAATACTAGTTTTGATTTTTATTTTTAACTATTTATTTTAATTATTTAAAACAGAGAAACTAGTTAATGTTGAAAGTGATGAAGATCTTATTGAATTCAGAGAAACTAGTTAATATTTAAAAGTATTTAACATTTTGAATTCCGAAAGGTTTTCTCTAATAACAAATTTAAAAACATAATATTCAAAAAAATAGTTAATGTTGAAAGTGATGAAGATCTTATTGAAATACATTGACAAAGATCTCATTGATTTGATGAAGTCGAAGATGAAGTCAAAAGCAACTTTGCAGTGGACAAAAGTTACTAAGATAAAAGTGTAGAAAGATTAGTGTATCCGCAGCTATGCTTAGGTATAATTATTTTATCTTTTCTGCTGCATGGGGTTTCTTCACTTAAAAGATTTTGCAAAATGCCTCTAAAAATCTTTTAAACAATAAAAAACAAAGTATTTTGACAAAAGCTTTCTTAAACATTTTTTATAACTGATACATCTTTGATATAACCAATTAAAATTACTTAAAATGTTAAGTGAAATGTTTTTACAGTATTTTAATCGATACAACTTGATTTTAATCGATTAAAACCACTTAAGAGTGCAGGATGATCGATCAGAATTGAGTTATGACCGATCAGAACTTTTACAATCGATTAAATCTCGTTTCAATCGATTAAAACAACTTAGAAATTCCCTACACAGCGTTTTAATCGATTAAAACTTATTCTTATCAGTTAAAATAACTTGAAAAGTTTTACAAGAAAGTTTTGCAAGTATTTCAATCGATTGAATCGAGAAACAATCGATTAAATCAACTTAGAAAATTTTTTGTAAAGTGTTTTAATTGATATAAACGTTGTCGTATCAGCTTAAAACAAATCTGTTAAAGAATCAAGAACGTATTAATGGATTAAAAGAAGTTTTAACAGATTAAAACTGCACTTTTAACAGATTAAAAGAATCTTTTAACAGATTAATTAATACAATTGTTTTGAAAATCTTCTATAAAAACAGAGTTGTTTGAACTCGTTTACACATAAGTTTTTACACATCCTTGAGCAATCAATCAAGCAAACTTTAGCACTCTTTTCAAGAAAGATTCGCGTCAGCTTTTGAGAAGTTCTTTGAAAATCTTTCTTGAGGCAACTTGATTTCATTTGAAGAAGAAACACTTACAGCAGAATTGCATACACTCGGTTTGAGCATTCTAGTTTCTTCTTTTTCATTTCTTTACATTCTTTTTGTATTGTTTGGTGCCTGGAATTTGGGCAATGGTTTCTCTGCAGCTGGAATTTGGTTGTAGAGGTTATCAAGAACTGGAATTTGGTTCTTGGTGAGAGGTTGACTGCAGGAACTGGAATTTGGTTCTTGTGGTAGATTAAGTGTAAGATTGTAAATCAGTAAAACATTTGATCTAGTGGAACCCAACTGGAATTTGGTCGAGATCTGGACGTAGCCCTGGTATTGACATTCTCGGGTTGTATTTCGCTTGAGCGAAATTGGACTCGCTCGAGCGACATTGGCACTTTTAAGAGCGGTTAATATTTTAACCGCTCTTAAACGTGAGCATATAATAGCGGTTCCAAGTGGAACCGCTATCATATACAACAAGATTTTGACTTCGATCGATCAGATTTTCAAAATGATCGATCATATTTGCTAATTTTTTCAAAGAAATAATTATAATCGATTAGTTTTGTAAATTATTGATTAGAATTGATTAGTTTTTCAAATAATAGATTAGAATTGATTAATTTCTAAATATATATTCAAAAATTATAATTAAAAATATAGATTATTTAAGAATATTAACTATTGTAAAGATAAAGTTGAACATGGGAGGAGATGAGGATGATAATATAATGATAGAAGTTACAAAAATGTAGAATTGAAAAGTTTGAAACAAAAAAAACTAAGCAAATAGAGATTTGATTACACTTTTAATAAATTGAAGATAATACTAGTCTTGATTTTTATTTTTAACTATTTATTTTAATTATTTAAAACAGAGAAACTATAATTTGACTTTCTAAATACTCAATTTAAAGAATTAAATTCATTATTATTTAATCTTTTAATTTTAGTATTAAAAATTTAAATTATATTTTATTAAATTAAAATAAATACAATATAATTTTCTACTTTGAGAATGAACAATATAATTAAACTCAAAATTGAGAATATTATAATACATTTTTGAACTCTTTTGGATTTTTTTTTCCTAATTTTTGATAAAGTTAATTATAATATTTAAAAGTATTTAACATTTTGAATTCTAAAAGGTTTTCTCTAATAGAAAATTTAAAAACATAATATTCAAGAAAATAGTTAATGTAAGTTGTGATTATGATCGATCATAATATGAAATGATCGATCATAGTTGAGAGGATTAGATAGCGGTTCCACCTTAACCGCTATCTAAAGTGCATGTTAGATAGCGGTTAAGGTTTAACCGCTATTAGAAGTTCCCATTTAAGAGCGGTTCATGTGGAACCGCTATCATATACAACCATATTTTAAGATTGTGAAGTCTCGGTGTAATTTCGCTTGAGCGACACCTGGTCTCGCTCGAGCGACGCCACATGAACAAAATTGGCATTCTCGGGTTGATTTTCGCTTGAGCGACAGTGCCTCGCTCGAGCGAAATCCACATTTTTTGGTTATGATCGATTACATTTTTAAATGATCGATCATATTTGAATATATATAATAGCGGTTAAGATTTAACCGCTATTAGACGTGCTATCTAATAGCGGTTAAGATTTAACCGCTATTAGAAGTGTTATTATAATAGCGGTTAAGGTTTAACCGCTATTATATACAACCACATTTTTCAATTCCCTGTCTCGCGCCACTTATCCCCAAATAACCCTAACTCTCGCGCCTCACTCACCCATTCCTCTTAACCTTGGCCAGTATCTCCTCCTCACTCCCGGCGAGCCCTAGCCCCCTCACTGCTCCCCCCAAGTCAGCCCTCACCCTAATCCAACCTCCACCCCAGTCATCACCACCGCCTCCCTGGCCACCATCGTGGCCATCTCTAAATCTCAACCTAACCTCCACCATCGAGGTCTTTCCACGCCTCAGTTGCCCCAATCGTGCCATTGAGTTCCCCGCGAACTAGAGGTGAGTCAGAGGGGTCGCGGGTCAAGCGCTTCGGTTCACATTTTGCTGCTATGTTCTATTTCTTTTATGCCTTTTTACTGTGGATTGTTCTCCTTGGTTAAGGATGAATTGTGTGTGGGTCTCGGTTTAAACTGGTTAGTTGTGGACGGTCTAAAAACCTTGATTGCATACCATTTTTTAAAACCTTGGTTATAGAATGCAGAAGGTGTCTTATGTCCCGTTAATGATTTGAACTTGTGCTCGACAAACAGATTGAGAAAATGGAGAATTTCTTGAAGGAACCTAAGGGAGGATCATTGGACGAGAGAATTCTACCAAAAACTTGCTGGAAGTTTCAAGTGAGTTCCGCTTTTCACTGGTTGTTAGGTTATTTTCCAAGTAATAGAAGAAGTATTGTCATTGAGGAGTGTTGGAATGTGATGTTTGTGCAATCGTTCCTCGGTCGTGTCTGGAAGCTCGTTATAAAATGGACGAGAGGTTAATGTTCTTTCTCACTAACTCATGTATTTTATTTCCGTGGGTTCCTGTGCGGCATCCTTCAAATATTGCTGTTTTCCTTTTCCTATATTCTTAGATGGTTGTGCCTTTTTTTATGTAGTTTTTAATTAATCCTTTATTTTGGAGAAATTCTAGATTGAAAGTTGGTTTCGAGGCTAGGCTCCAAGACTTAGCACTAGTCCCTAACAGGTGAGTTGATGGTTCCTAAATGTAAGGAAGGTGAGTCTTCCGGTGGACCTTATGGTTCTTAGCATAGTAATTTATTATGTTGTCTTCAAGTATTCAAATGGTCAACATTAGATTTATTTAATATAATTGCAGTGTTTTTCATTGTTGCTTGAGTTATGGTAGGTTGCCTATTTTATTTTGTGTCTCTCGTGTCTATGTCTGTCTGTCATCACATATTCAAATATTCAACATTGAATTATTTAATATAATTGCGAGTGTCTACCATTGTTGCTTAAGTGATGACTTTTACGTTAAGTCGTTTTATGTTATTAGGAACATGTTTGGTAGAAGATAATATGATATGAAGATGAGGAATAACTTGGCAGTAATGAAGGAACATGAAAGTGATAATAACATTCCCACCATAAAATTTTTTTCACTTTCTATTTTCCTTCTATTTTTGTATAGCTAGCTGCTACAGCTTGTATTTATTGATATATTTGAGGAAACTTCTAATAAAATGAGTTATCTTGTGAGATTGTACCTGGACTGATTGTTTTACGTAAGTTATGCGAGATCCATCGAGTTGGAATTTGAAGCAAGATCATCAAAAGATGGAGCATGGTGCGAACATGCAGATTATTTCAGTTAGCTTAAATTTTCCTAGCCATCACTGTTCATGAAGTATTTTAAATTTTAATGTATCTGAATCAAAAGGTTTCCTTATATACCTTTCCCAAGCATTCAAGAAAAATTCATGCAAACTTCTCCACCATTTTGGAGGTCCTCTAACTGCTGATCCCTTCGTCATATATCTGTGTTCCCTTGACATGTATTCCATGTTGGTATAACTGTTGCTTGAAGTCTTCAATTGTGGAATAAACCTCTAGTTCTGGTTCATGATCAAGACTCATATCCCAGTGATAGTGGAATGGAAAAAGTAATTTAAATATGGATGCATCAATATCTATTCAGGTAATCTTATTATTAATTTATTATTGTTTTTACCAATTGGTCCACATTTCATGGATGAGAATGCATCTTAACTACTAACTACTAAGCATTCATTATGTAATACAATTGTGTCCAATTGGAGAAAAAAAGTTGTCTAATGAACTTGATATAATTAAAAATGTAAATAAATAAAAATAATTAACTTTGTTATTAATTTAGCGACCGATTTAGCGACCAAATTTTTGGTCATTACAAATTTATTATAATATACAATTCAAATTTAGCGACCGATTTAAATTATTATTTAAATAATTTAATTAATATATTAGCGATCGATTATATCCGTCGCTATTATTTTTAACTTTGTCTCCAATTTAGCTGACCGATTTTAATTATTATTTAAATAATTATATTAATATATTAGCGATCGAATATATTGGTCGCTATTTTTTAAAACTTTACCACTGATTTAGCGATCGATTTAGCGACCACTTAATTCGGTCGCTATTTTGGTCTCCAATGAATAAGTGACCAAATTATTTAGCGACCACTTTAGCGACCACCAGATCGGTCGCTATTTAGCGACCAAAATGTAAATCGGTCGCTAACAACTTAGCGACTTGCCCTTTTGTGACCAACCATTTCGTCAGCTAATTTGGTCGCTAACGGAATAGCGACCGAATTTTGGCCATTAGCGACCGATTTTTTCGGTCGCTAAAAGCGATTTTTCTTGTAGTGTATTAGTCTTGGATTTCATATTTTGTATCTTTCGATTGTCAATATTTCTTGATGTATGTCATTTTACTTTTTATTTTTTTATTTAAAAATATTTTCTAAGATAATTATTTTTTTTATAAACCATGTATTTAACATGTTTTTATTAAAAACATAACATAATTCAATTTTTCTTAATTTATTATATTTTACATAGTTTTAACATAAAAAATAATATACATGCATACATCCACAATGCATCTTTTTTTTTTCTTTTGTAGGATAAAGGTAATTTGAGATGGACCAAATTGATGCAACCAAACTTCATTCTTCTTGGAAGCCTAAATTTGATTGTGCAGAATGTTATAAATGAAAATGTTGAATCAAGCAAATTAATTAGTGTATGAATCAAATTTAGCTTAATTAAAGACTGAGAATAAAAAATTAAATGCAAATCAGTGCTTGGATCACTCGAAATAGGAAACAAGCAAATTATTTTCTCTCGAAGTATTCCCAAAATTTTCTTGTCACAACAATCCAATTTTGCAATTTTTCATTTGAAAAATATTTGATTTTATTATAATTAATTTTAGGTTTAATTTCTCTTGTTCAATCCTCTATAAATAAAGGTATGATGACACAATCATAATCTCCTGTTTCGGGATGAGAACTATTGTTTTGTTTTGTCTCTGTTTTCTTTTTTACTCTCAATTTTTAGTTTAGTTTTTAATTAGGCGAATTCATTTATTGCTACTGCCATTTTTTCGATATTGTTATATTTACTTTATTCATTTGATTCTCATTTTAATTTTTGTTATTTAATTGTTTAGAATTTTTGTTTTATCCTAGTACTATTTAATTTCTATTTTCAATTCTTCTCTTTTCTGATTCTAATTATAATTCTCAATTTAGTTTTAGAGTTATCGCTTTCAGAAATTTTAAATTTAATTACTGCATTATTTTATTTTAAAACACTTTTTTATTCTGCACTTATAATTAAAAGCACTTTGTTTTAATTTCAGTTATTTTAATTTTGCTTCAATTTAATTTTAATTATTATTCTATTGTAATTTGATTTTTAAATTTTATTATTCTCGTATCAATTTATTTTGTTCACTCTTTCATCAACCCCTATTGTTTTTAAAGAAAATGGTGTGATAATAGGTACGTTTCTATAATTGTATTCTTATATGAAATTCAATATGATTTAACTATATTGTATTAGTTTAGCAATTTTATTTTATTTTATCAGTATTTTGTGTGACCAAAATGTTATCATAATTTCTCTTTCATGGCTTTGATCTACTTGGGATCATCGATCGCATCTTTAAAGCAAATTGGTTCAATCTCAATATCAACATACAAGGCTAAATGTACAAGATCATTTTCGTCATCTGTTTTTCTAATAATTTGTCAAATTACTGTAATAATATCACCAAAATTGATCACAAAATCGTCAAATTTTGTTAGTATTTTAATTGATCTTATTGGTCAAATTTCTCCTTCTTTTGATTCCTAAAATCAATCGATTTCTATCTTCTTCAATTTTTGAAGTCAATTGATTTCTACTATCATAGATTTCTGCCTTCAATATCTAGTTGATTGTGTATTTTATTATAGTTTGGTGATTCAAATTATCATTTCTTATTTGATACCTTTAAATTCCATATTCAAAGTTGCAATTGAATCTATTCAATACATTTCTTATGTAACCCATGAGTGCTATATTGGACTTAAATCAAATTTTGGATTAATCTATATTGATTGGCTCCCTCCATTATGGTGTGCTAGCAAATACAACTATTTTAGGTTTTGGAACTTCCAAATTATTCCCACAATAGTTCTGGACCCCTCTTTTTCTATCGATTTATGTTCCCTTCAGTTTCAAATATCAATTGATTTTTTGTTACATTCGATTTATGTTCTCGATCGATTTCTTTCTCCTTTAATAAAAATATAACTAAATTTATATATATAAAAAAATATAAAACTCATCTTATAAAATAGTTTTATAAGATTAAGTTAAATTTAAATTTACTTTAAAATTAGAATCTATTTTATTATATTCACTAGAAATACTATACCATCTTTATTAATTATTATTAAATTATATTTTATATTTAACTAAAAATACAATAAAATTATAATAATAAAATTATAATAAATATAAATTTCAATATTATAAATTTTTATTCACATGAGAGTATCTCTACTTCTTAGAGTGTCAAAATAAGTTTACCTCAACCGATCCATAAGAACGGAGAAATAGATTAAGATAGACTAAAAAATTTGTGGCCTAAAAAATATCCAAACTTTGATCCTAAAACTCCATAAATAGTTCAAACTGTATGACAATAATATTCAATTTTAGCTCGAATGGTTTGTAGAGGAACCCTACCTTAAACTAGACCTATTTTGGTTTGCCTATTTAGGTCATAACCTACGTGGGCTTATGTTAGGTTAATCCGTAAACTTATGAGTTGTACATTTTATAAAATAATAATTATATTATAAATAAAAATAAAATAAAATAATATTACTTTATTAATATATATATATATATATATATATATATATATTATAAATTTAAGGATTCAATTATTTTAAGAGTAAATATCATACCAAACCTCAAACAACTATTTATTCCATGATCTAATAATTAAGATTAATTATTATTTTAAGTTAATAAATTTCTAAAAACTAAATAAAGATAATAAAAAGTAAGTTTTTAATTCTTATTTATGGATGTATTTTCTTATCATTTATATAATAAATTATTATATCTTAAATAAAAACTAATTTCATTAATAAAATTAAAATTTTATAAATATTTTTTTTATTTTTTATTTTAATTTAAATATTTTTAATTAATTGATTTGTTGTAGGTATGTTAATGTTTTTTTGGAAAGAGATTTAATCAAACAAAAATTAGTCTGTTAACCTATTGGTCTAACATAAGGTTAGATTAGGTTAAAAATTTTAATTTATTTTAAAATATAAACCAAGTTGGACCATATATTTTTTTTTTTACTTGACTCATAAAAAAAACTAGATTGGCTTGACGGCCGCCCATTCTGGCAATTTTACTACTTACCTATCTAAAAAAACTTGTGAAACAATTTAAAGTTTTCAATAGATCAGACAATACTAAAAAACCAATATTGTTAATGTTTTGGTTTAAATTATTTTATATTCTTTTTTATTTTCTTTCAATTTTTTTTATTAAGTTTTAAATTGTTATATCGCAACTTTTACTTTTAAATACTTCTACTCTTTTAAAGTAATACGAGGATCATGATTTTGCTAAAATCTATTTATAAAACACAAGCAAATAAATAAACGTAATTTTTATCTCTATTTTTTTTTCTTTTTAGACTAAGATAAAATTTTCACACCGTGAATAAATGATATTCTCATTTTTATAATATATATAGAACATAGGTTAAACTAAATTAAATATTTTAATTTGTTTTAAAATATAGATCAGACTATCAAAAGTTTTTTCCTTAATAATAAGATCATACCAAATTAGGCTTGATCACCAATTTTGATAACTTTACTATTTACCTATAAAAAAACTTGTGAAACAACTTAAAATTACAATAAATATGACAATAGGGAAAGAAAAATATTTTTAATGTTTTTTTTTTAAATTATTTTATATTCTTTTATTATTTTCATTCAATTTTTTTTTATTAAGTTTAACATTTTTATATGGAACTTTTATTTTTAAATAATTTTAAATTTTTAAAGTAATACAAAAATCATGATTTTTCTAAAATCTATTTATAAAATACAAGGAAATAAACAAATGTAATTTTTATTTTTAACTTTTACTTAGACTAAGATAAGATTTTCATACCAAAGAAATGTATATTCTTATTTTTATAATATATATATATATATATATATATATATATATATATTTTGTTTCATATAAAATAAGATTATTTTAATTTTATGTTCGTTATAATAATATTGTTAGAATTAATTATTATATATGAAATATTATTCATTTTAAAATTTTTATCTTTTATAATTTTATTTTTTAAAAATGTCTTAATAAATTAAGATAAAAGAATGTACATAAATTATTTTTTACCTCAATTTAAAATATATATATATATATATATATATATATATATATTTTTTTTTTTCTTTAGATAAAGCTTAATGTTCTAATCTAACTTTCTAGGTAGAAGAGCCGAGTAATTTGGAAGTTACTTTCTCCTCCTCTTATTCTATCTTTGTGCTAAAAATGATAACGCTCCTAGAAAATAAAAGCAAAATATTTTTTTAATAAAATGATGTGCAAAGCATATCAAAACACGTATAAAAAAAGTTTTAAAAAATATTATCATAGGAATATTAGGTCAAAACTCATCAAGACAAATATTTCAATAAAATATTTTAGTCATTAAATCGAAGTTCAAGAAGAGCTGTCATATTTGTAACAAAATTATACTTTATAAAATTAGAAACTGGAGACTACTTAATAAAATTTTGTTCACTTTTTAAATTAAAATTAGCTAAAGAGTCAATACATAAGTTTTTTTTCTCTAAGAATACGTGAATGACAAAGATATTGAGAAGAATCCAATATAATATATTTTCTCCATCTATAACTTATCCTTTAATATACAATATTATCATTTTGAATAGTTTATCCAATCCATTCTATCAGCAACTTGAAAAGCAAAAATACAAGCATAATTTCTGCAAATAAAGATGCTTCTTCTCCAATATAGTTAAAAATCCTCCAAATTTCTTGATAACCACGAATTCCATCTATTCCACGAATTTTCTGGACTTCAAATTTGAGGTCCAATTTGAAACTAGTCTTGTGGCGTCATTCTATGATCTGTGCTAAATTTCCTCGGCGCTGCTTTATCCAGATTACCCTCAGCACCTTGTGCATTGGTGGCGACATTGAGACTCTTTGCATCAGGTGCATCCCAATTGCTTGCGTCAGCATCTGATCAATCTGTAGCTTTCAGTGAATTCATGTTCCAACTGTTGAAGCATATTCGCATTAATTTTTCTCATACGTGGTGCGTCACATGTAGCTTAATCACAAAGTTCTCTTGGTTCTTATATATATATATATAAACTTTATGTGAATTTTCTCTAATTTATTGTTTATTTCATTTATGAGGTCAATTTCTATCGCAATTATTTCCGCTATTTATCTTTAATTTCATGTTCTTTGATTTTTCTGGTTGAATTTGAGATCTTGAAGAAGATTTCCTTGTTTTCTCTTTGATATTTTATTATCGTGAAGTCATCAACATAATCTCTACCAACCACAACTTCAGTTTAAATTTATGACCAAAAATTTAAACAATATTTTTGGTACATACTATAGACATAATGTGCAAGGAACAACATTGTTCGAATCCAATACGATTAAATGTTGATAACAAAACTTTCCTCGTGCATATTTCATGTAGTTGCTTTCCAATTTTTACAACCTGTTGTTAGTAGAAAATTAATAATAACTATAATCCTAATTTTGATTTTAACGATCAAACACAAACATAATCTCATACTAGTAAACATGCTGTAAACTAAATGCGAAAGCGTATCTGAATTAGCCATAATGATGATATCCTTTTTTAGCACTAAATTAGTCTTATGGCCTTCCACTTGAAGAACATCTATATTTCCCTCTTGATTTTCTCTCTTGATGGGGATAGAAAGAAAGAAACGGAAGTGTAACTTACGTTCTGTCTACGTGCTCCCATAAGGGGACCATGACCCCTTTAAAAATAACTAGAATTAGGTTTATTACTTAAGTTTCAGTATTTCTAATTTGATCCCTCATCAAATTAGAAATTGTTCTATGGTCTCTACACAATTTTATTTTCATGATATATGCCTTTAGCCAAACTTTTTAATTTAGTTATATCACTTTATTATTTAGCTTAATAAATAATGACCCTAACACATTTAAATATGTATTATACATTTACATTACCCAAATTTTTCCAATATCTGTAACTATCAAGAAACCCGTATTAAATATCTGTGTTTAATCATACCACGAACAACATTACTTTATGATAAAATGGGTTGAAGAAAACTCGTAATAAAAAAACTCAAAATAAATATCAAACCAAAATAATTATATGTTAGTTGATTCTTACTCTTGGCGGTATATTCTTGTATAATATTTGAAAATAAGAATATGTACTGTGCTTATAATATTGACATTATAGAATTAGGAATTATTAAAATAAAAAGAGAAAAAGTTTAGTTTGATTGATAGTTAAATTTTATTTGTATTGAAATTGATATATAAAAGTACTTATCAAATAATATAGATTTTTAGAAGATTGTTTTCGGGATATATTAGTTCGAATTCTATCATATTGATTACAAAAAATATTCGATCGTATAGATCATATTTAACAATTCTAACATACGGTAAAAGAAAAAATCAACTTATCAAAATAAAATATTTAATATCGTGAGTAGTTTTAGTTAAAATAATTAACCCCCTAATTTTTCGAAACAATTATTATGTACACACAAAAAAAAAAAACAGAACCTACATCTAATAAAAAATCAACAAACAAAACAAATAAAAAAATCGCTAAAAACAAACAATTATATATATATAACAAAAGCTCAATAAATTAAACTAGGTAACTATAACTGGCACTTAAAAGTTTAATTGGATATTGGTCATAAGCAAAACTTTATAAGTCTTGATTAAAAGTGAAGAATCTGATTGTAATTAGAATCATTGAAGAGTGTTTGGGATCACACTGCTAACGAATTTGCGTTTTAACTTGGAATGGTCTTTTCTAATCAACTACACGTAATCGATTATAGAAGAATAAGACGAAGGAATTTTCTGTGGGAAACAAGTATTGAAAAATTGACGCCGTGGATCCCGGTAGATTAAAGATTAACAATTTAGACATTTGTACACGTAATGTTGGGGGAGGGGGGGTTTTAAAAAACATTATCAAAAGCCCCTATTTTTGTGGTCAAGGATTACAGCAGCCTTCAAATTAAGTCACTCAGAGTGATGTCGTTATGCCATACAATTGTGCCACGTCCCAAATTGTAATTGTTGAAGATTCAAGACTCGTAGGTTATAAATAGGAAGGTTCCCAACATGCAAAACTCACCGTTGCACCTGACAACGATAACTATATCCAACAATGTCGACCACCCCTGTTGCTCTCTGCCTTTGCTTTGCATTCCTCTTCTACGGTATGTATCTTATTTTCAACTTCATTTCATTTCCTTCTTTGCGTATTATCATGTGTCATACTAGTTGTTACGCTCATTTATGCCTACTGCATAGCAACACTCATTTGTGAACTGGGTTTTGCATATGTGTAGTGTCTCAAGGAGCCAAGGTTACCTTCACAAACAAGTGCACATACACAGTATGGCCAGGAACCCTAACCGGAGACCAAAAGACGCAGTTATCATCAACGGGTTTCGAATTGGCTACCGGAGCCTCCAACTCTTTGGACCTTCCATCTCCATGGTCGGGCCGCTTCTGGGCCCGAACCGGATGCTCCAACAACAACGGCAAGTTCACTTGCGCCACCGCTGATTGCGCCTCTGGTCAAGTCGCGTGCAACGGTGCAGGTGCCGCGCCGCCGGCAACTCTGGTTGAAATAACGGTTGCAGAAAACGGAGGACAAGATTACTACGACGTGAGCAACGTGGACGGGTTCAACATTCCCATGTCCGTAACCCCACAAGGTGGAAGTGGCGATTGCAAAACCTCGAGTTGCCCTAAGAACATCAACACTGCGTGTCCTGCAGACCTTCAAATGAAAGGGTCTGATGGCAAAGTGATCGGTTGCAAGAGTGCGTGTTTGGCTTTCGGAGATGATAAGTATTGTTGTAAAGGAGCACACGACAAGGCTGAGACGTGTCCACCTACGAACTACTCCCAGTTCTTCGAGGAACAGTGTCCTGATGCTTATTCCTACGCTTACGATGACAAGAACAGCACTTTCACTTGCTCCAACAGACCTGACTATGTCATCACGTTTTGCCCTTGAAGTGCTGGCACTATATACAGGAGAAACAGAGACTTAATTGGGAGTAAAAATAAGTGTACTCACAAATATATGTGATGAATAAGAGATCACTTTTTCGGTGATTGTACCCAGTTATCATCCAATAAAGTTTAGCTTTTTAAAATTGATGGTGCTATCAGAAAATTGCGTATTACCGATGGATATTTACCGACGGATTTGTAGCTATCAGAAAATAATCATTACCGACGGAAATTATCGACGAATATAAAATATTTGTGAAATTTGATGTTACCGACGGATATATCCGTCGGTAAAATAATAATTAGTTACCGACGGATATATCCGTCGATAAATCCGTCGGTAATTTATATATGAATTTACCGACGGATATATCCGTCGGTAAATCCGTCGATAAATTAACAATTAATTATCGACGGATATATCCGTCGGTAAATTCATATGTAAATTAAAAATTATTTACCGATCGGATATATCCGTCGGTAAAATTATATAATATAATTTAATTATTCACTAATTAAAAAATAAAATATTTTTTATTTAATAATTTAATTTAATCATAATTAGATTATTTATAATAATTTATTAAATTAAGTAATTTTAAAAATAAATATTTAATTATATATAAAAATATAAAATATAAAAATATAAAAATATAAAAATATAAAAATATATAAATATATAAATATATAAATATATAAAAATATATATAAATATATAAAAATATATATAAATATATATAAATATATATAAATATATATAAATATATATAAATATGTAAAAATATATATAAATATGTAAAAAAATATATAAATATATAAAAAAATATATAAATATATATAAGTATATAAAAATATATATAAATATATATAAGTATATAAAAATATATATAAATATATATAAATATATAAAAATATATAAAAATATATATAAATATATAAAAATATATATAAATGTATTTGTATATTTGTATATAAATATAATTTATTTGTAAATTGTTATCAAGAAATTCTAATAGCTTAGTGGTTGGAGTATCGGCCTCGACTCTAAGTACTCGGGTTCGAATCATGCCAATGACATTTCTCTTAATCCGACAATAATTCAAAGCTATAAAAATATAATATGGAGAAATAATTAGTAATAAATAATAAGAATATAAGGGGGAGAGGTTCTATAAAAAAAGATATGTTTATAAATAAGTAAAATATTTAATAATTAATAAAATTATTACCGACTGGATAAATCCGTCTGTAATTTCAGTAACACATATACCGACGGATAAATCCGTCTGTAATATTTACCGACAATCAAATTTCCGACGGATTTTTGGCCGTCGGAATTCCGTCTGTAATATTCATTTACCGATGGATTTTTGTTATTACTAACGGATTTTGACCGTCGGTAATTTTAATATTTCTTGTAGTGTATATGATACCTTGGCCTCGTTAACTAATATTATTTGTTAAGAAAAATATCGATGAACAACCCTTAAAAACAGCTATCTACCAATTACTTTTATAATAATAATAATAAAAAAAAATTATGTTGTAGAAAGATAAATATTGCAAAAACCATACAGTACCTTTCACAAGGCTTGATTGCACTTGCACATCACACTTCCTCCATTAGGTTCAGTTCTACCCAAATCTTGGTTAAGTTGCAAACAACACATGGTTGCGAATTTTAGGTACTGGTGGGCTGAAACATTCTGGGTGGGCTGTTACGTGGAGATGGTTCAGTTACCCATACTATAAAAATACCATTACACACTCTTTCACAAGACACACTTCACTCATCTTCCCTCTCACTTCTCTTATCATGGGTTTATACACTTTTTTTAAGAGATTTTTTTTAGTTTTTCAGATCCTCAAAAAATTTGGAAAGTTTCTATTGTATCCCGTGGCCCTTACGCAATACTCCGCAGAAAGTCCTTAAGGGTAGTAATTTTACACATATCAAAAATTAAGTTTTTTATTGTCTCTATAAGTTTTTACAACAATCATAAGAACTTATGACTGACACTATGGATACTAACAACAACTCCACAATAGAAAAGACAGACAACATTTTCAGAACACATTTCTACTCTCTTAGACGTGTATGGAATGACTTTTGCTCTTACAACTACCAAATCTCCTGCTAAACAAATTGAAGACTGGGTTCATTCAAACAAGGTATGTCGACACACTTTGCTTAGTGCGTTGTCTAATAATTTGTTCGATGTGTATAGTTTCTATAAGGAAGCCAAAGATATATAGTATTCGTTGATTCTCAAATACACTGCCGAAGATGTCGTGACATAAAGGTTCGTTATCGAAAACTATTACCATTGGAAGATGTTAGAAGACAAGGTCATCAAGATGCAGATCAACGAGTATCATAAGCTGCTTGAAGATATTAAAGCAAAAAACATAGTCCTACCTGATGAGTTTGTTTCGGAACTTCTAATAAAAAACTTTTGGAATCCTGGACATTCTACAAACAATAACTGAAGCATCATCAAAGATACTAACCGGAAGGATTGTGCTGTTGCAGGGGCTAAGGCGCTATAAGCTAAGACAAATATGGTAGAAGACAAATCAATTCTAAAAAGGTATGAGGAAAAAGCTAATTATAAGAAGAAAAATAATTTTAAAAATTCTCGTCTCAATGGATCTAACCTCACATTCAAGAAGAAGAGAAATTATTTTTTTTATTGAAAGTTAGGTCATCATGCACCTCAGCGAGACATAAAATAAGAAATGACAATCCTCCTAAGACAGATTTGGTCGAAGGAGAAGATACAATTATTGGGGTCATTTCCCAAATAAACCTTGCAACAAAAGTGAGCAAATGAGTGGTAAACTTTAGTGTTACCAGGCACATCTGTGCAAACAAAATGTTTTTACCTCCTATACTAGTGTGGGGATGGAGAAGAACATTTTTATCTCGGTGATTCTAGGACAAATCCTGTCCTAGAAAAAAAAATTTCTTCTAAAGCTCACATCTAGGAAGACTCTAGCCTTAAGTGATGTATTACATGTGTCATCAATCAGAGTTAATCTAATATTTATAGCACTGCTGAAAAAAGTTTGGGTTAAATTATCGTTCGAATCTGATAAGATTATTATGACAAAAAATAATGTGTTTGTGTGAAAGAGATATTGTGATCAAAGTCCTTTTGTACTTAACATCTCTGAAGTTGTTAATGAATCTAGTTCTTCTACTTATATTGTTGATTCATATGATATGTGGCATGTTAGACTAGGACACGTAAATTCCTCGTATGTTATAAAATTACAATGATTAGGATTAATTAATATACATGATAAACAAGATAGAAAATGTGTAGAATCTAAAATAACAAAAAAGACCTATGACTCAGTAGAACGCCAAGCTAAACTTTTAGGATTAATTTACACTGATCTAGCTGATTTGAAACAAACCATGTCTAGAGGTGGTAAAAATTATTTTATAACATTTATAAATTACTACTCTAGATACACCAAAGTGTACTTAATCAAACATAATTAAGGTAAAGCGTTTGACATGTTCCTAACCTATAAAGCGAAAGTAGAAAATGAATTAATCAAGAAAATTAAGAGGATTAGATCAGATAGAGGTGGTGAATATATAATACTTAATGATTATTGAGTTAAATAAGGTATTGTTTATGAAGTGACCCCACCATATTCACCTAAGTCTAATGGGGTAGTTGAGAAAAAAAAACTCTAACTCTTAAAGAAATGATGGATGCCATGCTTATTAGTTCTAGTGCAGCTCATAACCTTTGGGAAGAAGCTCTACTTACAACGTGTTTTTTACAAAATAGGATACCACATAAAAAAACTGGTAAAATCCCCTATGAGTTATGGAGAGGTTATCAACCTAATCTTAAATACCTAAGAGTGTGGGGATACCTAGCTAAGGTAATGTTACATGATCCTAAGAAAAGAAAATAGGCTCTAAAACTTCTAATTGTATGTTATTAGGTCCTGCAGAACATAGTGTTGTCTATAGAGTTTTTGTCTTCAAAAGTGATGTAATTGAGTATAATACTATAGTGGATACAAAAAATATTTATTTCTTTGAACATATTTTTCCTTTAAAGGTTAGTGAGATACTTAAACAACCTATAGATATTAATAGTGATAACGTGATGGAGACATGACCATGAGCAAGGGCAAAGATCTACTTCAAGGACTTAGAGGACCTATGACAAGGGCAAGAGCAAGGGAAGCAAAAGAAACTCTTCAACAAGTGTTGTCCATATTATTTAAATACAAGCCCACATTTCAAGGAGAAAAGACCAAAGTTGTGAATTACATCATGGTCCAAATGGAGGAGGACTAATTCGTCACTTTATTTCAGTCTTTAAGTTTGTTTAAATAATGACCAAATTCTTTGTTAAATTGGCTGACCAAATTTGGGTTAATCAATTAATGGGCTTTGGTTTGGTTTTATTTCAAGTTGTAATAAGGGCCCAATTGAAAACTTAAGTATCAGCCTTTGGGAGACCAAGAGGGTGCATAGTTGATTGACTTTTGGTTGTCACAATTTCAGTTATAATCAGTCATTAAGTAGTTTTCAATTCCTAGGTTAATGGATCATTATTAGCATTTATTTGTCTCCATTAAGTAGTTTTCAATTCCTAGATTAATGGATTATTATTAGGATTTATTTTCCTTTATTGAGTCTTTGTAACTTTGATGGAAAAAACTTTTTATATAAGTTGAACCATTTTTATCAGAAATAAAGTTGAGTTTTATTCAGAAATATTAGAGTTTAACTCTTTTGTCTTAGTGAGAGTGATTCTCCTAAATTCTTGAGTGATTCAAGAATCCTTGGATGTATCAAAGGAATTTCACATCCTTTGTGAGTGACCTCCCTTGAAAAGAGTAATTCTTTCCTTTGACCTTTCACATTCACCTTTTGTCTTTTCTTCACCAGAACCCAAAAAATCCAATTCTGTCTAGATTTATTTTGTGGTCATAAATTTTGTTATACTTGATAAAATTAAGTGTTTTTTAGCCTAAATTGAAATTCAGAAAGATAAAATTCAACTCATTTTTGAATCACCTCAATCGGAGTTTTATAGCTTGAGATATCGACATTTCAAAAATACTGCCTAACCCTAAAACTTTCACCACTTTTTTACTAATTTCCTAAATTTTCTACAAGGTTCTAAACCTAAAGATCCTAAGTCAACCCTTGTGCAAATGAGGTTCATATCATAACGTGTATGAGGATTTGAAGAGAAGTAAAAGACAGAGGAAGGAAATCTCCTCTGGAGATGATTTTTACACTTATCTAGTTGAAAATGATCCAATGAGATTTCTAGAGGCTACTAGGGCTCTTGATGCAACATATTGGGATAAGACCATTAAGATTGAAATTGGCTCACTTGAGAAAAATAATATTTGGACTTTAGTATATTTGCCTGAAGGAGCAAAACCTATTGGTTGTAAGTGAATTTTTAAGAAAAAGTATCATCCTGATGGATCCATAGATAAATATAAGGCAAGATTAGTAACAAACGGTTTTACTAAAAAACTTAATATTAATTATTTTGATATCTTTACCCCTGTGACTAGGATTTCCTCTAGTCGAGTTTTGTTAGCTCTAGCAGCTATCCAAAGCTAGTTATACATCAAATGGAGGTTAAGACAACCTTTTTGAATGGTAAATTAGAGGAGGAAATCTATATGACTCAACCTGAAGGGTGTATTATTCCTAGTCAAGAGAACAAAGTGTGCAAAATTTTAAAATCTTTGTATGGATTAAAACAATAACCAAAACAGTGGTATGAAAAACGTGAGTGTATTCTACTTTGTAATGGTTTTTCAACTAATGATGCTGATAAATGTGTGTACTCTAAATTTTAAAGTGGTGAATGTGTCATTATATGTTTATATGTAGATGACATGTTAATATTTGGTACATGCATTGGGATAGTCTCTAGAACTAAGTTGTTTCTGGGATCTAAATTTGAAATGAAAGATAGGAGTGAAGCCAATGTGATTTTGGGAGTCAGAATCATAAGAAAGGGAGATAGTATTTTACTATCCCAAGAACAATATACTGAGAAACTTCTTAGGAAGTTTGGGTATTATGAGTTCAAACTAGTGAGTACTCCTTATGACACTAACTCTAAATGAAAGAAAAATAGAGGAAACTCAATCTCTCGACCTCAGTATGCCCAGATAATTGGGAGTTTATTGCACTTATTGAGTTATGTAGTAGGTAGACGGAGTAGGTACACTCAATGTCCTAATCAGGAACATTGGGATGCACTTGCAAGGCTTATGGATACTTAAGAGGTTCAATGACGTATATCATTGAATATAGTGGATTTCCCGCTGTACTAGAATGATACAGTAATACTAACTAGATATCTGATTTAGATGAGACAAAATCCACTAGTGGTTATGTATTCACACTTAGGGGTGGTGCGATTACATGGAGACCAATCAGACAAACAATTATTGCAAGATCAACAATGAAATATGAGTTTTTTGCTCTCAAAATGGTTGGTAGTGAAGCTGAGTGGTTGAAAAAATTCTTAGCAAATATTCCATTAGGAAAGCAACCAACCCCATCTGTGTCAATACATTGTGATTGCTAATCGACAATAACTATAGTTAAAAACAAGAATTACAATGGAAAGAATAAACATTTACAATTGAGACACAATTTGGTGTGAAGTGTGGAACAATTTTTATTGACTATGTGAAGTCAGAACGGAACTTAGCAGATTCTCTGACGAAACACTCAGGGAGAAACATGATTTTAGAAACATCAAGGGGAATGAGACTCAAGCCACTTGCAAACAAACAAGTGATGGTAACTCAACTTTTGTGATTGGAGATCTCATGAATAAGGTTCATATGTGTAAAAATAAGTTACTTGTTAATTCTGCTTGCACTAAAATTGATTAAAATCAATTATGTTCATTCTTATGGTGTGTGTGAAAGTGCTAGATATTGCATTATTGAGAGGTTAAACTTTGTAATTAAAATTCTATGTGGTGTACGAATTTTAGTCTAAACAAAGTTTTTAATGATTTCATATCCCTTACTGGTGGTGAATGATTTGTAGCATCTGCTTGATGAAATCACCTATATGAGTATTGAGTAGGGCCACTTGTATCAGATATTTACAAGATTTCTAGAGCACTCATAAATACCAGACACACGCATGACCTAGTAAGCATAACACAATGGTAACAACAAGAATTGTGAGGATGTATTATGATTGTTAAACCACTGACACACACTAAGTGTTTTGGTTCATATAATTTGTTATACCAACTACACTGTGTGTTAAGTTTTCAGTCTAAGACTGGTTCATATAACTTGTTATACCAACTCTTATGCATTACATCTTATATGAGACATAGGATTTTCTTCTTTTGTTCTTTCAGTTTTATTTATTTTGCAATATGTGGGGGATTGTTGTAGAAAGAGAAAGATATTGCAAAACCCACGTTGCACCTTCCGCAAGACTTGGTTATAGTTGCAGAGAACACTTCTGTTAAGTGGTAAAAAGTTGATATAATTATGTCTTGAATTATTATGAAATAACTTAACTTATATTAATTCTAATATATTTTTATCCCAATATAGGATGAATTCGAGAATACCTTGATACAAGAGTAAAGAACATAATTGTCAGCATAATTGGAGTAAAACTGGAAGAAGGAAGAAGATTTTCAGCATAGAAGTCGCTCGAGCGGGATGGACTCTCGCTTGAGCGAATATCAGTTATTCTTCTCTGGAAGTCAGTCGCTCAAGCGCAAGAAAATTCGCTTGAGCGAATGTTAGTTATTCTTCTCTGGAGTTCACTGGCTCAAGCGAGCGTTTTGTTGCTTGAGAAAAAATAGGAAACCTTCGCTTGAGCGAAAGTTGTCACTTGAGCAAAAGACGCGGGACCCAATTTTTCCTATAAAAAGATAAGATGTGTTTTGAGAAAAACAAGCAGTTTTTGTGAGAAGAGGCGCGACTATTGCTAGGATTTCGTCCAATCTTCATCAATTCTTCACTTATTCCTCATTTGGAGCATTGTAATAGCCAACATGAGTGGCTAACTTCATTCTCTTGGGGTTTGGTGCACTTCCTTTGAACTCTTTTGTATCATGGTGATATTTTGAGATATTAATCTATGTTTTGATATTGTTATTCTTATCATTTATGCTTTAGAATGATTTATTCTTGATGTTTGAGATATGATTGGAAAATATATCTTGAACCCTAGATCACGGTAAGAATAGTTGTTACGTTAATTGCCAGGAATGGGATGAATGTATCAATTTCTTAATACCCTAAACCTAATGCTAGAAAATCTCTTAATTGTATGAGGAATCAACATTTATTAGGTTTTCTTATGAATTTCATGTGTGAGGAATCAACATGGATGATTTGAGTAGGTGACATCAACATTGTTAGGTTAATTTATGTTCTTAATTGACATAACCATTACAAAAGAGGGAAAAGGAAGGAAACCAATCCTAAGTGCCTTTAATTGATATTTTCTTAACAATTTACAATTCTTTGTCATTTAATTTAAATTCAACTCTTTATGTAAAACTCAATTTGTTTTAATCTACTTAGTAAGCATATAATTGGAAATTTCCATTGAAACCATTCCTCGTGGGATCGACTTTCATTTAATCAAAATACTATACTGCGATTGATAATTTTGGTACGCATGCCAATAATTCAACAACTTCCTCCACACACGTCTAGGTTCAGTGCTATGGAAATCTTGGTTCAATTGCAAACAAACGTAGTTGCTGAATTTTAGGTACAGGTGGGTTGAAGCATTGTGTGTGGGCTGTTATGTGGAGATGAGTCAGTTACCCATACTTCTCTTTTAAATAGACCACTCCACACTCCTTCAAAGACACAACTCACTAATCTTCTCTTCTCTTCCCTCTCACTTCTCTTATCCTTGGTTTATACACTCTTTTAAAAGTTTCTTGCTAGTTTTTGAGTTCATCGAAAAATCAGTGAAGTTCTTGTTATATCCTATGGACTTGCATAATATTCCGCGGATAAATCCTTAAGGACAATGATTTTACACACCTCAAAAGTTAAGTTTTTTTAGTGTCTTTGGAAGCTTTTACAACATATATGTGATGATGAATAAGAGATTACTTTCGGTGATTCTACCGATTTATCATCCAATAAAGTTTAGCTATTTATAATTGTTTATGGTATATGATACTTGGACTGTTAACTAATAATATTTTGTTAAGAAAAATTATCGACGAATAACCCTTAAAAAATAATTATCCACCATCTACTTTTATTATTATTATTATTATAATAATAATAATAATAATAAAATTATGTTTTTATATCTATTATTATTTTATTATTAAAGTAAAATTATAGGATAGATGCAGGACCTATCTTATTGGGACATGAGGACACATGACCACTAAATATTTTATAACTTTCTAATCTATGTATGATTTTGGTTCAGTCCAAACTTAATAATTATTAAATATATTTATTTATATATTTATATATTTACAATTTTGTCATATCATCCTTTCACCTTCTTTTACTTTCTCATATTTATTAATAATATATTATTTAATCCTCCAAAATCAATGGTCAAACTTGGTCATTAGATAAATGTATAGAAAAAATTAGGTTATCTATATATCACTTGTCATTTTGTTATTAACTTACACAATGTTTTTTTTTTTTAAATCACTTATAAAATGAATTTTGATTGACTAGTCATATTAATAATTAGTATCACAATCAGGTTATGGTTATAGAGACCTAAAGAGAAAGGCTTTTATATTTCAAGCAATTGAATATAGTTTCAATATAGAGACTTATGGTTATAAAGATATCAATATGATGATGTTAATATACTTTTAACAAATTTAAATTTAGTATAATATCATATTCAAAAGAATTGATAACTTTGAAAATTATAAGAAGTATATTCATTTGAAATTATATATTTTATATATAAATAAAATTTTAATCACCAAAAGGATTATAATAAGTTGGAATGATGATGTTATAAATATAATTGTTTAGGTTAATTGAGATTATTAATTTTAATTTATATGGATTATCATAAGGTGAATCATTACTTATAATTATTAATATAAAATATTTATTTTTATTCATGTTAAATGTGTGTCTATCCAAAATGTTATGCATATCAATAATGATATGTTTTATTGCTTATTAAAGTATATATTGGTTATCATTATTATGGAAATTGAATGTATATATTTTATAAAGTAACTTAGATACATAATTAAAGTTCAAATAGTTTGAATTCATTTAGTTTTTCATAACATTAATGAGTGAGTTTGTTTAAACACTACTAGAAAAATGGTTAATAGTGACCGAAATTAGTAATCAGAAAAATTCGATCATCGATAGTAACTCGAATCAGTGTCTGATTTCCATTTTATATTTAGTGACTGATTTAGTGACTAAAATTTCAATGAATCGAAAATCGATCATCGATTCGGTCACCAAATCAGCCACTGATTCGGCCACTACTAGAAAAATGATTAATAGTGATCGAAATTAGTGACCGAAAAATTCAGCTACTAATAGTAACTAAATTGGTGACTGATTTATCTTTTTATATATAGTGACTGATTTAGTGACTAAAATTTCAGTCACTAAACAAAAAATATATAAATTAGTGACCATTTTTTATTTATATAAATAATTTTTAAAAATATTTTAATAATATATTAAATATAAATCTACTTAATAATTTAAAATAATTGATAAAATTTTTAATAACATTATAAAATTTTTTAAAAATAGTTTATTAACTTATTAAATAATTTAGTAATATAATTATTTGATTTTATTTTTTAATTTAGTATGTGAATAAAAAAATTAAAATTAATTATTAAATTAGTCACTGATTCGATCATTAAAGTAATTATTAATTTAATTTCTTATATATATATATATATATATAATCAATGATTAATCTAATTATTAATTTAGTCTCTTTTTGTATATATATATATATATATATATATATATATATATATATATATATATATATACTTTTATGTTAATAAAAATGTATTTCAATGTATTTATAAAAAAATTAAAATTATTTTAATTATTGAATTGATATTTCAAATTTATATTTATATTTTAAATAATTTAGTAATTGGATAAATATTTTAAGTTTATATTAGTATTTTTATAAAAGTGTAAAGATTAAGTAAACTTATTTTAAAATTTAATTAAACATAATAATATAATATACTATTAACCTGTGAAGATTTAGTTAGAAATTAATTTTAAGTTTTATGGTTTTTATTTAAAAATTAAAAAAAAATCAAAATAATTAATTAAAATAAAGAATTTTAATTTAATAAATGTGTTAATATTATTAGTTATTGGAGAATTAAATTTATAATAATAATTATATTAAATTATAGAATTAATAAAATTTAAATTATTGGTATTTTTTTAATCATGAAGCTAAAATTTGATAATATTAATAAATTAAAATAAAAAAATAAAAAAATTTATATATATATATATATATATATATATATATCACTTTAATTATTTTAATTAAAAATAATTTCATAAAAAAACTAATATTTAAAAATAAAAATGCAAAAGTATATAATTTTTCTTTTATTTAATTATATTTTTTATTTTTACTTTTTGGGTTTTAGTACATAACAACAATTTAGTTGCTCTAATTTCCACAAAAATATATAATTTCTCTTATTAACAATTTTTTTTAATCAGATTAAGAAAATTATTACTAATAAGATTCAAAACCAGCCTTAGAGTTAGATACTAATACTCCAACCACTAAACTGTTAGAATTTTTTAATAAAAAAATACAAATAAATTATATTTATATAAAAATAAATGTATATCCGTGTAAATATATAAATATAAATATATTTATATATTTTGATATATTTATATATTTATATGTTCGATGTGAAGATCACGCTAGAGGGTGAAAGTGTGTGTCGAGTGAGTTTTCAAAATTTGATGTCAAATTTGTGAGCGAATCTTTTTATATGAATTTGTAATTTAATGATAGAATATAATCTTTATAATTTATTTATATAATGATATAAAACAATTGTTTTCTTTATTTATTTTTATTTTATTTTAATTTATTCTTTTTATCTTCTTTTTTCTTCTATTATTTAATTAAAATTCTTATATTAAAATAATTTTTTCATTATTAAAAATAATTAAATATTTATTTTTAAAATTATTTTTTAAAATTATTTAATTTAACAAATTATTATGAATTAATCTATGTCTGGAAAAAATAATTATTAAAAGATGATTTTGATTAATTTATAATAATATATGTTAGGAAAAAATTGTTCTATTAATAATCATAATTAGATTAATTTATAATAATTTGTTAAATTAAATAATTTTAAAAATAAATATTTAATTAATTTTAATATTGAAAAAATTATTTTAATATAAGAATTTTAATTAAATAATAGAAGAAAAACATATAAGAAGAATAAATTAAAATAAAATAAAAATAAATAAAGAAAAAAATTATTTTATATCATTATATAAATAAATTATAAAGATTATATTGTGTCATTAAATTATAAACTCATATAAAGAGACCCACTCACAAATTTGACATCAAATTTTAAAAATCCACTTGACACACTTTCAACCTCGAGCGCTCTCACATCCAACATATATATATATATATATATATATATATATATATATATATATATATATATATATATATATATATATATTTGTATTTGTATTTATATATTTTATATTTATTTATCTACACGGATATATATTTTTATTTGTATATAAATATAATTTATCTATAAACTTTTATCAAAAATTCCTAGTAGCTTAGTGGTTGGAGTATCGATCTCTAATTTTAAGGTACTGGGGTCGAATCCTATCGATGATAATTCTTTTAATCTAATAATAATTCAAATTTCTAAAAAAAATATAATAAATAATAAAAATATATTATAAAAGGTATAAAATAGAAAAAAATATTTTTAATTTTTTAATGTTTTTGTTAGTGACCGATATAGTGACTGACTCAATCGGTCACTATTTTAGTTAGTGACCGAAAATTCGGTCACTATTTGATGTTTTTGTTGTAGTGAAATATATGCAGTTATGTCTAATATGTTTTCTTTGGATAGTTGTTTGATTATATTCAATGGTTTGAATTATGTTGATTGGTCTAAAATGATCTAGTTTCAACTAGGTGTTATGAATTTAGACATTGCATTAGTAATGGATGAAAGACCCCCCCCCCCCCCAATCTTTACTGAGACCAGTAATAAAGCTAATAGATTTCTTAATTATATTTAGGAGCGATCTAATAGATTGACATTAAACTTGATGAGACTATCTATAGCTGAAAATATTAAATCATCTATGCTTAAAATTGATAATGTTAAGAAATTCATGAAATTGTTTAAGAATTTCTCGCAATTTGACATTATTGACAAGTCGATTACATAAACCTGACAAGTGAGCTTACAAACAAAAAGTTTGATAGGTCTCAACCAATTTGATGATCATGTGACTGAAACATCTATGGTTGTAGTCCATGGAAATGAAAGTGAGTGAGTCTTTTTAGTGTAGTTCATCTTGAACTCACTTCCTGCTGAATTTGACCAGTTCTAGGTGAATTATAACACCCTTAAAGAAAAATGAAGCTTCCAGAAAATTAAGGTCATGTTGGTTTAGGAGGAAAGAAGATTAAATAAAATGAATGACAACTTTGTTTATCTCATGACTCATGATGGAACCAGTGGTAGTAAGCACAAGACGAGGAGAAAGAATAAAGGAAAGACCCCATTGAAGGTTAATGAAGGTAAAATATATAAGAATAAGAAGTGTTAATTTTATAATCAGAATGGTCACTTCAAGAAGGATTGTCCTATAACAAAGAAATGGTTTGAAAATAAAAGAAAAATTTATATATCTATAAATTTTTAATAAATATTGTTGAAGTACCTAATAATACTTGGTGACTTGATTCTAGAACATATTTTGCAACGATTCCTTTCTATCCAAACCATAAGAGGAAGTGAAAAGTTTCTATTTATGGGCAATAGAATGAAAGCAAGAATAGATGACATTGTGATATATAGATTAATCTTGGATACTGAATAGATTTAGAAGATGTATTTATGTACCCGAATGTGTTAGAAATTTAGTTTTTGTTGCAAAGTTGGATAAATTAGGATTAATTATATAGATTGGACACAATGTTTTTTCTTTATTTAAAGATATATATTGTTATTGATATGGTGCTTTAATAGGTGGTTCATATTATTTTAATCATGATGTAAAGTTTATGAAGTCCTTGTTTAATATTGAATATGTTATTGGTAGTAAGTGTAATGTGCATGATGATAATTCTACTTATTTATGACATCAAAGATTAGATCACATATTAAACAAAAAAAAGATAATGAGGTTAATGAAAAATGAAATTTTACCTAAATTGAATATTGATGACTAAGATATGTGTTTGAATTGTATTAAAGGAAATCAAACCAAACAAATATACAAGAATTTTGTTACAAAGCAATGAACTTTTAGGATTAATACACGTTAATATTTGTGACCTTTTGATGTTCAATCTTAGAGTGGTGAAAATAATTTTATCACCATTATTGATGATTTTTCACGTTATTATTATTTGTATCTTATGCATGAAAAATATCAATTAGTGAATATCTTAGAGGTATTCATTGACGAGGTAAAAAAATAATTAGATATAAAAGTGAAGATTGTAAGATTTGATACAGGTGATGAATTTATGGAAAATTCAATGAAAGTGGACAATATGTCGAGGTCAATTTGCAAAGTTCCTTAAAAGTAGAGACATATATTAACAGTACATTATGTCGATCTCAACAAAATGGTGTTGTTGAAAGAAAGAATCGTACTTTAATAGATATGGTTAGGTCTATGCTAAATTAAAATATTGTACATTTATATTTGTGAATACATGCATTAAAGACTATTGTATATTTTTTTAACTGGGTTCTTAGTGAGTCGGTTCTTAAGACTAGGCATGGCAACGGGGCGGGGCGGGGGCGAGTTTTGCCTCCCCGATCCCCGCTCCCGACTTTTTTAATCATCCCCGTCCCCGCCCCCATCCCCGCCGGGGTTATAAATTAAGTCCCCATTCCCGTCCTCGCTGGGTTTCGGGTTCCCATCCCGCCCAGTCCCCGATCTATATTATTTTTAAAAAGATAATTACATTTATAATAAATTAATTTTACTATCTATTTTTTATATATAAATAAATATTTATAATTTTATAATTTATAATAATTATTAATTAAATATACATTTTAATTGATTATATTTATATTAAAATATGTATGTAAAAGAAATATTTAATCATTTTTTATTTATAACATTATTATTATTATTATTATAATATTGTATTCAAATATTTGAATACTTATAACATTATCATTATTATTATAATACTTGTATTCAAACATTTGATTATATATATAAGTTAATTCATTTTTAAGTTGTAATTTAAAAATATGAAATATATAGTTTATAATGAAATATTTAATAAGTTAATTATTATTTAATTAATTCAAAGTAATAAAAGTTTAAATTATCAATTCCTTTAATCCTTTAAAATACAATTATTTTATTAAGATAAAATTTGATAAATAAGAATAATAAGATAAACAAATGACATAATAAAACCTAATAAATATAAATTATAAATAAAATAATATTAGTTACTATTAAGATTTATGTAAAATATTTAGAAAAAGATAAAGAATAAAAAAATTAACTGTGTTCATCAAATTGATTGAAAAGATTGAAAAAAAAAAAAAATTGATGAGAGAGATTAAGAAAATATGAAAAACTACAAGGTATAAGAGAGAATAATATAATAAATTAATTGATATAAAAGATTAAAAAAGATAAAAAATTAAAAAATAGGTAGAAGAAAAATAAAAATTGGTAAAATATAAAAAATTACCTTATATGTAATAGAAAAAGAAAAGAAAATACTTTTAAAATATTAATATTTTAAAATTTAAATTTAAATATAAAGTTGGGACGGAGACGGGGTCGGGGTGGGGATTGCATTACCCATTCCGCCCCGCCCCGACTTTTTAAAGCGGGGAAAACCCGAAACCGCCCCCACCTCCGGTCAACTCGGGTTTTCCTCGTCAAACTCGGAGCGGGGGCGGGTCGGTCCCTACGGGCACGGGTTTAATTGTCATCCCTACTTATGACTCCTTATAAACTATGGATAGGAAGGAAACTCGGTTTAAGATATCCTCTTGTTTGGAGTTGTTCAATAAAAATAATATTGTACAAGAGCGGCTCCAATGGGAGTTGCTTATGGTCCCGGTTGCTTATAAGCAATGGTGCTTATGAGAAACTGTCGTTTGAACAATCCGCAGTGGCAACAACAATTTTGAAAAGTTAAGCACCGCATATTGTAGAAACAACATTCCTAAGAATTGTTTTTTCCAATTTTTTTTCAATTTCTGTTTATTTTTATTATCATTGTTGTTTAATATTTTGTATTTTAATTAATATTAATCGTATTTCTAATATCAATTTTATCTTTAATTTTTTTAATTTAAATATATTATTTATTTTATTTTAATAATTAATTATATATTATAATTATTACTGACGTGGCATAGCGGGTCCTATTAAAATAAAAAGTGGTAGTTAAATGGTGAATTGCTTATAAAAACTCACAAGGAGTGAATTTGTAAAAATTTGAAGAGAGTTGCTTAAATATGATGTGACACTGTGAATCCCACTTAAGAATTCAAGCTAGGTTCTTATAAGAATCCACCATTGAAGATGCTCTAATTCACATGAAAAGAAGCTTGTCCGGATAATAATTTTTTAAATAAAAATACAAATAATATTATTTAATTATATATATATATATATATTATAAATTAATTTAATAAAAAATTGATTTATTTTAAAAACAACTACAAGAATACTCTAATATTTATTTATTTTAATTAAAATAAATTATTTAAGATAAATTATTATTTTAAATTATTAACTTATTAAACAATGAATAATAATAATACAATTTTTTAACTCTTATCATGAAAAATAAATTTTATTAATATAAGTTAAATTTTAAAAGATATTTTTTAACTTTTTATTTAAATAATTTTTTAATTAAATATTTTGATATAAATATTTTGATAATTTTCTTATTTTTAATTAGGTTAAATTTATTTTATTAATATATTTATCTAATATAGAGTAAAAAAAATTATAACTATTTTAAAACATAAATTAAACTATTTTTTTTATTTGACAGGTCAGACTGAATGTCTTTGCATTTTTTGAGTTAGTCATAGTTCACTTTTTTAGCTGTATGCTTGTAGTAATTACACGTCGTCATAAAACTAATTTCTCCGTTAAGCAATCCTCTATAATAAATATATGTAAAAAAATAATTTAAAATATAATAAATTTGTTTAGATATTTTTTTAAAAATATACGTATAATTTATATTTTATCATTTAAAATTATTTTAATAAATAATTTTTAAAAATATTTATTTAATATTACACGTAATAAATTTAAAAAGATAAATTATTTAAGATATATACACATCATCTTATATTTTATTATTTAAAAATTACTTTAATAAAAAATAAAAAATAAAAAATTTAAAATATATCTATGATCAATTCATCATCTTATATTTAATATTTATTTTTTATATAATAAATCTTATATAAGTTAAATGTATTTTTTAATAAAATTAAATATAATTTATAAATACTGATTTTTTATTACGAATAGAAATACATAGAACAAGATTAATCCTTATATGATTTAATTAAATAATTTTATAAATATTTTCTTAATTCGAAAAAATAAATAACTTAAAAATATTTATTATATATATTTTTTATTTTAATTTGAGGAAAAATAAATATTAAAAATTTATATTAATTTTATCTATTTAGTTAAAGATAATCGTACGAAATTTTTAGGGTGTTAATATCTTTCTTGGACATATTGATCCTCGAATCTAAATTTAATTTTGAAGATCATTATATTTTAAAAAAATCGTAATAAATTCTTCAACCAAACATTTTTATGGATTTTTTTCATTTTCCATGACCCCGGTTATGGGATAAATAAATCAATTGAATGAATCCAGTTACACAACTTATTTTTCTGTCTCTTTTTCTCTTATCTTAAATAACTTTTTCATAGTGTGTTTTCAATTTCTTCAACCTTGATATCGGTCAACTTGTAACGTAAAATAAGGATAGATCAATTCCTGTAAAATAGTCTCAAACTTGTATACATTAAACTTACAACAAATACCCATTGCCACAAACGATACTCTCTCTGATTACCAAACACAAATCAGAAAAAATAACGATAATAATGAACTATTTCCTTCCATATCCATCTTTCAAGATTAAGTCGAACAATAATATGTTAGCATCGAAAAGTTGGAAAAATCTAAAGGGCAGGACAAAAGGTTATGTCATAGCTTTCAGCCCCTTTGCACTGATAAAAGGGAGGATTATTATCACCAGGGTAAGTGTGAGCAAGAGGACAAAGCCCCTTGTACTTGAGAGATATCTCATCTGATTGGCAACCATGACCATCACAACAATACTTGGGATCCTTCAACCCATCGCAAGGACTATTACAACCCACATATTGTCCACCCTTGTTGAAAGCAATCAAAGAGAAAGGGCACACACTTGAAAGCTCTTTGTTGCAATCCACCATGGGGCAGGGTCCTGATCCATCCACAAGAGTTCCACCGTTAGGTTTTATTCGAACCAAGATATTTTGGCCATGAACCAAGCTCACTTGGTACGACACCACAGGGTTGTCAACACGAAAATTCAGAAGGGTTACAGGGAATGCAGGATTCAGGTCTGCACACTCCATGATCCCGTTTCCACAGTCACCGGTTTCGCAGGAAAAGTAATTGGAGGCGTTGGTTGTGCACGCTGTTCGCAACCAAATTGAACCGCTGTAGTGATCGTCCATGTTGAATATCTCAAACACGTCTGTTCCAATTTGTGGCTCCAAGTCTCCGATGCTCGGGTTGGAGGCACGCCACACTGGGTATGTGCACAGGTTTTCGAAATTGAAAGTCACGTCACATTGCACTCCTGACAAAATTGCAGAAAAAAAAAATTAGAAACTAGATAACCCTACAAAACCAACATGAAACATCATATAAGAACTCAATATATATCATAATTTCACTATAATTTTTGTATCAACAAGTAGATTCTAAATCTTAATTAGCCTTATAAAACTTACTTGTTTATATCCAAGATCAACATAATTTTAAAAGTGATACAATTAATATAAACGAGGGAGCGTACACATCACCTGCACATAGCAGCAACACCGGAAGAAAAAAAGTGAGGACTATCTTTGCCATGAAAAACTACGTGCAACTTCAAATTTGATACAACAAATTCGGGAAGAGAGAAGATTTATAGAGGTTGACTGAAACAAAGAGAATATCTTTTTGAGTATCAACATTTTTAATACTATCAAGGATTTGAGTTTTTTTTTTTTTTTTAATGGTAATAAAAAGTTATGATGTTATTCAGATACGAGAGAAATCACTTTTAACATCGGCTCTTTAAGAACCGATGTAGAAAGTTTTTTTATAAATTAAGAGAATTGTCATTGGCAAGATTCGAACCCTTAGAGTCGAAGACTAATACTCCAACCACTAAGCTTACTAGGATTTTTCGATAATAACTTATACATAAATTATATTTATATACAAATAAAAATGTATATTCATGTAAATATATAAATATAAAATATATAAATACAAATACAAATATATTTATATATTTATATGTTGGATGTGAGAGCGCGCTCGAGAGTGAAAGTGTGTGACAAGTGGGTTTTCAAAATTTGATGTTAAATTTGTGAGCTGAGTCTCTTTATATGAATTTATAATTTAATAATAGAATAAAATCTTTATAATTTATTTATAATAATATAGAATATAATCTTTATAATTAATTTATATAATGATATAAAATAAAGAAAAAAATTATTTTATATCATTATATAAATAAATTATAAATATTATATTTTGTCATTAAGTTATAATCCATATAAAGAAACTCGCTCACAAATTTGACATCAAATTTTGAAAATTCACTCAACACACACTTTCATCCTCAAGCGCACCCTCACATCCAACATATAAATATATAAATATATTTGTATTTGTATTTATATATTTTATATTTATATATTTACATGGATATACATTTTTATTTGTAAATAAATATAATTTATGTATAAGTTATTATCGAAAATCTTAGTAGCTTAGTGGTTGGAGTATCGACCTTCGACTCTAAGGTACTGGGTTCGAATCTTGCCAGTGACAATTCTCTTAATCGAATAATAATTCAAATTCTTAAAAAATATAAATAATATAATAAATTAGAACCGATGTTAAAAGCCTATTTTGTACTAGTGAGGTTATTCTAAATAAGTATATGTAAAAAATTTATTTTTTTAATTTAATAATTTCAAATAACAATTATTCTTAATTATCGTGTTATAAGAAAATGAACCATGCTAATGAATTCATAGATCTAGAGATGGTTTGATTTTTTTTTTTAATTTTTAAAACTATTTTTAGAAAATTGTATTTTAAAAAAGTTGAGAAATGAAAAATACTAAGTAAAAATTTCTAAATGAAAAAATTACCACTATTTACCCCTAATATAACATGAAAATGAAAAAAACAAATCTAAAATCAATTCAACTATTTATTTGAAGAGATTTGAACTATTACAAATAAAAAAATAATAATATTCTAGAAGATGAACTGGTGCTATAGATAAAGAAAAGGCTGAGAAAGAAAAAAATAATAATAATACATCGATGAAAATGATAATGAGTATTAAGGATTCCGTAAAATGAAAAATTAAATAGCAAAATATCATTCAAAGTTAAGTTTAAGAATCTAGTAACCAAAAATAATTTTTACAATGTTTAGTATAAATAGAAATAGAAAACTTACGTAAGTTTGAGCGAGAAAATATATTCTAGCAACCTTTTAATTTCATATTATATATATGATGTAATTTTAGAGACTGTTGAGAGAGAAAACAATAGAAGATAAATAATCATTGTTGTGTATATTATATAACAAGAATAAAATATTTACTTAAATAGATAAAATTTTCAAGCATAGAATGAACATAAAATAAGTAAATAAAAATATCAAATTAAATTAGAGAAAACCAAAAAGTAATCAAATCAGATCAAATTATAATAATCTGATAAATTCCTAATATAGACATATAACTGTAGAGAGAGAGAAATAAAGATTATTAAGTATAAATGTAGATATCATTAAATTTCAAATTTTAAGATATGAGTTTGAGTTATTAAGTATAAAGAATTTTGAGATCATGAAATATTATTATACTATAATTAAAAAAATAATCAATCAATTGAGATTACATGGGAAAAATATTATTGATAAGAAAATAGTTAAGAAAATTCTAATTTCTATTATTCAAAAATATGATGCAATTGTAACAACAATTGAACAAATCAAGGATATGTCTATTTTATCGATAACTGAAGTCTTTTAAAACATATGAACACAGATTGAAAAGATATAATGAAGACTTTATTGAAAATGTCTTTTAATCAAAACTAAAATTATGATATCGAATAAAGAAATTAGAAGAAAGAAAATTGAAAAAATTTCTAGAAATAGAGGAATTTCAAGAAATTTTTCTAAGTCTAGTCAAAATAAATTTTCTCCTTGTAGCATCTACAAAAAGTCAAGTAACATGGAGAAACATTGCATGAAATTTGGACATGTATAGAAAAATTGTCGCAAAATAACAAGGATCAAGAATATTTCACTAAAGAAAATGACCTTCAACAACATTTTTTTAATGTTATCCGAGACTTTAATGATGAAACAAGCGGATGTTGGTACTTAGATAATGGATGCAGTAATCACATGGTCAAAGACGAAACATCTTTGGGGACATTAACAACTTTGTCAAACTAAAAGTATGATTAGGAAATGACACGTTAGTAGAGTCAAAAGGAAGAGATATCGTTATGGTAGAGACTATGAAAGGTACGTGATTAATTAAAGATGTCTTGCTCATTTCTAATCTTAAAGAAAATATCTTGAGCATTAATTAAATAATGGAGAAAGGTTATGCTCTTCACTTCAAAGGAGTTACATGAAAAATCTACGACAATAAAAGATGAGAGATAGAAGAGTAAAAATGGAAAAAAGAAATAGAAGTTTTCCTATAAGTTTCAAATATACTAATGATATTGTCATGAAAGTCCAAGTTCAATACAAGAAAAAACACATTTAGCGACCGAAATTAGCAACCAAATTTTTTTGGTGGCAATTAGCGACCGATTTAGCGACCGATTTAATTCGATCGCAATTAGCAACCGATTTAGCGACCGATTTAATTCGGTCGCTATTAGCAACCGAATTAGCGACCGAATTAATTCGGTTACAATTTAGCGACCGATTTAGCCACCGAAATATAATTTGGCTTCACATTTTTTAGTTAACGACCGAAATAGCGATCAATAGTTTGCGTCGCAAATTTTCGGTCGCTAAATCGGTGGCTATTCCACACTAAAATAAAAAAATCATTTAGCGATCGATTTAGCGACCGAATTACAAATTGAAATAGTGACCGAATTATAATCGGTCGCTAATGAGAAAATAGCTGACCGAATTTAAATCGATCGCTAACTGAACATTATTTTTTTATGATATTTAAATTTATTTTTTTATAAATATACTTTAATTGTTTTAGTATATTTTTGACAATTTATTTTTTAAAAGTAATTTATTTTCTAAAAATAATTTAATTTTTAAAAGATACTTTAAAAATAAACTTTGGTCTCAATATTAACAAAATGAAGATTAACTTTAATTTTAAATTACTAAAATAAAAATATTATTAAAAATAAATCAAATTTATTAAAAATTTAAATTGTAATAAATTAAGACTAGAGTAATATTAACTATTCAATACATTGTTTAAGAAAAGTTTAATAATAAATATTCTTTAATTTATTTTTGAATTGAAAATTTCAATTGAAATTAAATTAAATTTTAAAAAAGTTATATTAAAAAAATTAAACACATCAAATGATCACATTTTAATTCCTCATTAACTTAATTAATTAAGAAAATAAAATTTTAATCAAATTATTACAATTTTATTTTATAAAACTTTATTTTTAATCTAATCTTTAAATTTATTGCTTTATTATTATTAATTACTTAACCATGGTTATTTTCATTTAATTGATATACAAAAAAATTATATCAATATACATTAGATAATCAATATACATTAGTTTAAGTATACTAATTAATATTTTTTCATTTTTAACATAATTAATAACAAAGATTAAAAATAGACTCGCTAGAAAAGTTAAAAATTTAAAACTAATCTATTTTATAAATACTAAAAATAAACCATATCTAAATAAATTAAAAATATATATAAATTTATATTCAACCTATATAATAGCGGTTTCACGTTAACCGCTATCTAAACTATATTTTAGATAGCGGTTAAGGTTTAACGACTATTAGATGTTCTCGTTTTAAGAGCTGGTTTCGATGAACCGCTATCATATACAACCATTATGATCGATTAAATTTTCAAATAACCGATCATATTGGATAATTTTTTCAAATAATTAATTATAATCGATTAGTTTTCTAAATTATTGATTAGAATTGATTAGTTTTTCAAATAATAGATTATAATTGATTAATTTCTCAAATATATATTAAAAAATTATAAATAAAAATAAAAATTATTTAAGAATATTAATTATTGTAAACATAAAGTAGAACATGGGAGGAGATGAGGATGATAATATAATGATGGAATTGACAAAAATGCAGAATTGAGAAGTTAAAAAAAGAAAAATTGAAGAAAATAGAGATTTAATTATACTTTTAATAAATTTAAGATAATACTAGTTTTGATTTTTATTTTTAAATATTTATTTTAATTTTTTAAAACAGAGAAACTATAATTTTAGTTTCTAAATACTAAATTTAAAGAATTAAATTTATTATTATTTAATCTTTTAATTTTAGTATTAAAAATTTAAATTATATTTTATTAAATTAAAATAATTACAATATATTTTTCTACTTTGAGAATGAAAAATATAATTAAACTAAAACTGAAAATATTATAATACATTTTTGAACTCTTTTTGATTAATTTTTTTCCTAATTTTTTATAAAGTCAATTTTAATATTTAAAAGTATTTAACATTTTGCTTTCTGAAACGTTTTCGTATTACCAAATTTAAAAACATAATATTCAAAAAAATAGTTAATGTAAACTATGATATTTTAGATATAGCGGTTCCACGTTAACCGCTATCTAAACTATATTTTAGATAGCGGTTAAGGTTTAACCGCTATTAGATGTTCTGTTTTAAGAGCTGGTTCCAGTGCAACCACTATTATATACAACCATTATGATCGAGTTAAATTTTCAAATAACCGATCATATTTGATAATTTTTTCAAATAATTAATTATAATCGATTAGTTTTCTAAATAATTGATTAGTTTTTCAAATAATAGATTATAATTGATTAATTTCTCAAATATATATTAAAAAATTATAAATTAAAATATATATTAAATTAAAATTAAAAAAATTATTTATCAATTATATATTATAAAAATTATAATTATATAATTAAAAAATCTTATTTATAATTATAACTTTAAAAAAAATTATAACTATAAAATTAATGTTAAATAAATTATATATATTATATAAATTATATAAATTATATATATATATATATATATATATATATATTACATAAATTAAAATTACATATATGAACTCTAAATTAATTTTATATATAAAATTTACATAAATAAAAATAAAAATTATCAACTTAAAAATAAATTATATTTGAATATTTATATATATATATATATATATATATATATATATATATATATATATATATATTCTCCAAAGTATAACTTAATTTCATTTCTATAATATAACATATAATACATTTCTATGTGATTTCTGTCAAATTATAGATTGGAAATAAACATTTTTAAAAACTCAAATTATAGATTGGAAATAAATCTATAAAATTTTCAAAATGATGTTATATTTTTAAAAACAAATATTAGAAAAATGTTTAAAAACATGTATAAATTATATTTATATGTCCAAAATATTAAAGATATCTAAATTTAAAAAAATACTAAAAAATATTAAAAGTTATACTTTAAATTAATGAAAATATTTAAAAAAAGTTATATTTATTAAAGTATTACAAAATATTTTGTAATATATAAGTTAAAAAAATTATCATTAAATTTTTTAAAAATTATTAGTTTTGTAATTTATATACAATGAAAATAATATAATGGTATATTAGTATATAAATATATAAATATATATAAATATATCAATATGTAAATATATCAATATATAAATATATAAATATATAAATATATAAATATATAAATATATAAATATATAAATATATAAATATATAAATATATAAATATATAAATATATAAATATATAAATATATAAATATATAAATATATAAATATATAAATATATAAATATATAAATATATAAATATATAAATATATAAATATATAAATATATAAATATATAAATATATAAATATATAAATATATAAATATATAAATATATAAATATATAAATATATAAATATTTAAATATTTAAATATTTAAATATATATTAAAATATATAAATATATTTATATCTATAGATTTTATAAATATATAAAGATATAAATATATATATATATATATATATATATATATATATATATATATATATATAAAGATGTAAATATATAAAGATATAAAGATATAAATATATGTAAAGATATAAAGATATAAAGATATGTAAAGATATAAAGATATAAAATATAAAGATATAAAGATATAAATATGTAAAGGTATAAATATATATCTTTAATATTTTGTACATGTAAATATAATTTATATATATTTTTAAATCTTTTTCTAATATTTATTTTTAAAAATATAATATTATTTTTAAAATTTAATATTTAAATTTTTATTTTTATTTTCAAATATATAAAGATATAAATGTATAAGGATATAAATAAATATATAAATATATCAAAATATATATATATATATATATATATCAAAATATAAATATATTAATATATAAATATATATATATATATATATATATATATATATATATCAATATATCAATATTATCCCCTCATATATTATTATACATTATTAGCGTAATTTTAGTTTAATTAAAAATTAGAATACAAATATATTATATTATATTAATATACCATTATGTTATAATATTTGTAATTTATTTTTATAGTGTATAAATTACAAAACTAATAATTTGTATACTATACTATACTAATATATAATTTGTATACTATACTAATAGTATAATATACTATATTATAATATTATTTGTATACAAAACTAATATCTTTATATCTTTATATCTTTATATATAAATATGGAAAGATATAAATATATGTAAAAATATAAAGATATAAATATATATAAAAATATAAAGATATCAATATATAAATATATCAATATATAAATATATCAATATTTAAATATATCAATGTATTAATATTTAAATATATATTAAAATATATAAATATATTTTTATTTATAGATTTTATATTTATAAATTTATACTGGATATACATTTATTTGTATATAAATATAATTTATTTGTAAGTTATTATTAAAAAATTCTAGTAGCTCAGTGGTTGGAGTTTCAGCCTCCAACTCTTAGGTACTGGGTTCGAATCTCGACATTGACAATTTAATCTAATAATAAGTTAAACTTCTAAAAAATATAATATAAAAAGAGGTAGGGGAAATAAATAATAAATATAATTAAAAATGTAAATAAATAAAAATAATTAATTTTGTTATTGATTTAGCGACCGATTTAAATCGGTCGCTATTTTTTTTTAACTTTGTTATTGATTTAGCGACCGATTTAAATCGGTCGCTATTTTTTTTTAACTTTGTTATTGATTTACGACCGATTTAAATTGGTCGCTATTTTTTTAACTTTTTCATTGATTTAGCGACCGATTTAAATCGGTCGCTATTTTTTTTAACTTTGTCACCGATTTAGCGACCGATTTAAATCGGTCGCTATTTTTTTAACTTTGTCACCGATTTAGCGACCAATTTGATATATTAATTTCGGTCACTATTTTGCGACCGAAATAAAAATCGGTCGCTAACACATTAGCGACTTGACTTTTTGCGATGACGCATTTCGGTCGCTAACTGATTAGCGACCGATTTTTTGCCATTAGCGACCGATTTTTTCGGTCGCTAAAATGCTTTTTTCTTGTATTGGTTGACGATTCATGGTTTTGGCACTGAAGGTTTGGACACTTCAACATTCAGGCTTTGAAGTTACTACATCAAAAGAATATGATGAAGCACTAGTGCAAAAAGGGGCTTTTACGTCAGGTATTTAGGGCTTTTTACGTCGTATTTAAGACTGACGTTAAAACAGGAGACGTAAATTTACGTCAGACCCTTTAGCCCGACGTAAATTTACGTCAGTTATCAAGACCCGACGTAATTTTGCGTTGCATATACCATTAAACAGACGTAAAAACTTTCGGAAATTAAAAAAAAACAGCAAATTTACGTCGCATATGGCACATGCGACGTAAATTTACGTCGCATATACCAATATGCGACGTAAATTTGCTGTTATTTTTTTTTAAATTGGGTTGATTCCGTTTTACAACTAAAACCCGCAAATATACATTACAACCAGACAGTCCAGTAGGTTCAATTTTCTTTAGCTAGTAAATTAAAAATATAATATTATATAATTCAAACTACATAATAAAACAATATAATACAAACATACAAACTAAAAAATCTATTACAAACTAAAAGTTAATACAAACTAAACTACATAATACACACAATATAATATGAACAAGAACTTAAAAAATTATGTACTAGAATTGTTGAACAACAAATTTTGCCCATTGTTCTCTAATTTGTGTAATATCATATTCTGGTAATGGAGATGGATCTTGAAATACCTGAAACATTAATTTGACTCTTGTAAACATGCAACATGAATAAAGTTAAATAAACTTAACTAATGTTAAAAACAATTACCTTCGTCCAAGAATTCATTATACCCGCACACACTATGGCTCTCATCCAATACATAACATAGTAACCACATTCAAACGAGTCTGTTTGCTTATTACACTGAAATGATGAAAAAAACATAATGTTATTTTCAAAATTTAAATACAAACAATAATTATGGTATTCACTTATATAAATAAGTTTCTAACCTTAGGATAAATGAACTGCAAAGTCTTTGTTCTAGGTTTTCCACTTAGAACATTAGTTCCAGACACGATTCTAAGTGAAAAAAAGTCATATATTATTCAATATGTATTTACAATTTAAAAACATAATTAATGAATAAAAGATAAACTTACCCTTGTAATAAGTTTTTCATTTCTTGACTCGGTTTCCGATGTTTTCTCAAATGAATAAAAGATAAACATAATTAATGAATAAAAGATAAACTTACCCTTGTAAGAAAGGGACTTTCGTATCTAAAAGAGAATAACGAAGCCTGTGAAGGATGTTTTCTCAAGAAATAACACAGAGTACCATTTTCAACAAATAAAGCATGGAGAACAAAAGATTTACTAGAGTTAATCCATATAGACATTTGTGGACCGACGAGGACACAATCATTGAACAACAATAGGTACTTTCTCCTTTTCATCGATGACTTTTCTAGAATGACCTAGGTTTATTTCATCAAATAAAAATCAGAAGTCTTTGAAATATTCAAAAATTTTAAAGCTCTAGTTGAAAAATAAAGTAGAAGACTTATAAAAGTTCTAAGAAGTGATAAAGAAAAAATATATAACTCACATGAGTTTTATAAGTTTTGTGAAGATGGAAGGATAGAAAGATAACTTACAATTGCATATGCACCATAACAGGATGGTGAATTAGAAAGGAAAAATCGCATGATAGAGATGACAAGATCAATACTGAAGGAGAATGACTTACCGAATACTTTTTGGGCAGAAGCAAATTACACTACTATTTATGTACTTAACAGGTATCCAACTAAGATAGTCTAAGATAAGACTCTAATTGAAGTTTAGAGTGAACCAAAGCCATCAACAAAACATTTAAGAGTGTTCAGGTCTATCTACTACATACATGTGTCAAATCAGAAAAGACACAAATTAGAAGATAAGATTATATGAAAAATCTTTTTGGGATATAACACATAAACAAAAGGTTATAGAGTCTACAACTTATAGACAAAGAAGCTCATCATCAGTAGATATGTTGAAGTTGATGAAAATGCTTATTGAAATTGGGAAGAAGAAAGAATCACGAGAAATAACATCTTCTTTCTAGCACAACAATCTCAAGAAAAAATTTAAGTGGCAAAATATCCAAGTATGTTTCCTTTATTTGCACAACAACAAGATTCTCACCAGAGTGTTTACTCTAAAAGAGTAAGATCCTTGGTAGATATATATGAAACATATAACATGACAATACTTAAGGCTAAATGCTATGAAGAGACTACAAAGCAAGAAGTCTAGATCAAGGCAATGGAGGAAGAAATTAAAATGATTGAAAAAAACAATACTTGAGAACTAGTACATTGCCCACATGAAAAAAATGTAATTAAAATAAAATGGGTATTTAAAACAAAACTCACTCACCATACAAAAGCACAAGGCTAGGCTAGTAGCATAAAGCTATTCATAACAACCTAGAATCAACTACAATAAGACATTTGTACTAGTTGCTCACCTAGACACAATTAGAGCACTAATAGCTCTTATAGCACAAAAAGGATGAAGCATTCACCAATTGTATGTCAAATCAGCTTTTCTAAATGGTATACTTGGCGAAGAGATATACGTTGCGCAACTACAAGGCTTTATAAGCAAAGAAAATGAAACCAAAGTGTTAAATTTAGAAAAACACTATATGGCTTAAAGTAAGCACCTCGACATGATATAGTGGAACTGATTAATACTTCACCAATCAAGGATTTAAGAGAAACAAGAGTGAGTCAACACTATACATCGAGACTCAAGACCAATATGATATTCTCATTGTCTCTTTATATGTAGATGATCTTACTACACAAAAAATAATATAGAGATGATAAGGGAACTCAAAGAAGACATGATGAAAACATTTGAAATGAATGACCTTGATTTGATGAATTATTTCCTTAGCATAGAGGTAAGACAACAAAAGGATGCAATATTTATCTCTCATAAGAAATACGATGAGGTTTTATTAAAGAAGTTAAAGATGAATGATTGGAAATTTGTGGCTACTTCACTCGTGACAAATGAGAAGATACAAAAAGATTATGAAACACCAAAATCTGATGCATCACACTATAGAGGTTTGATTGGAAGCTTATTATATCTTACAGCTATACGACCAGATATCATGTATGCTACAAAATTTCTACCAAGGTTCATGCAAAGACCAAGTTAAATTCACTTTAGAGTAGTGAAAAGAATTTTAAGATATTTACAAGGCATAAAGGACTTTGGTATTTGATACAAAACCATGACCAACTCAAAGTTGATTGGCTACACACTCACAATGATTGGACAGGATTTATAGATGACATGAAAAGTACATTAGGTTATGTCTTCTCACTTGGATCAAGATTTCTTTCTTGGGAATATAAGAAGCAAGCAACAATAGTAAAATTAACAGTAGAGACAGAGTACGAGCTGAAGTTACAAGTCAAGTTATATGGCTCCTAAGAATACTTGAAGATATGGGAAAACAATAACATAGATCTACTACAATCCACTACGATAACAAGTCAGCGATAACAATGACAAAAAATTCAGTCCATCATCGAAGAAGAAAACACATAACTAATAAATATCACTTTATCAGTGGGACTGAAGCCAGTAAACAAACTCAACTTGAGTACTACACTACAAAAGATCAAATTGCAGACATATTTACCAAGATACTACCAAGAGTCAAGTTTGAACAGTTACTTTTATGCTTAGAGTTACAGAAATTTGCATCAAGAAGGAGTATTAAAAGTGATACAAATTTATAAAAAGATAAAAAAATCAAGTTTTAGAAGCTACCTTAAGTTCTAGAAACTATTAGAACTATGTAAGAAGTTTCTAGAATTACTAGAAGAATTTATAAAGATAAGTTAAAGTGTAATATAAGAAGAATAATCTCTAATCTCATAAAAGATTCTAGAGAGGAGTGTCTTATGTCTATATATTGGTAGTGATCCTCTCACTTGTAAGTGAAACACTTTTAAGATTAATCACTATCTTCTCCCATACAAACTTTTTCCTATTTATCCATTTCTTTTAAAAACTATTTTATACACAAACTTCACTACTAAACAACAAACCATCTTTCTTATTCTTCCTAAAATACTAACAAATTTGCATTATTTCAAGCCATTGAATGTGACATCTATTTTTAGCTTTGGCTTTGGTGAAAAATCTCTCACTTCAATCATAATGAGAATCAAAGACATGAAACACAAAATATCACTCTACAACAAAAATAGTGTTTAGGGAACCATCTCAAAAGTATTCTATTATATCTTAAAACAATACGAGTTTTCTAGATAAACTTGAGAACCCTTTGTTACATATTTTCGACAAACTTAAAGAACCCTCCCATTAGAAGATTATCCTCCCTCTCTCACTTAGGGTGGTGCTCGTCTTCTTTCCATATTTGGCTATGTCTTCTCTCTTTACAAGATCCCTTTATTAGCAAAGGTTGATGACTTCCTTCATAAATAAGACTCCAGTGAGATTTATTTATCCTTTTTAACTACGTCTCATTATGAGAATGAAATTCTTCTAATGTTACTATTGAATTGTCCATATTTGTTATCTACAGTGATCTTTATTATTTATAACTTGATTGTACAACAGTTGTATTCATTAACTAAAAATAGTAAAAAGAATTAATTTTTTTATGCTTCAAGATCAGAATAAGCATAATCACTATGATAATTCTGTATATCTCAATATCTTGTAAGGTTACGAATACCTCACACACCTCCACGCCAAAGACTCACATCCACACTACACAGTACTCACTCACAATACCAATAAGGAAAATGATTGAGGATTCACCAAAAAGCGAAAACTTTATTATATTTCTCTCATAAAAGCCAACCACCCTATATATAATTTTGGTTTACACAAACTTACCCAAAATTATTAACTAACAGAATTATTAAACAGTTATCTATTATATAGCATTATTACAATCACTTAATTCTTTGTATGGATTCTGCATTCAGTTTTACTTTGAATAATTTGTGTACATTTTTCTTGTATTTTCGCCCATAATAGAGTTTGTCAGTACTTGTTGTAATGAATTATGTTGCTACTAATCAACAATTTTGAAAACTCTAAACAATAAATAGGACCACATAACTTGTGCTTCCTTTAGTCGGTTTTCTAAAGGGAATAGATGAGAACAAAAATTATTGACAAACAAGTATCTAAATAAAACACTCTGTATGTTATCACTTGATGTGTTTGCAATGAGTGGTACATGGTCAATTTATAGGCCTTTGCATATGGTCTCTCAACTACATGCATTTAATACAACTACTACCTTTCAACTACATACATTTAATACAACCACTATCTCTCAACTACATACATTCAATACAACTACTACCTCTCAACTACTACCTCTATAACCACTACCTCTCAACTACATGCATTTAATGTTTACCTAACAAAATCCCCCCATAAACTTAAATGTTTTTCTTGTCCTTCATTCCAAACATCTTCTTGCTGTTCTCGAACAGAGTGGTTGGCAGTGACTTCGTGAACATATCTGCAGCTTGTGCTCGGGTTCCGACGTGCTCTAACTCCATATTTCCTTCTTTCACTTTGTTGAATATAGAGAAAATAGGGTTTGGAATTAATTTCCCTTGTGTATAAATCACACATAGGGTGGTCTATTTATAGTAGAGAGATACAACTAAAAGAGTAACTGAAAGTAACAGAATAAACAGAAGATATTGTTTGATATTGTGGTTACCAATATCTAACAATATCAAATAATATCTAAACAATATCTAACACTCCCCCTCAAGCTGGAGCATACAAATCGTATGTGCCAAGCTTGTTACAAATATAATCAATTCTAGGACCCCGTAAAGATTTAGTAAAAATATCTGCTAACTGATCACTTGAGTTAACAAACTCAATCTTGATATCTCCAGACATAATCTTTTCTCGAATAAAATGACAGTCAATCTCAATGTGTTTGGTCCTCTCATGAAAGACAGGATTAGAACTAATATGAAGAGCAGCCTGATTGTCACACACAAGTGTCATTTGAGTGACATCTCCAAATTGTAACTCTCTAAGCAATTGCTTGAGCCAAACAAGTTCACAGGAAGCTGAGGCCATAGCTCTATATTCTGCTTCTGCACTGGATCTTGCCACAACACTTTGTTTCTTACTTTTCAATGAAATCAAGTTACCACCAATGGAGACACAATATCCAGATGTAGATCTTCTATCCGAAGGAGATCCCGCCCAATCAGCATCTCGAGTAGCAAACAACTCTTGTATGGTTATTAGAACCATATAACAATCCTTTTCCAGGAGATCCTTTAATATACTTCAAGATACGAATGACTGCATTCCAATGATCTTCACATGGTGAATTAAGAAATTGACTTACCACACCGACTCGCAAAGGAAATGTCAGGACAAGTAACTCGTAAGATAATTCAATTTTCCAACCAATCTTCTATACTGCTCAGGATCAGATATAGGCTCCCCCTGATTTGGTAGAAGTTTAGTATTGGGATCCATGGGTGTATCAACAGACTTTGAACTCATCAACCCAGTTTCCTCCAAAATATCTATGGCATACTTCCTCTGAGATATAACAATACCATCATTGGACTGTGCTACCTCAATACCCAAGAAATATCTAAGTTTGCCAAGATCTTTGGTCTGAAAATGGTGACAGAGATGTTGTTTCAAATGAGAGTTGCCATGGTTGTCACTACCTGTAAGAACAATGTCATCAACATATACTATCAAGTAAACACATCCAACACTCGAGTGTCGATAAAAGACAGAATGATCTGATTCACACCGAGTCATACTAAATTGTTGAACAACCTTGCTAAACTTTCCAAACCAAGCCCTAGGAGACTGTTTTAGGCCATATAGGGATTTGCGAAGACGACATACCATCCCAGAAGACTCCCCCTGAGCAATAAACCCAGGAGGTTGCTCCATATATATTTCTTCTTGCAAATCACCATTGAGGAAAGCATTTTTAACATTCAGTTGATAAAGAGGCCATTGTTGAAGAGCAGCCATGACGATAAATAAACGAACAGAAGACATCTTTGCCACAGGGGAAAAAGTATCTCCATAATCCAACCCAAAAATTTGAGTATATCCTTTGGCCACAAGATGAGCTTTGAGGCGATCAATAGTACCATCAGGTCCAACTTTGATAGCAAACACCCACCTGCAACCAACAACAGATTTCCCAGACGATAACGGGACCAATTCCCAAGTTCCACTATTATGAAGAGCACTTAGTTCATCTAACATGGCCTGACGCCAACCAGGATGGGCTAAAGCTTCACGGACAGTTTTTGGAATGGTCATAGAAGAAATAGAGGAAAGACATGTATAAAAAGGTAATGACAGTCGATGATAACTCAAAGCAGTATAATGGGGAGAGGGATTACGTGTAGAATGAATACCTTTTCGGAGGGCAATGGGAAGGTCAGACTCATGTGTCAGATCCGGAGGAGACAGAGTAGTTGGAACTTGAGTAGAGTCACATGGTGGTGGTTGTGATTGGTTTCGAGAACTATAAATCTGAAGAGGCAGTGGAGAAGAAGCTAACTGCGGAGCAGGAACTAATGGTGAAGAAGACACAGTTAGAGGGTCACAAACAACAGGAACATTAAATGTATTAGGAGTGTTGACAAGATTGGATGGAGACAGAGGTGAAGTTTAACTTTTAAAATAAAGAGACAACTCATCAAAGGTGACATCTTTTGACACAAAATAACGGTTAAGAGAAGGAGAAAAACATTTGTATCCTTTTTGTGATCTTGTAAACCCTAAGAAAACACATTTATGTGATCTAGGAGAAAGCTTGTCCAGATCAGAACTGAAATTATGAACAAAACATGTAGACCCAAAAACTTTCAGAGGTAAAGGATGAAGTGGTTCATGAGGGAATAAAATGGAATGAGGTATTTTATTATCTAAAATCGAAGAAGGCATGCGATTAATGAGATAACATGCAGTAAGAAGAGCATCACCCCAAAAATGTTGAGGAACATCTCCATGAATTAAAAGTGTGCGAGTTGTTTCAATAAGATGTCTATTTTTACGTTCAGCTACACCATTTTGTTGAGGTGTATAAGCACAAGAAGTTTGATGCAAAATACCATGAGAAGCCATGAATTGTTTAAAAGAGTGAGAAAGATATTCACGGCCATTATCACTACGCAAAACTCTAATAGAAACACCGAACTGAGTTTGAATTTCATTAAAAAAAGTTTGAAAGATATGAAATAATTCAGAACGATTTTTCATCAAAAATAACCAAGTGCATCTGGAATAATCATCAATGAAAGTAACAAAGTATTGAAAATCTAAAGTAGACTTAACGCGGCTAGGTCCTCAAATGTCAGAGTGAACCACGGCAAAAGGGGACGAAGCACCACGTGTGAAACTACGAGGAAAGGAAGTACGACTATGCTTGCCTAATTGACATGACTTACACGCCAAACTAGATAAGTTAGACAAGGTAGGGACAAGTTTCTGTAACTTGGCAAGACTTGGATGACCTAACTGAGCATGAAGAAGAGAGGGAGACTCCATAACTGTACTAACATGTGTAGAGGGACGAAGATAATAAAGACCATGAGACTCACATCCTGTGCCAATCACCTGTTTCGAACTCCGGTCCTGTAAACACACAGAATTATTGGTAAAAGTAACAACACAATTAAGAGAACGAGTTAGACGACTGATGGACAACAGGTTAAAAGGAGACCCAGGGACATAAAGAACATTATCAATGGTTAAAGAAGGAAAAAGTTTAACCGTTCCAACACCATGAGATGATACTCTAGAGCCATCGACCAAGTGTAATAGAAGGTAAATGATTAGGAGAGGATAAAGAGGAGAACAAAGATTTGTTACCAGGTAATATGATCGAGTGGCTCCTGAATAAAAAACCCAAGGACCAGGAGAAAATGATTGGGTCAGACCAGCAAAATATGTATTTGTATGTGTGACAGATATAGTGGAACTAGAAGACTGTTGATCCTTATACCATTCGAGAAATTTGTTGAACATAGTAGACATGTCGGATGCAACAGAAGAAGGAAGATCCCCTGCAGATAAAGGTGGGGAAAGATTGGTCTGAACAACTACAGCAGACTGAGGAGGACGACCATGTAATGTATAACACTTGTTAATCTTGTGACCTAGCTTGCCACAATGTTCACACTTAGGACGCCCTTTTTCCTGTTTGCGAGGGCGAGCCCGGTCATCACGATGGGATGTCAACACAAAAGAATCGTTAACAAAATTGGAAATAGTGGAAGAAGTCATGAAGAGCGGGAGAACAAACCCTAAAACAATCCAAAGTAATCCAATTAACCCACGAAGCACAAATCCAAAATGAGAATACTAAAAATAAGTTCGCCAAGACTAAACGGTACAGGAGACAATGGGACGACCAACTCCGATAGTGGTCATCTCAATGGCACGGTGGTCACCTGACCGAGACAAGCAAAATCATATGTCACCGGTAAAAAAAAATGAAACTCCGGCGAATTCTCCGACAGCGGTGGACTTGGTGACTGCTCCAGCGGCAGCAGTGACAGTAACGTGAACTAGTACACTAGGTAAGTTCCCAGGAAAGAGAGGTGGGTCACTAATGGACACACTTAAATACCAAGTCTTTCCTTGCCAGAACTTTCCTAAACATGCACTTTCACACTACCAAATAAAATTCAATGACAAAGATAATTCTTTTCTGATGTGGAGGATCAGTTTACCAGCAGCGGTGGGGCGACTCCAACAGTGGACAAAAGGCGGAAAAAAAAATTCAAGATAACCTTAAGCTCTAGATACCATGTTGAATATAGAGAAAATAGGGTTTGGAATTAATTTCTCTTGTGTATAAATCACACATAGGGTGGTCTATTTATAGTAGAGAGATACAACTAAAAGAGTAACTGAAAGTAACATAATAAACAGAAGATATTGTTTGATATTGTGGTTACCAATATCTAACAATATCTTAACAATATCAAATAATATCTAAACAATATCTAACACACTTGTTCTCGGATGAAGTGAAACCGAACATCAATATGCTTACTTCTCTCATGATTGACCGGGTTCTTTGCCAATTCAATGGCCGACTTGTTATCAACTCGAATCACAATCCCTTTTTCTTGCTTCAAATCCAACTTGCTTAGAAGGTTTCTAAGCCAAACTGCATGACAGACACTCTAGGATGCTGCAACGTACTCGGCTTCACAAGTTGACAACGTTACAATGAGCTGCTTTTTTGAAAGCCAGGTGAATGCTGTGTTTTCCATGAAGAATACATATCTAGACGTGCTTTTCCGGTCATCAACATCTCCACACCAGTCACTATCAAAGTAGCCTACTAGTCGATAATCATCCGTCCTAGTATACATTAGGCCAAGTGACACTGTTCCTCTCACATACCTTAGAATTCTCTTTAGTGTCTTCCAATGAGTATACCTTGGTTCCTCCATATATCGACTTGTTATTCCAACACTTAACATTAAATCTGGTCTGGTATTTGTAAGATACCTAAGACTTCCAATCAGACTTCGGTATTTGCTCGCATCAACTCGGTCTCCATCTGCATACTTAGAAAGTTTTGTACCAGGTTCCATAGGGGTGAAAACCGGGTTGCAACTTGTCATCTTAAACTTTTTCAAGATCTCCTCAGCATACCTTTCCTGCGACACAAAGATGTCATTTTTTCTTTGAACAACTTCTAAACCAAGGAAATACTTCATGAGACCCAAGTCAGTCATCTCAAACTCCTTCTTCATCACTTCTTTAAACTCTTCAATCAGCTCGGCATTATTCCCCATGAAGATAAGGTCATCAACATATAGGGCAAAAAACATCACATCTTCTCGTTTCTTCTTTATGTATAGAGCATGTTCATAAGGACACTGCTCATATCCATTCCTTTTGAAGTAAGTGTCAATTCTTTCATTCCATGCTCGTGGAGCTTGTTTCAAGCCATACAGTGTCTTCTTCAATCTCATCACTTTCTTCTCTACGCCTCTTCGCATGTATCCGAGTGGTTGTTCAACATATACTTCCTCCTCCGAGATTCCATTCAGAAATGCTGACTTCACGTTCATCTGCAAGATTGTCCATCTGTGTTGAGTTGCTAAGGAAATCAGCAGCCTAATTGTTTCCATTCTCGTCACTGAGGCGAATACTTCTTCATAGTCTTTTCCTTCCTTCTTCTTGTACCCCTTCACTACGAGTTGAGCTTTATATCGCTCAACTTCTCCTTCAGCATTTGTCTTCTCCTTGTACACCCACTTTACGTCGATAGGTCACGCTCCTTTGGGCAAATCAGTCAGCTCCCATGTGTTGTTACGTTCTATTGCCCTGATCTCCTCATCCATTGCCTTTTTTCACCTTTTCTCCTGCACGGCCTCTTCAAAACCTAAGTCTTCTGAATCTGCCAAGAGACATACAACATGCACTTCGTCAGTGGAGTTGTATATATCTTGTAAACTTCGCGCTCTAGGCTGTAGAGGTTCATCTTCTTCATCAGAAGTCTCATGATCTCTCACAGTATGTGGTGTATCAACTTCTGAGCTTCTACTTCCTATGGACTCCTTCTCTGGATTGTTCCAACTCCACTCGCTTTCTTCATCAATTTGAACATCTCGGCTCATGATGACCTTCTTAGTTATTGGGTTAAACAACTTGTACGTCTTGGTTTTTTCATCATACCCAATAAACACGTACTTTTTGCTTCTATCTTCGAGCTTGGTCCTCTGTTGAGCTGGAACATGACCATAAGTTATGCTACCGAACACTTTAAGGTGAGACACACTCGATTTTCTTCCACTCCAGACTTCTTGCGGTGTCTTCTCGTTCAGCTTAGCATGTGGACATCTATTTTGCACATAGATGGTACATTGCACTGCTTCTGCCCAGAACTCCTTTGACACATTTTTTCTTCTCAACATTGTTCGAACCATGTCAAGAATGGTTCGATTCTTCCTCTCGGCAACTCCGTTTTGTTGGGGTGAGTATGGTGCTGTCAGAAATCTCCTTATCCCTTGCTCCTCGCAATACTTCATGAGTTCAGATGAAATGAACTCGCCTCCTCGATCAGACCTAACAGATTTGATAGGCATGTCAGTCTCTTTCTCAACCATTGCTTTAAATCTCTTGAACACCTCAAACACCTCGAATTTCTCCTTCAAAAAATATACCCAGGTTTTTCTTGAAAAATTATCTATAAAAGAAATGAAATACTTTTTCCCACTGAAGGACTCAGGGGTAACCGGTCCACAAAGATCTGTGTGAATCAATCCGAGTTGTTCCTTTGCACAGTACTCGGTCGTCCTCAGAAATGAGGTCCTCGGATGCTTCTCGAGCACACACTCTTCACAAAATTTCTTTTCAAATTCTATAGACGGGAGTCCTCACACCATCTCTTTCTTTACCAACTTGGTCAGCCCGCCAAAATGCAAGTGGCCAAATCGAAAGTGCCACATCATTGTTTCATCCTTCACGTTAAGTTTCAAGCACCTCTCTTGGACTATCTTCAAGTCCAACTTGTACATTATGTTCTTCTTCATTTCTACTCGGACAATCAAACGATCTGACTTGTCCTTCAAGTATAGTACTCGGTCTTTCATCAGAACCGAGTAGCCTTTCTCTATTAGCTGGCCCATGCTCAGTATGTTACTTTTAAGATCAGTTACATAGTACACGTCTCTGATTTCTCCAACTCGGCTATTCTTCTGCAGGTACCAGATTGTACCTCTGCCTTTTACTGCCACCTTTGATGCATCTCCAAATGAAACGTGTCCGGCCTCAACTTTAGTGAGCTCCTTAAAAAGGTTCTTGTCCCCGCACATGTGGTTACTTGCTCCTGTATCAAGATACCAAACCGAGTTGTCAGAACAACTCGGACTTAGCTCGACATCCGAACTTCTCGACATCATCAATACTCCTTCTTCCTTAGTGCCCTCAGAAAGGAGATTTGTTTCCTTCTTTCGCTCAAATCGACATTCCTTCGCGAAATGTCCAACCTTCCCACAATTATAACATTTGATACTTGAATAGCAGTCCTTAACAAAATGACCGTACTTCCTACATTTGAAGCACTCAACTCCGAAATTGCTTGACTGACCACCTCGACCTCTACCGCCACGACCTCTACCTTGTCCTCGGCCACGCCAATTTTGTTGACTGATTTGCTCCTTACCTCTTTCATATCCTCCTATGCCTCTACCACCTCGGCCTTGAGTGTTCTGATCATAAGGAACCTTCTTCTCCTTTAAGGTTGTCTTTGCTTGGAGTGTTTGATCAAGGGGCTCCTCTTTCTTCTTCCTTCTCCGCTGCTCATGCGCTTCAAGCGACCCGGCAAGCTCTTCCATTGAGAGCACCGACAAGTCCTTGGACTCTTCTATTGCACAAACAATATTCTCAAAGTCGTCAGTTAACAACCTTAAGATTTTCTCCACCACTCGGCAAGTGGGCAGCGTCTCTCCATTTCTTCCAAGTTGATTCACCACGGTCTCAACACGGGAGATGTACTCAGCAACCCCTTCGACCTCTTTCATCCTCATGCTTTCAAGCTCGCTTCTAAGAGTTTGAAGCCTAACTTGCTTCACGCGATTATCCCATTTATATGTCTTCTCTAGAATATCCCACGCTTCTTTTGAAGATTTAACATTTGCTATCTTCTTAAAGTCGGACTCATCAACAGCTCGGTACAGCACGTACAAAGCTGTTTTGTCCTTTACTCGTATTGCTCTCAATGCAGCAAGCTGGACAATCATCTGCTCTTCAATATTCTCTGGTTCTTGATGCCCATTTTTAACCACATCCCATACTTCCTGGGAACCAAGGAGAGCCTTCATTTGCAGGCTCCAGTTATCATAGCTTACGCCTTTCGATAACTTTGGCAGGGGCATGCTGTTAGCTAAGTTGGTCATCTCGAACAAACTCTCTAACTCTCAAAACTCTCTCTAACGCACTCAGGCTCTCAAGCTCTGATGCCAATTTGTTGACAAACAAGTATCTAAATAAAACACTCTGTATGTTATCACTTGATGTGTTTGCAATGAGTGGTACATGGTCAATTTATAGGCCTTTGGATATGACCTCTCAACTACATGCATTTAATACAACTACTACCTTTCAACTACATACATTCAATACAACCACTATCTCTCAACTACATACATTCAATACAATTACTACCTCTCAACTACTACCTCTATAACCACTACCTCTCAACTACATGCATTTAATGTTTACCTAACAAAAATACACATGACCACAATGAAAATGCAGCTAAATTAGGATCTAGTTGAGAATGACAGTTTAACCCTACATGAGAAGTATGATATTCTACTATGCAGTTTATAGTCCCTTGGGCTCTTTAAGTAGCTTTGGTGGTGGTGTTCTCCTAAGGTTTCTACTTATCGGTATTAGAGCTTTCCCTTATGATGTCAAACGACTGGCACATGTGGTGACACTGGCATTGCAGGTGCTAGTCACAGAGTTTGTGCACAAACAACTCAGCGAGCACTAGGACTGTGGAGTGTGTTGATATGTTAGGATCTAACTTGAGCCCCACATTGGAATATGGGATTCTTGTGTGCGGTCTCAAAGCCTTTGGGCTTCCTAACTACAATGGCTAACTTCTGAAACATGATTCTACTAAAGTTCTTATCAAGCTACTACAAAAAGTAATAGTTGTTTCAATGTGCATCTTCATGATAAGTCTAGAAATATGAGAACAATGTCATGGTTTTTTTTATTAAACAATGTCATGATTAAGCCTTAATATAATTGTATCATGCATCTTCTATTTCCCACTGAGGTTTCCTTGACACTTTTTTTTAAGAGTTGTCATTGTTTTATTCTGTTCGTACAAAAAATGCCTACTAACATTGAAGCTGGTCACTGGTTTTACCTTGTTACTTTGCATGTATATTTTCCATCCTTTTACTTCCCAATAAATATCCTTTCCGTCATACATTGACGTCTGAACTTTGAGTAGCTACTAATGTTGAGAATTCAAGCGAGAATTTGAGGAAATACAAAAGGAGTACTTGAAAGAAAACACTGGATGGGTTAAAGAGAAGAAAAACTTTGATATTCATCTGGATGCTGCGCCTCATATAATAATATTAGGTTCTGGTTCAACATACAAGATTATGTGATGATAATTTTATATGATCAGAAAGACTAATAAAAAATAAGAACATCTTTGAAATAGTAATAACATAAATGATTTCATATTTCCCTACCTGAAACCTTGTAATCTTACTATCTAATTCAATGAAATTCCCTTGTTATCATTTTAAGTACCCATCATTGGTACATAAATATAATTCAATGCATGTTTAAATCAATTGCAGTCTCTGCCTAGTGCTGAGCAGAATAATACTATTTTTGAGAGGGTTAATGAACTGGCTTCAGAAAAAGGGATGTACCCCATCTCAACTTGCATTGGCCTGGGTTCATCACCAAGGAAAAGACGTGTGCCCAATACCGGGAACAACCAAAACTGAGAACTTCAATCAAACATTGGAGCTTTGTCTGTCCAACTAACACCAGAAGAAAGGACAGAACTTGAGTCCTTTGCTGCTGCAGATATTGTCAATTGATAGATATGGGACTGAGGTACTTACTTGGAAGAAATCTGATACTCCACCACTATCTTTTCCTAAAGCTGCATAATAAAGTGCATTGCTTGATGCTTGTACTACTGTACATTATCCATTTGCCATTTGGGATGAACTTGGCTGTATAAACCTTTGCTGTTTCTAGCACTTGGTGTGCCTTTCGCAAATGTTTTGAACTCCGGCAAATGATTCAATATGTTTATGCAATTGTCTAAATAAACAAAGGCAAGCATGTGAAAAGGTTATGGCGTGACTTAAGTGTGGTGATTATTTCCTTGGTAAAAGCCTTAAGTGATATCTTGCTTCAGTTGCCTAGGAAATTAGCTTATAAGTGATGTATATTGCTTCAGTTGTGTATACTAGTCTTTGAGTACAGTGGGAGTGAGTTTATAATATACATGATTACGGATTTGCATTTCTAAAATTCTGAACAACTGAATTTTTTTTCTTAACTGATATCAGTTTCACTCTCGTACCTGTTAGGATTCAGAATCCAATATCCACTAGGGTTGGCCTAGTTCCAAAATTTTGGATAGTTTAGGTAAGGTCCTAGTGTCTAACCTATGAATTTGGGGTTCTTTATATGATCAAACTGCACAATAATGTGCCACTCAAAAAACATAGAAACATACGAAACCCTAAAGCATGTCACTGCTTCACCAGTTGCGGATTTTTACAATAATATTAAAGAAAAAATAATATATTATTAAATAATAAATGGATATAAAAAAGTGAAATAATATGAAAGGTTTCACCTCCCAAGACATCTTGCATCTTACTATTTATGCGAATCAGGGAAGTTGCTTAAATATAATCTACTGCATAAATATTTAAATCTGTCGAGAGTATTAGTAAAATGACTGCAACGAAGGGATGCACTCCATTTAGGGTTGCATTTGGCCTGGGTTCATCACTAACAAATTAAATTAGATTCAGAACTTTAATCTGAACATTGGATCATCGTCTGACAAGCCAAGTTAATGAAAAAGGTGTGTCTAACTACTAAATTAAATTCAAAACATTTGTGAATTTGTCTGAGAAGCTAACAACATAAAAGAATTTGTTACTCCATTATTTTCTTCTGGGAAGGCTGCATAATAAAGTGCTTAGTGTATCCTAATATTAGAGTGTTCTTAGGTATTCTGTTGCTGCAACTTTAAGAAACCTATCAGTGTGTTGTTTAAGTGGTTTGATTCAACTGCTTCGTATGTGTGTGCATCTAATTATGTTTGTCTGTCTATGTTGAAGCACATAAAAAGGGTAGTGGCCAATCTTGGAATAAAATGGAGTGAACCCGATTTGTGGTTTTCTTAAAAAATTCTCAATAACTTGTTTTACGTAACACTTTCAGTTTTATACTTTATAATATGTAAGAAGAATTCAATCTTTTGTCCAACATCCAGAAATAGGCTTTTTATCCAGCATTCATCTTTATTTTTTGTACAAGTTGGAGAAATAATTAAGGTCAATAAGTTCTTTGATATATTTTTGGTGATTTGAGCTTAACACTATTTTTGTTTTCTTTTCTATGGCCAGTTATTAACCCATCTTATACTAAATTTTTTGGCTAAAATCATCCATAATTCTTTATATATATATATATATATATATATATATATATATATATATATATATATATATATATATATATAATGCATTACCTGTAAATTGAATGAAATTAAAAGTAACAAGAGAAATCAATTAGGGTTAAATATCAATAACATGTTGGTTAGTACAAGAAATGACAAGGCCAAACATATCCATAAGGTGACATGGAAATAGTAACTGGTTTGATACATTCAGAATTTTATATTTCATATTATACTTCTTATTATTGTGCTAAATATCTCCTTACACTCATACTATACTTATATTCTACTTCTTTTATTACTCTTCTCTAAAATTACCATTTTACAAATATTTTATTAATTATATTTAAATACCAGAGTAAAATCTTTTTCATTGAGTTTCACTAATGTTTTTATCCTTGTATTCATACTAACTTTCTGTTTCAATTCTTATACAAACAAAATTCTTTCTTAGTTTTAATTAAACCTTCGGTTACTATTCAATATATAGTCTTAAAATAGGTGTAAAACATGAAAACTAATATAAAACTCAATAGTTTTTTTATTTTAATATTTATATACTAGGTGTAAAACTTAATTTATCAGAATCTTTGATTATGACTTAAAAAATAATTGTCTTAAAATTGACATGCTTATCATGCATAGTTTATGATAAAATAACGATGTAAAGTAGTGAATAGAATTTTTTTTTTCTTTTTTATAAAGTGTAAAACGCACTGATACAATGAACATGGATCACTCATTTAAACTGAGGTCCCAAACTCAATTTGTTGAGGTACTCTCACAAAAATTGCCTCAAGAAATGGAACAAGATTCATGTTAAGAGACGAACTTTTTTAGAGTGCTCAAGAGATGCTCATCACACACCTAGGGAGGGGAGGGGAGGTGAGAAGAGAACAAAATGCTACATCATGAAATGTTGAATATCCCAAACTAACAAGCAAATGCTCCAACCAAGTGATTTAAGTTCACAGGGCAAACTTATCAGCTTACAAGGAGAATTTTGCTCAATAGTACGTGTGCTCGGAAGGAGGGATTACACATTGTACACGGATTACAAAAACTGCTGGCCAATGCTGCTTTAATCAGTTCTGAAGAGCAGGATGGACCAAAATTTGAGATTGATGTATGTTACCCAAGAGAATTCTCATGAAGTAATACATATTCTCGGCTGCAATAGAAAACAAGATTCAATAATATGCATATATATCGAACAAAATTGTAAGGTACAAAATCCACTACAATCTGTTTCAGTTAATGAAATCAAAACTTTCAGTATTCAAATAAATTATTTTCCTCAATCTAAATCTAATTATCAAAACAACATTAGATTCAAATAATGAATGATAAATATTACATATAAATAAAGCCATAAAATATAATTTTTTTCACTAAAACGTAGGACAGCTACTAAACATGTTCATATGAAAAGCACAGAGAAACAACTTTGCCTAATAATTTTTACTCAACATAAGAAATATTTATTTTGAAGGTCGTGAAAAACAATTATTGGCCACATCTCACTTACCTACTATTACCATATTTAATGGTGTCCTTTTCCCTAAGTTCATAATACCGTTGAGGCTCAATGGGACTCTCCTGCAAAAGCAAAAAGCATCAGACAGATTCATTTGACATCTAACTTCAGCTCTGCTGCCAGTAAACATGAACAAATCAAAGGCCTTCAACAACACTCACATTTATGAAAGTTTTGTTTGTGCTTCCAAGGTCCATAATGTAAGGCCTAGTAAAGATCATATACATATTAGGTTAGCACATGGAAAAACTTTTAGATGTACATGAGGAGCCCACAAAAGTAAGAATCAGCATTACCTTATTTGCTTTAATAATGTACCATCGGGTTGCTCCTTTTCAACTTGCCTAGTAAGAAGAAATTCTTAAAAATTCAGAAAATACAATCACCATTTAAGCATCAATTACCAAAGAAACCAAAGTGGGTTTGCTTATATTGAATGAATACCGGAATTGAATAACAGCATGTTGCTTGCTGCAAGATGGATGATCAGTAGGGATATCAGCAACCCTTCTTTCCCTTCCAAAAAGATAACAACTTTGGCGGTGTATATAAAGGGGCTCTGTCAATCAATAGTGTAAAATTTCGTTTAGCAAAAGTAGGTAGAAAAAAAAAAAAATTGTTGTTTGGAAACTCAAGAAAATTGTAGTTCCATTCAGGCCCATCCACTTTGCAGAAAATTCTAATTAAACAATTTAATAGCAGGAATTGAAAAAAAAAAAATCTACATTAACTGTTGAAAATTTATGAGAAAAGGAATAATATAGACAAGAAAAATTCTAACACGTTAAGAATACTTCTGCTTATGTACAACAGACAAATGTCCAGGGCTGAGGGGGGTGATTACAACATAAACAAAAAGGAAAAGTTAATAATATAAACTAGAAAAATTCCCAGGCATAATGCATGGAAAAGGCCAAAACAATTTGTAATTGCAAGTTGCAAACAACTGAAAATTGAGAAAAAGGACTACAGGTCTGTCAATAGCACTTTCGTGGGAAATGTTCCCACAAAATATTGATATGAGGCATACAAGTTGGACAGTTTGTTGTGAGATATACTATTAGCAGAAGTCATAAACACGAACCATGTAGCACTTCACCAGCCTTGAAAACATAAAGCCTCCATTTAACATCCGGTTTTCGTGCCTCTGGTGGTTCATTGAATAACAAAGTAACACCTGAAAAAGAAAATTGTTTGAGCTTACCCTAAAATGAAAGATAAACTCACCTAAAACTCAACAAGTGAGTTTCACCTCTGACTCGATTTGTTTCAGCTGCAAGCTTCCCCGATAGCTCAAATGAAGGTTTTTGCTGCACAAGTGTAAAAAACAATAGGAGTTAAATCACTCAGAATAACATTCGAATGACAATAGTAGCTTGTAGTTTGTTAGATCGTATTATATTTCCCTATTTTTTCTTGGATTGTAATGCAAGTTAAGATAGATTAATCAAGCACTGGGCACACAACTATGAATTCAATCAATATAGATATGTTATCATAATGTTTTAACACTAATAACTTAAATACTTGTTCTCTATTTTTTCCCCTTCCTCATTATTAAATCCCGTGTCTTTCAATTTTCCTTTTAAATGGTAAAGTCTCACTAACACAATTGTTAGTATTAGGAAAACCCTAAGTCTCACATCAACTAGTGATTAGTGAAGATAATCCTCACTTTTACAACCCAATTTTGTTTGAGCTATGCCTAAACTACCCTGTAAGATGGTATCATAATGAAGTTTGTTGAGCCTGATGAAGATCATGAGAAAGATCTTGGAAGACTTGAAAGATTTGATGAAGTCAAAAGGAAGATGATTTGTTGCTATAGTCCATAATGTGTCTCCATTAAGTATCATAGGTATAAGCACCTATCATTTCCTCAAGCATGAGTTTCTTCTTTCAAAAGGTAAAGAAAAACTATCATGAGAAAGATCTTGGAAGACTTGAAAGATTTGATGAAGTCAAAAGGAAAATGATCTGTTGCTATAGTCCATAATGTGTCTCCATTAAGTATCATAGGTATAAGCACCTATCATTTCCTCAAGCATGAGTTTCTTCTTTCAAAAAGTAAAGAAAAACTGCGTCAAGAATTTTAATATGTTAAAAGCATTAATATGTTAAGGAAGATTTTAATCTGATAAAATGTTTTTGATCGAGTTTTGGAAATCCATGGTTCGTAGTTTTAATTGATACATGATAGGTATTATCAAGTAAAACCTCTTGAAAAAAAATTTAGAGTTCTTTTAATCGATTAAATCATGTTTCTATAAGTTAAAACCTCTTTGGAAAATGTCCAGAGTTCTTTTAATCGATTAAATCACATTTTTATCAGTTAAAACGTCTCTAGAAAAATTGACAGAACCATTTTAATCGATTAAATCATTTTTTTATCAGTTAAATCAACTTAAACCTACTTCACTTAAAACTAACTTTAGTTATTTTAATTGATTAAATGACAAATTAACGGATTAAATGTATCAATATAATAAACAAATTCTCACTTTAATTTTAAAATATACTTTGCAAAATCAATCAAGCAATCTTTTGATAATTGTTCTAAGAAAGAAACGTGCTTTTTACTTTAGAAATCTTTGAAAACTATTCTTGAAGCTTTTTGTTCATCTTCTTGAAAGAACTCAACTTGTGATTGGATTGTTAATTTAGCATATTCATTTGATTATTATTGTTCTTCAAGCATCTTAATCTCTCATTCTGTCTTTTGTATTTTCGGTGTTTGGAAGTGTGGACCCTGATTAAGGCAACTGGAAATGTAGTTGTTGGTGAAGGTTTAAGAACTGGTTTGTAGTTCTTGGAGTAGATTGTGATTCTATTGTTGGTGTTTGTAATCAATTGAAAATTTGATTAGTGGAACTCAACTTAATTTGGTTGAGAACAGGATGTAGTCCTATGAATTGGGTGACCAATATAAATTCTGTTGTTTTTTCCCTTCTTTTCATTATATTCTTATATTCAAGATTGTGGTTCTTTGATTAAAAATAAGATTGATTTCAGTAAAATTTTGAAATTGATAATCTGAATTTAAAAGTTGTGAAAATCTTTTAGCATATCAATTCCTCCCCCCTCTCTTGATCTCAGCCTGTATTTCTAACAGAGGCTATCGTATCACCTACTATCGCGTATCAAACCAACACAAACAGTCTCATGTTCAAAATGTCTAGTAGTTGACCTGAGAAGTGTATTGGAGATCTCACATTAACAAGATATTGTCATATTACAATATTAAAGTGGAGACAATCCTCAGCTTACAAACTAGTTTTGTAAAGTTAAGTTAGACCTAAACCACTTTGTAAGAGTTATGGATAGCCTGGGATGCTTCACTCTAGCCCCCATAAAGGACAAGGACATCTTATAATATTATTGAAACTAGTAAAAATAACTGTGATATGTACTTCATATGGCATCTTTGTTTATGTTACAGTCATAACCTTTGTTAGAAGAGATTCTCTGACAAACATCTAATGAACAGCACAACTGAGCAAGTAAACACTGTTTTTGCATGCACACCATCTGACCCTACCAATTAACAAAAGAAGCCTCCAAAAGATTAGAGCAAAATGTAACAGGATGCAGCTTAACAATAAAGTAAAGGGGGGTAAGCCATACTACCCTAAACAAATGACAGTCTGAAAGGGGGCTTACTCTTCCTACCCCACCAACATAGAACGTAGAGAACTGCACAATATTGAAAAACAAGTTCCAAGAAAGAACATTGTTACCTTCTGTTTATCTTCCAAAGCATCCTCAGCAGCCTTCATTTTCCTAATAGAATCATTCTCATCATCCCTGCCCAAGCAGCAATTAGATTGTCATCATCAAAAGCTATACCAACTTGTCAGAGATTGCATAACTAATAACATCGCATCTGAAAGGTTCCAAACTTCTAAGGAGAGAGAAGCATCTAAAAGCAAATCACGAATGAGATCATACCTAGGCTAAGCGAGATTAAATACATGAGGTAGCTTATATAGGTACCATTAGTCATCCAATCAAAGATGGGCAAAGATGGAGGGAAGAATCGAAGAATGTTAAAAAATGAACAATTTAAGGACAAGAAGAAAAAAGCTAGAAAATATGGATCCAACTAGAGACATCAAATGATATTATATGACACATACATAGGAATATGCAAGTTTTAAAAATCATAGCTGTGGCAGAACTACAAAAAATGTATGAAGTCAATCTAGAATTAACATAAAAAAATTAAATCACAATTCTTCAGCTTGGTTATATGAATCATGTGTTGAATCAATTTTGTGCCTGAATCATACATGATCCGTTTGAATCACACACACAAATACTGTGATTCTTCTGCGTCGAGTCACCCGCAATAGGGTTGTTCTAATGGATGCTAAAAGATGTTATTTTTTCCTTAAAAAAAATTAGTTATGCCAGGGAATAGATTAACAATGAGTTAGGATTTGAGTACAATAGGAGAACCCAACCCAAAAAGGCTAGTCTATGAGTTAGTATGATCTTCACTTGCTTGCTGTTGTACCAGGTAAAGGGTTACAAGAAGCGAATATAACTTGGAGCTGTCCACTACAGTTATGACATGACACAATAAGACAAATATTCATAGAAATGCAACTAAAAGTACTTGAAGTATCCATGTAGTCTGTCATGGATAATTATCCAATACAGTTATGACAAAATAAAACTAATATTTGTAAGTATCCATCCTTCTCAAGATAAAAGCAGAATACTCTGCAGAACATTATCATTATTTTGAATTGTATATAAGGACTACCTTAATCACAAACAATTTGGGGGTTTGCTAGATATTTCACTTACTATCCAATCTGGACCATAGCCATACCCCACATTATTCATCATAGAATCATACCTTTCAATATCATTCCTATTTGTGACCATTAGTTAAGCTCCTAACCTCTTTGATTAATCTCCCCTGATTACAACCGTGCAGAACTTCTAGGATTTGATTCTTCCAATGGCATAAGGCACACCTCTCACAAATGACAAGATGTCCTCTCTCTTAACCTTGCTTACTATTTATATGCCTTATTTCTCTGACAAACTAACCTAAGTAATCAACTGCCTCAACAGACTAACTCATTGGTATCTATTATAATCCAACTCACTCTATCAAACAGTAACAATTATATCTATCTCTATAGTATTAACAAATTATAACATGTCTAAAGTCTGGGTGTCATTTGATTTCCAACTATTCTTCAAACCCAGAAACTTCATTTACGATAATTCATTATTGTTTATATACTTTGTCGTTTGGGTGTTCGTTCAGACAATGTTTTCAACATCCCAACATTGTGAATCACACACCATAACTAGATGATCAGCACAACACCACATGCATTGACTCTCACTTCTCCAAAGCCTTCTTCACTTCCATCTTTCCCATTTAACACACAGGATAAATTATTTCATCTCCATTGACTCACACCAAGATATTTTTTAAAAACAAAACACGTATTCCCAGATTCAAGTATGCAATTTTAATGGCTTGTATAAGGTTAAATGTTATCATCTCATTTCAATGCTCATACTAAGATATCCATTAAACTTCTTTTGAAAATTATCCCTTTCAGTTTTGGGCTTAGATTATGCATGTTCAACGAAATAGCTGTCACTTAGTAACCTTCCCCTATTATCATAGTTTGGTACTGTGAATATATACAAGAAAGATTTTTTTTTTTTTTTTTAATTTGAGAAAACTAAATTTGCAGCAGGGCATATTGAAGGGCAATAAAGAAGCTCAAAATGCTGCACTCCTATAAATAGATTAGGCTTAAATAAAACCAAAATCAACAATCCAACGTTATGGTCAACATCAACCAGCACGTTGATATTTGAATATGCAAGTCAATGTTGAAACAGCAGCTTACATTTGTTCAGCTCCTCTTGAATTTATCATCTGCAAAAGATAATATGTAATTCAGATAAGCATCAATTCTCAAAAATAATGAAACCATAACATGCAAAGAAGTTCAAATATGAATAAAGAGACCATAAAAATGGGAGAGAAGGGGAAGTGAAAAACTAAATGCCAAAAGTAAGGAATAATTAATTAATTAACATTTTAGGAACCAAAAGAGAGGCAGAACAGAATCAATATGCTATGACAGGAAAGTAAGACAGGAACTTTTAAGTGTCTCACCCATTCCAAATTCAGAAACAGAAGGCATGTAACATAAAACATACAAATTTTACCCGCTTAAGCCCAAAGCTAAACTCTATTAAGCTCCATTGACTTGACTTGATCCCCCTAGCACACCCTCTAATTCAAATAGACTTCTAATTTGTTGTCAACACATAATCTAACAGAATCAGAGCTTTCACAACTTTTACAGTTACCTTAATCACATAACTAGAGTACAAAGCATCATTATAATAACAGCATTGATGTCCTTTCTCGGTTAAAACATTTCCGTTGTATCAACATTTAACTCAAAGCCACCCTCGAAGAATGATCAAGTACTTTCTAAGATCGTCAAAGCCACCCTCGAAGAATGATCAAAGTACTTTCTAAGATCGTCAAAGCCACCTTAACTAAAATTCCAACCTCATCCTAACTCAACTTTCACCCTCATCCTTAAAGTCTCACAATTACATAAACACGTTGTTTGCCAAACACTCATACATCAGAAGAAGAAGCTTCACATTTTCTTAAATTAACTTACCTCCAAAACTATACATTACACAAATTCAATCATCATCTAGTAATACCCGAATTTCCACCCAATTCATTCAATAAATCCCCGTTCTAGCAAAAGTCACTACCAACAATCAGCAGAATTCAGACCACATATATAAAACAATAAACGAAATAATCTCAAAAGCATATCCCAAACCTTATGTTGCATGGGTATGGTACTGGTAGGGTACGGAATATAGCATTTTCAAAGAATTTAGAGTCTGGGTTTTGTATATATATATATAATTGCAATAATTGATATGAACTAGGGTTGGACATCACCGGACACCTCATCACGAGGTTTTGTATTTGCGGCGGAAGCGTGACGATGCGAAGGAGATTGAGACCTATGTTGGGCCCTCCCATTGTGGTCACGCTCCGGCGATCTTTCATGCCTCGACCGCGACAATCGGCTAATCCTTCCAACGCCGTCTTCGTTCTTCATTCTCTTTTCCGATTTGTTACTCCTTCCGCTACCCTCCTCGTCCGTTCTCTTTTCCCTCCGCTCAACTCCATCCATCTCCGAACCTATCCCTCTGCTGTTACTGCCATGATAATTCCTGTCACTCTCGTGAGGCTCACGGTGGCGTTCGGATTGAGTTCTCTTCAACCGCTTCGTTCGTGGAGACGGAGAGCGTGAGTGAGTTGAACCCAGCGTACCGGAACCGGTCTGTACTGGCTTGGCCCCGCTGCGGCCGGAACACTTGTGCTTATCCCGCGGCGGGGGAGAGACGCTGCGGTGGTTCCGGTGATGACGAGAGGGGGGAGAGTGGTCGCTGGAGGAGTGACGAGCCATGTTGTGATAGTGGCCCTTTATGGAATTGAAAGTTCCAGAACTCTGACTAAGCTACTAACACAACAATAGTAACCATTGCTTGTTATTGTTCTGTGATCGTCATTCAGATGCTGTACTGTGTGGGACGTTGGGAACTTTGGTGGTTTAGGGTTTATCTATTTCAGGTCACTGAACTTATTCGTTTTTCTTTTTTGAAGTAAATTTTCCTTTCTACAGTGTGGTGCCATTTTTTTTTAAACTAATATTTTAGCATAGAATAAATATTATTAAATGCATAATAAATAATAATCCACCTTAAAATGTTGAAACATTACCAAATATTTTTAATAAAGATCATATTTAAGAAGGCGAATTAACAATTTTCTAAACTTTCAAGTAGATTAAGATACTTATGAGTATCTGGAACACTTGTCTGAAAATTTTGAATGTCTTGGATAATTCATGTTTACATTATTTCCAATTTTTAGAGTTAGTATGTACATTAAAGTCTCGCAAATTCGGAGGTGGATTATCTTGCAAGGAAGATAGTTGAGCTCATTACTTTATCTTTTGGGTTTTCGATAGATGTATTAAATGCGGGGATTTTGTAATCATTTCCGTTTGATAGACGTTTTTTTTAAGGAATTTCAAGTGACATTTTTGCTTTAGCTCTTAGTTCATTTTAAATATCCTTTACCTATTTGTTTTGTATTTTGAGCCTTATAAAATTTGAGACTAGTTTTTTTTTTTTTTTTTTCAGCTTTTTTTTCTAAGTTTTTTTTTTCTTTTGAGTTGATCTTTTCTTATTTGTTGAGCTCTTTTGAATAGTATTGTCTTACCGAAGTACATTCGATTGGTGGTACTTTCGTTGATACTAAGGACTCACAAAATGTCTCATCTTTAGAAAGGGTAATTGTTTGTATCAGTACCTCAGAAGTGGAAAGGTAGGAAATCAAAGAATGTGGAATTAGGAAGTTCGAGCAATGTTGTTAAACCTAAGTACAAAGATAGGTTTCCCTATTTTTTATCCTAAATATTATTGGGTGCTTAATAAAGTACACCATTATGCCTCCAATTTACTTTTGCCTCATTTATAGAGGAGTTTTCTAAATCTTTTATATCTACGAGCCGACTTACACCTATCTGATGGTACTTACCCCTTATTACGCTGATTATGGGGTTTATATAAAGCCTTTGTTGATGGGAAGGATTTTATGTCTATTTATGAGTATTTATTCAAGGAATGGGAGATTTTATTGCCTTTTATCAATTTCGAGTGTCACATGTTGACCATTCTCCGAGTAGCCCCGAGCAATTGTGTCCTAATAGCTAGGCATTTTTGAAAGTGTTTCAAATTTTGTGCTTCTTTCTTGGCATAAAAGCGTTAGTGAACATATTCATGTACTTCTACCAATTGAAGTATGGTTTAGAGATGGGATGGGTTTTCCTAAATGGGTCTTAGTAGGACATATTGTTTTCTATATATACTCAGTCATTTAATAATTTCAAGACTCATTTTTTTTTATTAAGACTCTCTTTTTTTTTAGTGTAACTCTAGTGATCAATCATGTTGACTATTTGTAACCCAAAACTATAACAGAAAAACGGTTTTAGACTAACAGATTTCTGGTTCGGTACTAAAAACAAAACTAGGCACCATTAAATACTATCTCAGTTGATGTAAATGTGTGTGAAAAAAATAATAAAAGTTTTTCTGAGTACTTATTTTCTTATCTTCTAAAAGGATGCTCATTGGTGTTATTCGATTATGTACAAAACATGCTAATAAAACGAGAACATGATTAGAATAAGAAAAATATGTGTCACTGATTCAAACAGAAGAAAAGGAAACGTAGATTTGTGTCGATTAGTGAAGCAGAGAGGAGTTTATCGATGTAAAGAGAAAGCAGAAGAAGAATCAGTGAGGAAGAGAGGAGAAAAGCTGAGAAGATAAGATTGAGGGAGTGAGAAATGAATGTTAGCAGGTGATAGGTGAAAGCATCAGTAGATATTTCTTCGTGAGTTGGGTTGAAGCTACAGTGGGCAGCCCAACAAATCAAAGTCTTTATTTCATCATCCAGATAGTTCTTTGCATTTCCCGCTTTACTGAACTACTCCTGTGAAGTTCAAGTCTCAAGCTAACCACTTGTTGTCTACTGAGGAAAAATTGATTATATATACTCTAACAAACTTACCACGTATGATTAGTTGTAAAGATTTGTTGTTCATCCCTTATGTTCAGGATCAAGTAGCCCATTATGTTGGAAAGGATCATTTGATGTGATTTTTGGCCGAGTGTTATTGTTTTGTATCACTTGTGATCGTGTTTATCTCATTATGGTTGTTTTTTCTTTTACAGAAGTGTAACTAGAGCAAGGTTCAAGAAAAAAGGAATCTTGAGAGTGTAACTACATGTTATACTCATGGCTGGTGGAAATTTGATACCGGAAAACCTACCTATATTTGATGGGAAAAGTTATGATGACTGGTGTGTAAAGATGGAGGCAATTCTTGGCTTCCAAGAAATTGATGAGATTGTAAAGGTGGGTTTCAAAGAACCACCCAAGAATGCAGATGAAGAGACCAAGAAAACGTATAAGGAGATGAAGAAACTAGATTGCAAAGTCGGGATGTTATTGCATCAATGTGTAGCAGCAAACATTTTTTAGAAAATCTCCAAGGCAGGAACAACAAAGGAGACTTGGGAGATTTTTGCAAAATGGGTATGAAAATTCTGGGAAGATGAAAAAGGTGAAGCTACAGTCCTTAAGGAGACAATATGAACTCCTTGCCATGAATGAGAAGGAGACAGTGGCTGAATATTTTGGGAGGTTACAAGTGATTACTAATGCCATGAGGACATGTGATGAGAGCATATAAGACAGCAAGATTGTGGAGAAGGTGTTAAGGACCCTAACCCCACAGTTTGACCACATTGTGGTGCCCATAGAGGAGTCAAAAGATATTGATGAGATGACCGTGGAGGAACTGCAGAATTCACTCGAAGCACATGAACAAAGAGTGAATGAAAGGAAGAATGGTGAGAAGGCAGTAGAGAAAGCATTACAGGTCAAAGTGAGCCACGGAGGAAGAGGTAGAAATGGCTAGAGAGGAAGAGGCAGAGGAAGGTCCAGAGGAAGATCTGGAGGCAGAAATGGTGGCAGAAATAGTGATGCAGTGACTCAAGACAAATCTGGTAAAACTGGGTCTAGAGGCAGAGGTGAGAATCAGAATAGAGGAAGAGGAAAAAAGTTTTATGACAAGTGAAAGATACAATATTATAACTACAACAAGTATGGGCATTATTCCTATGAATGCTGGCAGGAAGACACTTCAAAGAATGGGTAGAAAGAAGAAGCAAACATGGCATAAGAGAAAGGTGGTGAATCTGATTATTACAAAGTATTGTTAATGGCCACAACAGACAACGAGGAGGACAATATGGTTTGGTATTTGGACACAGAATGTTCCAATCATATGACTGGAAACAAAAACTGGTTGATTGATCTTAATCCATGTGTGAAGAACAATGTAAAATTTGCAGATGACAATTCCATTTTAGCAGAGGGAATTGAAAGGGTGATGATTACGAGAAAGGATGGAAAAGTGGCCTATATGAATGATGTTCTATATGTTCCAGGCATGAAGAATAACCTACTCAGTCTGGGACAACTATTGGAGAAGGACTTTACCATGAACTTGCAACAAAAATTTATTGAGATATTTGATTCACAACAGAGGTTAGTGATCAAGGCTCCATTATCCAAAAATAGAACATTCAAGGTGAAACTAAATACTATTGAAATTCAGTGCCTATCTGCTACTAGTGTGGAGGAAGAGAGTTGGTTATGGCACTATAAATACGGTCATTTAAATTTTAAGAGCCTAAATCAACTCAGCAGTAGAAAGATGGTGAGTGGATTGCCATAGATCAAGCTACCAGCCAAGGTTTGTGAAGAATGTGTGATTGGAAAATAACCTAGAAAGGTTTTTAAGGCCACTACACCAAAAAGAGCCAAGAAAATATTGGAGGTTGTGTACTCGGATGTTTGTGGCCCCTTAGATACACCTACACTAGGAGGAAATAGATATTTTCTCACCTTTGTGGATGAATTTTCAAGAAAAATCTAGATCTATCTACTGAAAGAAAAGGGAGATGTATTTTCTGCTTTTGTGAAGTTTTGTGCAATAGTTGAGAGGCAATCTGAGAAGAAGGTGAAAGTTCTCAGAACAGATGGAGGTAGAGAGTATAGGTCCAAGGAGTTTGGAAATTTCTATGAAGAGAAAGGAATAATGCATGAGGTGACTGCACCATATACACCCCAACACAATGAGTTGGATGAGAGGAGAAATAGGACATTGGTTGATATGACAAGATGTATGATGAAAGGAAATAATTTGCCACATTGTTATTGGGGAGAGGCAGTTACTACTAATGCCTACATACTCAACAGATGCCTTATGAAGAGAATGGAGACAATAACACTAGAAGAGATATGGTCAGGTGTTAAGCCATCCGTGCAACATTTAAAGGTATTTGGATCTATCTGCCACAGACACATTCTAGATGAAAGAAGGAAGAAATTGGATGATAAAAGTGAGCCCTTAATCCTGATAGGATATCACCCAACAAGAGCCTACAAGTTATATGATCCAGAGAAGAAGCAAGTAGTAATCAGCAAAGATGTTATTGTTGATGAGTCAGTCTCGTGGAGTTGGGAGGAAGATAGTGACCCGGTGACACATCTTCCATGTATTATAGAAGAAAAAATTGAAGCCCCAATTGTTGTTCCAGAAAGCAGTAGAACCCAAAGAAGAAGATTTCCCTCCACCAGATTTGTTGGTTATGAGGTGTTTGATGATAATATGATTATAGCCACGGGTGATTTGGCACACCAAGCACTAATGGCAGATACAGAGCCTATTACATGGAGAGAGGCGCTGAAGATCAGAAAATGGAAGGATGCTATGGTGGAGGAGCTAGAGGCAATTGAGAAGAATAGAACTTGGGAGTTGGTTGACTTACCATAGGATAAAGTGCCTATAGATGTGAAATGGGTCTTCAAACTAAAGTTAAAACCAGATGGGTATGTGACCAAATACAAGGCTAGGTTGGTGGCTAAAGGGTTTTTACAACAACGAGGAATTGATTATACAGAGGTTTTTGCCCCTGTAGCTAGGATGGAGACGGTGTGATTGGTTACAGTAGTGGCAAGTTCCAAAGGCTGGAAGATGATTCAGATGGATGTGAAGTCAGCTTTCCTTAATGGTCCACTAGAAGAAGAGGTGTACATTGTACAACCACCTGATTTTGAGAAGGAAGGAAGAAAGCATTTAGTATATAGGCTGAGAAAGGCTCTGTATGGGCTCAAGCAAGCCCCTAGAGCCTGGAACAAACTAATTGATGCAGTATTGGCTAAATTGGGATTCATGAAGTGCACAGTTGAGTTTGGAGTGTATGTGAAGAGCACAAGTCATGCAAACATACTCATTGTATGCTTGTATGTCGATGACCTGATTGTTACAGGAAATGTGGAGGCAGAAATTGAGGAATTTAAAAGTAGAATGAAGACTGAATTCAAGATGACTGATCTAGGAACACTAAACTATTTTCTTGGACTTGAGTTCATGCACATAAACAGAGGGGTGTTTCTACATCAGAAGAGGTATGCATAGGAGGTTCTGAAAAGATTTAGAATGGATGAATGTAATGAAGCAACAGTTCCAATATTACCTGGGTTGAAACTGACAGAAGAAAAGGAGGTTGAGGTTATGGATGGAACCCTGTATAAGCATATTGTTGGCTCATTAAGGTTCATTTGTAATAGTAGGCCAGATTTGAGTTTCGGATTTGGTTTGATAAATAGGTTTATGCATGACCCGAGAACCCCCCACATGGTTGCTGTCAAGCACATATTGAGGTATCTAAAGGGTACTATAGATTGGGGAATATTTTTTCCAAAAGAGGATGAACAGAATGAAGCAATACTGGAGGCATTCTCTGACTCAGATTGGTGTGGAGACAAGGTTGAAAGGAGAAACACCTATGGGTACTTGTTCAGATACTTAGATGCACCAATTTCTTGGTGCTCTAAGAAACAGAAGGTGGTAGCTTTGTCTTCGTGTGAGGCTGAATACATAGTTGTTTCAGAAGCAGCTTGTTAGAGTTTATGGCTAGAAGGAATTCTAAAGGAGCTGAAGCTGGGTTACAGGAAACCAGTTGAACTCAACATTGACAAAAAATTAGCAATTAATTTGTCTAAGAATCCTACATTACACAAAAGGAGCAAGCACATTGATACGAAGTTTCATTTCCTTCGTGATCAAGTGAGCAAGGAGAAGTTGACACTAGTCTATTGCAACACAAAAGAACAAACAACGGACATCTTTACCAAACCGCTTAAGCAAGCACGGTTTGACAAGCTTAAGGAGAATTGAGGATGACTAGACTAGGGTTTTGGCTTAAGGGGGGTGTTGACTATTTGTAACCCAAAATTGTAACAAGAAAACGGTTTTAGACTAACAGATTTCTGGTTATGTACTAGAAACAAAACTAGGCCCCATTAAATACTATCTCAGTTCATGTAAATGTGTGTGAAAAAAATAATAAATTTTTTTTTAGTACTTATCATCTTATCTTCTAAAAGGATGCTCATTGGTGTTATTCGATTATGTACAAAACCTGCTAATAAAACGAGAACGTGATTAGAATAAGAAAAATATGTGTCACTGATTCAAACAGAAGAAAAGGAAATGTAGATTTGTGTCGATTAGTGAAGCAGAGAGGAGTTTATCGATGTAAAGAGAAAGCAGAAGAAGAATCAGTGAGGAAGAGAGGAGAAAAGCTGAGAAGATAAGATTGAGGGAGTGAGAAATGAATGTTAGCAGGTGATAGGTAAAAAGCATCAGTAGATATTTCTTCGTGAGTTGGGTTGAAGCTACAGTGGGCAGCCCAACAAATCAAAGTCTTTATTTCATCATCCAGATAGTTCTTTTCATTTCCCGCTTTACTGAACTACTCCTGTGAAGTTCAAGTCTCAAGCTAACCACTTGTTGTCTACTGAGGAAAAATTGATTATATATACTCTAACAAACTTACCACGTATGATTAGTTGTAAAGATTTGTTGTCCATCCCTTATGTTCAGGATCAAGTAGCCCATTATGTTGGAAAGGATCATTTGATGTGATTTTTGGCTGAGTGTTGTTGTTTTGTATCACTTGTGATCGTGTTTATCTCATTATGGTTGTTTTTTCTTTTACAGAAGTAATGAGGAGTTCTTTCTATTATAAGAAGATCCGCGCCAAGCTCAGCGTTGCTCCTTTGGATGTGGCTACTAAACTGATAGGTTTCAAGGGACAAACGAGTAAGCCTGCTCCAAGACCAACCAAGAAGACGAAGGTTGGTGCTACTGCTATTGCCCCTCGCTTAGATGTTCCATTTATTATTAATGTATTTGAGGAATGGACAAGCTCAGGGGCCCACCCATGCACAGGTTCCTCCATCTCTCACCACTTTCCCTCTATCAATAACCTTGATTCCCCAATGAGGGATTTCCTATCATTACAAAGAGATGGCCCCCTCGACTGGGTTAACCGTGTGTCAACAAGTGCTTGAGGATTGAACCCGTTATGGAACGTGAAACTATCTGCTAGTAATGTCAAGATGGATAATGAATTTCTTACCTCTTTTGACGAAAATTTGTTAAAGGTCGTTGGGTTTTATGGGTGCTTAGATTTAGCTGAGGTGATGGTTGTAAGGATCATGGCTATATGTCATAAGTGGAAAGGTTTGGTGAAGGATAATTTTGAAGGGGGAGGCATGGTTGCAAAATTGGAGCAACAAAGGGTTTTTTGCAAAGAAAATTAGATTATCATGTAAATGCATCACCCGAGAAGAGTAAACAAAATATCGAACTTGTTGATCGTGTGTTGAACATGGAATGAGCTTTAAAGGAAATTGAAGCCCATAAAAAGTGTTAATGAGAGAACACCAGCTTGGAGAAGGTCGAGCTAAAGATGAAACTGACCGAGAGTGAGAAAAGCAAAGAGGAGGTTGTGGTGAGGCTAGGGTTGAAATTATACGCAATGGAGACATAATATTTAAGCGTGTATGAGGAGGGATTTTAGAAGGTTGTGTCTCAAGTGGCAATGTTTTGTCCTAATGTAGATATTTCTAGTTTTGATATAGAGAAAGAGGTAAGAGATGGGAAACTAGTTTCTGAGTAGTGCGTTTGTAATTATGATTTGGAATTTAGGAACAATGTTTTGCATTTATAACTCGACACACTTTTTGCATGTGTAACCCGATACACTTATATGCCATTGGACATTTGTTTATGCCTGCGACATTATCTATTCGAAAAAAAAATGATAATAGCAAAATATTTGAATGTGATCATAACAGAAAACATTGAAATTACTCAAGAAAACAAAATTCATAATTTTGATAAAAATAAAAAATGACTTCAATAGAAGTGATGATTAACTATTTTTTTATTCTCAGCCAGATAGGTATCTCGTTACTATTGTGTCTCGGTTAGATAAACAGTTTGTCCTCGTAAAGCTCTGCCTCTTCGTTTACTCAGAACAAGCAAAATGTCATTAGATATAACGTAGAACAATTCTCCTTAATAGAATAATACTTAATGTGACTATCGATGAATGTGTTATTGTCATTATTTATATTATATTATCATAATGGATGTAACATTTATAAAGAAAGATGGTCTCATTATCATATAAATTGGTCTTCAGTAAGACGACTTTTCATCATGAATGTTTAATGAATGTCATACAACTCGATTTTGAATAAGACAATTTATTATCATTATTGATGTAATGAATGTCATTCAGGTCAATAGTAAATAAAATGGTTTATTGTTATCATGGATGCAAATGAATGTAATACAACTCAATCTTAAATAAGACGATTTATTGTCATGGATTCGAATAAATGTCATACAACTAGATCTTAAATAAGACTATTAATTATCATGGATGCGAATGAATGTCATACAACTCGATCTCAAATAAGACGACTTATTGTTGTCATGGATGTAATGAATGTCATACAAATCAATCTTAAATAAGATAATTTATCTTATGCAGATACTTATAATTGTTCTTCAATAAGATGATTCTACCTTAATGGGTAGGTTGGTGTCGCCGCTTCAGTTATAGTAAGGCTTTAATTAAGTGGCTTTCCATGTCTAAGGTATTAAGGAACCAAAAAAGTGCTCTAACTTGTATTCACCATTATTTAAGGGTTAAAAAAAATCAAAACAGCCTGTCCCAATTGGGTGCCAATTTTCCTTCATTTTTATTTCATCGAGCTTCTTTGACTTTTTTCCACACTAGATCACCTTTGTGGAATTCTTGATATCAGACTTTAAATTATATCTCCTCATGGCTCTTATTTAGGTTGTTGCTTCAACTTTGGTTATATCTCGTACCTCATGAATTAAATCAAGCTCATTGTGAAGCTTTTCTTCAATTTTTTTTTCCATTGAATATTTGTCATCTCCAAGATTCCTCTATAACTTCAACGGGTATCATAGCCTTGGTACCATACATGAGTCTGAAAGGCGTTTTCTTGTGTGGATGATTGGGGAGTACATTGGTATGTTAAGTATGTGGAGTCTGAAAGGTTATTAGGTTTGACCCACTTATTCTTTTATTATAAATACTCATGCAATTGTAAACTTAATTAAGAAAATGAGAACTACCATCTAGTGCAACTATGAACGTAGTTCATTTTGACTGAACTAGTAAATTTCTTGTATTCTTGTTATTTATTTTCATCTTGTAGTGCATTTGTGTTTTCCCAATAACTAGTATTAGAAGCCTAAGGTTTCACGCGAGTGAAAGCAATGACAGAAGACGAGAAAGTGAAGATTGACAAGTTTGATGGAAGCAATTTCAGATTTTAGAAAATGCAGATTGAATATTATGTGTATCAAAAAAAGTTGCACCAGTCTTTGTCCGAGAATAACCAAAAATGATGTCTTAAGTAGATTGGAAGTTGCTAGATTGACAGGCGTTAGACGTTGTCAAATTAATATTGGTGAATAATGTTGCCTACAACATTAATAAGAAGACGACATATTGTTTGATAAAGACATTATCAAACATGTACGAGAAGTCATTAGCATCATACAAGGTATTCTTAATTCGTCAGTTACTTAATACGAAGATGTGAGAAGATGCTAGTGTTATAGATCATGTGAATGAATTTAATTCCTTATTATTAAGGTTAGTGTCAGTGGATATTAAATTTCATGATGAAGTACAAACCCTGTTGTTGCTATCTTCGTTGTCTAATAGTTAGTCAGGAACTATCATGGTAATAGTCAGTATATTTAGGACTGCGAAATTAACCTTTGAAGGAATGACAAATAAAGGGTGTAAGTTTTTCTCATTTGAAAGTATTTGGTTGTGTTTCTTATGTTTATGTTAAATATGTTGATAGGAAGAAACTTGATCTGAAAATAAGAAAGTGAATTTTTATTGGTTATGGAGTAGATGATATGGATATCGCTTTTGGGATTATTAAAACAAAAAGATCATTCGAAGCAGAGATGTTACATTTAATAAAAATACAGTGTACAAGGACAAACTTGAGACAAAAACTGAAGATGAAAAGAAGCCAACAAAGAAGGAAAAGATAGTGTTAAAGGACATTACAGAAAACAATTTTGCCAGAAAAGGTAGGAGCTCAACAGATAACACTGTTGAAGAGACCACACTTTTATCACCTCAATAGTTGAAGTGAGGAGATTTAGCTAAGTTATTAGGTCTTCTCACAAATTTTCTCATTTAGCAAATTACTTATTGTTGATTGACGATGGATAACCTTTGTGTTATCATGAGGCATTATAGATGGATGATACAACTCAAGTGAAAGTTAGTCATGCAGGAGGAGATGAACTCACTTGAGAAAAATAAAACTATGTTCGATTGACCTAACAACAGGAAATAGGGCACTACATAACAAGTGGTTGTTGAGAATCGAGGAAGAACATGATGACAACAAGAGATACAAGACAAGGTTAGTGGTGAAAGGCTTTCAACATAAAAGAGATAATGACTATAATGAGATTTTTTTTTTCTCCTGTAGTTAAAATGACTACCATTAGACTTGTATTGAGTATTGTGGTTGTAAAGGATTTACATCTAGAGTAACTAAATGTTAAGAAGTGTTCTTACATTGTGACCTTGATGAGAACATTTACATGATGCAATCAGAGGGTTTCCAAGTGGTAGGGAAAGAGAACTTAATTTGCAAGTTGACCAAGAGTTTGTATTGGTTGAAGCAAGCACCAAGATAATGGTACTTAAAGTTTGATAGTTTATGAGTAGGAAATGGTACAAGAAGCGTGTCATGGTTCAGTGTCGTTATATGAAAAATTTTGGTACATCTTATATCATATTACTATTGTATGTGAATGACATGTTAGTTGCAAGTTCTAATATGAATGAAATTAATATATTAAAGACACAATTATCTGAAAAGTTTGAGATAAAGGATTTGGGTATTGCAAAGAAGATTTTAGGCATGAATATCAGTAGGAACAAATTTAAAGGTTCCCTAATATTATCTCAAGAGAAGTATATTGGGAAAGTAAGAAAGAAATTCACTATGCAAGATACCAAAATCATAAATACACTTTTGGGAATCCACTTTAATCTCGTTAAAGAGCAGTCGCCTAAGATAGATGAAGACGAGATAGCAATGTCTAAGGATCCTTATACATCTGCAATTGACAACTTAATGTATGCAATAATATGCACTAGACTAGACATTTCTCATGTAAAGGGAGTTGTTAGTAGTTTTATGTCTAATCTAGAAAGGAAACATTGAGAAGTTGTCAAGTGGTTGTTACGCTACTTGAAATGTATTTCTAAAACTGCATTATGTTTCGAAAGAAATGATATCATTTTGGAAGGATATTCTGATATAGATTTGGGAGGTTGTTTAAACACAAGGAAGAGTACTATAAGATTTATTTTCATAGTAAGTGGCACAACAATTAGTTGGATGTCTCGACTTCAAAAAAGTGTTGTGCTTTCAACCATAAAAGTAAAGTACATGGCTATTTTGGAAGCCAATAAGGAAATGGTTAGTTGAAGATTTTTTTGAGGAGATAAGCAAGAAATAATGTGATAGTGTTCTTTATAGAGATAGTTAGAGTGTCGTTTATATTGCGAAGAATCCTATTTTTCATACAAAAATAAAGCACATCCATTTGAGATATCACTTTATTAAAAAAACTAATAAGTAATGATACTTTGTTTTTGGAGAAGATCCCTAGGTCAAAGAATCATGCAGATATGTTGACCAAGGTGGTTATTACTGAGAAATTGAAGTTTTTCATAACTTCAATTGGCCTTCATGGTTAATTGTTGAGAAGGGATTGCATTAGTTTAGGGGTTTTATAACTTTGAGGTTTACTAGATTTACTTTAGAGTGTACTTGATGTGATCAACCTTCAATTGAGAGATTGTTAAGTATGTGAAGTTTCAAGGATTATTGGGTCTGACTCACTTATTCTTTTATTATAAATACTCATGTAATTGTAAACCTAATTAAACAAATGAGAACTTTCATCTAGTGCAGTCGTGAACGTAGGTCATTTTGATTTAACATTGAAAATTTATTGTATTTTTGTTATTTACTTTCGCATTGTAGTGCATTTGTGTTCCCCCAACATGGTAGCCCCATAATATTTCGAGTATTTCCATGGGTCATAGCCCTTTTGGCTATCTGAGCGTTTTCTTTAGCTTGTTAAGGATAATCATATTGGCTGCTTCGGCATGGTGTTTGTTTGTGGGTGCTCAACCAATGTTGTTTTGTGCTTAATACCGAGTTGTTGTAAGAACTACTCAAATCCTTTGTCGATGAACTATCTTCCATTATCTGTTATTATGGTGTGCGTGAGGCCATGTCGGCATATTATGTTTTTTCATGTAAATTTCTATACTTGTTGTGTTGTTATTGTTGCTAGTGACTCAACTTTGATCTATTTTGTGAATTAATCTATGGCGACTGTGAGGAACTTGACTTGTCCTTTGGCTATGGAGAAAGGTCTGAGAATGTCCATTTCCCATGTCATGAAGGGTTAGGGTGTAGTGATATTGTGTAGTTCTTTTAGTGTAGATACATATAAGGAGTTGTGTTGTTGGCATGCTTCACTCCTTTGAATGAATACATTGGCATCTTTTCTCATGGTGGGTCAGTAATAACCTGCTCTGAGTACTTGCGCAACCATTGTCCTAGTTCCCAAGTGTAGCCCACATATTTCTACCATAACATATTGTGTTTGGTCTTCATCCAAACACTTTAGAAGTGCGGTCGAGTATCCTCTCTTTAAGAGTTCACCATTATATATTATATATTGAGCAGACACTCTTTTTTTAGGCCATTTGTTTGTTTTTAGTAATAGGTCTTGTGTCAAGTATTGTATAATTAATGTCATTCAAGTTGGTCAATTTGTGTCAGTGTGGAAAACTTCGTAAGAGTCCAACTTGGAGTGGTGAAGGTATATTGTATGAATGTCCTATGTTGTTTGAACTTCTTAGTATTGACTAATTTGGATAATATGCTGGCTCGTTCATTTTGTTCTCCAAGCACATGATTGATCTTTTTTTTTTCAAAATTATTTAGCAGATTTTTGGCTATGTGAATATTTTTGCATGATGAGCTCTTTAGTTTGGAAATCTCCCAATATTTGCTCAGTGATGAGCTTTGAGTCGTTTTGATAACATAAATAGTTACCTTTCATCTCTTTAGCAAGTCTTAACTCGATAATAAGGGCCTTATACTTGACTTGGTTATTAGAATTTAGGAATTCAAATCGTAAGGTTTGTTCCAACACGATGTCATTGGGTCCTTTGAGTAATATCCCAATTTTGTTTCCTTTTTTGTTATATGAGTTATCCACACTAAGGGTTCACAGTTCGTATTTTTTTCCAAGTGGCAATAATTTTAGTAGGAAATCTATTAAGAATTGTGCTTTCATTAGTAATCGACTTTTGAATTGTAAATCAAACTCAAAGAGTTCAATTTTGTTATCATTCGCTCAACCATTTCAGGTTTCCAGAGTATTTCTTTAATTGGTAATCAGTTTTGATTGTGGCACTGAAGCTTTAAAAGTATGGCTACAATCTTCTTGTGTTTACTAACATCAGTACTAATTTTTCTATAGTGGAGTATTGTCATTCTATTGCTTCTAGAACTTGGCTGATGAAGTAGACTAGAGTTTGTTGTTAATTGTTGTAATGTACAAGCACCAAGTTTACGGTTGACTTTATAACTACCATGTAAAGAAAAAGAGTGGAACTCAATGGAAGGCTTGTCAGAGCTGATAAGGATGCAAAATCCTTCTTGATAACTTGGAACATAGATTCACATTTTTCTACCTAAACAAATTTTTTGGAGTTTCTCACCAATTTGAACAAAGATTTAGCTTTTTTGGCTAGCTTTGGCAATAATCCGACTAATGTTGTAGGTTTTTCATTCAGTTGTACATCTTTTATGTTCCAACGACTTTGCATGTCGAGTATAGCATTACACTTGTCTGGATTTGCTTCAATGCCACATTAAATGATCATGAATCATAGGAACTTGTCTCCTCCCACACCAAATATGCATTTCTCTGGGTTGAGACGCATATTGTATCTTCAAATCTCATTGAAAATTCTTCGTAGATGAGTGGGGTGATGAACTTGGTGTTTTTACTTTACCATGATGTCATCCACGTATACTTTCACAATGTATCTGATAATTTTTTTTAATATGCAATCCATTAGTCACTGGTAAGTGGCCTTGCATTTTTTAATCTGAAGGACATGATTTTGTAATAGTAGTTCGCACCTTCCGTGGTGAAAGTTGTTTTCTTTGTCAGGTGAGTACATTCTTATTTTATTATACCCTAAGTAGGCATCTAGGAAACTTAGGATGTTTTGGTCAGATGTGTTGTTGACCAGGCAGTCGATGCTTGGTTATGGGTATGAGTCTTTTGGACATACTTTATTTAGATTTGTGTAGTCAGTACACATTCTCCATTTTTAATTTGGTTTTTTTACTAAAACTACATTGGCTAGTCATGTAATGTATGGTACTTCTCGGATGATGTCAGCTTGCAAAAGCTTGTCGACTTCTTGATCTACAACTTGTCTTCTCTTGTCTCTAACTTACGTTTTCATTGAGCTACAGGTTTTGCTTCAGGTAAGACTGATAATTTATGTGAGATTATGTTAGAATAGTACCTGGCATGTCGGTTGCACACCATGCAAATAAGTCAACATTTTTAAGTAAGACCTCTTTGATGTGTTTACGAGTAGTTGTCTCGGTCGTGTGGCCGACGTGTGTGACTTGGGATGTGTCCTTCCCGAGTTGTAAGTTTGATATATCTTCACCAAAAGTAGGCTAATTTCCATCTACTTCTATTTGAGGGTAGAGATTTACTCATTCTATAATGTGTACTTGTGTGTCGCCTCTGAACTCTTGCAACATTGAGTATGGTTCCACCTTGAGGCATTTGGTGTAGCATGCTTAGACTTCCTTTGACTCTGATTTTACTATTATTTTGGACCTTTTGTCTGCTACCGAGAACTTCATCACCATATGTGGGGTTAAGACAATCGCCTTAACTGATTAATGTTCGTCTACCGATTATCAAATTATGAGGTGTCAACCTTCACTAATATTTATCATACCAAGATAATGCGTTGAGGTATGGTTCCGAAGGTAGTCAACAAATCTATGTATCCTTAGCATGAACTTACTCCCCTACGAAGCCGAACAAAGGATCTTGATATTGACATATCAAGTCGTGTGATATTCCTAATTTAAGGAATGTCGATCAATACAACACTTCAATTGAACCATCTTAATCAATTAAGGTTTTTCTTAATTTGCAATTGGCTATTGTGACTATGATGAATATTGGGTCGTCTTGGACTGGATCATATCTCTCGTAATCTTCATTTAAGAAAATGATGTTGGGGAAATTTGGTATTGGAGGGCTAATTTGAACATGCTATGCAATGTGTATGTGTCTCTTACATGTAGAACTTGTCGGTCCTCCTCTGCAAAGCCCCTTGTAATGGTGTTTATTACTTTTTGCAGTTCCGAGGTGGTTTCTGGAGGATAGGGTTGAGCTGGGAGTTGGTTATTGTTGTAGTCTTGTTGTTGGTAATATCCTCGCCCAAAATCGTGGTATCCACATCCTCAGCCTCGATAACCTCTAAGACTCCTTGTGTTGTGTGTCCAGGCATATTGGGTAAATTTCTCCGATTAAATTATATCTTCTATGATATCTCGTAGGTTCGAGCAATCTTCTATGTTATGGCCATAATTTTGATGGTATGCACATTTCTTTGTTTTATCTACATCTAGTGTTGTGAAGGATTGCTCATGGAGGGTGTCAACTCCAAATTGCACACCTCTTGCAAGATGGTTTCACGAGAGGCATTCAATGACGCGTAGTTATCATATCAGACTCTTCACACACATTTGGAATGACTTTTCTCTACCACTTGATTGAGTTCTTCTTCTATGAAGTTCGGTATTTTTTTCTAACTGTATGTAATTCGAGGTTCGTGTTCTTAGCTTGTCCATGTCTTCTGGCCTGTTAAGATACAAGTTCTCTAAGAATTATTTGTTTTGGAAATTGATCATCACAGTATGCATTGTGACAACTAGTTGTAAATTTGGTATAGTAAGGCTAATGGTTCTGAACCTCTTCAAGAACTTTCGTAGTGACTCCTTTTTTCCTTGTCTAATGCTTTTCATAGGCCATTAAGTCAATTGTATGAGGATGACTTGTGGTAAACCAAGCTCTTAGCTTGCTCGCTAAGTTATCAAAGTAGGCAGCGAATCCCTTTGGGAGTTTGTAATACCATTGGAGTGCGATGCCTTTAACTGTAGTAAAGTAAATTCAACATTTGAAGGAATCCTTGTTCGAGTATACCTTAATATATGTAGTCGAATATGCTCTTCTGAGTCTGAGGTTTCGGTGTAGAAGTCGACATGGGGTGCATGCCAATTTTGGGGGAGACGCTCATCGAGTATACCTGGCACAAATGGATGCTCATATTTTGCATGTGTTTGTGCTGGAACTCGAATTAACAAAGTAGATTCATACTCTTTTTCAATTTTATTTGATTCCTTAATTTCTTTCTCAACATTATTTTGTGTGGCTTGAAGTGCTCAGAATGAGAGTGAGATTCTCCTAGTGGTTGCAACTTCGTCTTCGTTTGATGCTATTTTCTTTTACTTCGTTGGTTTCTTGATAATCTCATTGATCTGATCATGAAGAGCCTTTAGTTCTTCTTGTTGTGTTTCCGGTCTCGATCAACTTTTTCTTAAAAGGTTGTTATGGTGCTTTGTATTTCCGCATTAGTTGTTGTTGCAGTTCAACAATGTGAGCCTTAAAGCTTTTGATGAGTGCAATTGGTTGCATGATGTGTGGGAAAGAATAGTTGTTAGGTCGTCTAATCTCCAGGTGAGTGTAGCAAAAGTTTTACCTTGTCTCACGGTGAATACAAAATGTTGTTACTTGGATTAAGAAGGTGTCCGAGCTTACTCTGATCCTTCCAAGTAGGTTGAAAGGAGAAGGGAGATATATGCAAAAAAAAAATTCAATGCTTAAGTCAGTATGTGAGAAAATGATAATTCAATAGATAGATGATAAGGTAAGGAATGACCTTTTATAGAGTAATATTAATATTAACCATTCAAGAGTTAAGATATATTTTCCTTGTTTATCGAGTATTCCAAATTTCTCAGATAATTTGAGATGCTTGCCCAATATCTCAAACACTTGCCTACAATCTCGAATATCTTGGATATCTCAAACCATCTGAGTTATTTAGATGTTTATGTTATTCCCAATTTTAAAGTTTAGCATATATATATATATATATATATATATATATATATATATATATATATATATATATATATATATATATATTTTTATTTTTATTTGTTAAAATTTAATGTATATATTAATTTTAAAATATAAATATTTGTTTTTAAAATTCTTAATACAAATAAACATGAGATATATTTTTTTCAAAAATTCTAGAAAAAAAAATAGGGGATACAACATTTATTCTTTTCTTTCTCTTTATTTATCCTTTTTTTTTCTCTCTTCATTCACTCTTGATTTTTTTCTCTTTTCTCGTCTTCTGTTCTTCTCTCTCTTCTTCCACTCCATTTTAATTTTTTTTAACTAAAAATATTATATTAAAAAAAAACATGCTATAATAAATTTTTGTAAAATCAAAATTAAAAATAATAAAATATTTATTTTAATATATTTTTTGATAAATAATTTTTTTAAATTATGTAATCATTAATCATCATTCAACCTAATTATAACTAAAATAAATTACTAAATAAAAAAATATTTTACTTTTTTAATTAAATGAGTAATTAATTTATTATAATATAATTTTAAAATAATTATTTAATATTATTATATTTTGAATAATTAATTAATATTTTTTTAGTTTCAATATTGATTTTTAAAATATTACTTTAACATGTTATTAATAAATTTCAATCTAATATTTTTAATTAGAAGAATAGACCAAAGAGGAGAGATGAACAAAAAATAATAAGAAGAAAAAGAATAAAAAAAGAAGAAATGAGAAAATAGAAAAAAAAAAGGAGTCAACGAAGAAAGAGAAAAAGGAAAAAATGGGTTGAGAGAAAAACTACTAAAATATGAATAATAAGTATATCTAGTTGAGTAAATAAATTGAAAAATTTTATTTAAATAATTTAAAAAAATATATATTATTTATCACACTAATTCTATTAATTTTAAAAAAAATATTTCATATGTTTACACTGTTAGATTACCTTAATTTCTTAAATCATTTTGATTTTCCAATCTAATTTACCTTTATTAGATTTTGTTATTTCATAATTTTATATTTTATTATTCTTATTTATCACATATAAAATTTTATCTTAATTAAATAATTACAATTTTTACATTTTTTAAAATTGACACAATTATAACTATTATATAATAATAATAATAATAGTACCATAACTATTTTATATTAAAATAAGTATTTCTTTTACAAATATATTTTAATTTATAAATTTAAAAATATATTTTATATATAAAAAATTATTAATTATCGTAAAAAAATTTCGACAAATTAATTGAAAAACAAATATTTACAGATGAATTTTACTAATAAATATGTATTATATAAGAAATTTGTATTATCAACGAAAATAAATTAACAATTCATTATAATCAATCTATATCTGTCCGAAATATTCGCAGACAATAAAATTTTGGAAATAAAATCATCTACGAACATTAATGATTTTACTTACAATTTTTTTTCGAAGGAAATTCATGAATAATTTTATGTATTATCTACTAATTTTGGATAATTTAGATTTTTTTCTCTTGTTTTCTTGAGTTTTCATGAAACATAAAAATTGCTTAATTGATTTAATTAGAATAATTAGATAATTGAATTTGAATATATCCCTTGAGAGTGAATTAATATAGATTATTGTGTTTTTTTTTTCTTTTCTTATCTCTTATAAGTTATATCTAAATCAAACCTTTTATTATATGTGCTTGGAAAGTTAAAGACATTAAAATTGAGTTAAAATATGTATTATCTTCTAAATTATTTTTATTTAGAGAAAGTAATTCTGTATTTTTAAAAATCTTTAAAAAATAAACTTTTTTCAGCTTTTATTTCTAACATTAGTTAATGACGCTATACATGATTTAAAAATTGCAAATATATATTAAATAAGATTCATTGCATATTAAAAACAATTGTGTCATCAGTTATTTTAAATTATTTTTAAAAATATCAAGTTTATCAAATATTTTTACCTTTAATTTTAATAATATTTTGTCTTTAACATATATTATTCATAATACTAAATCTTTTTTTATATTTTTAAAATCTAAACTATTTATGTATTTTTAATTGCTTATCTGGATTAAAGGTTAATCTTTTTATCTGTAAAGTCCCACAAAATTCAAATTTCATATTTGATCTTAATATATTAATTTTAAATTAAGTTTACATTTAAGAATTTTTAATATTTAATTTTTCTAAGAAATATAAAATTCTTTTCTTTTCTTTTTCATATATTTGATTCTAAAATTTTTATTTTTGAATGTTATGGTGAGATGATTGATATGGCAATTTTTTGTAACAGTCGAATTATATTTGTGTTGTTGGACATTGAAAAAAATATAAAACTAATATTTTTATTAGTAAGTATTAGGATAAGATAATGTCATTAATAAACTCAAAATTGATTTACATAATTCACATAACAGAAGAGGTACAAAATTTTAAGTAATCTAAAATTTATGTAAAAAAAATTATTAAATTCATAATATATAGGGTAATGTGGTTCAGCCAACCACCCATTAGTTCAATTAGTAATCACTTAGTCAAATATTTTGACATGATCATGACCAAACACGAGATATAATAGGTGATAATCTTTTTTTTTTTTTTCATATTTTTGTAATGGACCTTGATAATAGTGACTAAAAAAAGTGCTTTTTAAACAATAGAGATTAAAAATGTGAAAAAAAATAATTTATTGCAAGAAAAAAAAGACGCTAAATACTTTTGTTGAGAAGTATTTCCCACGCTCAAATTTTAAAATAACATTATTTATGCAGCAGCAATTTAGACGTAAGGAGAGGATAAGGAGAAGAGATAGGAAAAGAGAAGAATATAATAAATTATTTTATAAATAAAGGCAAATATTCTTGCATTAGAAAACATGGTATGAACCATGAATGAATCCATGATCATTGATTTACGTGCTCAACTGCCATCAACCTTTTTTCATGGAACATTCCCAAGTGGTTGGGTTTCTGTCAGTGGCAGAAAATTGAAACCAAAAGGTTGTATGGAGTTGTTTGGATTAGACAAATCCCAAATAATGAAGTGTATGACATTATTGCAACCTACATGTACCATGATTATTATTACGACAATTTTGGAATGTCTATATTATAGACACGCAAGGTGGCCCCTATAATATGCAAGTAATGAATCCATAGTTTCTTTCCACAATTATCATTGTCCACGTTCTGTTCTCCACTTGGGTTCCTCTGCTTCTTCTTTTTCTGTGTTTTCATTCATTCATTCATCACAATGGGAAAGAAGAAGAAGAAAACTAAGACAATGCCAAATCCAATGGACTGTATACCGAAATATTCTCAACACCCAAGAAGCTCACCACCCAAACGCCGCACAGATTTCTCTGTTTTTAGATGCACTCCCTCATTGTTCAATAAAGGTATTGAATTGCCTAATTTGGTCTATGTTGAATTTGTTCTGGATATAAATTCAATTCACTATAGTATCTGGGTGGGTCTTCAACTTGTGGGGTTAGCTCATTATGATCAAGTGTTGTCTTTGCATCATCTGCTTGTGCTCTACATATATTCTGCTAAAACGTTCGAGTTTCTTTTACAATTGGTGTCGATTAAGTGTTGCCTTTGCATCATCTGCTTCTGCTCTACATGTATTCTAATAAAACGTTAGAGTTTCTTTTACAATTGAGTGTCAATTAAGATCATCTGCTTCTGCTCTACATGTTTTTCTGTTTAAATGTTTGAGTTTCTTTTACAATTGAGTGTCAATTAAGTGTTGTGTTTGCATCATCTGCTTGTGCTTTACATGTATTCTGCTAAAACTTTTGAATTTCTTTTAGAATTGAGTATCAATTATTGACTGCAAAGCTACTGCCTTCAGTGAAGTGCGTATGATGAAGACTTGATTTGTCTGTTTTGTGTTACTATATGAACACCTTTAATGAAACTATAAAATGCCCTTTGGTTGTTTCATGGTCATTGTAACTATGGGTCTTCTTGTTACCGGACAGCAATGGATGATAATTTTCTCCATGAAATTGGTTAGGATGAAAGTTTGGAAGCCTTGAGGATTTTGGTTGTAACATGTATGTAACTTCAGTGTTTGAATGGCTGAACTATGGATCAAATTATATCTTAATGCTGTGGTTTTGGGAAGTTGAATGCTATGGCAATGGCATAAATTAATGGTTTGGTTCGTAATCATACTGAAAGAATTTATAACTGGATGATTTTAGTTCTCCCAGTATGGACCTATTCTGTTGGATGCAAAAGTATGCAGACAATAATGCTTTTGTTGCAGAGACAAATAGGTAACGACACTCTCTGAAATACATCAACAACTTCTTCCTTTAACAATTCATATCCAAAACAACATGCCTCTACTTTATAAAGTTGAGTACCTTCATCGGATAGATGGTTCTCAAACACCTTTCCAAAATTCAAATGATTATTGATTTGATAAAAAAAAAAAAAAAAAAAATGAATTCACTGCTGCTAATTTTGTAGATGTGGTATTCTACCCGTGTTGTTGATTTTTCAATCATGCCAATTTGGCTGAAAATTTGTTGGTTTGTGGTAACTTATTTATTATTTATTTTCTGATACAAACTACTCTCTCAAATAATCCCAAACCCTTAATAATTAAAGGGGTCTTTTTCTGTCCCTCTAAACTCAAGGTTCTTGATCAAGTAAATATTTAACTCAGCTAATTTTGGAGAAATAATCACTTCAATATTGTTGGCTTCCTAAATGAACTTGTAAAAGATGATTGATTAGCTCTCCTGAATGAAGCTTTATCAAACATATGATCCATGTAACAATAAGATTTGAACTACCTAATTCATTGGGATTTGAACCCAAGATTCCTATGTCTATGGTGCCTGAGGTCCTGTTGGTCTTTAAATACTGGAACTTTGCTGAATGTATTCTTAACTTTTCATCTGGTCAACCCTTCCTTGCAGATTCCTCGTCAGATACACATTCTGGAGTCCTTAGATTGTCCAAATTCACTACAAACAAATTACATGAGAGGGAAATGGAAGGAAAACAATTTTCTGATGGTAAACTGGTCCGATGTAGCTATTCCCTTGAGCATAGATCAGTGTGTTCATCTGAATATTCTGATGTTCTGGGTAAGGAAGCTGATTCATCTGTCCAAGATGAACGTCTCAAGCCTGGAAGCAATAGGTTAGACACCTGCTGGTACAAATAAGTTTCCTATTTCTATACAGGGATGCTAGTAATGAAAAAACTAACCCAGATGTATATCCTGTTAATGGCAGCAATTCTCTTTTAATTCCTGGAAGGGTAGTATGGGCTAGAACAGATAATCAAATGTGGTGGCCTGCTGAGGTATATGCAATTATATCATGTCATGTTGCTTGTTTCTTCCAATCTAAGTGCTTGTGACTGTGAATAGACCAATTTGGTATGAAACTTATCTGTAGATGAAGATCTTATAAGCTTGATAATTGAATGTCTGTTGTTGACTCCTTTTCTCTTGATATTTTGGACAAAATTGATTCAATCTGAAAGGGTTTGATTTTACAGAAATTTCACTTATCATCTAGGCGTTACGAAGCAGTATCATGTCTCTATCTTGCAAACTAGAGAACCTACTCTTACAATGGCTAATGATATAATCAACTGAATAAGTTAGACGTCAGTTTAAGTCTCATAACCTCTATCTTCCATCCTTTAACTGTATTTAAATAATGTAATGTAATATAATGCAACTTAACACTTTCTGATAGAAATACAAGAAAAAATAGAAGCATCTCTATTAGAGTTTTTCTTCTCCCCTGTATGTTTTGTCATTTGAGGGCATGTTCTTTCATTATAACTCTAGATGTTAAACTTAGATTTTTAAATTTATTCTTGTGTTTCAATACATATGCAAATTGTTGCTTAAAATTTATTTATCAAAATTTTTGGGAAGAGCTGATTTTTCTTAGTTCTGACATTTTTTTTTGTATGTCGTATATTATTCATTCATATCAAATTTTTATGAAGAGAAAACCTGCATTTTTCAGATCATTGAAGAAGGATCCGCATTGTCTCAGCCAGCCTCTGATGGACGTATTTTAGTGCAGTTTTATGGAAATCGCTCAAGGTATTATAGCTTGTTTTGTCTTTTAATTTTTAAAGAAAAATTGCCTTAGTTATACCTCTAGGGAAGTTTCCTGTCTTTTATTAAACTCACTTTTGTTATGCAATATTACTTTGTCAATTTACAGTGCTTGGATTAATCCAATGACAGATATTTCTCCATTTGAGAATGTAAGTGTAATCCTAATCTTCCACCATACTTCCTCATATATATTCATTGTATAAGTCACTGTTTCTATTTTCATTTTTATAACATCTAAGTGGCAAGCTGATGACGGGCAATGGAGAGAAGAGAAGTGAGAAATAAAAGGTTGGGGGTTCACAACTCAAGTTGTGCACTAATTCAGTAGGCATATTGGAGTTAAAGGGGATGATGGGTTTTACCAATGTTTTGTTAATGTGAATTGATTGCAGATTTTAACAATAATAATAAAGGACATGTTAGAAAAAGAGGCTGAGATCAAGAGGGAGATGGATTGATCTTTGAAAGATTTTCGCAATTTATTGATTATCTATTTCAAAGATTAAGAATTTTGACCAATTCTTGAACCAAGAAAATCAAGCTATTCAAAGTAAGACAGCGACAGAATTAAAGAGAGTAAGGTTTAGAGAAATACAACCAAAATTTATACTGATTTACCAAATCTCAGGGCTACGTCCAGTTCTCAGCCAAATTCCAGCTGAGTTCCACTAGATTGAATGTTTTACAGATTACAGATTCCAATCACACACCCAATCTATCACAAGACCCAAATTCCAGATCTTGTACCTAAACCTTCACCAAGAACTAAATTCCAGTTCTTGAACCAACCTGCAACCAAATTCCAGCTACAGAACCAGTGTCCAACAATTCCAAACACACACCACCCAAGAACCAAGTTCCAGTTCTTGTACCAACTTGCAGCCAAATTCCAACTACAGAACTAGTGCCCAACAATTCCAGACACACACCACCCAAGAACCAAGTTCCAGTTCTTGTACCAACCTGCAGCCAAATTCCAGCTACAGAACCAGTGCCTAACAATTCAAGACACTAACAATACAATAAAGAAATTAAAAGAACAAAGAGAAGAAACTAGAACAATCAAACTCGGATTATACAGTTTTTACATAATGAATTTCTTCACCAAAAAGAATGTAAAAATTGCCTCAAGAAAGAACTTTCAAAAACACCACAAAACTTGCGTGATTCTTTCTTGAAAATAGCTCTTATGATTATTTGATTGATCGTTCAAAAGTATATTTTAAAATGTTGAGTCAAATCTGTTTATATAGAGATTTATTTCAACAACTAGTTTAATTAATCTGTTAAAACAATATTTTAATATGTTAAAATGTTCTTGGTTATTTTTCAGATTTATTTTAACTGATGCGACAACGTTTTAATCAATTAAAACAATTAACAAAAAGTCCCTTAAGTTGTTTTAATCGATTAATATTCTGCCAAAAACTTTCACAAAACTTTCTAAGTAATTTTAACTGATAACAACAAGTTTTAATCGATTAAAACAGTTAACAAAAAGTTCATTAAGTTGTTTTAATCGATTACTTCGATTTTACATCAATTAAAATTATTTTGATCGATCATTTTTTAGATTACATCGATTAAAACTTATTCTGATTGATCATATATGAGATTACATCAATTAAAAAGCTTTTCAAGTGGTTTTAATCGATTATTTCAAAGTTATATCGATTAAAATATTGTCAACACACTTTTCAAAACATCTTAAAAGATTTTAATCAATTATTTCGAATCTATATTAGTTAAAACACTGACAAAAAGTTTTCAAAAACTCCTTTAATGAAAATAATCGATTAATTCGAAAGTGTATTGATTAAAATAGTTCCAATGAATATTTTAAATGATTTTTAATCGATTATTTTGAAAACCTATCAATTAAAATTCTGTCATGTAAGTTTTAAGAACATTTTAATTGATAAAGCTCATATAATATCAGTTAAATCATTTTCATAAAAACATTTTAATCGATTGCTTTGGTTTTTAACAGATTAAAAACATCTTTAGAGGCATTTTCAAATTCTTTCAAATGATAAAACCTCATGCAGCAGAGAGATATGAATGATTATACTTATGTATAGATGCAAATTCACTAATCACTATCAAATCCACAAGATCTTCATTTTATTAAATGATCCAATAAGATCTTCATCACTTTCATGATATACTTCTATAATTGTTTGCTTAAATTTTATATCATCAACATCTCATTTTTTATGCATGAATTTTACTGCAGTCTTTTGAAGAAAGGAGCGCCAACTCTTCTAGAGATTTTCACAAGGCTCTAAAACAAGTATGTTTTAATCTCAAACAGAAATTTGATATATTTTGAGTCTTCTGCATCTTACCATTTCATTTCCCTTGTAGAGTCAATATTTCATTTTTCTTCTCATTTGGTATAATACCAGGCCTTAAAGAGGAAGGAACAAGTTAATTCTTACTTGAGTTCTGATAGGCATTCTCCCTGCAATCAGCAAAATCATTCATGTGGTATGTCCTTCCTGATTTCTACACTGAATCATGTTTCAAATCGGTTTCATTCAGTGAAAGAACCAACTCTAGTATGCTCTAATCTTGCTCTTCTTTTCATAAAGATTCCTATAAATTTATTGGACAGTTTCTTTAACCACTTTAGCCAATCAGTATATTCAAAAGGCTGCAAAAGCATGTTCAATATTATAAAGCCACTACATGGAATAACTTTATTGAACGAATTCATAATTCATAAAACCCATCATTGATGCAATACATATATCATTACACATGTCAAGAGACAATTGTGCTTTTCCAGCCATATTTACCAAACTGCTCAGGATCATGTTGTCTCACGATTTTGAGTGCTAGGATTTTTTTTTTTGTTTCTCACATTCCCTTTTCATTATAGACTTATGATTTGAAGTTTGAACAGATAAATGGACTTCATGCACCTCAAGTACCACAATGGATGATTTTGTATTGAGGGGAAGGGGCAAAAGGGAACGTAAACGCAAAGTTCATTTTGATGTGAGTTGTCACCTCAAAAGTAGATACCATAATCACTTAATATATTTGTTGGGTGCACTAAACAATGAACATTCTTCTGTAGGAGGTGACATTTCCACTGAAATCACAAAAAAAGTCTCGTCGGTTGAAGATAATGCGATACCTTGGCCTTGTTGCCCCAGTTGGCTCTCCATTTTGATCAAGATTTTAAGTAACATGTTGAATTTTTTAAGCTATACTAAGTTCATCTTCTTTTTCCATAATATATGTATATTTCAGAATGGGTTTAAACTAGTCATTGTTTAACACCACCTTTCAGTGTTGAATCTTATATATTAAATATATAATGAATGTTGCATTGACAGCAAAAGGAGTAGAACCATAATGGCTTCAACGGTAAAGTCCCGTTACTCCTACCTTCCTAAAGTTCTTTCTCTAATGATGTGTTTGTTTGAACTGATTTGCGACGAAATACTGTTCACGAAGACAGAAGCACGAGATTCACCCACATTTGGTTGAACAGATTTGCGAAGAAATGCAGGCGAGAAAAAGGGGGAGAGGGGAGAGAGACCTTCTTTGCTAATCTGCGAAGAAAAGAGACGAAAGTCTGCTGGAGATAATGAAATGTCCAACTTACCCTCTTCCATATGATAGCGGTTAAATCTTAACCGCTATTATAATAGCACTTGTAATAGCGGTTAAAACTTAACCGCTATTATATATCACTTCTAATAGCGGTTAAAACATAACTGCTATTATATATCACTTCTAATAGCGGTTAAATCTTAACCGCTATTATATATCACTTTAGATAGCGGTTACGGAGGAACCGCTATTATATCCTCCAATTATGATCGATCATTTCTTAAATCTAATCGATCAGAATCATATTTCGCTCGAGCGAGATATAGTCGCTCAAGCGAAACACAACCCGAGAGCCGAAGAAATTAAAATATGGTTGTATATGATAGCGGTTCCACTGGAACCGCTATCTAATATACACTTTAGATAGCGATTCATGGAGGAACCGCTATTATATCCTCCAATTATGATCGATCATTTCAAATTATGATCGATCAGGATCGCATTTCGCTCGAGCGAGATATAGTCGCTCGAGCGAAATGCAACCCGAGACCGAATCTTAAAATATTTTTTTGAATATTATGTTTTTAAATTTGCTATTAGAGAAAACCTTTTAGAATTCAAAATGTTAAATACTTTTAAATATTAAAATTAACTTTATCAAAAATTAGGAAAACAAAATTTATCCAAAAGAGTTCAAAAATGTATAAGAGTATTCTCAATTTTGAGTTTAATTATATTGTTCATTCTCAAAGTAGAAATTTATATTGTAGTTATTTAATTTACATTTTGTGATCTTCTTAAAATTAGCATCAATAACATTAGACTTTACATTTGATTCATACCTAACTAATTATAGATTAAAAGGAAAGTGGTATAACCATGCATTTTACTTTTCTATTTACCTTATTCTTTTAATTATTTTATATAATAATAATCAAAATATTCACATGAATACGGGCATTTTCGAAAATAATATTATTGGATTATTGTTAAAATTAGCATCAATAACATTACACTTGATCTTCTTAATTATATTGTTCATTCTCAAAGTAGAAAATTATATTGTAATTATCTTCAATTTATTAAAAGTGTAATTAAATCTCTATTTTCTTAATTTTTTTTTGTTTCAAACTTCTCAATTCTACATTTTTGTAACTTCTATGATTATATTATCATCCTCATCTCCTCCCATGTTCTACTTTATCTTTACAATAGTTAATATTCTTAAATAATCTATATTTTTAATTATAATTTTTTAAATATATATTTCAGAAATTAATCAATTCTAAGCTATTATTTGAAAAACTAATCAATTCTAATCAATAATTTAGAAAAATAATCGATTAGAATTAATTATTTGAAAAAATTATGAAATATGATCGATCATTTCGAAAATCTAATCGATCAGAATCATATTTCGCTCGAGCGAGATATAGTCGCTCAAGCGAAACACAACCCGAGACTCAAGAAATTAAAATATGGTTGTATATGATAGCGGTTCCACTGGAACCGCTATCTAATATACACTTTAGATAAGCGATTACTGGAGGAACCGCTATTATATCCTCCAATTATGATCGATCATTTCAAATTATGATCGATCAGGATCGCATTTCGCTCGAGCGAGATATAGTCGCTCGAGCGAAATGCAACCCGAGACTCGAATCTTAAAATATTTTTTTGAATATTATGTTTTTAAATTTGCTATTAGAGAAAACCTTTCAGAATTCAAAATGTTAAATACTTTTAAATATTAAAATTAACTTTATCAAAAATTAGGAAAACAAAATTTATCCAAAAGAGTTCAAAAATGTATAAGAGTATTCTCAATTTTGAGTTTAATTATATTGTTCATTCTCAAAGTAGAAATTTATATTGTAGTTATTTAATTTACATTTTGTGATCTTCTTAAAATTAGCATCAATAACATTAGACTTTACATTTGATTCATACCTAACTAATTATAGATTAAAAGGAAAGTGGTATAACCATGCATTTTACTTTTCTATTTACCTTATTCTTTTAATTATTTTATATAATAATAATCAAAATATTCACATGAATACGGGCATTTTCGAAAATAATATTATTGGATTATTGTTAAAATTAGCATCAATAACATTACACTTGATCTTCTTAATTATATTGTTCATTCTCAAAGTAGAAAATTATATTGTAATTATCTTCAATTTATTAAAAGTGTAATTAAATCTCTATTTTCTTAATTTTTTTTGTTTCAAACTTCTCAATTCTACATTTTTGTAACTTCTATGATTATATTATCATCCTCATCTCCTCCCATGTTCTACTTTATCTTTACAATAGTTAATATTCTTAAATAATCTATATTTTTAATTATAATTTTTTAAATATATATTTCAGAAATTAATCAATTCTAAGCTATTATTTGAAAAACTAATCAATTCTAATCAATAATTTAGAAAAATAATCGATTAGAATTAATTATTTGAAAAAATTATGAAATATGATCGATCATTTCGAAAATCTAATCGATCAGAATCATATTTCGCTCGAGCGAGATATAGTCGCTCAAGCGAAACACAACCCGAGACTCAAGAAATTAAAATATGGTTGTATATGATAGCGGTTCCACTGGAACCGCTATCTAATATACACTTTAGATAGCGATTACGGAGGAACCGCTATTATATCCTCCAATTATGATCGATCATTTCAAATTATGATCGATCAGGATCGTATTTCGCTCGAGCGAGATATAGTCGCTCGAGCGAAATGCAACCCGAGACTCGAATCTTAAAATATTTTTTTGAATATTATGTTTTTAAATTTGCTATTAGAGAAAACCTTCGTAATTCAAAATGTTAAATACTTTTAAATATTAAAATTAACTTTATCAAAAATTAGGAAAACAAAATTTATCCAAAAGAGTTCAAAAATGTATAAGAGTATTCTCAATTTTGAGTTTAATTATATTGTTCATTCTCAAAGTAGAAATTTATATTGTAGTTATTTAATTTACATTTTGTGATCTTCTTAAAATTAGCATCAATAACATTAGACTTTACATTTGATTCATACCTAACTAATTATAGATTAAAAGGAAAGTGGTATAACCATGCATTTTACTTTTCTATTTACCTTATTCTTTTAATTATTTTATATAATAATAATCAAAATATTCACATGAATACGGGCATTTTTGAAAATAATATTATTAGATTATTGTTAAAATTAGCATCAATAACATTACACTTGATCTTCTTAATTATATTGTTCATTCTCAAAGTAGAAAATTATATTGTAATTATCTTCAATTTATTAAAAGTGTAATTAAATCTCTATTTTCTTAATTTTTTTTGTTTCAAACTTCTCAATTCTACATTTTTGTAACTTCTATGATTATATTATCATCCTCATCTCCTCCCATGTTCTACTTTATCTTTACAATAGTTAATATTCTTAAATAATCTATATTTTTAATTATAATTTTTTAATATATATTTAGAAATTAATCAATTCTAAGCTATTATTTGAAAAACTAATCAATTCTAATCAATAATTTAGAAAAATAATCGATTAGAATTAATTATTTGAAAAAATTATGAAATATGATCGATCATTTCGAAAATCTAATCGATCAGAATCATATTTCGCTCGAGCGAGATATAGTCGCTCAAGCGAAACACAACCCGAGACTCAAGAAATTAAAATATGGTTGTATATGATAGCGGTTCCACTGGAACCGCTATCTAATATACACTTTAGATAAGCGATTCGAGAGGAACCGCTATTATATCCTCCAATTATGATCGATCATTTCAAATTATGATCGTTCAGGATCGTTTTCGCTCGAGCGAGATATAGTCGCTCGAGCGAAATGCAACCCGAGACTGAATCTTAAAATATTTTTTGAATATTATGTTTTTTAATTTGCTATTAGAGAAAACCTTTCGAGATGTTAAATAATTTTAAATATTAAAATTAACTTTATCAAAAATTAGGGAAACAAAATTTATCCAAAAGAGTTCAAAATGTATAAGAGTATTCTCAATTTTGAGTTTAATTATATTATTAATTCTTAAAGTAGAAAATTATATTGTAATTATTTTATCTCAAGTTAATGTGATGAGACAATCATCAACATTTCAACAATTGGAGTCAGATATATGAGACATCTTCGTCTCTCCCAGTTGTTCATGTTCTTGAGTGGAAGTGATTGAATGATCTGAATTGGAGGACTTAACTGCAAAAGATGAATAACATTATAATTATTTATTTGAAGAGCATTAGTGTGCATAGGTTTATAATTTTAGTAATGTTTCATTTAATTATTATTCTATTTTCACTTGTATTTTATATTTATTTTAAATAATAATGTACAATTATATTATTAGTTTTAATAATTATTTGTTATTATCAGATCAATATTAATTATTATTTTATATTTTATAATTATTTAATTATTAGTCAAATAATTTATTTAATATGTCAACATTATTTGAATATGGATATGCAATGTACATAATTTTGTAATTGTTTATTTATATAATTTTTAATAACTATCTAAAAAAAGTTAATTTTTTAAATTTGTTTCCAATTACAAACACTTTTAATTTTGTTTTTTCTTTTAAATATATAATCAATGTTAAAATATGGATAATTAATTAAAAATTTATATTTATAATCATTTGAACCTTATTTTATACAAAGGGTAAAATGGTAATTTTCTTAAATAATCAACATAAAATTATAATTTTTATATCTCATATCAATCAAATCATTCACAATTTTCCATAAACTTTCCTTTCACTTTTCAATCATCTCCATTTCTCTTCAAATCCCTCCTTTTCCACTCTCTCAATTCTACTCTCTCAAATCACTCCAACCAAACAAAACCTAAGGAAATGACGTTGACAGCAGAAAGTTCGTGAGGCCAATAAAATATATATCTATGTTGTTTACATGTTAACGTTCATTAAATTAGGGAACTGATCTTTAACTCTTCAAAGAATTTAGTCATTTTTTAATTATTAATAATTTTTATATTTTAAATGTCGTGCATGATATTATAAAATACAGAGAAACAATTATGAATTTTATAAAAATGTAGAAACCAAAAACATTGAGACAAGTTGATATATAAAAATCAGTAGCAGTTATTTGAGCATGAGTAGTTTTGCTTTTGTCAATATCATAATATCTTAAGCATGCTTTGTCGATTTGTCCAAACTAGGTAGGTGTAAGAAAAAGCAGACATAGACTTAATATTATTTCCTTAATATAATATGTTTCTTATGCTTCACACATCGATAATTTATTCTTTGCTTACGTTTTACGTTGTTACATGAGTTTGCTTCACATTTTTCTCTTTTTTTGATGCGTTCAAGAAAGTCGTCTTTCAAATTCAATCATATTACGTATGTTCTAATAAGGATTTTTTTTTTCCACAGTTACTTTAAGATAAATTTTTATGCAGATTTATATATATTTTTCGAGATTGTAATAACAAAATTTAATTGCTAATTTCTATAAACAATCTTTCGTACCAAACATGTCCTTAACGGTTATCATTCGTTTTATCTCTTTTTTACTTACTTTACTACATTATATAAATGGTAAGATGTACTCCCACCATTTTTTTATTTAGCAGTTGAGGCACAAAGGGTGTTTATAAATAAATTCATCTCATCTCAGCATTTTTCATACGAATTGAATCCATTGCAGCAAACCCATCTCCATATACCAATCACAAAATGTCTTCCCAAAAACACAAACTCAACCTTGTCTTGTTTCCTCTGATGTCCCAAGGCCACATGATCCCCATGATGGACATAGCAAAAATCCTGGCACAGCAGGGTGTCACTGTCACAGTGGTCACCACACACCAAAACGCATCTCGTTTCACAGCAACTTTTTCTCGTTCCATTGATTCAGGGTCTCAAATCAAATTACTTGAACTCCAGTTCCCATATCAGGAAGCTGGATTGCCAGAAGGGTGTGAGAATCTTGACATGTTACCTTCACTAGGTACTGGCTTGACTTTCTTCAATGCTGCTAACAGCAACACCCTGAAGGAACAAGTAGAAAAACTCTTTGAAGAGTTAACGCCCCCACCAAGCTGTATAATTTCTGACATGTGTTTGCATTACACAGCCACCATTGCTACCAAGTTCAACATCCCTAGGATCTCTTTTTTGGGACAAAGTTGCTTCAGCCTCTTTTGTATGTACAGCCTGGGAGTTTCCAGAGTTCTGTCAGGCATAACCTCAAAAACTGAGTACTTTGTTCTACCTGGTTTGCCTGATAAGGTTGAGATGACCAAAGCACAGCTTCCAGCACAAAAAACAAGTGAAGAATGGAGACAGTTTTATGCCAGAACTGCTGCTGCCGAAGGGGTTTCTTATGGGGTGGTAATGAATTCATTTGAAGAGTTGGAGGTAGCATATGCAAGGGGTTACAAGAAGGTAAAAAACGGTAGAATGTGGTGTATTGGTCCTGTTTCACTCAGCAACAAGGATGAGTTAGACAAGGCTGAGAGAGGGAACAAAGCCTCAATTGATGAACATTTTTGCATGAAGTGGCTTGATTTGCAGAAGCAAAGGGGTGTGATCTATGCATGCCTAGGAAGCATGTGCAACATAACTCCACAACAATTGATAGAGCTTGGTTTGGCCTTGGAAGTATCAAATAGACCCTTCATTTGGGTTATCAGAGAAGGGAGTCAATTAGAGCCAGTGGAGAAGTGGATCAAAGAAGAGGGGTTTGAGGAAAGGACCAAAAATCGAAGTCTTGTGATCCATGGTTGGGCTCCTCAGGTACTAATTCTGTCACACCCTGCAATTGGAGGGTTTTTAACACACTGCGGTTGGAACTCAACCTTGGAAGCAATATGTGCTGGTGTGCCAATGGTCACATGGCCTCTATTTGGGGACCAGTTTCTCAATGAGAAACTTATTGTGCAAATATTAAGAGTAGGAGTGAAGATTGGGGTGGAGGTTCCTGTGGAATGGGGTGAGGAAGAGGGAAAAGGCCTTTTGGTGAAGAAAGAAGATGTGGAGAGAGCAATTAATGAGTTGATGGATGAGACAAGGGAAAGTGAAGATATTAGAGAAAGGGTTAAAGAGCTTGCAGAAATGGCTGAGAAAGCTGTAGAAGAAGGTGGATCTTCTCACTCCAACGTGACATTCCTTATCCAAGATATCATGCAAAAAGCCAAGACAGATGCATAAATGATTTATAACACCAATGAATCAAGTATATTCCACTCCATTAGATCATGATGCAGCAAAAACTATTTAGCATATTTTGCTGTGCTTTATACAGAATGCTCCATCCCAACAAAACTATTTAGCATATTTTCATCTACACAACTATGACTTTGCTTAAATCAGTGAGTAATAATTTATTTTAACACCCAGAAAAACAAAATCAGTGAGAATGATAGCATAGTTTGCTACTATTGTAGTATGTGTGTACCATTTCTTTCCAAGATTTTATTCCACTTATTTATAAAGTATCTTCTTTTTAAAATATTGTAAGCTTTTTTTCACATATATATAATTAACAATAAATATGCTATTTACTGAAATAGCTTTGTTATCTAATATAAATATAAAGATTCATATAATTTATTTAAATATAAACTAAAAATTAATATTTCATTAAATTTAAGAAGAAAAGATTAATTTAAAAAATTAAAGAGTAAAACTAATATAGTTTCAGAACAAATTATGTTTGGGGAAACGTTTTGGTAAGGGAATTTAGAATAAAAAATAAGAGAGAAAATCAAATTAATTTCAATAAGTTAAAATAAGAGATGTTAAAATGGATTTTGTTTTCAAGTTCAATGTGCTTAAGTTGGATCAAACAATAAATTATGTGCTAAGTCATTTTATAAATTTTAAAATAATATTATATATATATATATATTAAAATTTATAAGTTAAATTATTATATCTAAAAAAATTAATTTTGTTAATATGATTTAAATTTTAAAATATATAATTTTTTTTAACTTTTTATGCTATTTAAAAAAAAAATTTAAGTTGGACAAAATGTTTATTAATTAAAAAAAAATCGAATCTATAAAATTATAATCGATATAAAATATGGATCGCGGTAAAAAAATTTAATAGTATTTTGTCGGATGAATCACTTTGCCACTCTGTTGAAAAGAGTTTACATCCCAGTTAAAAATCATATTTTAAATATTTAAGAATTCATTTAAACAAGTCTATAAAATTTTTAGTACAAGGGAAACGTAATTCGTTATCCCCAAATTATCTTAATTAATTTTATTGTAATATTTACCACTCTGGTGGAACGCTGGAGGCATATTACAATTCTCTTCAAGGATTGTGGAGAGAAATAGATTTTCGAAGGCCAAATCCAATGGTAAGTCCCGATGATGCTAAAAAATTTAGGGATTTATTACAAGATCATGTGTATACATTTCTGGATGGTCTTGATGATCGTTTGGATCATGTAAGAGGCTCTGTGCTCAAAATAAAGCCATTCCCTTCTCCTCAACAGTAATATGGTTATGTTGGAAGGGAGGATACACGGCAGAGTGTAATGCTCTTAAGCATTGATGTAGGATTGTTTGCAACAATGGCAACAAAGGGAGCATAACTTCAACAAATTGTTACAAAAAGAAGTGTATGGAATGGTGGTAAATATGACAAAAGGAAATCAAATGCTGAAGGTGGATGTGCACATTATGGGAACAAAAGGAAAACAAAGGAGGCGTGTTTCAAATTACATGGCTATATCTAGACTGGTGGCATGAACTCCAATCCAAGAAACAGGAGGAATTAGAAACAGCAAAGGTCTCCTTGGTATACACTGAATCTCAGTTATCACTTGTTACTCAAGTTAAACCTTCCTCAACCATAAACTGTGATCTAGGTATATATGCTGTACATACTTATCTTCTAACAATTATAGTAATGGAGGGTGGATCATAGACTCGGGCTACTGACCATATGACGTATTGTGGAAGTAATTTAGTAGAACATGCATTACCTAGACAATCTTGTATCATAAATGCTTATGGAGTCTCATACCCAGTGACAGGAACAAGGACGGTTAATTTTTCAAACCATATATCTCTGCCTAATACACTTCTTGTTCCCTCTTTATCTAGTAAACTTATTTCTGCACTACTGCAGAAAAGGCTTTTTACGTCGGTTAAAATGAGTTTTCTACGTCGGTTAAAGCGGCGACATAGATACGGGGTCATAGAAAGTAAGACTTTCTACGTCGGTTAGTCAGGGAACCGACGTAGAAAGACTTACTTTCTATGAGCTATTCTGATCGGTCATAACTGGTTCTGATCGGTTATAGAGCTATTTTGATCGATCATAACTGATTCTGACCTGTCATATTACTTTCTATGTCGGTTAACACTGATAACCTATGTCGGTTAACACTGATAATCGACATAGAAAGTCTTACTTTCTAACTTTCTATAACCCCAGTATCTATATCGGTTAACAGTAACCGTGATTGTATGTGTTATCAATGTCGGTTATGCCTATAACCGACATAAAATGTTAAACTTTCTACGTCGGTTATGTCATTAAACGACGTAGAAAGTACTTTCTACGTCGGGTAATGACATAACCGAGCGTAGAAAGTGTTATTTTTTACGATATACGCATTTTCTTCACGAGATGCTACCTTTCTTGAGTAGACACTGCCTATTCATCACGAGTTCCGGACAAATATTCACGAGATCCAAACACTTATGCAGACGAGATATGCACAGTTCATATATAGTTCCAGACGAGATATGTACATATGAAACATATTGAAATCAATATATGTACCTCGGTTCCAGGCAGTTCATTTACTTAAATGAATGTAAATTTGCTAACTTAAATCAATTCAATCAAAATTGTTACAAGTCAAATTTGCTATGAAGATTGAATACTTAAAAGGAAAGAAGCCCACTGCTCTCTAATATCGTCTAACACTTCAATCTTCATTGGAGATGAGTCTGTAAATTCCTACATATTGAAACATTTCAGATTTAGAAACCATTTACATAATTGGCATATTTGACTTAATTATAGTATATTTACCTCCCTCCATGCCAATAATATTTTTGGCTACGATGGTGTGCATGTGCTTCATCACATAATACCCGCACTCATGGCTTCCCGGTTGGCGTGGACACTACAAGTTAAATACATGTCAGATTAACTTTAAATGACAAATTGAACAACAGTAAGAGGTGTTTGGTCACCTTTGGTGCAATATACGTCAACTTCTTTCTAGCATGAGATGGAAGGCCTTGCAACCTTAGGTGAGCTTCCAAAGCTGTACAAAAGGACAAATAATTTTGGTGTAAGTGCACATATGATACAACAATTAAAAAATCAATTAAAAAAACCAAACTTACGCATCTATGTGCTTTCTAATATCCAAATCATTTGGTTTCTTGTGTAATGAACACAAGAGAATCACAACAAATTGCCAAGGAACAATGATTAGGAGCTGCCAATGACCCCTGCATGTTGAAATAATATTAGTAAAATTTCAATTTTACATAAATGTGCATTAATTTATAAGATGTATACTTACTGATGCAAGTAAGGTGCTAAGTAGACTTCTTTGCCCCCCATTTTGAAATGTCTCTATTAAGTACGTTTGCACCTCTTCAGCTTTATTCCCAACGGAGTGAATGGCAACAGGGTAAACAAATCCATAGATAAAGGCAATCTTCCTCTCAACACACAAACGATGTAAATACCTTCAACATTGAAAATAAATAAAGTTATAAAATAATGTACCAGTGAGAATATAAAAAATATGTAAATATACTTACAATTCCCAAAGCTGCAACATCGATACACATAGCATATCGAGTACCGCGAGAAGATCAAAAATATCCCTTTGGAGTAAGAACAAAGGGATCGTCTGAGGTCCTGCATACGACTTCGGGTGGCATATCTAAGCTGTATGGGAGTGGTCACGATAGTTGCTTGCTAGTGCACCGAGTCGTTGTAAAGCGATCGGTGGTGGTGGTGATTCATGCACAACTTCCTTTGCTTTTTCAGACCTCTTTCTATACAAGTACCAAAAATAAATAACATTAATATACATCAACCTATCAAAAAATAATAAGTAAAAGAGATAAATGCATGACACAACCTGTGCATGTGTTGGGATGGGTCTTGTTAATGAAGCTGGCCATAAGATAAAATTTCCAGTGCACTGTCCCATTTGTTTGAACCTCTTCGGTGGGAATAGGGATTGGGGCAGCAGCATCCTGGACATCTACAACCACCACTCTTATCATATCATGTCCAATACTCTGGTGGTGGATGGTTGACCCCAATGCATACATTTTCCCTAAGGTAAACAAATGATAAAATATTTTAGACTATGTAATGCTTAACAGTGTACCAAATACATATCAAAGATATAATACGTATTGTATGCCACCAAATGCTCGGGAGGACCCGCAACATACAACTCACGGTCGGCGGTGTCGGTAGGAGCAACCTCGCCCCTCTATCGGGAGCATCACAACTCTCCTTTGTGCTGACATGAATCGGGGATGCCTCTCGTGCGGGGACGGAAGGTTGAGAGGACAAAAATGCCAACTCCGCTCGCATTGAGCTCAATAACTCTGCCTTCAAGTCGAGTGCACCTCATCTCGAATCTCCTTCCTAATTTGTTGTTTGAGGGACTCAAACTCCAACTCATTCAGATGCCTCAAAGTAGGAGTTGCCACGGATGGGGCACCAAAGTACTGTCTAATGCCCACCCCTCGTCCGGGAGCACGAACACGTCCGGGATGCTGCGGGGTACCAATGGCCACTTGCCAATATATCCTGACGTCTATGTGGGTGGAATGATCCACTGAGTGCTCTGCTTCAACCAACTCATCCTAAAACACAAAGGAAGGATTTTTTAGCAAATACATATGCCTATTGCAGTATAACATATATAATTAGTTTAGGATATGCTACTTACAATACGTTGAGCTACAACATTAGTTTGCTCGGATAAGTAATTCCACGATGAGTTACGCGAGATCTCTTCCATTTATCATGGCGTGAAGGGCGAGTGACAACACTCACTGACCAGAGCTCATCCGAAGGATGACTTGAAGATGTCTCCTTCATCATCTTCTCCTCCAATTTCTCATAACCCCCACGAGACAACTCTGTGGGGGTGGATATTCTTTCTCCGAATATCCTATGCCTTCTGCAGCTTGGCTCTGTTGCATTCCATGTTAAATACCGATTTAAAACCTCTATTTAAAAAAAATGACTGCAAACAAATGACAAATGTGCTAACACTGAAACTTAGCGTCTAAACGCTGAGTCGAAATACTGCCATGTCTCCTCATCCAAAAGCGATCTCGGTCACATGGGTTCTTGTTGCTCAATGCCCCATATATGTATCGACTAGTCGAGATCACTCTTAAAACCTCTCCAGCGTTCCCCGGCATATGAGATCCACTTTGTCCTCAACAAAGTGGTGTTAGGGACATCATATGTGACCTACACAATAAAAATAACATGAAGTTCCCAAAAAGTTAAATATATATACATGTTAAATGCTCAATAAGAGTAGGTACCAGGATACTATGCCAAATCTGCGTCTTCGGTGTCTCGGAACATGGTCCCAATCCTCAATAAGAATACTAACCTTGCTTCTCCCAAGCAAGGCCACATAGCTAGTGAATCTAGCACTTGTGCTCTCTGTGGCTCTACCTGTTTGCATGTCAAGCTTGGATAGGCAATTTCGATCGGAGCTATGGGCGATATTCAAGTCCCTCAACCGTGTAGCATGCCTACCCTTTTCCTGGTAGACGGTCGACTACGATCACCACCTTGTGTAGGAGGGGGGGGGGGGAACTGTGTAGGAGGAGGGGTACCAGATAAATCTGCTATATCTGTGTTCAAAGAAAAAAATAATAGTTATTAATTTAGACAATATGATTGAAGATAAACAAAAAAGTGCATACATTAAAAAATAATACATTAAAAAAGTGCATACATTATCAAGTTGGAAATTCTCCCAAAATCCTTCCATATGGTCATAACGTGTGGCATGCACATCATCTATTTCTACATTAACACTCAAGTTTGGCATATTTGAAGAGAAACATGGTGTCTACGGTATATCAAGTACTAATTCATCATTCTCATGAGAAGTATACATGGGTTTTCCTTGTAGAACCACTTGACCATCCTTTGTTAGCGGGATCAGTGACATAAAACACTTGTTTTGCACGAGATGCCATGATAAATGGTTCTTCGGTATAACGAGTATTTTCAAGGTTAACCAAGGTAAATCCAAGATCGTCGGTGAAGATGTCGATATTAAAATCAACCCACTTACATTTAAAAATAGGTACTACGAATATCGTGTAATCTATTACCCAAATCTCTTCAATTACACCAAAGTAGCCCATTGGCGCAGTTATCGGATATTTATCCTTTGAACTCGAGAAATGCATTGATTCAGCCACCACCATGACTCCACTATTTTGCATTGTGCTTATTTCATCTTCTCCCTTTGTATAAAATGAATAGTTATTTATATCATACCCACCCCAACATATCACATCAAAGTTTGGCTCACATGCTAGCCACTTTAGTGTATCGAAAGTCTGTATTGTCACCTTCGACTTGTTGTTTAAACCACTTCAAAAAGCTTTTGTTGTTTTCGGTGATCACCCACTTTTTAGGCATACGTGGATTATTTCGCTTCACAATGTCTTTATGAGCACTTAAGTAGGGGATGACTTCTTCACTGTTATTCAATATGTACAAATGCGCTTGAAGTACTTCATCTCGACACATTGTCACAACTTTTGCACCTCGAGTTCCTCTACCAAGACCTATTCCATGGTAACGAGTCTTAGGTAACCCTATAGCTTCAACTTCGATAAGTATTGTGTGCAAAACTCAATAGCTTCCTCTGCAATATATCTTTGAACAATTGATGCTTCGGGACGATATTGGTTCTTCACATACCCTTTTAATATCTTCATGTATCGCTCAATAGGGTACATCCATCGTAAGAAAAGCTTGGACCACAGATTCTAACTTCCCTGGCTAGATGAACAATCAAGTGAACCATAATATCAAAAAATGATGGAGGAAAGTACATCTCAAATTGACATAATATGACTGCAGCCTCATTCTCTAACTGATCCAAAACATCCGGGTCCATAACTTTACTACATATGGCATTAAAAAAAAAGCATAATCGAGTTAAGGAATATCTAACATTCTCTGGTAAGATACCTCGAATAGCCACAGGTAGAAGTTGTTGCATCAATACATGACAATCATGAGATTTTAACCCAAGCAATTTTAGATCTTTCATAGATACAAGTCTCTTCACATTGGAAGAGTAACCAAATGGAACCTTCACACCTCGTAAAAACTCACAAAAACTTCTTTTCTCTTTTTTAGACAGTGTGTGACATGCTGGAGGCAAGTATGTTCGGTTACCATGAGGTTGAGGAGCTAATTGTTCTCTTATACCCATTTCAACCTTTTGTTTTTCCTTGAATGTTAAGGAGCGTTCAGATGATCTTGTCACACACATTTTTCTCTACATGCATGACATCTATACAATGCCTCACATCAAGAACCCTCCAATATGGAAGAACAAAAAGGATTGACATTTTCTTCCATATACCTGTGGCTTTCTTTTGCGTCTTTCCAAACTCACACGAAATCGCACTTGCTCGTTGATATACTTCTTCCCCACTTAAAGGTGTTGGGGCTGCATCATTTTCTTGACACCCGTTAAATGATTTTTTTAATTTACGATATGAATGGTTTGAAGGAAGAAATCTTCGGTGTCCAAGGTACACTGTTTTCCTTCCATGTTGTAGTTGATAGTGACATGTGTCTTCTTCACATATCGGGCAAGCTTTATGTCCCTTTGTGCTGTAGCCACTCAAATTACCATATGCTGGAAAGTCATTAATTGTACAAAATAACATTGCACGCAACTTGAATAAGTCACCTGTGTACCCATCAAACACATCAACACCTTCCTCCCACAACATCTTCAACTCTTCAACCAATGGGCTTAAAAAACATCAATGTCATTTCCAGGTTATGCGGGACCCGAGATCATCAAAGATAGCATCAAGTACTTACGTTTCATACACAACCACGGAGGTAAGTTGTAAATAACTAACACCACAGGCCATGAACTATGTTTCTTGCTTAAATTTCCATATGGATTCATTCCATCTGTAGCAAGTCCAAACCTAATGTTTCTTGGATCATTACCAAAATTCTGGAAGATGGAATCAATTTTTTTCCATTGCAATCCATCTGCTGGGATGCCTCAACTGACCATCTTTAATACAACTATCTCGCATGCCATCTAGTGAGCTTTGCATCATTTCCATTAGTGAATAATCGTTTCAACCTTGGAACAATCGGAAGATACCATAACACTTTTGCCAGGTACCCTTCATTACATCATTGTCAGAATCACCATCCTTCTTCTTGTATCGTGATTCCCAGCATTGTGGACATTCGTGAAAGTTCTCAAATTCTTTCCTGTACAACACACAATCATTTGGACATGCATGAATTTTTTGGTACTCCATACCCATTGGACACAATATCTTCTTAGCATCATAATTGCGGGTTGGCAATGTGTTACCTTCGAGGAGCATGTCACTCAACAACTCAAGCAATTGCTGTGAAGCTTTTATCAGTCCACCCATTCTTTGCCTTCACATTGAACAATTTTAGTACCGCAGACAATCGTGTGAACTTAGTACAATTTGTATACAAAGGCTTTTTTGCATCATTGGACAACTTCTCGTACACATGTGTATGTTGGAAGGCATCTTGTCCAAGCTCATGAATCATTTCCTCCAGCTGATCATCCATCTCTAGATCAACTTCTTCTTTGTCTTCTACACTTGGCATGTTTAATAATTCACCATGCCATGTCCACTTTATGTAACTCTTTAGGAAACCATCACAAAGAACATGTTCCCGAATAACTTCATTCGGTAATCTTCGCTCATTCAAGCAGTTAACACAAGGGCAATAGAATCTTCCATCATTATCCGGAACATTCATCTTAGCAAATTCAAGGAATTGTTCTACTCCACTCTCATATTCATTTGTTGTTCGTCTATAATTGATCCAACTCCGATCCATTGTTACCTTCTGTCACATAACACAACATATAAGTATAGTTTGAGGATGATAACATCCAACATGTTCTGCTAAAATTGCGATGTCACGTGATTGGATATTTTAATCTTTCAATAGGAAGTTCTGTCCTACAATGGATCATTTCAGGACTGACTTCAATCAAGGCTAACCGTATTGTCTTACATTAGGGTGAGCATAAGCAATGATAGTTTTCACTTAAAATGAAATAACTACATTATAATACAAATCTAATTTTCAAAATCAAAATCACGAAAGAATGCCTACAGAAACACATTCAAATGACTAAACTACTTACAATACGTCTCTAAATTAGCTAAAGGCACCCGTGAACTTCCATCTCTTGACAACATTATTACATACCAGATTCAAAAATGTAAACCTACAATGGCTAAAGCAAGCACGAAAACTTACCTCTTGAAGACCTACAGAGGTGGCAGGTGGCGTGACGTGCAGAGCTGGGTGGGGAGAAACGTACACAGGCGACAGGCACCAACGACAGTAGCAGCAGGCGGCACGACGTACAGAGTTGGCAAGTGGCGTGACGAGCAGAGCTGGGTGGGGAGAAACGTACAAAGGCAAAGACGTTCGTAGAAGATACAGAGAGAACGGGGAGCTCTGCTATGGGTGAAGTGAGAATGGAGTGTCGCGGCAGGTGTAAAACAGAGGATATTATGTCGGTTGCCCTAACACCCGTCATCAAATACACTTTCTATGTCGGGTAAAACTTAACCGACATGGAAAGTTCACTTTCTATGTCGGTTAAAATTTACCCGACATAGAAAGTGAACTTTCTATGTCAGTTAAATTTTACCCGACATAGAAAGTGAACTTTCTATGTCGGTTAAGTTTTACCCGACATAGAAAGTGAACTTACCACTTACTATGTCGGTTAAAATTTACCCAACATAGAAAGTTTATGATTTTATTACAAAATTGCCACCGTGCTACATACTATGACGGGTGGACTACGACCGTGATAAAAACTCGTCATAGAATGCTATTTTTCCACTAGTGCTGGTGGCCAAGATACTGAACGATTAAATCGTGTGACACTTATGTATCCCAATTTTTGTCTTTTCTAGGATATCCTCACAAAGAAGATAATTGGGCGCGGTATTAAGAGGGGAGGACTCTACTACATGGAAGATTTGAATTCTAGTAGGGTGAATAGTGTGGGAAAATCTACACTAGTGAAAAAAAGGGCTTTTACGTCACCCAATTGTCGTCGCATGTAAAAATATTCGACGTAAATAAAACGCGGTGGTAATTTTGTAAATAAGAGACAAAACTTTTACGTCGCGCACCCAGACACGCGACGTAAAAAGCCTCTTTTACGTCGCAGCTACGTGGCACGACGTAAAAGAAGGCTTTTACGTCGCGCCACGTAGCTGCGACGTAAAAGAGGCTTTTTACGTCGCGTGCTGGGGTGCATGACATAAAAAGTCCCTTTTATTTCCTCCCAGATCCACTCCCTGGTCTTGCGCAGCAAGGATTTTTGAGAACGACGATGAGAACGACGACAACAGCTACCTCTGCACACCATTTTCGATCAGTTTGACAGTGAAAAACATCAACATTGTGTGTCATTTTACGAACTTGATATTTCTCCCCGATTGGATTCAAGTTTGAAATCATTTTTCGTCTACACTCGAGGTTAGTGTTCTATGTCATTGCTATATGTTTAAATTGAATCCGTGATTGTTTTTGGGGATCTCAATCACGTTATTGTATGAATGTCTCCACTGGATTGTTATTGGAATGTAATTATTTGTTTGAGTGCATTTTCGGTTTACACACTCCATTTACATGCTTTGTTGTTTGTATATTAATTTCTTTTTACATATAATTTTTAAATCTCTAGGAGTGACGAAACTTTATAACATAATATGAATCGAAGTTGGATGAATGCACGTCGTATTAGTGAAGAGTACGAAAAGGGAGTTGAGGAATTTTTGAAATTTGCTAGTGAAAATGGAAAAGCTATGAAAGGGACATATTATTGTCCATGTGTTCGTTGTTTGAATCAAATTCGTCATAAACTTAAGGATATACGTGATCATACGTGAAAATGGAAATTCGTCATGGTGAAGGGATATGGGAAAACATACTAACATAATAGGTGTTTATCTTCACATTTTCTAGTTCTTTTTATTCAAACTTATAAAGTATGTTGACTTCATATTGTTTTATTTTTCAGGATATGTCAGATTCCACATCTGGTACTGGTAGTGGTAGTGGCATTATTGGAGGTTGAATGATGCACCCCATGTATTGTCACGAGGAGGGTATGCATTATTGGAGCAACGTCTCATGAAAGCCAGAGAAGAGTCAGCAGGAGTTGATTCTACTGACCTTGCATCTCCACCGCCTCGCTAGGAGATGTGGAAGGCAACCCAGACAAAATCTGATGGACAAATGACTTCTGAGTCTGCACGAATCATTGCTCAGAAAATCGTAAGTTATAATGTCAATTTGAATTGATTCTAATGTGAAAGTTAGTGTATGACTTAATTATTGTTAATGTGTTGTAGGATGATTTAGTTGAGCAGAGCACCCAAGGATCATTTATTCCTCATGGTCGATAAGATATATTGGCGACAGCCATAGGAAAACCAGATTACTCAAGACGTGTGCGTGGTGTTGGTGGATCCTGGGGCCTTCGTGATTACTTTGGTCCAACATCACGAAGGACCACTACTAACTCTTGCAGCCAGGAGGCCTTGCATAAAATGGATATGCAGTTTGAAGAAAAGTTAAATCAAATAAGCAGTCCTTGCAGCAAGAGTTTGATGAGAAAATTGAATCTCTCACCCGCTCTCAGCAACAGACTCAAGGAACACCTCAAACAATTGAACATGATGTTGTTCGAGTCAGCACTAAAGGGAGTTGTGCTGCTACTGTTGTTGATCCTTCAGGAGAATATACTCAGACTGATGCATCACACCAGTGTGAGTTATATGTTGAAGATGACCTCCCGCGTCTAGTGGCTATTGGTCGAGTTTTTGAGGGTGGTTTAACCATCCATGGTGTCCCTCTACAGGCAGACTGGACACGAGTAGTAGTTGATGAAGTTCATGATGCTAATGCTCTAGTGCCTTTTCCTAATGAAGAGATTCAATTAGTGGGGCAGGCAAGCGGGACATTCTTGGCTTGGCCAAGACGTTTGGTTATGCCACTATCAGCACAGACCAAGGTATATATATATATATATATATATATATATATATATATATTATCTATTTTCTCTTTTCTAGTATTATATTTATATAAATGTTTAATTAATTGTTATCATTTGTTTAGGAGGACTTGCGTCGTGCTAAGCATAAAAAACAACCTATTATTGATGAGGATTTGACGAGAATGTGATGATGATCCCATCTCTATGTTGTTGACCATATTACCACGGTTGAGGAAGAGACCGTGTCGGATACAATGGGATGTCAGAGTGTTTGGAATTGACAATTCCAGTGTTCCATTATACATTTCCTTGCCCGATGCTTTAGAAATTGCTGGGGGAAATTACATGTTAAACATTTCCATCATACAATTGTGGGCAATGTAAGTCATTCTCATTTATGTTTCTAAGATTATAATAATTATATTCAACTTATAATTAATTGTTTTAGGTACATTGACAAATTGAGTGTGGAACAAGAAAAATCCGAAGTATACGGATTTATTGAGCCTCAATCCATCCAAAAATCTGGAAATACAAAGGTTGGAATCCAACAATATATGCAAACATGGATGAGTGACTCAAAAAGACATATATATTTGGCTCCATACATTGAAGGGTTAGTATTTTAATTTGTATTTTAATTTATATTTTTGTAACTAATTTTTATGTCATACAATGTAGGTCCCATTGGCAGTTAATTGTAATCATACCCCGGGATTACACTGTGGTGTGGTTTTGTTCATTACATCGGAAACCGAGTCAAGAAATGAAAAGCTTATTACAAGGATAACTTTATCTTTTATTCATTAATTATGTTTTTAAATTGTAAATACAAATTGAATAATATATGACTTTTTTTCACTTAGAATCGTGTTTGGAACTAATGTTATAAGTGGAAAACCTAGAACAAAGACTTTGCAGTTCATTTATCCTAAGGTTAGAAACTTATTTATATAAGTGAATACCATAATTATTGTTTGTATTTAAATTTTGAAAATAACATTATGTTTTTTTCATCATTTCAGTGTAATAAGCAAACAGACTTGTTTGAATGTGGTTACTATGTTATGTATTGGATGAGAGCCATAGTTTGTGCGGGTATAATTGATTCTTGGACGAAGGTAATTATTTTTAACATTAGTTAAGTTTATTTAAATTTATTCATGTTGCATGTTTACAAGAGTCAAATTAATGTTTCAGGTATTTCAAGATCCATCTCCATTGCCAGAATATGATATTACACAAATTAGAGAACAATGGGCGAAATTTTTTGTTCAACAATTCTAGTACATAATTTTTTAAGTTCTTGTTCATATTATATTGTGTGTATTATGTAGTTTAGGTAGCTTAGTTTGTATTAACTTTTAGTTTGTAATAGATTTTTTAGTTTGTATGTTTGTATTATATTGTTTTATTATGTAGTTTGAATTATATAATATTATATTTTTAATTTACTAGCTAAATAAAATTGAACCTCTGGACTGTCTGGTTGTAATATATATTTGCGAGGTTTTAGTTGTAAAACAGAATAAACCCAATTTAAAAAAAAAATAGCAAATTTACGTCGCATATGGTATACGGGACGTAAATTTACGTCGCATATACCAATATGTGACGTAAATTTGCTGTTTTTTTTTTAATTTCCGAAAGTTTTTACGTCTGTTTAGTGGTATATGCAATGCAAAATTACATCGGGTCTTGATAACTGACGTAAATTTACGTCGGGCTAAAGGGTCCGACGTAAATTTACGTCTCCTGTTTTAACGTTAGTCTTAAATACGACGTAAAAAGCCCTAAACACCTTACGTAAAAGCCCCTTTTTGCACTAGTGCTAGCAACAACAAAGAAGAAGAGATTCAAGTTTGGCATGGACATATGGGATCCTTTTATCACATGAAACATATTCTTCCCAAGTTCTTTACTAATACAAATTTAAATAAATTGACATGTGACACCTATATTCTTGTAAAGAGTCATCGTCTACCTTTTCCCTATTTGAATAAAATTGATATTCCTTTTGGCTTGATACATACTTATGTTTGGGGATCATTACCCTTGTCATTTTTATCTAGTCATAAGTGATTTGTGACTTTTATAGATGATTGTACATGAGTTACTTGGATTTACTTTTTTAAATAAAAAAGGGAGGTCTGTGGCATTTTTTAAATTTTCCACAAAATGATCCAAACATAATTTGGTTCATCCATACATGTTATTCATTCTAATAATAGACGTGAATATATTAATCATGAATTTCGTCATTTTCTTATTATCCATGGAATTATACATGAGACCACTTGTCCTAATACTCCATAGTAAAGTGGTATAGTCGAACGGAAAAATCGTCATATTTTAGAAGTTGCAAGGGCGTTGTTGATCGGAACTCATATGCCATCTAAATCTTGGGAAAAAGCTATTCGAACTACTATTTATCTCATGAATCATATATCGTCTAGAGTTCTTGATTTCAAGACTCATCTTGAAGTCTTGAACAGTCATTACCCAATCACCTCTCACTCACTACTGTCTACCAAAGTTTTTGGATGTGTGGTCTTTGTACATCTTCCTCACAATATGCATTCCAAGTTAGATCCATGTTTGTTTAAATGTGTGCTTTTGGGTTATGGGACACATACGAAAGGGTATAAATGTTATGATCCACTGAACCGACAAACATGTCACCATGGATGTGTCGTTTTTGGAAACTAATCTCTACTGTAAATCCCCTCCTCATCTACAAGAGGAGAAGTATGGTGAAGATGAAGTAGGTGGAATATTTGCGGATGTGTCCAGAAGAGTCGAAAGTTTGGTGTAAATGAAGAGGAATTAATAGACATATCTGGAGGGACCAAAAGTTCTAGTGTAAAGAAGAGGAATTAAGAGAAAGTCAAATGAACCTAGAACTTATCCCAAACACAGTCATACAAAATAAAACAACACAATATCCTACTCCTCCCTCTTTACCAGCTGATGAGTCTTATGTGGATATCTAGGTATGTGCTACCTGTTAAACTGATTTGTCTAATGCTTTAAGACAATATAAATTTCCTTTCAGGACCAATAGGGGTAACTCTCTGATATGAATCTCAATAGCACAAGGGATGATTTAGGATCTTTAGGGTTAGAACCTTGTAGAAAATTTAGAAATTTAGTGATTAGATGGAAGGAAATGATCACTCTTCCCAAGGGAGGCAACTCACAAAGGATGTGAAAGTCCTTTGATACAGCCAAGTGTTCTTAAATCACTCAAGAATTTAGGAGAATCACTCTCACCAAGATAAAATAGGTAAACTCTAATATTTTTAAATAAAATTAAACTTGTTATATTTGATAAAATATGGTTTAGCCTATATAGAAGTTTTGCGATCAGAATTGCAAAGATTCAATAAATGAAAAAAAAATGCTAATAATGATTCATTAACCTAGGAATTGAAAACCACTTAATGGAGACAAATAAAGACTAATAATGATCCATTAACCTAGGAATTGATACTACTTAATGACTGATTTAACTGAAATTGTGGCAACCAAAAATCAATCAGCTATGCACCCTCTTGGTCTTTCAAAGACTGATGACTAACTTTCCAATTGGGCCCTTATTACAACTTGCAATAAAATCAAACTAAAGTCCATTAATTGATTAATTCAAAACACAATTTGGTCAACCAACAATATTTGTTGAAAAGCTTCCTTTGCTTCCCTTACTCTAGCCCTTGTCATAGGTCATGTCCACGTCAACCTCCAGTGAGATACTCTTAATATAGGGAAGGAAAGAGAACAATGTATCCTATAACAGACTTTGTTACTATTGAAAGACTATCAAATTCACTCAAGGCTTTTGTATATCAATTTTCCACAGAGTCAATATTAACTCAAGTAGAAGAAGCTTTGAAAGATCAAACCTGGACTCAAGCTATTCAAGAGGAAATACAGGCCTTACAAAAGAATAACACTTGGAATATGGTGGATTTACCAAAAGGGAAAAGAGAGGTCGGGTATAAAGGGGTATTTTCCATAAAATATAAACCATATGGGTCTATTGAGAGATACAAAGCTAGGTTAGAAGTAAAGGGTATACTCACACATATGGAGTAGACTATCAAGAGACATTCTCTCCTGCTGTAAAGCTCAATATAATTGGAGTGCTACTATCGTTGGATACTAATTTTAATTTTCGTTTACATCAATTGAATGTGAAAAATGCTTTCTTACATGATGACTTAAAAGAAGTGTATATGGACACTCCACTAGAATATACAAACTTAACAAATGAAAAACTAGTATGCAAGCTCCAAAAGGCCTTATATGGGTTGAAACAATCACCTCGAGCATAGTTTGGACAATTTAGTTTGGCAATGAAGAAATATGGATACCAACAAAGCAATGTTAATCATACTCTCGTTTTAAAAAAAGAAGGAAAGGAAAAGTCAATGCTCTTATCATCTTTGTAGATGATATGATAATCACTGAGGATGACTCTGAAGAGATTACTAAAATCCAAGAGCACCTTAATTCTGAATTTGAAATGAAGAATCTTGGGGGATTAAAATGTTTCCTTGGGATAGAAATTGCAAGATCACAAGAAGGATTATTTCTTTCTCAAAGAAAGTATGTGTTAGATCTTCTATCAAAAGTTGGATTACTGGACTACAAACCTGTAGGTACACCTATTCCTCAAAATTTGGAATTTGTGGAGGCTATAATGACCCAACACTAGTAAACCAAGAGTAATATCAAAGATTAGTGGAAAAACTTATTTATCTATCATATACGAGACCGGACATTGCATATGCAGTTAATGTGGTGAGCCAATACATGCAAAACCCAAGAAAGGAACATATGGAGGTAGTGACAAGAATACTATGATATTTAAAGTCTTCACCAGAAAGAGGGTTATTATACTTAAAGAACAATCATCAAGAAGTACAAGGTTACTCAGACTTTGATTGGGCTGGGACAAAACCAAATAGGAAGTCCACAACAGGGTACTCACTCTAGTTGGTGGGAACTTGGTAACCTGGAGGAGCAAAAAGTAGAAGAAAGTTTCAAGATCGAGCACTGAAGTTGAATGGAGAGGCATGGCAAATGGGATTTTATGAATTACTATGGACTAGAAGATTAATGACGGAATTGGGATACAAACCAAAGTCAACCATGAAGTTACATTGTGATAACCAATCAACTATCAAAATATGTGAAAACCTCATTCAACATGAGCTAACGAAGCATGTCGATGTGGATAGAAATTTCATCAAATAGAACCAAGATGACAAGATTATCATCCTCCCATATATCATATCTGAAAATCAATTGGCTGACATGTTGACCAAAACAATATCTAAAAGGATCTTTTACAACTCTCTTAATAAGTTGAAGATTAAAAATATTTACTTTGCAACTTGAGGGAGAGTGTTAACATAAATTAAGTGATTATAGGGATTCATTATCCCCAAATTATCTCAATTAACTTTATTGTAATATTTTTCAATAATTATAATTTATTATATTGTATATTTTGACATAAGAGAGTCATAATGAATAAGAATAATGTGGGAATCTTTTCTTAATGGAATAAATTAATTTTAACTTTAGATATTTTATTTCTTTTGTAAATTCTTATGAAAAAATCATTTAAACAGTGTTTGCAAACATGTTTTATTTTTCATTTTACAAACATGTTTTCTTTTGTATCTACAAACATTTTCTTCTATTATATTTCCCATACCTAAGTTTTATTTCATTTCTCTTTCTACATGTTTATATCTTCTAATATTTACGTTGAGTAGTCAGTTTATGTATAATAACAAAAATATTATGATTTTGATGTCTTTCTTAGTTTTTAAAAGTTATTTTTAACAATAATATGAGAAAAATAAAATTTATTTATTTAAAATATTTTAAATGAAAGAGGAAGATATTGATAATAACGAAAAATCACGGTAAAAATAAAAAAAAATACAATTTTTATAAAGACAAAAATAAATGATATGATATAATTATTAATGAATGAGTAAATATAATAATAAATTTGATCCTTTATATGTTGTAAAACACGAAAATATCTCTTTCTTTTGATAACTGTTTTTTATCATAATATATGTTTTTGTTTTTCTATTATACTAACTATTATTTTAATGTCTGTGTTTAATTTTATTAAATTATGTGAATTAATAATAATCCCATTATCTTTACTAAAAATAAAATAAAACAGCTCATATATATAATTAGATTATATATATATATATATAATATAATATAAATTCATATAAAATATTTTAAATAGATGAGATTACCAAACAAATTAGAACAATTTGATGTTTTTAAAATAAAAAGATAAGTTTGTGTAAAATTTTAGAAATACTGAATTGTTAATGTAATAGGGAAAAATCCCAAAGTGTGAACATAAGTTCCTTTATTTATTATTATCTAATTATAGAAACTAAAATCAATTTTTCGAAAATTACATTATATTTTTACACAAAAAATGGAATTTCAATGGAAAACACTTTTGTATGTATTTTAAGGACAAATAAACAAATACAAAAAATTATTTACAAAAATATTAAATTGGTGACATTTTAAAAACATGTGACGAAATTTTCATATATTATTATAAAAATGTTTCACGTTTTTTTAATATACATCTTCTTTTATTTTTTTAAATATTACAAAAAATAAAATTAGTTTATCGTATAAGTTTAAAATAAAGATTCAACAACAAAGTAATAAGGTGCACCTACGATAGTGTGACTAAATCTTTTCATAATCTTAAAAAAATTAATAATAATTGATTAATGAATTGAGCAGAGTCCCATGGATAAAGGTATGAATAAGCTATTATCAAACATGATACACTTCAACCCTTTTAACCATTATCATTCTTGAACGGTTTTAAGCTCAAAGAACATTACTTTCCATTGGTATTGGACATTGTGTATATAGAAAACAGTTTTATATCGGTCAGCAGAATCAATATCTAATTGTCAGAATTCGGATTTGAGGTCAAACTTAGAAAAAATATGGACTTCTTTTATCAGAGTGGGTAAGGATGAGGCTTTGAGTATTGAAAATTTGTCATCCTTAAAAAAATAGTTAAGAGGTTTGTAGTCGATAACTAATTTCTTTTTTCCTCTTATTTTTTCAGACTTCTTTTCCACATAAAAAGCTTGAAAGACCCAATTAGATAAATGGAAGTTTGACAATGAGTGAGGCCCAACAAATAAATCATTATGGCTCCACCAAATCTGACTAAAGTAAAAGTTTTAGTTAATGATTATCATTATGACATGCTACTAAAACACAATTCTCTTATCTTTACACGTGTCGATTGTGATCACCGCAAACATGTTAAGGAAGATAAGTCTAGATTAACTTTACTTCTCCTCGGGTTTATCCATGTTGAATATAGAAGAAATAGAGTTTGAGATTAATCTCCCTTGTGTATAAATCACACATAGGGTAGTCTATTTATAGTAGAGAGATACAACTAAAAGAGTAACTGAAAGTAACAGAATAAACAGAAGATATTGTTTGATATTATGGATAATATCTAACAATATCTTAACAATATTAAATAATATCTAAACAATATCTAACACTCCCCCTCAAGTCTGGAGCATACAAATCGTATGTGCCAAGCTTGTTACAAATATAATCAATTCTAGGACCCAGTAAAGATTTAGTAAAAATATCTGCTAACTGATCACTTGAGTTAACAAACTCGGTCTTGATGTCTCTAGACATAATCTTTTCTCGAATGAAATGACAGTCAATCTCAATGTGTTTGGTCCTCTCATGAAAGACAAAATTAGAACTAATATGAAGAGCAGCCTGATTGTCACACACAAGTGACATTTGAGTGACATCTCCAAATTGTAACTCTCTAAGCAATTGCTTGAGCCAAACAAGTTCACAAGCAGTCGAGGCCATAGCTCTATATTCCGCTTATGCACTAGATCTTGCCACAACACTTTGTTTCTTACTTTTCCATGAGACCAAGTTACCACCAATGGAGACACAATATCTAGATGTAGATCTTCTATCCGAAGGAGATCCTGCCTAATCGAGCATCCGAGTAGCAAACAACTCTTGTATGGTTATTAGAATCATATAACAATCCTTTTCCAGGAGATCCTTTAATATACTTTAAGATACGAATGACTGCATTCCAATGATCTTCACATGGGGAATTAAGAAATTGGCTTACCACACTCGATTGCAAAGGAAATGTCGGGACGAGTAACTCGTAAGATAATTCAATTTTCCAACCAATCTTCTATACTGTTCAGGATTAGGTATAAGCTCCCCTTGATTTGGTAAAAGTTTAGTATTGGGATCCATGGGCGTATCAACAGACTTTGAATTCATCAACCCAGTTTCCTCTAAAATATCCATGGCATACTTCCTCTGAGATATAACAATACCATCATTGGACTGTGCCACCTCAATACCCAAGAAATATCTAAGTTTGCCAAGATCTTTGGTCTGAAAATGGTGACAGAGATGTTGTTTCAACTGAGAGATGCCATGGTTGTCACTACCTGTAAGAACGATGTCATCAACATATACTATCAAGTAAACACATCCAACACTTGAGTGTCGATAAAAGACAAAGTGATCTGCTTCACACCGAGTCATACCAAATTGTTGAACAACCTTGCTAAACTTTCCAAACCAGGCCCTAGGAGACTGTTTTAGGCCATATAGGGATTTGCGAAGACGACATACCATCCCAGAAGACTCCCCTTGAGCAACAAACCCAGGAGGTTGCTCCATATAGATTTCTTCTTGCAAATCACCATTGAGGAAAGCATTTTTAACATCTAGTTGATAAAGAGGTCATTGTTGAAGAGCGACCATGGCGATAAATAAACGAACAGAAGTCATCTTTGCCACAGGGGAAAAGGTATCTCCATAATCCAACCCAAACATTTGAGTATAACCTTTGGCCACAAGACGTGCTTTGAGGCGATCAATAGTACCATCAGGTCCAACTTTGATAGCAAACACCCACCTGCAACCAACAACAGATTTTCCAGACAGTAACGAGACCAATTCCCAAGTTCCACTATTATGAAGAGCACTTAGTTCATCTAACATGGCCTGACGCAAACCAGGATGGACTAAAGCTTCACGGACAGTTTTTGGAATGGTCACAAAAGAAAGAGAGGAAAGACATGTATAAAAAGGTAATGACAGTCGATGATAACTCAAACCAATATAATGAGGAGAGGGATTACGTGTAGAACAAATACCTTTTCGGAGGGCAATGGGAAGGTCAGACTCAGGTGTCACATCCGGAGGAGACAGAGTAGTTGGCACTTGAGTAGAGTCACATGGTGGTGGTTGTGATTGGTTTCGGCAACTATAAACCTGAAGAGGTAGTGAAGAAGAAGTTGACTGCGGAGTAGAATCTAATGGTGAAGAAGACACAGTTAGAGGGTCACAAACAACAGGAACATTAAATGTACTAGGAGTGTTGACAATATTGGATGGAGACAGAGGTGAAGATTGACTTTTAAAATAAAAAGAGAACTCATCAAAGGTGACATCTGCAGACACAAAATAACGGTTAAGAGAAGGAGAAAAACATTTGTATCCTTTTTGTGATCTTGTAAACCCTAAGAAAACACATTTATGTGATCTAGGAGAAAGCTTGTCAAGACTAGAACTAAAATTATGAACAAAACATGTAGACCAGAAAACTTTTAGAGGTAAGGGATGAAGTGGTTCATGAGGGAATAAAATGGAATGAGGTATTTTATTATCTAGAACCGAAGATGGCATGCGATTAACAAGATAACATGCAGTAAGAAGAGCATCACCCCAAAAATGCTGAGGAACCTCTCCATGAATTAAAAGAGTGCGAGTTGTTTCAATAAGATGTCTATTTTTACGTTCAGCTACACCATTTTGTTAAGGTGTATAAGCACAAGAAGTTTGATGCAAAATACCATGAGAAGCCATGAATTGTTTAAAAGAATGAGAAAGATATTCACGACCATTATCACTGCACAAAACTCTAATAGAAACACCGAACTGAGTTTGAATTTCATTGAAAAAAGTTTGAAAGATATGAAATAATTCAGAACGATTTTTCATCAAAAATAACCAAGTACATCTGGAATAATCATCAATGAAAGTAACAAAGTATTAAAAACCTAAAGTAGACTTAACGCGGCTAGGTCCCCAAATGTCAGAGTGAACCACGACAAAAGGGGACGAAGCACCACGTGTGACACTACGAGGAAAGGAAGTACGACTATGCTTGCCTAATTGACACGACTCACATGCCAAACTAGACAATTTAGATAAGGCAGGGACAAGTTGCTGTAACTTGGCAAGACTTGGATGACCTAACTGAGCATGGAGAAGAGAGGGAGACTCTATAACTGCACCAACATGTGTAAAGGGACGAAGATGATAAAGACCATGAGACTCACATCCTGTGCCAATCATCTGTTTCGAACTCCGGTCCTGTAAACACACAGAATTATTGGTAAAAGAAACAACACAATCAAGAGAACGAGTTAGACGACTGATGGATAACAGGTTAAAAGGAGACCCAGGGACATAAAGAACATTATCAATGGTTAAAGAAGAGAAAAGTTTAACAGTTCCAACACCATGAGATGATACTCTAGAGCCATCAACTAGTGTAACAAAAGGTAAAGGATCGGGAGAGGATAAAGAGGAGAACAAAGATTTGTTACCGATAATATGATCGAGTGGCTCCTGAATCAAAAACCCAAGGACCGAGAAGAAGATTGGGTCGGACCGGCAAAAGATGTACCTGTGTGTGCGATAGACACGAGTGGAACTAGAAGATCGTTGATCCTTATACCATTTGAGAAATTTGTTGAACATAGCAGGTGTGTCCGATGAAATAGAAGAAGGAGGATCCTCAGCAGATAAAGGTGGGAAAAAATCGGTCCGAGCAAGCTGCGGTAGATCGAGTAGGACGACCATGTAATGCATAACACTTGTCAATCTTGTGACCTAGTTTGCCACAATGTTCACACTCATGTAATGCATAACACTGGTCAATCTTGTGACCTAGCTTACCACAATGTTCACACTTAGGACGCCCTTTTCCCTGTTTGCGAGGGCGAGTTCGATCATCACGGTGAGATACCAATGCAGAAGAATCATTAACGAAGCGGGTGTGTCGGGGTTGAGTTTTGCTTGGTATACGCAAAAGAGTGGAGCAGGTCGATGTCAAGGTGGGGACAACAGGAGAACCCAAAATCCGATCACGAATATGTGAATATTGATCGGCAAGTCCGTGTAATGCCCCTAGCATGAAGAACTTTGATCGTTGTCCTATCTCGGTGGCAGGGTCGGGGGAAGGAGGCAATAACTCATTGAACTCATGAAAAAGAGCATGAATTTTGCCCATATAATCAGTCATAGAATCTTGATGTTTAGAGGCAATAACATCTACAAATTTAGAACAGACGTCATAGAGACGTTGAGTATCATTGGTGTATAATAACTTGGCATGTTCCCAGATTTTGGCACATGTTTCGTAGGAACGAAAAATTTGTTTTAACGAAGGATCAAGAGTACCCTTGAGAACCACGCATAATTGAGCATCAATGGTGTCCCAACGGTCTTCCTCACCAGGAGTGAGAGTAGGTGCTTTCGGGGCAAGATAATCAAGATACTTCTGACTCTTAAGCCATAATCTGACGTCTGATGACCATGTGGCATAATTAGGGCCAGTTAACTTGTCAATGGATAAGTGCACATTAACATAGTTAGTGTAGATGGAAGGATTAGACGCAGTACTGACAGAATTGGAAGTACTAAAAGGAGCGGAAGAACTCATAAAGGGCGGAGGCGATAGTGACAGCGGCGTGAACCAGTACACCAGGTAAGTTCCCAGGAAAGAGAGGTGGGTCACTAATGGACACTCTTAAATACCAAGTCTTTCCTTGTCAGAACTTTCCTAGACATGCACTTTCACACTACCAAATAACCGACAACGATAGCGGCGGTGGTGGCGACTTCAATAGTGGTCAAAGGCGAAAAAAAAATTCAAAATAACCTTAAGCTCTAGATACCATGTTGAATATAGAAGAAATAGAGTTTGAGATTAATCTCCCTTGTGTATAAATCACACATAGGGTAGTCAGTGGCGGATCTTGACCATTGATCTTGGGGGGGCCAAATAATATATTATTAATAAATAATAAATAAATATAAAATAATATATTATTTATAAATAATAAATAAATTATAAAATAATATATTATTAATAAATAATAAATAAATATAAAAGGAAGAAAGAAGATGAAAGGGTAAAAGGATAAAATTGTAGATATATATTTAAATATATTAAATGATCATTAAGTTTGAGGGGGACAAAGTCATAAATTACATGGGAGTTACAAAATTGAGGAGGGGCTGAGAGGATAGAATTGTAAATATACAAGTAAATATATTAAATGTTTATTAAGTTTGGGGGGGGGGGGCCAAAATCATAAATTACATGGGAGTTATAAAACTTTGGGGGGGCCACGACCCCCCTCAGTTCCCAAGAAGATCCGCCACTGAGGGTAGTCTATTTATAGTAGAGAGATACAACTAAAAGAGTAACTGAAAGTAACAGAATAAACAGAAGATATGGTTTGATATTATGGTTAATATCTAACAATATCTTAACAATATTAAATAATATCTAAACAATATCTAACAATCCACTTTAAATTTGAGCTTTGGTCTTTGGCTCATGACCATCCATAGATATGAAACCCATATCTGAATCATGATCAAAGTTTTTCCACACATTATTACTCTTCTTATTTCCCACCATAGATTTACCCACATTATTACTCTTCTTATTTCCACCATAGATCTACACTCGTTACCCATGAATAAGTCATAAATGAGAGGAAAGGATGAAGGAGAAGAAATAAAAAAAAAAGAATATTCAATATTATTATGTATTACGTAAAATAATGATATCTTTATATATATATATATATATATATATATATAATGATGTGAGGAGAATAATTAATAAATACATGACCATACCGAATAAATCAAATACATACATAATCGTAATAAATAAAACTACTTGTTGACACACTTATCTACAACAGAAAACAATTGACCTAGGATATTATAAATGAACCAACATAAGAAAGTTAAGAGCTTTCACAAGTTATAATTATATTAAAAAATATGACCATTAAACTAAGCCATTAGTAAAGCTTTTGTGAAGATGTGAGTTTGTTGTAATTGTGAAGAGACAAAGAAGAGCTTTATGGGTTCATTGTGAAGTTTTTCTCTGATAATATGACACTTAATCTCAATATATTTGGTACATTCATAAAAAATAGGGTTAGAGGTAATTTGGATGGTAGAGTAATTGTCGTAGTATAAGGAGCCAAGTTAAATATAATGTACTCCTAAATCGTCTAAAAGGTATGTGTCAACCATTGTAATTCACAAGTAGTGGAGGCAAGAACTCGGTATTCAGCTTCAGTTGAGCACTTTGAGACAATGGTTTTCTTCTTCAAGCGTCAAGTGATGCGAGAATTACCGAGATAAATAATGTAACTCATTGTAGAATATTGGGTATCAGGACGAGAGGCACAATCAGAATCACAAAAGGTTAGGTGTTGTTATTTTTTTCAAATAAGATACCTTTTCATGGTGCGAGTTTGAGGTAGCAAAGAACACTTTGGGCAGCTTAATAGTGGACCACAGGAAGACCATTGACAAATTGACTTAATTTATGAACAGCATAAGTAATATCCGATCTAGTATTGGTCAAATAGATAGTTAACCAATAGAAATATTTAATTTTTTAATTATTTATATTTATAAATTAACTATATTTATATTATTAAGGAAACCTTAGAGACGGTATAGGAAGCTTCTGGTCGTATTCACAGTCAGAGTACGGGATGTTAGCACAGTTGATGTATTGGGGGATACTATTTGTGTTCAAACATAATCTTACTTAACTAAATCCCCTTGAATACATTTTAGTTGTGGTCTAACACCCAATGATGCTCTTAGGACTGAGATGACTTGGTGTATAGGGTAAAGGGCAAAGGGCACCATGTGATATTCCTGTTGGAAAATTTTGGGTCATGCATATATATGATACATAATTAAATGTGATAGAACAATTATTTATTAAGCCAAATAATAAAGTGATTTGACTAAATTAAAGTTTTGGCTAAAGGCATATGTCATGAAAATAAAATTGTGTAAAGATCATAAAGTAATTTCTAATTTGATGAGAGGCCAAATTAGAAATACTGAAACTTAAGTAATTAACCTAATTCAGGTTATTTAAAGGGTCATGGTCCCCTTCTGAGAGCACACACACAGAACGTAAGTCTCAGTTTCCGTTCCTTTCTTTTTATCCCCATCAAAAGAGAAAATCCACAGGGAAAATAAAGGTGCTCTTCAGGTGGAAGACCATAAGATCAATAGTGCTCTAAAAGGGACATCATCATTATGGATAATTCAAGTACGCTTTCGCATTTAGTCTACAACATGTTTATAAGTATGGGATAATGTTTATGTTTGATTGTTAGAATCAAAATTAGGATCATAAGAGCTACCCATACTTGATTCATGTCTGTTTTTTTTTTTGGAAATTAAATTCAAAATTTTTAGATTCTTTTAATTTACGTGAACCTTAAATTCAAATTTGAGGTAAAATTCTTGCTTGGTTAAGGTTTCTGTTCTCTTTCTTCTATTTTTTGGTTTTGAATTTTCACGATTTGCAATGGGGCCGCGAGGGTGAGTATAGAATTCGGTTGTGGCAAGGAGGGTATGGGGACGCAAACCAGAGGATTGACTACGTCTTCAAGGTGGTGCTGATTGGAGACTCTGAGGTGGGGAAGTCGCAGATTATAGCGAGGTTTGCGAGGAACCAGTTCAACTTGGATTTCAGACACGCACTTTGCTCACCTTCGGGACAGTATTGAGTAGAAGTTTTCAAAGCAACGCCGGTGTGACACCAACGCCACTCACTTGTTCGTTCCCTCACTTCACAATGCCTCCTCAAGACCACCATTAGTCGCTGTTAGCGGAGGAGCAGGAAGAGACTGCATACGATTCCTCAGAGAAGGTTGTGAAAGTGATGAAGATCTTATTTGAATAATTTGATAAAACGAAGATCTTGTTGATTTGATGAAGTCAAATGAAGTCAAAGGCTATTCTGTTGAAGTCAAAGATTATTTGGTTAAAAGGGTAGAGTGATTAGTGAGTCTGTATCTATACATAGGTATAATCATTCATATCTCTCTGCTGCATGAGGTTTCATCATTTAAAAGATTTTGAAAATGCCTCTAAATGTGTTTAATCTGTTAAAAACCAAAGTAATCGGTTAAATGGTTTTTAAGTAATTGTTTTAACTGATATTATATGAGCATTATCAGTTAAAATGTTCTTAACACTTACATAACAGATTTTTAACTGATAGGTTTTCGAAATAATTGATTAAAACCTTTTAAAACATTCACTAGAACTGTTTTAATCGATATATCTTTGAATTAATCGATTGTTTTCATTAAAGGAGTTTTTAAAAACCTTCTGCGAGTATTTTAACTGATATAGATTTGAAATAATCGTTTAAAATGACTTAAAATATTTTGGAAAGTGTTCTGACAGTATTTTAATCGATTAAAATAACTTGAAGTGTTTTGAAAGATGTTCTATCAGTATTTTAATCGATGTAATATCGAATTAATCGATTAAAACCACTTGAAAGGTTTTGAAAGAAGTTCTGCCAGAATTTTAATCGATGTGTTATCAGTTAAAATCAGTTAGAAAGTTTTATGAAAGATTTGGCAGGATTTTAATCGATTAAAATGTGAATTAATCGATTAAAACAACTAAGAGATTTTTTTCAAAGTGTTTTAATCGATTAAAACAGACTATTATCAGTTAAAATCACTTAGAAAGTATTATGAAAACATTTGGCAATATTTTAATCGATTAAAAGGCGAATTAATCGATTAAAACAACTTAAGGGATTTTTTACAAAGTGTTTTAATCTATTGAAACAATGTCGCATCAGTTAAAACAAATATGGAAAATGATCAAGAACATTTTAACAGATTAAAAGAAGTTTTAATTGATTAATTCAAGACTTTTAACAGATTAAAAGATTGTTTTAACAGATTAATTAAACTAGCAGTTAGAACAATTCTCTATATAAACAGGATTGCTTGAGTCTTTTAAAATATACCTTTGAGCAATCATAAGAGCTACTTTCAAGAAAGAATCCGGGTAATTTCTTGAGGTTTTTCAAAGTTCTTTCTTGAGGTAATTTCTTGTTTTGTGAAGTTCTCTATATTAATTCAAGTTTTGTGAAGTTTTTCGAAGTTCTTTCTTGAGGTAATTTCTGCATTTCTTTTGTGAAGAAACTCATTCTGCAGAGCTGCATAATCCGGGTTTGAGTGTTCTAGTTTCTTATCTTTGTTTCTTTTACATTTCATTACTGTATTGTGGGTGTTTGGAAGTGTGGGCACTGGTTTTTGTGGCTGAAATTTGGCTACAGGGTGGTTCAAGAACTGGAATTTGGTTCTTGGTGAAGGTTTAGGTGCAAGGACTGGAATTTTGGTTCTTGTGGTAGATTGAATGTGTGATTGGAATCTGTAATCTGTAAAACATTCAATCTAGTGGAACTCAGCTGGAATTTGGCTGGGAACTGGGCGTAGCCCTGGGATTGGGTGAACCAGTATAAATCTTGGTTGTATCTCTCTAAACCTTTCTCTCTTTAATTCTGCTGGTCAGAATCGATGAGCACTATGGCGACATGGAGGCGTCGTCGTTCTCATGGCAGAAGCTGTGGTTGTTCACTGGAATTTGGAGGGGGATCTTCAGACTGGGGCCATTGCTGGGTACTCACTCTTGTGGCTGCTCATGTGGGCCATGACTATGGTCACTTAGCTGAACTGTGTAGGGATGAGTACCCCACATGGGCTAGGATTGTGCTCTGGCTCATGACTGAAATACCTCTTATTGGCCATAACATCCACGCAAATGAGAGAGTCATTAAATTAAATTTTGGCCATGAAACTTGTCTCGCCTGGAAGCAAAAGAAATCACAAGAAACCGTGTTGAATAGTGTTTGGGTTGAAGAATTAAATACCATACATATATAAATCTTTTGTTCCCAGGTGGTTTGGTTTAGGTATAATTGAAAAGTATTTGTTTTTTCACGAATGACAGTAGTGGTCTCAGCGCCATTATAATTTTTTTTAATAAATAAATAATTATATAAATTTGGTTTTGTTATATAAATAAAATATTCAATTTTTGGTAGTTTAATATTTTTGTGAGCAAATTGAGTCAAAAAGTCACCAAAGTGACCTCTCTTGAATTAGGTAGTTCGTGAAAATATTGAATGTTAGTGTTTGTGTGTATTTTTTATCCATGCGAGTATTGATCGGCCTAAAGGAAGATAAATACTTGGTCGAGTTGCATACACACCTGTGACGGTAAACACGTGATAGTTATAAGGTTTTTCATGTTGATAATAAAATCAATCCAAAGATGGGTTTGTTATCAAACATGCCTTATTATCAGTGTTTGACAATTACAACAAGATACCCCTAGCAGTTAATATTACTGTCTAAAGACTTGATATTGATGGTGCATTGGATGTCTTGAGATGGGTTAAACCATTATTTGAATATATATTTATAATTATTTATTTTATAATGTGAGCATAATTAGTTTATTTCTTTTGTTCTAATCCAACTACAATTTCTTCTGTATCTGCCAATTTGAGTTCTGATCCTCAATGGAACAAATTTTAAGGACTGGAAAGAGAACATTGATATTATTTTTTGCTGCATGGATATGGATCTGGCGTTAAGCACTTGAGCAACCCCCTAATCCTACGGATTCTAGTACCTCTGAACAAAAGAGAGATTATGAGAAGTGGGATCGCTCAAATCGCATGAGCCTAATGATCATTAAGTGTGACATCCCGGAGGTGTATAAGGGCACTATTTCTGAAAACATTACAAGTGTCAAAGAATTCCTTGCTGAAATTAAGAAGCGCTTTGCAAAAAATGAAATATCAAGACAAAGGAAATATCAGGGGAGTACATTATCAGAATGTCTAATATTGTTTTTAAACTCAAGACACTAAATATTGAACTCTCATAAGACTTGCTCATTCATTTGGTGTTGATCTCTCTTCCCGCAACGTTTAATTAGTTTAAGGTATCTTACAACTTTCAGAAGGATAAATGGTCTCTTAATGAGCTCATTTCACATTGCGTATAAGAGGAGGAAAGACTAAAGCAAGACAAGACATAAAGTGCTCATTTTTCAAGCACCTCCAAGGCTAAGGGCAAAAGAAAGATATCAGAGGATTTCGAGAAGGAAGTTGTTAAGGGTCCATAACAAAAGAAACAAACTCGGGAAAATAAAATAAGACTAGACACGTAAAGAAGAAATGTGGTAAATATCATGCTTGGCATGAAAAGAAAGGTATGTTTCTTACTATGGTTTGTTCTGAAGTCAATTTAGCATCAGTACCTAGTAACACTTTGTGGTTAGACTCAGGTGCAACTACTAACATCAGTGTTTCTATGAAGGATTGCCTAAACTACCGGAAGTTAACTGATTCTGAGAGAAGGATATTCATTGGAGATGGCAAATTGGTGGAGGTGGAGGCTATTTGGCATTCTAGATTATTATTGTGTGTTGGTTTTTTATTTAGATTTGAAAGATACTTTTGTCGTGCCATCATTTAGACGAAATTTAATTTTAGTTTCTTATTTGAACAAATCAAGTTATTCTTGTTCATGTGGAAACACTGAATTCAGTTTGTCTTTTAATTTAAATATTGTTAGAACTGGTTACTTTTGGTATTTGCTTGATACTGTGACCACCTATAATGAAATTCTTAATACAGAATCTGGTGGTACTAAATGTAAAATTGACAATATTCACTCAGGTGCATTATGGTACAGGCGCTCCCTCAAGTCACAATCTAATCGTGGCGCTTGGGCTTGTGTTACACTCTTAAAGATATGGTAAGGAGTATGATTTGTCATTCCACCTTACCGGAATCACTCTAGGGAGAGGCACTAAAGACGACAACTTATATTCTAAATAGAGTACCAATTAAAGCAGCTACCAAAACATATTATGAGCTTTGGACTAGGCGACAACATAGTCTGAAGCATTTCCATGTGTGAGGTTGTCCAGGTGAGGCAAGGCCTTATAAGCCAAATGAAAAGAAATTAGACTCTCGAACAGTAAGTAGTTATTTTATTGGTTATGCTGAAAAATCTAGGGGATGTAAATTTTATGATCCCACATTAAAGACAATTTTTGAGATGAGAACTACTACGTTCTTTGAGGATATTGAGTTTGAGAGGAAGAATAAGATTAGGAACTTTGTCTTGGAGGAAGAATCAATAACAATTCCATAACCGATTCAAATAGTTACTTTTGATAAAGTAAGTTCAGAACCTCTACAAGACATTGATGATGAACCCTATACTCAAGATGATTTGGTTGTCCGTCAAGAACAAACTCAAGATCTTCAAGAACCTGTGCATCATGAGCCAATAACTTTGTGGAGATCCACTAATAATGGTATGATGGAAGATGAACAAGTTAACCTCCGTCATGCCATGCAAAGTTTGGCATGCATGAATGTAAATCTAGGGATACTCCAGTTGCTAAGGAAGACAAGTTTAGTCTCAATCAGTGCTCAAAGGGGAATTTGGAAATTGAGGAAATGCAGAAGATTCTCTATGCATCAACTGTAGGGAGTTTGATGTATGCCCAAGTATGTACGCATCCATACATAACATACATAGTTAGGGTTCTAGGTAGATATTTAAGTAATCTAGGAATGAACCATTGGAAAGCAGCAAAAAGGGTCATGAGACATTTAAAGAGAACAAAAGATTATATGCTCACATACAAGAGGTCAGACCAATTGGAGATCATTGGGTTTTCTGACTTAGACTTTGCAAGATGTCAAGATAGTTTCAAATCCACTTTAGGTTACATTTTCATGTTGGCAGGTGGTGCGGTTTCTTGGCCGAGTGTCAAGCAAACCCTTACAGTTTCATCCACTATGGCGGCAAAATTTGTAGCATGCTATGAAGCATAAAATCATGGAATATGGCTGAGAAATTTTGTCGCAGGACTGCAAATTGTGAAAGGCATTGAAAGACCACTTAAGTTACATTGTGACAACAAATCAGCTGTATTGTATTACAACAACAATAGGAGCTCGACTAAGTCAAAATACATCGACATTAAGTTCCTAGTTGTTAAAGAAAGAGTTCATAGTGGAAAGATTTTCATAGAACACTTAGGGACAACCTCCATGATAGCAAATCCTCTAACTAAAGGACTTCCGCCCAAGGTCTTTCATGAGCATGTTGCTTACATGGGTGTTCTATAGTTTGAGGAATCTGTGGTTTAGTGGGAGTTAATTATTTTCATATATTTTATGTTCTATGTTTAATTTCATGTTTGTATACATTAATTTTTGGACATATTTAGTTATCTATATATATGTGGTTTTTTCCTTCATTTATTACACTTTGTACGTTAAAGTTATTATATCGATCTCGATAAATTAAAGTTTGGACCAGTTGAAAATAGACGTGCACAGATCACCTTCACGTAATTTTTCATGCTACACATTTCATGATGAATCCATGTCATTTGGTTATGTCAGGATTAGTAATCATTGTTGGTTTTAATTGTGATTGATGCAATGAAAAACTTGTTTGGTTCTATATCCTGATATGATCAATGAACAAGACTTTTGGAGTATGCTAAAGGAATATAATAACAATTTTGAGCTCATAAAGTCTAACACATTTATAAGGTTATAAGGATATTTATATATTTGTGATCAGTAGGAGATTGTTGGCAAATTTTGGGTCATGCATATATATGATACATACTTAAATGTGTTATGGTCATTATTTATTAAGTCAAATAATAAAGTGACCTGACTAAATGATAAGTGGTAAAAAGTTGATATAATTATGTCTTGAATTATTATAAAACCACTTAACTTATGTTAATTCTAATATATTTTTCTCCCAATATAGGATGAATTCGAGAATATCTTGATACAAGAGTAAGGAGCATAATTATCAGCATAATTGGAGTAAAATTGAAAGAAAGAAGAGCGCTTAAGCGAATAAATGATACGAGGCCCGACCCAAATTCTCTTATAAAAAGAGAAGACAGTCTTAGAGGAGAGGAGGCACGACTACTGTTAGGGTTTTGTCCAATCTTCATCAATTCTTCACTTCTTCATCAATTGGAGCATTGTAATGACCAACATGAGTGGCTAACTTTATTCTCTTAGGATTCGGTGCACTTCCTTTGAACTCTTTTGTATCATGGTGATATTTTGATATATTAATCTATGCTTTGATGTTGTTATTCTTATCCTTTATGCTTTGGAATGATTTATTCTTGATTGTTTAAGGTATGATTGGAAAATATATCTTGAACCCTAGATCACGGTAAGAATATTTGTTACGTTAATTGCCAGGAATGGAATGAATGTATCAAGTGCTTAAACACCCTAACCCTAATGCTGGAAAATCTCTTAATTGTGTGAGGAATCAACATTTATTAGGTTTTCTTATGAATTTCATGTGTGAGGAATCAACATGGATGATTTGAGTAGGTGGCATCAACATTGTTAGGTTAATTGACGTTCTTAATTGATTTAGCCATTACAAAAGAGGGATAAGGAAGGAAGCCAATCCTAAGTACCTTTAATTGATATTTTCTCAACAATTTACAGTTCTTTATCATTTAAATTCAACTCAATTCTTATTTGCAAAACCCAATCTGTTTAATATACTTAGTAAGCATAATTGGGAATTTTCATTGAAACTGTTCCTCGTGAGATCGATTTTTATTTTATCGAAATACTATACTGCGATTGATAATTTTGGTACGCTTACCAATAATTCAACAAGTATTTCTGGCGCAGTTGTCGGGGAACAATGTTCTTTGAGAATTCTTTGTTTAGCTTATTGAGTATTTTATTTTTATTTCTATTTTTATTATTATTATTATTATCATTATTATTATTATCATAATTATTATTATCATTATTATTATCATTATCATTATTATCATTATTATTATCATTGTTATTATTATTATCATTATTATTATTATCATTATTATCATTATTATTATCATTATTATTATTATTATTATTATTATCATTATTATTATTATCATTATTATTATCATTATCATTATTATTATTATTATTATCATTATTATTATTATTATTATCATTATCATTATCATTATCACTATTACTATTACTATTACTATTATTATTATTATTATTTAGTTTTTAGTTTGTGCTAATATTTGCTTGAGTTACTCTTTTGATTTATGCGCTTAAGAGGACAAGTATCTTCAGAGCAATTAGAATTTAATCCAGAGATTGAAAAAACAGCTCGGAGGAACCGGAGTAGAAGAAGAAGGGAAACTCAAGAACAAGCTACAAGAGAATCTGTTAATTCTTCTTTCACACTTGATTTACTAGGCCCAATTATAAAAGATATGGCGGAAGAAGGAGCAAATATGAATCCAAATCCAGATCCCAATATAAATTTAAATCAAAACCCAAATGCAAATCCACCTAGAAGAACTCTTAGAAATTGTGATATGCAGCAAGGTCCAAGACATTTTTCTAGCATTGTCATTCCGGATGATCATACATTGCAGATGAATCCATCTTTCGTAAGCTTGATTAGTGCTCATCAATTCACTGGATTGGATCATGAAGACCCTTATATTCATTTGTCTACTTTTTATGAGTTGATTAATACCATGGGATTTAGAGCAGCAAATCTTGAATCTGCATATTTGATATTATTTCCTTTTTCTTTGGCAAGTAGGGCAAAGGAATGACTGAAAGCACATCCTAATCAGAGTCTAGCTAATTGGAGTAGTGTAGAAGAGAAGTTTCTGAATAGATTTTTCCCACCATCCCGTTACATCAAAGCAAAATCTGACATCACTTCTTTCAGACAAGGAGCAGATGAACAATTTTGTGAAGCATGGGAGAAATTTAAATCACTGTTGAGAAGATGCCCAAATCATGGATTTGATGACGTTTCTCAGTTGAATATTTTCTATACTGGCTTGCAACATGATGCAAAGATGTTATTAGAGGCTTCAACAGGAGGATCTATGTTGGATGTAGAAATTGATCATGCCACCAGAATTATTGATGCACTAGCCTTTACAGACCAACAGGCCCAACATGATAGACATTCAATTCAAAGGAAGGGAGTACTTGAACTTAACAGCTCAGATGCTATCTTAGCCTAGAATAAACTTATAACGCAACAAATTGAAGCATTGAACCAGAAGATAGAGAAATTACCTCAACAAATGCACACAGTACAATCTATTCTTAATCAACAGATAAGTTGTGATGTGTGTGGAGGTGATCATGCAAATGAACAATGTTCTTATCAAGGCAACATTCAGCAAGAAGAAGTTAATTATATGGGGGTCCAAGGTAGTAGTCAAGGCAGACAAGACAATTTTCCTAATCCCAATAATTATCAAAATAATTTTGCACAAGGATGGAGAGGGAATCAAAATCAGAATCAGAATTTTGGGTGGAACCAAGGTGTTAGCTCATCTACTAGACAATCTGCACTTCAACAACAGTCATATCAGCAACCTTCATATCAACAACAACAACATTATCCTTCAGTGTCTGACAGAATAAGTAAATTGGAGGATAATTTAGAAAAATTCATGCAAGGTACTATGGCTAATCAGAAAAATATTGAGGCTTCATTCAGAAATATAGAGATCCATATAGGCCAACTAGCTAAGCAATTATCTGAACAGCAACAAGGAGGACAGTTTTCAGCTAACACACAAACCAACCCCAAGGAGCAATGCAATTCAATAACTACAAGGAGTGGAAAAGTTGTAGGTAAGGGGATTGGTGACAATATAGTTGTTAAAGAAGAAGTTTTGGTAAAAGAAGATGAAGAGAAAGAAGAGGAGAATAATAAAGAAAGACATATCCCTAATAAGAAGAACAAAGAGGGAGAGAAAAAACAAAAGATAGAAAAAGGAGGGAGTCAAAAACCATTTGTAGAGAAGTTACCATATCCAAAGGTTCCCTCATAGATAGATAATGAAAGACAGTTTGCAAGATTCATGGATATTTTCAAGCATTTACAGATCAATATTCCATTTATGGAAGCTATGGAGCAGATGCCGACTTATGCAAAATTCATGAAAGAGTTGTTAACTAAGAAAAAGAGATTCACTGCAGAAACAGTGGAGCTAGAAGCAAGATGCAACGTTATAATTCAGAAATCATTACCTCAAAAGTCCAAGGATCCTGGCAGTTTCACTATACCAGTCACAATTGGGACGTTACAAGTAGGTAAGTCATTACTTGATTTGGGTGCTAGTATAAATCTAATGTCTTTGTCTATGCTTAAAAGAATAGGAGACTTGGAAGTAAAGTCTACAAGAATGACATTACAGCTAGTTGACAGATTTGTAAAGATTCCTTATGGAGTAGCAGAAGATGTTTTAGTTAGAGTGGATAACTTCATATTTCCTGTTGATTTTGTGATTATGGACATGGAGGAAAATGAGGAAGTCCCATTGATCCTGGGAAGGCCATTTATGAAGACTGCCAAAGTAATTATAGATGTTGTCATGGGCAAGTTGAAAATTAGAAGTGGAGATGATAAAGTTAATTTTAATCTGTTTGAAGCTGTACAATAACCGGAAGACAAGAAAGATTGTCTTAGAATAGACACTTTGGAGGAATTAACCATCTCAACTGAAAAACAAGATTACAAGCTTGTTGCACAACCCCAAAGACATCTTAGTCTGACTATGAAGGAAGTTGTTCAAAGAAAGGTATTGAAACCTCCTGAAGCAGGTATGATTTATCCAATCTCTGACAGTTGTAAGGTTATTCGCAATGAAAGGAATTAATTCGTTCCCACAAGGACAGTTAAGGGATGGAGAATGCGTATATATCACCTTGATCACTCACCTGCATGAGCCCTAAAACAAATACGCGTCAAGCTGAAGACGTTAAACAAGCGCTCTTGGGAGGCAACCCAATGTTTTGAATTTGTTTTTTTTTCTTTTTGCAGTTTAAGTTTTTTTGTGCATTTTTCTTCCTTAGGTTCTTTCTTTGCAAGATTGCTCCAGGTACATAGTGCACTTCTCCTCAAAACTTTGAAGCCTTACTTCAATGGCCTAGGGGCAGTCCAACTTTTCTAGAGGGGGTGAGAAAGTCTGCAGCTGAGGCTGAGGCACAAGATAAGGAGTACATGACAAGTGAAGAAAATAAGGGAGGAAACTTACTTTACTTTTAATGTTTTTAATTCCTTTGTTTTTAATTTAATGTTTTTAATTGCTTTATTTTAAATTTTGAATTCCCTTATTGTCCCATAATTTATTTTAGAGCCATATATGAGATTATTGCTTATTGTCTAATTCAAATCTAGAACATGAAAAATAATTTTGATTGTTTCAATAATAAGTGATTTTGGGATATTGAGTATGATAGTGAAAAGGAATTGATGAGGAAAATTAGGAATTAACTGAATTGGAGAAGCTAGCCAAAACCCAGGTGAGCAGAGTACCACAAACAGATTGTCGCCGCCGTTCGTTCCGACGTCCAGGGACATCTCAAACGTTTATGCGAGCGGTCGTGAAAAGATGGTTTAGACTTGCGTTTTATGTTAAAATTATGTTCATTGCTTCCGAGGTGCTCAACAACTGAACTATCCTCTAATAAAAGCAAGGTTTTCGAAAAAGGGTTCTTTTGGAGTCGCCACCAATGTTTTGACCATAAACATTGGAAAAGGATAAAAAGGCGTTGATTTTAAATAAAACCAAACTTGGTCATTATAACCAGAGTTAGGTAAGGGAGTTAGTTACGTGTGGGGAAGGTGTTAGCACCCCACAACGCCCCTTTCGGGTTCCCTATGACAGATTAATTCATTTAAGTAAAGATTACGAGAAATTACGCGATTGCCCTATTTTATTGCATAATGTTAAAAATGGCTATCTACATGACTTTATTTCATATTGTATACTTAAAGCAATAAATAAAGCAGTAAAAGAGAAGAGAATTGAAAAGAACCTCCGTAGCAAGCTTTATATTGCAAATCTTTGATCGTAAGGATGTGTTTTGGTAATCCCTCACTCTACAAAGACTCTCCTCTCCGAATACAAGATCGACTCGACTAAATTTTTACAGAAGAATCGAATGCTGGAATATGATTCCTTAACTGATTGTTACCTTATCAAGGCAATCAGAGAGTTCATTCGAAGAGGGAAGAGAATAGACAAGTACTGGGAGTTGTCTGGTGTGTGAAACAGTGGCAAATGAGCCTCCTATTTATAGTTTTTCGTTGCCTGACACTTTGAGACGCCCCTCTGGGTTGGGACGGTCGTCCCAACTGCATCTTTTACATATACTGGGACCCCCTGCAAGCTGGGACTGGCAGTCTCATTTGGGACGGCCGTCCCACTTGGCCAGGGAAGGTTGGGACGACCGTCTCGACTTTGGGACGGTGGTCTTGACCTGTTTTGGCCAGTTTTTGTGTTCTGGGACCCCTGGGAAGCTTTCCTTTCTTTATTCGGACATCGGTTGGTGCCGATGAACGCCCGTTAAAGCTTTATCTTCATATAGGAAGTCTTCTTGGGCTTTATTGAGATGTCAGGCGAGCTTTATCTTGTTGTAGGAAGTCTCTTTAGCCTTTATTGAGAGACCGGACAAAATTAGGGGTCTACAGCTGCCCCCCCCCTCACCTGCCCAACTAATTTGTTGGCTTAATATGCTGACAGAATTAGTTTGGCAGGGGAAGGAGTTAACCCTTTTGCCCGGTTATCCTTCGGATGCTTCTTTGCTGATCCTCCGGATGATAAATATTTTTGATAGGTACCAACCCCTATATGGTTTGAGCCTTACTTTATAAGGCTCTGGTGAGTACTTACCCTCACCTGGTACGAGTCTGTATTTCACTAGACTCTTGTGGGTACCTACCCCCACTAGGTATGAACCTTGTTTTTGCAAGGTTTTGGTGAGTACCTACCCTCACCCGGTATGAGTTCGCATTTTGCTAAACTCTTGTGGGTACTTACTTCCAAGGTGCTCAACACTTGAACTATCCTCTAATAGAAGCAAGGTATTTGCAACTTATTTTTGTAATGCTCAGGCGAGTATTTTACTCCACCTGATGCATTCTGCAGAGTTTTGATGAGTACCTACCCTCATCCGGTACAAACCTTATTTTATAAGGCTCTGGTGGGTACCTACCCCCACCTGGTACGAATCTGCGTTTTGCTAGATTCTGATGAGTACCTACCCTCATCCGGTATAAACCTTATTTTATAAGGCTTTGGTGGGTACCTACCCCCACCTGGTACAAATCTGCATTTTGCTAGATTCTGATGAGTACCTACCCTCATCCGGTATAAACCTTATTTTATAAGGCTTTGGTGGGTACCTACCCCCACCTGGTACGAATCTGCATTTTTACTAGATTCTGATCAGTACCTACCCTCATCCGGTATAAACCTTATTTTATAAGGCTTTGGTGAGTACCTACCCTCACCTGGTACGAACCCTATTCTATAAGGCTCTTGTGGGTACCTACCCCCACCTGGTACGAACCCTATTCTATAAGGCTCTTGTGGGTACCTACCCCCACCTGGTACGAACCTTATTCTATAAGGCTCTTGTGGGTACCTACCCCCACTTGGTACGAACCCTATTCTATAAGGCTCTTGTGGGTACCTACCCCCACCTAGTACGAACCCTATTCTATAAGGCTCTTGTGGGTACCTACCCCCACCCAGTACGAATCCTATTCTATAAGGCTCGATGGGTACCTACCCCCACCTGGTACGAACCCTATTCTATAAGGCTCGATGAGTACCTACCCTCACCCGTACGAACCCTATTCTATAAGGCTCGATGAGTACCTACCCTCACCCGTACAAACCCTATTCTATAAGGCTTTTGTGGGTACCTACCCCCACCTGGTACGAACCCTATTCTATAAGGCTCTTGTGGGTACCTACCCCCACCCGGTACGAACCCTATTCTATAAGGCTCTTGTGGGTACCTACCCCCACCTTGTACGAACCCTATTCTATAAGGCTCTTATGGGTACCTACCCCCACCTGGTACGAACCCTATTCTATAAGGCTCTTGTGGGTACCTACCCCCACCCGGTACGAACCCTATTCTATAAGGCTCTGATGGGTACCTACCCCCACCCGGTATGAACCCCGTTCTGCAAGGTTCTGAATGAGCCCCGTTCTGCAAGGCTCTTAGGATGCACTTTTTCGGTATTCAGTCTTTTTGATTGATGAGTACAAACCCTCATCTGGTTTTTGGAGATGTGTTGACGGCTTATTGTCTCTGATCATGCGCCTATTCCTGGGGAATGTTTGATCTTTACTTTTTGACTTTTCTGTTTTAGTCATCCAGTTTTACCGGGGATTTCTTTGTTTTTGGCTTTTCTTGTTTAGCCATCCGGCCTTTGCCATGGATTCTTTGTTTTTGGCTTTTCTTTTTAGCCATTCGGTTTTACCGGGGATTTCTTTGTTTTTGGCTTTTCTTGTTTAGCCATCCGACTTGGCCGGGGATTCTTGTTGGTTGCCTCTTTGTTTTAGGCAGGAATCTCCTGGGGATTTGTTGATTTCTTGTTGATTGTGCCTCTTGTTTTTAGGCAGGTGCTTCAATAGTGGTGAAGGCTTTTTATTTGATTTTCGCCTCTGAATAGGCTGATGTTCTACTTGAGGATATTTGTTCTTGATAATACCTCTGAGTAGGCGGATGCTTTTTTTTAAAAGCTTTGTGCTTGTATTGCCTCTTGCATAGGTTGATTTCCCGTTTCTTGGGGATATCGGCTCTTTGCTTGCCGCTGAGTAGGCATAGGCATTCTTGGGAGTGAAGATTTTGCCTTTCACTGGGGATATTCATATCGGGTGTTATAGGTGATTAACTCCCTGAGGATATGAATTTCTAGTTTTGCCTTTTGCTGGTAGGCCCGCTGGGGATTTTTCTTCTTTTTGGTGATCCACCAGGGATTTGGTTATTTTCTGGGGATCTATTTTGAATTGCTCCCTAGAAAGGAATGGAGTTTTTGACTCCTTATTGGTTGCTGTTGTTTTGAGCTGGCTTTGCCTATGCTCTTATTCCTGCTGGGGAATGGGTTTATATGTGCGCCTTTTATGCACATTGGCTTTTTCTTTGGATGAAAAGATATTTTTTCTTTTCTTTTTAGCGATCCCTGGGGAATTTTTCTTTACTTCTTGGGGATCCAATCCTTGATTAGATTTTTTTTATGATGATGGAGTCTTGGCTCCTGACTTTTGTGAAGCTCTTTATTGAGCGGGACAAAGAGATTTTCTTCTTTTTCTTTTTTGGGATTCACCGAGGAGTCTGTCGGTTTTTTGGGGATCCAATTTTGATGATGGAGTCTTGGCTCCTGGCCTTGAGAAGCTCTTATTTGAGCTGGATGAAGAGATTTTTCTTCTTTTTGTCTTTTTGTAGACTTTTCTTGATATACTCTTCTTGGAGATTTTTTATTTGGCTTTTTTCGTTGTGGCCTCTATTGGGGAAAGAAAGTTTTTTTTTTCTTTTTGTTGCCCCCTGGTGATGTGGAGGATTTGACTCCGTATTTTCTTTGATGAACTCTTGTGTAGTCCTTATTCTCCTTTGGGGAAGTGGCGGAGATTCTGGATGAGTTTGCTCGATGACTCATATGGTGATGCCGTTGAGTCGTGAGATAATCTTTTTGTTTTGCCTCTGGAGTAGGCAAGGATCCGCTTGGGGATGATCAAGCCTTTCCGTTTGACTTTTTCATGTTGATGGCTTCCTTCTTTCTTGGATGGAAGGATGGTGGTCGAATCTTTAAATGACTATGGTTGACGACTCATGAGGTGATATTGAGTCGCGAAGTAATTTTTGTTTTGCCTGTAGAGTAGGCAAGGATCCGCTTGGGGATAATCGAGCCTTTCCGTTGGCTTTTTCCTGGTGCACCTTCTTTTATTGGGATAGAAGGTTAGAGCTAGTTTCCTTGAAGCTCTTTATTCTGCTGAAATGGTTTTTGATTTCGCCTTTTTCTTTCGCGATTTTGATCTTTATCGCGAGTTATTTGAAATCTGGCTTGTTAATATGTCACGTGTGCCTTTTATTTTATAATTTTTGTACACGTGGGCTTTTGAAATGTAAACAGAAATAAGAATGTTTATTTATTACTTCTTGTTTTTTGTGATACATTCAAACATTTTCAAGCTACTAGAAAATATTTAAAAGGAAACTATCTCCTAATCATCTGCCTCTGGACTGGAATGGGCAGATGGTGCTGGTGAAGGGATGCGGCGGAGCAGGCGGCGCTGGAACCTTGCCTAGGTCTGGACCAGATTCTCTATCTGTCGGTCCGTCCTGTCTTGCCTCATAGTCAGCTGATTGAACTGCTGCCGTATGAACTGGAACTCTCCTTCCATATAGGCATGCTCGTCATCTATCCGTCGGTACAAGCCGGCAAAATCTGGATCATATGACTGCTGCTGCGATTCTGAAGTCGCAGGGATGTCCTGAGGCATGTCGAAATCGCGCATATCCAGCAAAATCGAGATTATGGGGTTTAAGATAAACCCTGATCCCTGTCGACTGAGGATGTTCATATGAACTAGCATTCCTCCGCTAATCAGCTCTGGCTGGAGACTAGCTGGGAGGTCTTCCCCATCAGTGCATCCCCAATATTTAGCTAAAGGGGTGAGAAAGGGAGCTACCATGATGGCTCCTGCTGAGCCGCGGGTTCCGTAATCTTTTACGGCTTTCAGGAAGGCGTATCCTGGATTGCATCGCAGCCTTTGATGCATACAATAAACAATGAAGAGGTCGGCCAACGTTACCTTCCCTTGGCTCTCCTTTCGGCTGTGTATAGTCCCAGCTAGCAATTTATGGCATATGCAAAGCGGAGGAGAGAAAGCTACGCCCTTCAGGTTTGACGGCAGAGTGTGAGCTCCAATGATCTCTCTCCACATGCTAGTGGTGGTGAGAGCAGCATGTTTTTCCAGATATGCGGACCGATATTCTGGTGTTCTTGTATCTGCTCGTTGGCAGAAACCCATTATAACATTAAAGTCATCCAGAACAGTGGTCCAGTAGGGTCCATCCATCCAGTAGGAGACAGCTTGAGTCGGTGGCACTCCGGGAATCGCAGATGGCATTTCTACCATGTTGACTGAGGCAAGAAATTCCAGTGTAGCAGTGCGGTGGATCCGAGTAGGTGGCTCACGGAGCGAAAGTCCCATCCTATGTTGTGGATGAACCTTCGACATCTTGTTCCCAGCCAAATGTAGCTAGGATTTCAAAATCCAACCTCGGTGTTGGATGCCGGGAAAATTGCTTGGATATTTGCCGACCGCTGTTGATGTGATTACGCTAGTAGGGCGCTAGTAGTAGGAGTTCCTCTAGCAGGGTTTCTAGTGCGTTTTCTCCTAGATGAGGCTTCTCCATGCTCCATTGTATGTAGTACTCACTTAAGAATGCTAGAAGTGTGTAAAAAGGGAAGAGAAGCAAGATAGAATGCTTGGAATGGGGTACCAAAGGCCAAATCCGCGCACAACTCATATAGGGGACGCCAGGAAGTTTGGGACGGCCGTCCCAATTGAAATTTTTACACATGGCTCTTTAGCTGACAAGTGAGACGGCCGTCCCACCTGGGACGCGCGTCTCAACTGAAAATAGGGACTTGGGACGGCCGTCTCGACTTTGGGACGACCGTCTCGAGCTTCTTGAGTGGATTTTTGATTTTTTTGTTGAAAAAAAGGATAAGAATCCATTCATTGATGTTTTAATGCATGTAATGTTTTATGATATGCATCCTATGATCTATTTCAGTTAATATTTCGAAAGTTTTAACTGATGTGCTTTGACTTCGGGCACATTCTTGGTGTTGTACCTTTCTGTCATCATGTTTCTTCTGATTAACAATCTTGGTTGTACCCGGTTTGCCGTCTTAGGCTTTTTCTTGCTATAGCCGAAGAGCAATCTGTCGTTCATAGGGTAATTGCCATATCAATGCCCTCCTTCCTTTCCTTAGGGATTTCAACCTTCCTATTGATCACTATATTTCCACATTCCCCTTATTACTTGAATGCTTTATTGTGAAATGGTCAAGAGAAGAGAAAGAAAAGGATTTACAACAAGGGTTTGTGTTTTAGAGGGATATTTTTCGTAATAGAGGTTTTTGTAAGAATGGCTAGCCAGGGTTGGTTTGTGTTTAGGCTAGTTTAGGTAAACGTTTCGTTCTTTATGATGTGGCGTCTTTATTTTATTAACTTGTGGCGCCTTTTTGTGATTTGATTAACTTTCCTAGTCTGCCCTTTCGGGTTTTCAGCCTAGGATGTTATGCTTATGTCCTAACTTTTGTCTAGGTTTCCTTTTTTATTATTTATATTTTAGGAATACCTAGCGGACTTTTTGCAACCCTAACTTTTGCCCAGGCTACCCTTTATTATTGTTCGGGTCTCCTGCCGGGTTTACCCTAACTTTTGCGCATCCCCCTTTTGTGGGTTTCCTGCCGGGTATTTTGCCTTTTTATTTTCTTGTCTTGGCCTTTGGCCTTGACGGGCTTTCCTTTTTTGTATATATGTATTTTTTTTTTGCATAACATTGTCGAAACTTGATTTTATCGAGATAAATTTTATCCGTGTTTCTAGTTAATCAATCATATTTGACTTGCTTTATGACGTTTTGATTGTTCTGACGCATTTGGAACAAAACGTCTATCTAAACCTTGTTTATTAAAAATGGGGTATAGACATATTTAGCAAGAAAAGAAGCAGATAGTAAGAATAACATTCTTTTGTAATTTTGGGGAAATGTGTGCCCTAAAAATGCTCGGGGTCCGGGCATACCCCGAGGAGTGATATCTAATAGTCACTAGGTTTACATCCCTTAGAATTGGAAGAAGGACACCTAATGACTAACGCTACCCTTTGCGCTAATATCCCTCCTTTTCGGAATATCATCTTTGAGGGATAAGACTTCCCTGTTTTCCGTATGGTTTGATCTTTCGTGGGGTCGTACCCTAAACCATATTTTAAAGGATTATCTTTGAATTCCGGTGGCTCTTTTATTCCTTGAGTATTCTTTCCGAGCCCCTGTCCTAGACGATATCCATATCTTTTCATCATATGGGCCATCTTTGTATTACTGGGAAGTCTTTCTATGTTGGCAATTTCGAGTGCTTGAAAAGATGTTTCAAGAGCCTCTTCAGCCGCATCCACATATGGTTGGACAGACGGTTTGCTAACTAGAAAGTCTTCTTCAGCTTGAACTGTGACGAGTTTATCATTTGTCACAAACTTGACTTTCTAGTGGAGCGTTGAAGGTATTGTCTTAGTGCTATGAATCCAAGGTCTACCAAGGAGACAACTATATGCCGGCATGATATCCATCACGTGGAAGTCTATGTTAAAGATAGTAGGGCCAATTTGAATTGGTAGACTAATTTCTCCTACTACTTCGCGTCTTGATCCATCAAAGGCTCGAACAATTGTATTACTCGGGCGCATGTGGGTTCCTTGCATTGTTATCTTATCAAGTGTGCCTTTAGGCATGACGTTTAAGGATGACCCATTATCCACCAGAACTTTGGAAATGAGATATTCCTTGCATTTGACAGAAATATGCAAGGGCTTGTTGTGATTTGACCCTTCAAAAGGGAGTTCTTCATTTGTGAAGGTAAGATGATTATTGGCTGTAATGTTACCAATAATTCCTTCAAATTTGTCCTGGGATATTGCATGCGGGACGAATGATTCATTCAAAACCTTTAACAGTGCATTTCGATGCAGTTTCGAACTCATTATGAGTGATAACAAGGTTATCTTTGCAGGAGTGCGATTGAGTTGATCGATGATGGAGTACTCGCTTTGACTTATGTACTGAAGTAACTCATCTGTCTCCTCCTTGGATTCTTTTTCCTCTTCGGCTTTATCTTTTGCCTTATCTTTAGGAACGTTATCTTGTAATTCCTTGGGGGAATATATTCTTCCGCTTCTCGTCATGCCCCCAATACCGGCTATGTTGGAGATATCTTGTGATGATTCTTCTGAATATCTCCAAGGTACAACTTTATTTGATGAATAAGGGAAAGGACGAGGCATGAATAAACATACAGGCGTTATTGCTTCTTCCCTTTTATCGATTGGAATAACCAACGGTGCTTGTTTATTATCATCTTTGGGTCTATCGACCGTTGTAGAGATTTTGATGACGAAAGGCTTCTTTTCCATTTATTCTAATTTGTGGAAAGCACATCAATTAATCCTTCCTTTTTATTAACTTTGTTATTAAAATGAGGAGGGATGTATGAATGTATGCAACTTATGAATGCAATAGACAGTTTAAGGAAAAAAAACTTTTTATTTCAATTAGAAAGTGTTTATCCTTCTATACAATGCTTTGAAGCAAGTGTTGACAAAAACGGAGAAGCTTGAAGAATCTTATAGGTAAATTAGGCTTTCTTCGTAATTCATCTTCAGCTGTTCTCACATGATTTCTGAGCGTCTTGATTTGCTCATGTACCGCCTGACTCATATCTTCACTATATCGACAAGCCTCTTTTATCTTTTCTTCTTGATGAACGATCAAGGCATGTTGTTGGTCAGACCTCTCTATTACTTGGTCTCTTTCACGAAGTAACTGACCATACTGAGCTAATCCATCTCTTTCTTTATCATGTAGCTCCTCTAGGTCTTTTATGTATTTTTCAGCGGTTTCCCACCACTTTTGTGCTTCTAACCGAGTTTCTGCTAGGTCATCCTGTATTAGCTTGATCGTTTTTTCCTGTTCTGCAAGCGCACTCTCAAGATGTGCTATTTCATCACTCATGTCCCGGAATAGACTATCTTGTTCAAGCCTTGGAATTTTCAGTGCTTGTTTAGTCTCTTCTTGATAATCAACACAATCATTCTTAAGGCGCTCTATTTCATGGTCCTTCTTTTTACATTGCCTTTTTAGACCATCTATTGTAAGGGTTGCTTCTTGCTCTTTTTCTTCGAAGGCCCTCAACTGAGCTTCCATGACTTCTACCCTTTTATTTAAGGCATTGACCTGCAATTGTAGCTCTTCATTGACTAATGTTGTCGTGAATGTAGCAGATGGTTGGGGTATCCTTCTACTTTTTCTCCATTCTTCATATTCATGGGACGTAGACACCTGAACCTTTCCAAGTTTTTTATCCCCTATATAGACTGGTCTTTCCCATGCTTTCCGGATAGCAGATACTTCTTTAAAGCTATGGGAGTAATGGCATAGACTCAGCCCTTTGAGCTCTTCTTGAGTTGGCATGGTCTGGGTTCTCATGAGTTGTCTCATAGCTATCTTAGGAGAGTAAGCTATACAACCCCTGAGGCCTAGTAGTGGTATGCTCAGGTAATCTCCGCATCGTACAAGAATATAACCGGGTCGGAACCAAGGGCAAACCCATGATACATGCTCTATGTTCCAATTTTCTAACTCGGATTTTCATTCTAACGCTTGACGGTGCTGAAGAGGGATTTTTGCAAAACTTCTTAAAGGATCAGGGAATATGCCCATATGGCTTGAAGCGTAGAAGTGACTGACGCCCCATACATATAGTAATGAAGTGCAACATCTAAGTGTTTTTCCCTGTTTCTGTCGGCAAAAATCTACTGAAAGCAGGGTATCAACAAGAATTGCAGGTATAGGACTTTTAGAATATACATCCCAGGCAAAGAATGCATCTATTGCAGCATGATCCACAACGTTCACATGAAATGGGAATAATATGATTCTGAACATTGCCAATGCTAGAGTTTTGTTGAAGGTAGACCAATCTTTCTTTTCAGCCAAAGAGATTAAGTGGTCTTCTATTATGGACATTTTCCAACCTCGGATGTTCCCTTTTCCCTCTAGGATGGATTGATGAGGAGGCAGTCGTATGATAGTAGCAACCTTACTCACGGCAACATATACTCCTGAGCAGACATAGACCCCGACTGATTGAGGCCATCTAACCATGAGTTCATATTCTTCTAAGGTTGGTACTAAGTCAAATTGCGAAAACTCAAAGCAGTGTAGATCAGGATTCCAGAAGTGGACCAATGCTCTAACAAAGATTTTATCGATGCTGATTTTCAGGAGGTCAAGAATTCTTCCATAAGATTTCTCAAAATTGGCACTGACCTACGGCGGCATATATGTACTCAACTGTCTTAACTTCTCTACACGGCATAGAAGAATTTCCACTTTCTTTAACTGTCTATTACTGGATCCCTCCATTATCTAAAAGAAATGAAAATGCATGATATGAGGATGAGTCCTTGTAAATGCATGCATGTAAGTGTTTATTTTTCTAAGTATTATCATGTTTTATTCCTAATATGATACATGGTAATACTTGGTTTTTCTTAAAAAAGAAAACTATCTATATGGATGTTTATGGATTTTGATGAAGAGAGTCCTATTTTCTTCTCTTATTTTTATGAACAAAAGTTGTATGAATTATAAGACCTTTATCAAGAATTTTTTTATTTTATAAAGGCATTTTTATGGCTTTAATTTGTTTTTATATTTTTTATGGCCCTTTATCTCTTCTGTCGGTCAATGTGGCTACTTAGCTTACAAAGAACCTGAAACCAGGCTAGCTTAACTGAAGACTGTCCGAGATAAAGTTGGTTTATCTTATCACTTTTATGATTTTTAGGGTTTTTCACTATTTTGTTTGTTGTATGATTACCCTATGCTAATGCATCAATACAAATGCAGCAAACGAATGCACACACAATTCATACATCCACGAGCAGAGCCACGCTTATTATGAGGTGGGGTTTTCCTGCAGAAACGTGCTTGGTTTAGGTGGTTCTAAACTGTTCTCACCAAGGCCAAAGGTCCCCAAGGTGCCCCCATTATAGGGACCTCTCAATCTCTCAGTCCTCGGGTCATGCACGGAACTCCGTGTCGACATACTTAGACCAAAAGAAGAGAGTTATCACCTTGAGTTGGTGGTTTCCGACAACGGTTGTAGCCCCGTGTGCCAACAAGCCGGTCGTATCTGCCACCCAGTCCCTATAGGTATTCACTCTTGCCCCCGGGTATAGAGGGACTGTTGTGTGCAACGGTTTTTGTGTGCAATTTATATTTCAGACAATTTGCAGAAAATAATCATACAGCAATTATTAAAGCCATACAATAAAACATACGGAAGAGGGTAAAGACGTAATTTCAAATCTTTACTTAGTTTGAATTTATCCGTCACTAAATGGGATCAACTCTCTAGCATCCCCAGTGGAGTCGCCATCTGTCGCCGCCGTCCGTTCTGACGTCCAGGGACATCTCGAACGTTTATGCGAGCGGTCGCGAAAAGATGGTTTAGACTCGCATTTTATGTTAAAATTATGTTCATTGCTTTCGAGGTGCTCAACAACTGACCTATCCTCTAATAAAAGCAAGGTTTTCGAAAAAGGGTTCTTTTGGAGTCGCCACCAATGTTTTGACCATAAACATTGGAAAAGGATAAAAAGGCGTTGATTTTAAATAAAACCAAACTTGGCCATTATAACCAGAGTTAGGTAAGGGAGTTAGTTACTTGTGGGGAAGGTGTTAGCACCCCACAACGCCCCTTTCGGGTTCCCTATGACGGATTAATTCATTTAAGTAAAGATTACGAGAAATTATGCGATTGCCCTATTTTATTGCATAATGTTAAAAATGTCTATCTACATGACTTTATTTCATATTGTATACTTAAAGCAATAAATAAAGTAGTAAAAGAGAAGAGAATTGAAAAGAACCTCCGTAGCAAGATTTATATTGCAAATCTTTGATCGTAAGGATGAGTTTTGGCAATCCCTCACTCTACAAAGACTCTCCTCTCCGAATACAAGATCAACTCAACTAAATTTTTACAGAAGAATCGAATGCTGGAATATGATTCCTTAACTGATTGTTACCTTATCAAGGCAATCAGAGAGTTCATTCGAAGAGGGAAAAGAATAGACAAGTATTGGGAGTTGTCTGGTGTGTGAAACAGTGGCAAATGAGCCTCCTATTTATAGTTTTTCGCTGCCTGACACTTTGAGACGCCCCTCTGGGTTGGGACGGCCGTCCCAACTGCATCTTTTACATATACTGGGACCCCCTGCAAGCTGGGACTGGCAGTCTCATTTGGGACGGCCGTCCCACTTGGCCAGGGAAGGTTGGGATGACCGTCTCGACTTTGGGACGGTGGTCTCGACCTGTTTTGGCCAGTTTTTGTATTCTGGGACCCCTGGGAAGCTTTTCTTTCTTTATTCGGACATCGGTTGGTGCCGATGAATGCCCGTTAAAGCTTTATCTTCATATAGGAAGTCTTCTTGGGCTTTATTGAGATGCCGGGCGAGCTTTATCTTGTTGTAGGAAGTCTCTTTAGCCTTTATTGAGAGACCGGGCAAAATTAGGGGTCTACACAGATAAATTGAGTGTCAACACTTTGTGATGATAACTGATATTGGTTGATTCTTTGATGTGATTGCATGTTAGCAAGACTTGAAAATGATAAAGACATTTTTTTTCTTTGTAGTAGATATAACCCAGAGCCAAATAGCCAACCATGCATTAATTATAGGACATCCATTTGAACCCTTTCTGAGCCAAAAATAATATTGTTTCTTAAACAGAACCCTTAAGCCTAAACACTATTTATCTACCTTCCTATATTTGAGAAAGGAAATGAGTATGAATGTCACTATTTTTCTTATTGTTGGGTATTGCTATTGTTGTCCTACAGGCAAAGCTTAAAAATTTGCAAAGCAAAAAAAAAAAGATACATGCAAAAGCAAAAAAAAAAAAAAAGTCAAAAGGGGGGTAATAACTTGTGAGATTATTAACTCATTGTCATTGTGTTAGGGACAAAAGCATGAAGTTTGAAACCTGACTTGAAGAATTGTTAATCAAGAATCATTCATATGAGTTGAATTTCTCAAATATTTTTGTATATCCCAGAAAAACCAATAATTCTTTCTTAGCCCAGCTCCATTACAAGCCTCAAAAGACCTTTTGATTTAAGTCTTGTTTAACAATTGTTGATTTCTTGAAGATGACTATCAATATTGGATTGTCTAAATAAAGTGATTGAATGAGATAAACACTTACCTATGAGAATTAGAGATGAGTATATATAACTCTATTTGAGAGATCATGCTTCTCTGAGGATAGTTGAGGACTAATTATTCTTTGTTGGTTTCTATAACTTGAATGCTTATGTGTTCTATTTTCATTTGGAGTTGTGAGCATCACCCCTGAAAGTTTTTTTGTTGTGGTTATAGAAGAGAAAGAGATAATAGGTGATGATTTTGTTTTGGAAAAATTACTTTGCTTGGGACAAGCAAGATTCTAGGTTGGGGGGAGTTGTTAAGTGGTAAAAAGTTGATATAATTATGTCTTGAATTGTTATAAAACCACTTAACTTATGTTAATTCTAATATATTTTTCTCCCAATATAGGATGAATTCGAGAATATCTTGATACAAGAGTAAGGAGCATAATTGTCAGCATAATTGGAGTAAAATTGAAAGAAAGAAGAGCGCTTAAGCGAATGAATGATGCGAGGCCCGACCCAAATTCTCTTATAAAAAGAGAAGACAGTCTTGGAGGAGAGGAGGCACGACTACTGTTAGGGTTTTGTCCAATCTTCATCAATTCTTCACTTCTTCATCAATTGGAGCATTGTAATGGCCAACATGAGTGACTAACTTCATTCTCTTAGGATTCGGTGCACTTCCTTTGAACTCTTTTGTATCATGGTGATATTTTGATATATTAATCTATGTTTTGATGTTGTTATTCTTATTCTTTATGCCTTGGAATGATTTATTCTTGATTGTTTGAGGTATGATTGGAAAATATATCTTGAACCCTAGATCACGGTAAGAATATTTGTTACGTTAATTGCTAGGAATGGAATGAATGTATCAAGTGCTTAAACACCCTAACCCTAATGCTGGAAAATCTCTTAATTGTGTGAGGAATCAACATTTATTAGGTTTTCTTATGAATTTCATGTGTGAGGAATCAACATGGATGATTTGAGTAGGTGGCATTAACATTGTTAGGTTAATTGGCGTTCTTAATTGATTTAGTCATTACAAAAGAGGGATAAGGAAGGAAACCAATCCTAAGTACCTTTAATTGATATTTTCTCAACAATTTACAGTTCTTTGTCATTTAAATTCAACTCAACTCTTATTTGCAAAACCCAATCTGTTTAATATACTTAGTAAGCATAATTGGGAATTTTCATTGAAATTGTTCCTCGTGGGATCGACTTTTATTTTATCGAAATACTATACTGCGATTGATAATTTTGGTACGCTTGCCAATAATTCAACACTAAATTAAAGTTTTGGATAAAGGCATATGTCATGAAAATAAAATTGTGTAGAGACCATAAAGTAATTTCTAATTTGATGAGGGGTCAAATTAGAAATATTGAAACTTAAGTAATTAACCTAATTCAGGTTATTTAAAGAGTCATGGTCCCCTTCGAAGAGCACACACAGAACATAAGTCTCAGTTCTCATTTCTTTCTTTCTATCCCAATCAAGAGAGAAAATTTAGAGGGAAAATAAAGATGCTCTTCAGGTGGAAGACCATAAGAGTGTTTTAAAAGGAACATCATCATTATGGCTAATTTAAGTACAGTTTCGCATTTAGTCTACAACATGTTTATAAGTATGAGATAATGTTTATGTTTAATCGTTAGAATCAAAATCAGGATCATAATTATTAGTTTTCTACCAATTCCTGCATTTTCAAATATTTTTTGCAAGATCATTCCTTGCATAAATATATAATGGCAGCTTAAAGTAGTCAAGTTGTTGCATATTAGAACAGGCTCCATGCTTCCACCACTCGTATCTCCAGAAGTTTTTGTTTTTTCCCAAGAATAACTTGGCCAAACTCAGTTAAGTTCACCATCTATAGGTTTGATCTAATAAAATAAATGAATAAAATATCATCTCTTCAATATCATATCAAAATATAATTATTAAGAAATGGAAAACCTTACCGTGGAAGGATCCAGTTTCGTCGTTGTGCATTGTAATGGCGGTGACCTGCGGTACGTAGATGGCCATAAACCATGAACCCAGTGGCGGATCTTAACCATTGATCTTGGGGGGCCAAATAATATATTATTAATAAATAATAAATATAAAATAATATATTATTAATAAATAATAAATAAATATAAAAGGAAGAAAGAAGATGAAAGGGTAAAAGGATAAAATTGTAGATATATATTTAAATATATTAAATGATCATTAAGTTTGAGGGGGACAAAGTCATAAATTACATGGGAGTTACAAAATTGAGGAGGGGTCTGAGAGGATAGAATTGTAAATATACAAGTAAATATATTAAATGTTTATTAAGTTTGGGGAGGCAAAAATCATAAATTACATGGGAGTTATAAAACTTTGGGGGGGCCACGGCCCCCCTCAGCTCCCAAGAAGATCCACCACTACGTAAATTTATACAGTTTTGGTACTGTTTTTGCACAGTGTTCATGCAAGCAAAATTCCGGTGGCCAAATTTGAACCATCTTCCAGTAATCAAATCTAGTACTGGAATCACAACAAAAAATAGATATTGTAAATACAAAAATTAAGTAATGTATGAACGCTACTGCATTCTCATCTCATCTCATCTCAATTTATTAGCTGTAAATTTACTAAACCAATACCAATAAATTTGGTATGCTGAAATTCGGCCTACATTTTACATAACACGTGCTTGTTACTACACCCTTCATCAAAAATACTCACATATCACTCTACAAATATTTTGCCCATATTTTAGCCCATGTTTCCTTGTTACTGATTCCTACAAAATCATTAACCACATTTCCTTTAGTTTATTAATAAATACGGCTTTGTTTAATGTGATAACACGTGTTTAAAGGTAAAAAATCATTTTAAAATAATAAACAAAATTAAAAGTTAACCATAGAAACATGATTAAATTGTAGAAGAAAGAGATTAAACCATCCAAATAAAATTATAAAGCAAAATATATATATTATCTGCCTATCAAAGGATTTCTTAGTCTTTCATATATATATATATATATATATATATATATGTTCTGTTCTAGAGTAAGAGCCCTCTCTCTAGGTTTTCCCCGTTCCCCTTTTATAATCAAATTTCCCCTTATTATCTATGCATCGGGCCCTTTAAGTATCAATCAAGTTCATCTCCCCAAATGGGTTTATCTTGACCCACTTTACTCATTCAATTGGACCCGAGCCCAACCAGACACAATCTCTATGTACATACCACAGCCCCCAAGTCTTAAATTAGAAAAATATTTCTAATGCAAAGACTAAAAACCGAAATAAACGTCGAATACACTTCATCCATTAATATTTCATGATATAATTGTAAAGTTCAACCACTTAAAGGGAATAAACAACCATTAAAAATCAAACTTACAGTGACCGTCGTCTTGATGTAGAGTGTGAAAATTGCTTCCGCGAGTACTTGAATTTAGATGAAGATTAACCTGCTTTTACTCGTACTCCAACTTAGATCGCATTTCGATCTTAGTTCGCATTCCGAACATAGCTCGCATTCCAAGCATAGGTCGCATTCCGACGATAGTGCGCATTCCGCACATAGCTCACATTCTGCACATAGCTCGCATTTTGAGTCTAGGTCACATTTTGACCATAGTACGTATTTCGTACATAGTGTGCATTTCGCACATAGCTCGCATTTCGAGTCTAGGTCACATTCTGATCATAGTACATATTTCGTACATAGTGTGCATTTCGCATGCGTCATGTGGTATGTGCATAGAGATTGGGTCTGGTTGGACTCGGGTCCAATTGAATGAGTAAAATGGGTCAAGATAAATCCATTTGGGGAGATGGACTTGATTGATACTTAAGGGGTCCGACGCGTAGATAGTAAGGGGAAATTTGATTATAAAAGGGGAACGGGGAAAACCTAGAGAGAGGGTTCTTACTCCAGAACAGAACATTGGCGCCCACCGTGGGGCAGGTAAAACTTTTCCTACTCCACATTCAAAACAATCATGGTGACTCGTACCAACAATCGAAACAATCAAGACCCTAATTGGGTTTATAGACAAATCCCTGAAGGACTCGTGAGATGCACCCATTGTTCCTCTCTTGCTTCTTCCTCCTCTGTCTCTGCAATCGCCCGGAACCGCACAACCACAAGCCCTAACTCTCTCCAAAGCGCACCTGTTTCGTTCCCTTGCTGTTCGTGCGATTTTGAATACTCAAATTAATTTTCATCGTTGTAAGTTATGACTTCCTATATCTCGTTTAATTTTTACAATGAATTATCCAACAATTATTGTTTCTGTTGATTTTTAAAAATTCTTTGGATTTTGCTGAAAGTTTTGCGACTTCTATTGGTTGCTTCACCTCTAGGTATGTTTGACCTGTTTGTGATAATTAACTGTGACAATTAATTGAATGTTAAAATTTTGTTGTAGTTATGATGTTTAGTTCAAACCTATTTGACATTGAACCTTTGTTCTATTAGCATTGTTATGGGCTATACCAAATTTCTGATAATGCCTGACAGTTTTGAATTATTAATGTACACTGTGATAAGACGGAGTATTTTTCTTGTTCTGAATTTTGTCCTCCATACACAATTTTTCAGTCTTTTTGTGTAATCCAGGTTTACACATTCATTCTTTGAAAAAAAAAATTTCTTCACCTTCACGAATTTTGAGTGGTATATGATGAACACGTTAAATCTTTATTTCATTATGTTGCATCATTTAAAACTATTATTTTATGATTTTTATTGAATTATTTAAGATTTAATTTTAATTTTATAATATTATATATTTTTTCTATGATTCGTGGATATAACTTTTTTATATTAAAATATAATGTAAAATCATTTAATATTTATGGAGTAAGAAAAATGAACTTGTATCTAATTATTTACTAAAACAAATATTTCAATTTAAAATTTTATGTAACTAGTTTTCATATAATTAATTATATAAATATTTTATTAATATGTGTTTTGTTTATGTTGTTATAATATCATATCTCAAGCATTCAATACATTGTAGGTTTTATATTTAGTTTCATTAAAATCTTGTTATAAAGAAAATAATGAATAGGTTAAAGTATAAAATTATTTATATTTATTACTCTTAGGTATTAGGTTTTTTTCTGTAGGAGAATAATATGTGCGAACTATGTGCGAAATGCGCATTATGTATGAAATACGTACTATGATCACAATGTGACCTAGACTCGAAATGCAAACTATGTGCGAAATGCGCACTATGTATAAAATACGTATTATGTTCAGAATGTGACCTAAACTCGAAATGCAAGCTATGTGCGAAATTCACACTATATACGAAATACATACTATGGTCAAAATGTGACCTACACTCAAAATGTGAGCTATGTGCGAAATGCGCACTATGTACGAAATACGTACTATGGTCAGAATATGACCTAGACTCGAAATACGAGCTATGTGCGAAATGCGCACTATGTACAAAATACGTACTATGGTCAGAATGTGACCTAGACTCGAAATGCAAGCTATGTGCGAAATGCGCACTATGTACGAAATACGTACTATGGTCAGAATGTGACCTAGACTCGAAATGTGAGCTATGTGCGAAATGCGCACTATGTACGAAATACGTACTATGGTCAGAATGCAAGCTATGTGTGAAATGCGCACTATGTACGAAGTACGTACTATGGTCAGAATGTGACCTAGACTCAAAATGCGAGCTATGTGCGAAATACGCACTATGTACGAAATACGTACTATGGTTAGAATGTGACCTAGACTCGAAATGTGAGTTGTGTGCGAAATGTGAGCTATGTGCGGAATGCGCACTATGGTCGGAATGCGACCTATGTTCGGAATGCGAACTAAGATCGAAACGCGATCTAAGTTGGAGTACGAGTAATAGCAGTTAATCTTCATCTAAATTCAAGTACTCGCGGAAGCAATTTTCACACTCTACATCAAGACAACAGTCACTGTAAGTTTGATTTTTAATGGTTGTTTATTCCCTTTAAGTGGTTGAACTTTACAATTATATTATGAAATATTAAGGGATGAAGTGTATTTGACGTTTATTTCGGGTTTTAGTCTTTGCATTAGAAATATTTTTCTAATTTAAGACTTGGGGGTTGTGGTATGTGCATAGAGATTTGGCCTGGTTGGGCTTGAGTCCAATTGAATGAGTAAAGTGGGTCAAGATAAATCTATTTGGGAAGATGAACTTGATTGATACTTAAAGGGCCCGACGCATAGATAATAAGGGGAAATTTGATTATAAAAGGGGAACGGGGAAAACCTAGAGAGAAGGCTCTTACTCCATAATAGATATATATATATATATATATATATATATATATATATATATTTGATTATAATGTGAAATTCACAAACCATTTTTAATATATAAAAGACAAATTTGTAATATATTAATGGGAAATTGACAAACCAAAGAAATTGGATGGAAGAATTTATTCAGAAATCGATTTATTATTTTTGCTTCAGATATAGAAATAGAGCATAGTTTGATGGAAGAATTTATTCAGAAATTAAAACAAAGAATGAGAGAATAATTACATAATTAACCAATACCAAAAGATTTGGCATACTGAATTTTTTGGCCTGCATTTTTCTTCAGATTCAACCATTACTGTAACCTATGTCTACTTCTTATACCAAATATAAAAATGATTTTACTGGCATATGTTAACATGTTACGTGTCCCTATAGGCTATAATACTACCTACAAATAATTTTGCAGAAAACTAATGATTTTGTAATAGTACTATTACAATAAATAAAAATAAATATAATTAAACTTATGTTAGAAATGTATTTTGACCATTTTATATATTAATATTTATAAATTAAATAAAAATGTATCAATAATTTTATGATAAAATATTTGTTAAATATACAATTATTTTGAAACCAAAATATATATATATATATATATATATATATATATTAAAACTGTGAAGAAAAAGTTTATGCAATTTTGAAATTAAAATTTAAAATTTTACCGAAAAGTTTTTTTATAAAATTTTGTAGAATATCAACTATGAATTTTAATTTTATAGATAATTAATTATCTATGAGTAAATTCTACAAATTAAATTTTTTAAAAACTTTGAAAAAAAAATCAATAAAATATTACAATTTTTAGTTGTAAAAGCTCTAAGTAAGTATTTGTATTTCACCTATATCATCGCATGGTTTAATCTTGAAAACTCTTAACAATTATTTATATTAGCAATATTACCTGATTTTAAATAATTTAATCTCATAGATTTATTTATCATGAATATAAGTTTTAAATTAAAATTTCATTTTTCATTATTATATAGAATACATTATACGTATTTTTTTTTCCACGAAATTTAGTATAAAAAGAAAAGTGGAAATATCGACGAAGAATCATGTTTATCGAATGTTAAAGTTACTGTCATGATGTTCACATAAAAAAATGTGATAAGGAAAAAACTATATATAAAAAAATAAAATAAAAGAGGTGATCTCATTAAAAAAAAACGAAAAAAAAAAGAATTTAGAGAAGAGGAATAAAATTTTAAATTTGAAATTCAAATAAAATATATATGAAATGAAACTAAACAGAAATTTTAGGCATGTATTTTATTATATTTTATTTATATTGTTCAGAAAGAGATAAAAAATATAATATATTAATTATTTAAATTGAAGCAACTAGTTAAAATTATTAATATTTAATATTTATTAACCTATCATTATTAATTGTTGTATTACAGAATTTATATACTTTCTATTTTTTTTATAGAATAATAACATATTAATGAAAAAAATCTATAAAATTTAGTGAGAATAATATTTATTTAAACCTCTAACTCTATTTTCATATTTTTTTCTAATATTAAAAAGACCCTCTTTATTTTATTTTCTTAAATTATATTCATATATTTTTTTCATAAAATTATAACGCAATAATATATATATATATATATATATATATATATATATATATATAAAATATGAATGATAATTCGGTAAGAAAAAAAATTAACTATTTATTTCTTGAAAGAAGACTTTCCTTATGTATTACTAATTTGGATGAATCTAGTTCTCCTCCAACACCAAAATTTTCAATCATGTGGGTACTTAAATCCAACCAAACAAATTTTAGCCCATGTTTCCTTCTTACCAAGTTCAAACAAAATTGATACATAGAAGATAGTTGAATTTCCATACTTCGACATCACGGCAATTAACCCATTTAAGATCAATAAATACCAATAGATACAATGCTCAAACTTATCATAAGTTTCGATAGATATATCTAAGGGCATGAGAGTCCTATAACACACATCATTGCTCAATTCATAAGACACCAAATATTCTCTACGATCATTTGTACAACCAAGCCAATGCCATATTCCATTAAAGAACAATTGTTGATCGCGAAAAGAAGAACTGAGAAATATTCATCAATTTTAAGTTTCCTCTAAGAATTACTTTTTTGGCTATACATCTCTCATAAGATTTCACAGATGTTATAATCAGCAGGGTAATCATCATCTTCATTTAATGGATAGACATCATCTTCATTCAACGAGTTATCATATTCACTCCATGCATTTGGGTTCTCATATTCATCCCATTTATCCAAATCATTTTTAAAATAACATACATTCATAATCACCTTATAATCATCTCTGATAGAATCATAGTCATATCCTTGATAATAAATGTCTGGAGAAATATAATATGGTACAAATTTTATTCGATTGGGAGGAACGACCTTTAACTCACCTGTAGCTAGGTTCCACAAATACAACATTTTATTATCCCCTGAGTGGAGGCAAAGAATTCCATTCATACTAGAATCACCCAAAATATACCAAGCTAAACTATATTTCTCTAGAAGTTCATTTGGCCATTGTAGTTTGTCCATATTTTAAATCTCTCACCATAAAGTAAAAATATGGAGGTTTCAAAATAATATTGGTAACTTATATCGATATGTACAAGGATAGATGTATCGTCATAATAAGAATGATGATTGGATATGAAATAATTACGAAAAAAAATTCATGAAATGAGAATTTTCAGACAAGAAAGCCCATGATTTACATATGCATCCCAATCTCTTGATAGATTTCAAACGTAACTTGGAAAGAATGAAAAATATAATATCTTCATGTAAATGATTTACAACCTTCGAAATCAATTTATTGTCTACATTCTCCTCTTTCACCATTGAATTACAATTGTGTATACTTTGCAACGACAACAAATCCAATAGAATCAATTCAATAACAAAATCACCTATAACCACTATATTAAGTCACCATAACCAAACATTTATATTCATTCACCACACCTCCAAATATGACCACATCCTACAAATCATCAACCACGTTTCTTTTGAATCAATTGATTTCTTTTATTATTTAATTTTTATAACCATCCAATTTATACACCAATGAACATATTGACATTTTCTAATAATAAACTCATTTCTTAGTCATCCAAAACTTGTTTATTAATTTAATGAACATGTAATATATTAATTATAATATTGAATGTGCATTATTAGCATAATGAGTATTTAATGAACATTCAATGTAATTATAATATTAATTATAATCAGTAGTAGACAACTAGCTATCCAATGTGTTAATATTTTCAGAGACTATTGTCATTTACACAAGAGAAAAGAAATTCTAGGTTTTTCTTACTGCTTGTGTAATTTTTTATATCTTCCACAACCAGTGGCGAATCTTCTTGGGAGCTGAGGGGGTTGTGGCCCCCCAAGTTTTGTAACTCCCATGTAATTTATGATTTTGGCCCCCTCAAAATTAATGAAAATTTAATCTATTTACCTATATATTTACAATTCTATCCTCTCAACCCCTCCTCAGCTTTTGTAACTCTCATAATTTATGATTTTGTCCCCTCAAACTTAATGATCATTTAATATATTTAAGTATATATCTATAATTTTATCATTTCACCCTTTCATCTTCTTTCTTCCTTTTATATTTATTAATAATATATTATTTGACCCCCTCAATATCAATGTTCAAGATCCGCCACTGTCCACAACTACTAGTATGAGAGCTCTGGCTAGGGATTTTAGTTTGTGCTCTAAAAATAGGAGATAATGATGGTGTTAAAACTATGATTAAGTTGGATTCTTCTAATTACTTAATATGGAAATCTCTAATGGATTTTTTATTATTTTTCAAATACCTGTATGATCCTATAGAGGAGAAAGGTGTTAAATCAGAAGATAAATATGAAGGAAGTTAAAAGAAGTTAAATAGGAAGACTATTGATATGGTTAGGCAATGGAAAGACTGACGACAACATTGGTACAAAATACTAATAAAGAAAATTAACAAGTTGTTAAACTAATGCACGATAACTAATATGTGTTGAATCTCACAAGAACATAATTAAACGAACGTACCTATTACCAAACATCATTCTCCTTAAAAACAGTAAATGAGAGGTTGATAATAATAAAACAAAAAATTAAAAAATAAATTGAATTAAGATAAAAAAAATTATAATTAAATTGAAGCAAAATAACAAAAATTTAAATAACTGAAATTTATATAAAAAAATTGAATGATTTTAACTAAATTCGAAATTTGCCAAATAAAGTGCAGGGTTAAAAATTACTTAAAATAAAATAGTGCAGTAATTAATTAAATTCAAAATTTTTGAAATAGATAAACATAAAATTAAGTTGAGAATTGCATGTGAAACTAAGTAATAAAAAGAATAACCAAACCGTAATAAAAATAATGGATCCGAAAATAAAATATGTACATGAGTGAAATTGGAGATGTTGTATGTGAATAAAATAAAATTTTAATTGGAATCAGACAATTGATGAATTAAAATCGGAAATAAAGCAAATTGAATATTGGAATTAAATAAAATTGTTAAACAAGTAGATGATAGAAATTAAATTGAGCACTAGATGATTAAAGCAAACTGAACAATATAAAATTATAAAATTCAATAAAAATTGCAAGTTAAATAACAAAAAAGAACAAATCAAAAAGTTGCAATAAATCCTTACTAAGTTAAATAAAATGATACTTACTATGAATTTGATCCTTTATTTCCATCAATTTAACTCATCTCAAATTACTTTTCTCCCAAAAAAGAGTAATATTGCATTATGAATGTATGTTTTGATGCTAAAATTAGAAAAAAAAATGCAACAAACTAAGTAGAATTGAAATATGTTATGTTTTTAATAAAAATATGTACAATGCATGATTTTATAAAAATAATAATTAGCTTAAAAAATACTCTTAGATCAAGGAATAAAGAGTAAAATAACATACATCATAGACCAATCTATTTATCATCATGTTTCTAATGAGACTTTGTCTTACAACTTATAGAAGAAATTAAGTGAGTTTTGGAGTCTAAAAAATCCTTGAACTAGGAATTCCATATTAAGAAACTTGTACATTTGACATACAAAAATGCTTCATTTGTGGCGGAACACTTGAGCAGTTTTCAAAAAATGATGAATCAATTTATCACCATGGAGATTGAGTTAGACAATAAGTTACTTACATTGTTGTTGCTTAGTACATTATGAGACAACTAGGAGACATTAGTGGTATCTCTAAATAATTGTGTTTCTAATGGAAAATTGACTTTTGACATAGTTAAGGATAGTTTTTTAAATGAAGTAATTAGGAGGAAAGGAAGTTATAAGTAGCTCCTTTACTCAAAATGAAGATTTAATTATATACTCAAGGGGAATAAATCAATAAATAAATTCTCAAAGATTTTGTGATCAAAACAAGTCAAGAGAAAGGTAAAAAAGAAAGAAAAGCTTCACATATTTCATTGCAATTAATAAGGACTTATGATAAAAAATTGCAGGTTTCTCAAGAGATAAAGTCAATAATAATAATAATAATAATAATAATAATAATAATATTAAAAATAATAATAACAATAATAATAATAACAACAACAACAATATAATAATAATAATAATAATAATAATAATAATAACAACAATAATAATAATAAAGATAAAGATATTATTGTAATTTTTATCTAATGGTGCAATTGTTATTCTTTATGATGATGAATTTGTTATGATGATAAATTTGTTAATCTCACCTGTCAAGAGTATGAATGAGTTGTTGATTCTACTAACTCATTTTAAATTACACCATATCATAAATATTTCACATCATATACTACTAGAGATTTTAGGCATGTAAAAATGAGAAATTAAAGTTTCTAGCATTGGAGATATTTGGATAATCACTAATACTAAATGCAAATTGAATTTGAAGAATGCCAGACACATTCTTGATATACGTCTCAACTTGATCTCAATACAGGTACTTGATGAAGATAGTTATCATAATTATTTTGGTGATGAAAAATGGAAGTGCACTAAAGGAACATTAGTGGTACCAAAAAGAGAGAAGCAAAATACTCTATATTGGACATCAACAAAATTGTATACACCTCAAGTAAATGCAATTGAAGATTGTTTTGCAAAATTATAGCATAAAAGACTTGGTCCTTGAGTAAGAATGGTCTTAGTACTCTTGCAAGACAAGGGCCTTAGTACTTTTTGTTAAAGGTACATCTCTTGAAACTTGTTTTAATTTTTTTTATTGACAAACAACATAGAGTTTATTTTCACTATTATCCTCCATATAGAAGACCACATATCTTAGATTTAGTTCATACTGATGTTTATTCTATGGATGCTACATCTATTAGTGGTTGCACTTATTTTGTTACTTTTATTGACGACCATTCTAGAGAGGTTTGGGTTTTTATTTTGAAATCCAAAGACCAGGTACTTGGTGTGTGTTGAACATACAAGGACTTGATGTTGAACTTACATGGACATGAAACTTGTTGATTTTGATGATGATTCAAGAACAAAGAACTTAGAGTGTTGAAGACTTGTATTGTTGTGTAATAACTCTGTTTTGATGAGTTTGAGTCTATAATATTAGAGTCTAAGATAGCCGGTACATAGTCTACTCTTTAGAAGCTTCAAAAACTCATATTTATCAAAAAGCCTCGGGTTTAATTGATTAAATCATCAGATAATCGATTATTACAGTGAGAAAAACCATTTTCTGTATCTGTTCACTGTAATAATCGATTAACAGGCCTGTTAATCAATTAACAGTGTTAATCGATTAACAGGGCTTTTAATCGATTAAAACAGAGAGTTTTGGGATTCTGTTGATTTTGGCTCTGTAATAATCGATTAACACTTCATTTAATCGATTATTTCAGTCAGATTTTGATTTTCAACTTTAAATTAAATCTATTTTCGAAAACCCTAATCCCAATACTCCTAGTTCTGAAAATCCCCAATTCCCAAACCCTAATTCATCTAGTTAAGGTTCTCTAAGGCTCTCAGAAAATAGAACAGCCTTTTTCAAACAAAAGTTAAGTGTTGTGAGTGCTAGAGAACTGTTTGTTGGAGGAAAAAGGGGCTTTTGGAACCTGGTGTGGGCTAGAAGCGATAAGAATCACTAAGTGGAGTTCTTAGTGGATTGTGTGTTGTGCCGTCTCTAGGGAAATCTATTCTTCATCTCTTGTGGGTTTCAAGAGAGGTGTTTTCTTTACTTTATATTTTCAATTGTTATATGTTTGTAACAACTTTGATTATAGTGACAACGTTAATCCTCTGTTTGAGTGATTAGCAACTGGACATAGGGTCTTTTGATCCGAACCAGTATAAATCTCCTGTGTAAGACTCTATCTCTATTCTATTTACGTTTACACAGTATTTTAATCGGTAAAATTTGGGGAAAATTTTTAAAACCTAATTTTTGTTAAGAAACCAATTCACCCCCCTCTTGGTTTTTGTCCGACAACGCGAACATTCCACTGCACGATTCCAACAAGTGGTATCAGAGCTTGCTTTGATAGTCATTCAAAATTTTCGAAAATGGCCGGACAAAATCAAACTTTTGCCGAAGGTGCGTCTATCAACAGCCCCCCACTTTTTGCGGGTCAAAATTATCCTTTCTGGAAAGTAAGAATGCAAATTTTTTTAGAGTATGTTGATAGAGGCATTTGGGACGCTATTTTAAACGGTCCCTATATTCCTAAAGTTACTAAGAACGGTGTAGACGTTCCTAAACCTTTTTCTAGATGGACAACAGAGGAAAACAGAAAAGCACAATTTGACGTTAGGGCTAGAAATATTATTTCATCTGTTTTAACCCTTGACGAGTTTTACAGGATCTCTGTTTGTAAAAGTGCTCAAGAGATGTGGGAAATGCTAAGAGTGACCCACGAAGGTACCGATGACGTTAAGAGAGCACGAAAAAATTCCCTAATCCAAGAATACGAGATGTTCCGGATGCAACAAGGCGAAACGATATTTGACGTTCAAAAGCATTTCACTCATATTGTGAACCATCTCACCGGATTAGGTAAAATCTTTGACATTGATGAATTGAATGTTAAAATCTTAAAATCATTGGATAGGAAATGGCAACCTAAGGTGACGACCATCTCGGAGTCACAAAACCTTGCCACAAATTCTATGGCGGCGCTCTTTGGAAAGTTAAGAGAGCATGAAGGAAGAAGAAGACTCAGAAAAGGAAGAAGAAGACTCAGAAAATGAAGAAGAAGAATTGAGTCTTATGATAAAGAAGTTTACAAAATTCATGAAATCCAAAGGAAGACATCCCTTCAAAGGTAAAGGAAAGGTAAGGGAAAATTCTTCTGTAAATATCAAATGTTATGGTTGTGGTGAAGCAGGACATATGAAGACCAAATGTCCAAACAAGAAAAACGAAGAAATCAAAGGCAAAAAGTCCTTCAAGAAGAAAACCTACATAGCTTGGGACAATAGTGATTCAAGCTCGGAATCAAGTGACTCGGAAGTTGAAGCCAATATTTGCTTAATGGAAAATGACAACATATCTTCCGACTTTGAGGTAAGTAATTCCGACTCATCATCAAGTGATGATGAAAATAACTATGATGAACTGCAAAATGCATACAATGAATTGTTTAGTGCCTTTAAGGACTTGAAAAATGAATATAAAGTTGTGAAGAAGAACTTAAGTAGATCCGAAAAGGAGGTTGACTCATTAAAAACGAAAATCACATGCTTAGAGGAAAAGGAAACCTTAGAAATTGTATGTTTAGATGAGAATGATGATAAGAACTTAGCATGTGTATCTTATAAAGAGTATGAATATGACATAGATATACTTAACCATTTGCTAGATAAAGCCAAAAAGGAGATAAGTGATTTTAAGAAGGATAAAATTATTTTAGCTCAAAATAGTGTAAATCATCAAGTTCCTTTGAAAAAGCCTAAAAAGAAAAACAAAAGAGTATGGGTAGAAAAAGAAACTAGAGCATCTATTGTTAGAAATGCATCTTATTCTAAAGCTACATATAAAGCATGTTTTTACTGTATGAAACAAGGTCACACTTCAAATAAATGTAAAATAAAACATTTTGGTGTTCCTAAAGGTAAATACATTTGGGTTCCTATTGTTAAATAATTTGTTTGTCTCTAACCCCAAGGACCCAAAAGTTATGGGGACCTAAGTTTACTATGTTCTTGTTTTGTAGGAAACTTCCAAATCAAAGAAGTCTATGTGGTATCTTGATAGCGGATGCTCAAAGCATATGACCGGTGATGAAACGAAATTTGTGAGTTTTAAAGCTAAAGAACAAGGATATGTAACTTATGGGGACAACAACAAAGGGAAAATTCTTGGAATTGGAAATATAGGTGGTGCGAACACTTTGGAGATTAAGGATGTGCTTCTTGTTGATGGACTAAAGCATAATCTCCTTAGCATAAGTCAACTATGTGACAAAGGATTTAAGGTAATATTTGAAAGTAAATTTTTCACTATACATTTGTTAGATTCCGAAAATGTAGCATTAAAAGGCATTAGGCATAATAACATATACTTGATTGATTTGGATTGTTTACATGATTCTAGTATAACATGCTTAGTTGCTAAGGAAGAGAACCCTTGGTTATGGCATAAGAGAGCAGCTCACATAAATATGCATCATTTAAATAAATTGATATCAAAAGACTTAGTTGTTGGTTTGCCTAAGTTAAAGTTTGAAAAAGATAGGTTATGTGATGCATGTCAAAAAGGTAAACAAGTAAAATCATCATTTAAATCAAAGAATGTTATTTCCACTTCAAAACCCCTAGAATTATTACATTTAGATTTATTTGGACCTTCTAGAATAAAAAGCTTTGGTGGAAATTATTATGGTCTTGTGATTGTCGATGATTATTCTAGATATACTTGGACATTTTTCCTAACAATGAAAAGTGAAGCTTTTAAGGTTTTTAGAAAGTTTGCAAAGCAAATTCAAAATGAGAAAGACTTAAGAATTAAAGTTTTAAGAAGTGACCATCGTGGTGAGTTTCAAAATGAAAAGTTTGAAAATTATTGTGAGGAAAATGGAATATTGCATAACTTTTCTGCTCCTAGGACTCCCCAACAAAACGGTGTAGTTGAAAGGAAAAATAGGTCACTAGAGGAACTTGCTAGAACAATGTTAAATGAATCAAATGTTCCTAAATATGTTTGGGCTGATGCGGTTAGTACTGCTTGTTATGTTTTAAATAGAATGCTTATTAGGTCAATTATAAAATCAACTCCCTATGAATTGTTAAATGGTAGAAAGCCTAATGTTGCTCATTTAAAAATATTTGGATGTAAGTGTTTTGTGTTAAATAATGGAAAGGACAACTTAGGAAAATTTGACTCAAAAGCCGATGAGGGCATTTTCTTAGGTTATTCATTAACTAGCAAGCCTTACAGGGTGTTTAATAGAAGAACCTTAAATATTGAAGAATCTATTCATGTTACTTTTGATGAAATTGTAGACCTTAGGGGAAATCCTCTTGAGTCAAATAAAGAACTTGCAGGTGATGATGAGTATATAAGAGAGGCTCTTGATGAATTATATTTGGAAGAAAATGAGTCTTCTCAAACACCTGAATTAGCAAAAGAATGGCAATCACCAAGAGGACTCTCAATGGACAATATTATTGGTGATATCTCAAAAGGGGTAAGAACTAGAAATATGACAAATTTCTGCATGTCTTTAGCTTTTGTGTCACAGATAGAACCCAAAAATGTTGAGGACGTGCTTAAAGATGACCAATGGTGCATTGCTATGCAAGAGGAACTTAACCAATTTGAAAGGAATCAAGTCTGGGAATTAATCCCAAGAGAAGAATCACATCAAGTAATTGGAACTAAATGGGTATTTAGAAATAAACTTGATGAAGATGGAAACATAACAAAGAATAAAGCCAGACTTGTTGCCAAAGGCTACTGTCAGGAGGAAGGTATTGATTATGATGAAACTTATGCTCCTATTGCCAGGTTAGAGGCTATACGCCTACTTCTTGCTTTTGCATCTTTGATGAAATTTAAATTATATCAAATGGATGTTAAAAGTGAATTTTTGAATGGTTTTATTAAAGAAGAAGTATATGTGGAGCAACCCCCTGGATTTGAAGATTTTAGTTATCCTAATCATATTTTTAAATTAAAGAAAGCATTATATGGGTTGAAACAAGCTCCTAGGTCTTGGTATGAAAGGTTAAGTAGTTTCCTAACTTCAAATGATTTTTCTAGAGGAAAAATTGATTCTATGTTGTTTATAAAGAAAGTAAAAGAACATATCTTATTGGTCCAAGTATATGTTGATGATATTATTTTTGGATCAACTGATAATTCCTTGTGTGTAGAATTTGCTAAGATAATGCAGGGAGAGTTTGAAATGTCTATGATGGGAGAATTGACATTCTTCCTTGGACTTCAAATCAAGCAACTTAAAGATGGCATTTTTATCTCTCAAACCAAATACTGCAAAGAGTTACTTAAAAAGTTTAGAATGGACACTTCAAAGGAAGCTAACACACCCATGGGAACTTCATGCTATTTAGACAAGGATGAATCAGGTTTGGAAATTAATCAATCTATGTATAGAGGTATGATAGGTTCTCTGTTATACTTAACTGCAAGTAGACCTGATATTATGCATTATGTCTGTGTGTGTGCTAGATTTCAGGCATGTCCAAAAGAATCTCACCTAACTGCAGTAAAACATATTTTAAAATATTTAAAAGGAACTACTGGTTTTGGTTTATGGTATCCATCTGAAGCTTGTACTAGTTTAATAGGTTATTCTGATGCTGATTATGGTGGATGCAAAATAGATAGAAAGAGTACTAGTGGGACATGTCATTTGTTAGGTTCATCTTTAGTATCTTGGCATTCTAAGAAACAGGCATGTGTTGCTTTATCTACTACTGAAGCTGAATATATTGCAGCTGGTAATTGTTGTGCTCAAATTTTGTGGATGAAACAACAACTAGAAGATTATAGTATATTTCTAAATGACATTCCTTTGATGTGTGATAATACGAGTGCAATCAATCTTACTAAGAATCCAGTAATGCACTCTAGGACTAAGCATATAGAAATTAGACATCAATTTTTGAGAGATCATATAAGCAAAGGAAACTGTAAAATTGAGTATGTTAATACAAAACATCAATTAGTAGATATTTTTACTAAGCCTCTACCCAAGGATAGATTCTATGATCTTAGAAGAGACTTAGGGATATTAGAAATAGCTTAAATTCTGCTTAATTAGACAGTTTTTGGATGATTGTAATGATATAATTCATTATGTAGAATGTTAATAGATTATCATATGTATAAACCTCAAAAATTTGATGAACTCTCTGGAATAATCGATTATTTGGAGTTATAATCGATTATTTGCACCCAAAACATGACATTTCTCTCTGGATTAATTGATTAACTCGTCAGTTAATCGATTAAACTCAGTGTTAATCGATTAACTGCTTGAATTAATCGATTAAATGGGTCTGGTACTGGTTTAATCGATTAATTCAAGATTTAATCGATTAAACCTGACAAGTTTTGTTTTCTAGCCATTGCCAACGACTCTCTTGACCCTTATTCACTCCCATATGACCGTTGGAGATGCTTGGTTATAAATAGAGACCTCCATTTCACTTTTACTCACTTATATCTCTTGAATTCAAGATTTCTTGCCTTATTCTATCAATCTTGCCTTCTTCTAACATCACTTGTCTTCCTAAATCTTTCTTGTTACTCCTCTAATCCTACAATAGCCTCATCTTCTTGTGCTAAAATTCCCACCAGAAGAAGATCTGCACCCTCATCTCATCCCCGTCCTAATTCTGTAGAAGGATGAATCTCTGATGCTGAAGGCCGACAAGAATTTCTGTCTTATTGGAAGGAACATGGTATTATCTCTCCCAAATTTCTTATTGGTGATCAATTCATCAATAAGGGATTCAATTTTCCTAATCTCCTTGAAATTCAAGGAGTTCTCCCTTTCATCCAAATGCAAGGTACGTATTATCCTGACTTAGTTAGGGTATTTTTCTCTAGGTTCAAATTCAGAGATCAAATAGCTACCTCTGGTGTAAAGGGGGTAACAATTATTCTTGATGATGACATTTGGGAAAACGTTGCCCATTTTCCTATAAGAGAAGATGTTATTAACGTGTTTGGTGAGTTAGATGATTTTTACAGGATCATGGCTTACCGTTCTTTTCTACGAAACCCTTCCATGGAAATTGGGCGTCTCCTTCTTGCTAGACCTTTGAAGAAGGAGGAACGCATGATTTTTCATTTACTTGTCTGGATCCTATGTCCCCGGGCTACAAATCATGCTCAATGTTCTTCAATCGATCTTCGCATTATTCATGCAATAATGCATAATGAGCCTCTAGATTGGGGCATTCTTGTCACCATGACTATGTTAAAAGCCAAACGCCATCCCACCTTCAAAATTCCATATGCCCTCCTTATCTCTCGCATTCTTGAATATAAAGGAGTAAATGTCGAAGGTGAACAAACAGTATGAACGAATAACTTAAATCGCATGCTGGACAGCACATTAACCCAACTCCAAATGGTGCGTGTCAACAATATTTATGTTCACAAGGATGACGTTCCAAACGAAGATGAAGATAATGAAGATTTTGATGAAGATATGCCCCCTGCTGCTGAGTTTCCCTCTGATCAAATCCAAAGTGCTGGAACTTCCTCTGCTCATCCTGAAACCCGACAATCTATGGAGGAGATGTTATCTGATATGAACCAGAGGATGCATGCATTCTTCACTCTTTCTGGAGTACAGCATGAGGAAATAATTCGTCGTATCTTTGATGTAGATGATAAAGTGTGTCATTTAGAAAATAAATTTGATGAACACTTTCATAGTGATAGTGGATAATTTTAAAGTTTGTTGTTATTTTCTCTTGTGTTGTAATGTATTTTCATTTCTGAAATAAAATGTGGTATTCTCTTATTGCTTTGATTGAGGGGGAGTTATCTCCAAGTTATGCATATGTTGAGGGGGAGCTCTTTTTTTTTATCATAATCAAAATAGGGGGAGAAATATTTAAAGCCTCTTATGATTGAATTTAAATATTATCTGGTATGTTTAATGTGTTTGTTAGTGTGACATATAAAACAGGTTATTACAAGGCTTTAAAAGAAAATTTTGATCATCATCAAAATGGGGGAGATTGTTGAACATACAAGGACTTGATGTTGAACTTACATGGACATGAAGCTTGTTGATTTTGATGATGATTCAAGAACAAAGAACTTAGAGTGTTGAAGACTTGTATTGTTGTGTAATAACTCTGTTTTGATGAGTTTGAGTCTGTAATATTAGAGTCTAAGATAGCCGGTACATATTCTACTCTTTAGAAGCTTCAAAAACTCATATTTATCAAAAAGCCTTGGGTTTAATTGATTAAATCATCAGATAATCGATTATTACAGTGAGAAAAATCATTTTCTGTATCTGTTCACTGTAATAATCGATTAACACACCTGTTAATCGATTAATAGGTCTTTTAATCGATTAAAACAGAGAGTTTTGGGGTTCTGTTTATTTTGGCTCTGTAATAATCGATTAACACTTCATTTAATCGATTATTTCAGTCAGATTTTGATTTTCAACTTCAAATTGAATCTATTTTCGAAAACCCTAATCCCAATACTCCTAGTTCTGATAATCCCCAATTCCCAAACCCTAATTCATCTACTTAAGGTTCTCTATGAAAGTGATGAAGATCTTATTGAACTACTTTGGCAAAGATCTTGTTGATTTGATGAAGTAAAAAATGAAGTCAAAGGCTACTTTGTGGCAGTCAAAGGTCACTTAGATAAAAGAGTAGTGGAATTAGTGAGTCTACATCTCTGCTTAGGTATAATCATTATTATCTCTCTGCTGCATGAGGTTTCTTCATTTAAAAGATTTTGCAAAATGCCTCTAAAAAGCGATTAAACGATTAAAAACAAAGTATTTTGATAAAAGAATTTTTAATTAACTATTTTAACTAATAGTATACAAGCTTTATCAACTAAAATGTTCTTAACACTTTTGTAACAGGTTTTTAACTTATATGTTTTCGAAATAATCGATTGTTTTCATTAAAGGAAGTTTTGAAAACCTTCTGTCAGTATTTTAACTGATATAGTTTCGAAATAACCGATTAAAATCACTTAAAATGTTCAGGGAAGTGTTCTGGAAGTATTTTAATCGATATAACTTTGAAATAATTGATTAAAACCACTTGGAGTATTTGTTGATCGATCAGAATGAGCATATGACCGATCAGAATGAACATATGATCGATCAGAGTGAGTTTTTGATCGATCAGAATAATTTTAATCGATTAAACTGCGTTTTAATCGATTAAAACAACTTAAGAGAATTTCTACTACGCGTTTTAATCGATTAAAACAGATTGTTATCAGTTAAAATCACTTATAAAAGTTTATAAGAATGTTTTGCAGTATTTTAATCGATTGAAACACGAAACAATTGATTAAAACAGTTTGGAGGATTTTTTACAAAGAGTTTTAATTGATATAAATTGTGTCGTATCAGTTAAAACAAATCTGGAAAATAATCAAGAACATTTTAACAGATTAAAAGAAATTTTAACAGATTAAAACAAGACTTTTAACAAATTAAAAGATTATTTTAACAGATTAAATAAACCAGCAGTTTTGAAAATCCTCTATATAAACAGAGTTGCTTGAACTTTTTAAAACACATCTTTTAGCAATCAATCAAGCAAGCATAAGTGCTACTTTCAAGAGAGAATCACGCTAGTTTTTGTGAAGTTCATAAGAGTTCTTTCTTGAGGCAAAATTGCATTCTTTTGGAGAAGAAACTTTTACTGCAGAGCTGCATAAATCTGGTTTGAGCGTTCTAAGTTTCTTCTATTTGTTTCTTTACTTTCTTTACTGTATTGTGGGTGCCTGGAATTGTGGGCACTGGTTTCTGTAGCTGGAATTTGGCAGCAGGGTTGGTCAAGAACTAGAATTTGGTTCTTGGTGAAGGTTTAGGTGCAGGAACTAGAATTGTGGTTCTTGTGGTAGATTGAGTGTGAGATTAAAGTTGTAATCTGTAAAACGTTCAATCTAGTGGAACCCAGCTGGAATTTGGCTGGAGACTAGACGTAGCCCTGGGATTGGGTGAACCAGTATAAACCTTGGTTGTATCTTTCTAAACCTTTCTCTCCTTTAATTGTGTCACTGCATTTAGTTTTAATTGCTTGCTGTGTATGATTCAAGAATTGATCTGAAATCTTAATCTTTGAAATAGATAATCTGTAATTTGCGAAAATCTTTCAAAGATCAATTCACCCCCCCTCTTGATCTCAACCTACATTTCTAACAATTGGTATCAAGAGCAAGGGTCTTGAAAAATACTCAAGGCTTTCGGTCCAAATCTTTAATGGCTGAAAACAAATTACCTTTTTCTGAGGGAGCTTCTATTAATAGACCTCCACTGTTTAGTGGAACAGATTATCCATTTTGGAAGATTAGGATGAAGATCTTTATTGGATTTATTGATAGGAATGTTTGGGATGTAATTGCTAATGGTCCATTAATTACAGAAAAAGAATGGTCTAGTTAAAATGATGAAGAAAAGAAAAAAGTTCAAAGTGATTGTACTGCTAAAAACATAATTACTTCTGCACTAAATATGGATGAGTTTTTCAGGGTCTCCCAATGCAAATCTGCCAAGGAAATGTGGGAAGTTCTTGAGGTTACTCATGAGGGAACAACTGATGTAAAGAGAGCCAGAAAACATACTCTCATAAGAGAATATGAGTTGTTTAAAATGCAAACTGGAGAAAGTATTGCAGATGTGCAGAAGCGTTTCACTCATATCATCAATCATCTAATGGGCTTAGGTAAAATTTTTGATAAAGAAGAATTAAATATTAGAGTGTTGAAATGTCTTGACAGGTCATGGAAGCCCAAGGTCACAGCAATCTCAGAATCAAAAGACTTATCAATCATGACAACAGCTTCCTTGTTTGGCAAACTCAGAGAACATGAAGTGGAAATTAACAGATTCAATGAGCAAGAAGTCTCTGAAAAAAAAGGTAGAAGTATAGCACTCAAGGTTGAAGAAAGAAGTCAAGAATCAGAGGAGGAAAGTGAAAATCTTGGACTGCTTGTCAGGAAGTTCAACAAATTTCTCAAGAAAAAGATTCAAGATAAAGAAAAACACAAAAGGTATGAAAAGAAATCTGATTCTTTTAACTATAAATGTTATGGCTGTGGTAAGCACGGTCATGTAAGAATGGAGTGCCCAGAAAAGAACAAATACAATGATAAGAAAGAAGAAAAATTCAAAAGAAGAGCATATGTTGCATGGGATGATAATGATACTTCATCAACAAAGAATTCTGGTAATGAAGAAGCTAACTTGTGCCTAATGGCAAATCAGAATCATCAAACCAGCAGTGTAAGTTCTAACTCTTCTTCAAATTTGGTGAATTATAATTCATTACAAGAAGCATTTAATGAAATGCATGAAGAAACTAAGAAACTACAAAAAGAAAATGATAGGCTAAAAGGCATGAATAATTGGTTAGTAAATAAAGTAGATTCTCTTGAAAAGAAAATTCTTGAAGATGAAACTGATCTTGATTTTTTAAAATTAATCCATGATAATTCTGATTGTGTATGTAATAAACCATGTAATAAGTGTTCAGAATTACAAAAGAAGATTGATTTTTGTCGCCGCCGTCTGAAAAGAGGCGGTCGGAGCGACGCGATGGTTTTTTCGACCCTTTTGATTTTCGCGTTTTTTTTATGTGTGGTTACAACGCCTTTAGGTTGTCCGATAACTAGGCTAACCTAGGGGCGAGGTTTTCGAAAGGTGTCCTTGGGTTGTCCGATAACCGGGCTAACCCAAGGACTTATTTATTTTGGGTTCTATGGAGTCGTCACCGATGTTTTTACCGGAAACATCGGAAAAGGTTTTTTAAAAGGTGTTGGTTTTCAAAAACCAACTTTGGTCATTAGAACCAGAGTTGGGTAAGGGAGTTAGTTACGTGCAAAGGGAGTATTAGTCCCTTTACGACGCCCCTTTCGGGTTCCCTATGATAGGCCAACTTTTATTGTTAATAAATAAACCGGAAAATACTCTTTTGCCCTTTTTTATTGTGCGGAATTTAAAGTTACGACTACATGGCCCTAATCTATTGCATAATTTAAATTAAAGCAATAAAAGTAGAGAGGGAGAAATTAAACCTCCGAAGCAAGCTTTGTTTTTATATTTCTTTGAAAAGAGGGTGCTTTTTGGCAGCCCTTCACTCTACAAGACGTCTGAAACTCTTCTAAACGCCGAAAAACGCTCTCCAATACACTCAGAAACTCCGGAAATGCGTCGGAGGGATTCTAGAGAGAAGTTTTTAGAGAGAAGGCAGAGCTAGAAGCTTGTGGTGTGTGGAAATGAGGGGGGGAGAGCTTCTATTTATAGGTTTTCGCGCCTGTCAGTGGCGAGACCGCCGTTCTCGTCTGACAGGGTCGAGACCGCCGTCTCGCCCAACGAGACTGCCGTCTCGTCCTGCGCGGATGGTGAGACCGCTGTCTCGCCATTCGCAGGTGGCGAGACCGCCGTCTCATCAAATGAGACGGCGGTCTCGCCACTTGCCTGAGGCGAGACGGCGGTCTCGATTTCGAGACGGCGGTCTCGTCCCAAAGAGGCGAGAAAACTTATTTTCGTACGAAAAATCCTTCCTATCCTAGTATAGGGGCCTAATAGTCTCTCCTAGTGGCTTTTTAGGCTTCATCCATCTTCAAAAAGGAGGTCTTCTGGTCTTTATTTGGAGGTCGGGCAAGATTTGGGGTCTACAGCTGCCCCCCCTTTACCTGACTAGTCAACTGTTGGTCTGTTGTGCCAGACAGATTGACAGGAAGGTAAAGGAGTTGACCCTCTTGCCTGGTTACCCTTCGGATGTTCCGTCTTGCAGCGGTTGATCTTCTGGGGAAAACTTCGATGTTCGTGCACTTCCAGGATACTACGTCTGACGTAGCCGATCCCTTTGGTGGACACGTGATAAAACCTTAGGATACTCCTTCTGACGGTAGTTGATCCTTCGGTTGATGGGTATGAACCCCCCATCAGGCTGGTAGTTGCAGTCCGTTGTGTGGGACTGGATGGGTATGAATCCCCCATCAGGCTGGTACGGTCCGTTGTGTGGGACCGGATGGGCATGAACCCCCCATCAGGCTGGTAGTGCGACTTACTGATCCGACTCGAGCGCAGATCAGGCGCAATGCATGCGCAAGTTGATAGGTATAAACCCCATATCAGGCTGGTACAGTCCGCTGCGTAGGACTGGTGGTAGTGGCGGCTTACTGTTCAAGTGGCCCATGCGCCTTTTAGACACTCCTTGGGGAGTGATTTCCGTTGTCGGTAGATGCTCTTGGACCTCTTTGAATGGTCATCCGGGTTGTACCGGGGATTTTGTGTTTCATCCAGCTTTGTTGGTTGCTGGGGTTTTTTGTTTTTGACTTTTGGTGGCGACTATTCGACTCTTGCTGGCTGGTCGGATTGAGTCTTGTTTTCTGTTCAACTTTGGTTTGGTAGTCGAAATTTTATTGGTTGAGATCCTGCCTTTTTTTTTTCTCGCGGTTTTATCTCTTTTTTCTCGCGATTTAGGATTTTGGCTTTTCTTATTGAGCGTATGTATTTTTCCTTTTTAAGCTTTTTTTCTCGTTACGCTAGCTTTTGCAAAGGGCGGCAAAGAGATGCATGAAATAAAATTTTATTTATGGGGAAATTTTATTACAACCACTTTTTGTTCAGGCAAGTATCGTCCCTAAGGGCTATCTTCTGGAGATGATTCGCGGGCGAATTGCTGGTAGACGTGATATCGGAAGTCCGCTTGCTCTCAGACTTCGTCGCGGTATTCTGTCTGGAATGACGTCCATTCCTGCCGCATCACCTGCTGATGCTGGTACATCTCCTCTTGCCGGGTATGGTAGGTCTCTTGCCGCACCATCATTTGGTCGAGCTGCCGGCGCAAATCGTTCACGTTGCGGTTCATACCGGCGAAATCGTCCGTGTACGGTGGTGGTTGTTGTTGCTGCTGCTGCTGGAATTCGGGGGGCGTGGGGATATCCTGCATTGCCACCAGCCCCTGGAGATCTAGTGCGAAATCCAGTGTAGGATGGAGGGCCAGCTGGGTCCCTCTGCGGATCAGCATTCCCATGCTGACCGAGATTGACCCGCCGATGGATTCGGGTCGCAGGTTGTGGGCCAGCTCTTCCCAGCCAGGGCACCCCCATCTTTCTGCTAGGGGAGTGATGAGGGGAGCCACAAGAACGGCCCCCGCTGATCTGTTCCCGAAGTCCTTGAGGGCTCTCAGGAAGAAGTAGCCGGGGTTGCAGTGCCGCTTCTGGCTCATGCAATAAAGTACGAAGAGGTCAGGGAGGGAGACCTTGCCCTGACTCTCTTTTCTCCCATGGATGGTTCCTGCCAGCAGCTTGTGGCAGATGCGGAGTGCTGGAGGCAGCGCGGAGCCCCTCATCAGCGTGGGCAGCGTGGTGGCTCCCGTGAGCTCGTTCCACATCTCGGCGACAGTGAGGTTGGTGGGCCGGGAGCAGATGGCCTCTCGATAATCCTGGGTCAATGTGTCCTCGGGCCGGACGAACCCGATGGCCATGTTGAACTCGTCGAGGGTGGTGGTCTGGTAACTTCCACCCATGAAGTAGGTCACCATCTTAGTGGGCGGCAGGCCCGGGACCGTGGAGGGGACCTCAGAGTAGGAGACCGAGGCCAAGAATTCTAGTACCGCCTGTGGGTACACATGTGTGGGTGGTGGCTGCAGCAGAAAACCCCACCTGATGCTGTCAATGTGGGCCCGGACGTCGTCCTCCCATCCAAATTCTGCCAGGAGGCTGAAGTCCAGCTTCAGCATCGGGTGCCACGAATAGGTCCGGATGTTGTCAAGGCGGGCCTGGTGTTGTGGTGATAGTTGCGAAGGATCTTGGGGTGGCGGTGCTGCAGAACTGCTGGCACCAGCGGTGCTCCTTCTCTTTCTAGAAGCGCTTCTGCCAAACATTTTGACTATGGGGTGCTTGGGAGAGCAAAAGTTGAGAAAGGGAGGTTCTTGAGGCAAGGAGAGTTGTGAGAAACCCCCCAAGCGCGCCCCCTATTTATAGGATTTTTTTCCAATTCGAGACCGCCGTCTGGGAAGGCGAGACGGCGGTCTCGTGTCTCCTCCAAATCGAGACGGCGGTCTGGTCCATCGAGACGGCGGTCTCAACGTTGGGCCTAACGAGACGGCGGTCTCGTCGAGCGAGACGGCGGTCTCATTTTTTCCTTAGTCGAGATGGCAGTCTGGTGGGTCGAGACGGCGTTCTCGTCTTGGAGGGTAACCGAGACGGCGGTCTGGGATAACCAGACGGCGGTCTCAATTTACAGAAGGTTTTTTTTTTTTTGAAAAGAAAATTGGACCTGGTTCAAAAACATTTTATGCATGCAATGTTTTTATGTTTTGATGTCCTATAATGCCTATTTTGATTAAGCTTTCAGAAGCATTTAACCAACGTGTCTCGTTGCGCTGAGTGCCTCCTGACTTGCTGCGTTTACTTTTGACTGTACCATACCGGACTTCTTGTGACCGAAGGGTAATTTCTTTCTTTCTCTATTTTCTCTTTTTCTTCTTTTTCTTTTGTAGAGCACCTTTTGTCATGTAGTGTCCCTCTTTCTTTGCTTTAGGGATTTCAATCCTCTTGTTGACTATACGCCTCCATATTCCCAAATTAATTATTAGAATATTGTCGTGAGGGTCAAGAGAAAAGAAGTAAAAGGGTAAAAATCAATGGTTTGTGTTTTAGAGGGTTGATTTTTATTGATAAAAGGGTTCTGTAAGAATGGCTGGTTAAGGTTAAGCCTGGGTGTTTAGGCTTTGTCTAAGCAAACATTCCTCCTTTCTTTTTGTATTTGCGCTCTTTGGTTTTATTTCCATTGCTTTTTAAATGGCTAGCTGATTTCCCTAGATCGCCCATTGGGTTTTCGAACTAGGATACTGTGTGTTGGCCCTAACTTTTGTCTAGGTTCCTTCTTTTGTAAAATTTTTGGAGAAATCCTAGCGGACCTTATTTGTAACCCTAACTTTTGCCTAGGCTACCCTTTATTGTTGTTCAGGTATCCTACCGGGTCGACCCTATCTTTTGTGTAGCCCCCTTAGTGGGTTTCCTACCGGGTAATTTGCCCTTTTCTTTGGCCTTTGGCTTCTCTGGGCTTTTTCTCTCTTTTTTGTTTTGGATTTTTTTTTTTTCACAGTATTGGCGAAGCATGACTTTCTTTATGGGTGAGGCGAAGAGTTATTCTTATGTGCTTCTAATCAACTAGCTTGATGGCAATAACAATGGTAAATGTTGATTATTTGGAAGCGCTTTTTATTCTTCTTCTTTTTTATGTTTACTTAGATAGGGTTATTCACATGGTCTAGTCAGAAGTAGAAAGAAGAGAAGCAGATAGAAAGAATCATTCTTTATTAATTAATAAGGAAATATGTGTCCTAAAATGCCCGGGGGTCGGGCTCGCCCCGGGGGATAATCTCTAACAATCATGGGGTTTACATCCCTTAAACAAAGAAAAAGATTTCCTAATGACTAGAGTGGCTCTTGACGCTTGCACCCCTCCACTTCGGAAAATTTGCTTGAGTGTGCGGAGGGGAGACTTCCCTTTTCTCCTTTCTGCTCGGCCCTTAGTAGGGTCATATCCTAGGCCATACTTGCAGGGATTGTCTTTGAATTCTGGGGGTTCCCTCATGCCTTGGGAATCTGCCCCCAGTCCTTGGCCAGGATGGTAACCGTGCTTCAACATCATGCGGGCTACCTTTGTGCTTTTGGGAAGTCGCTCTATGCTGGCAATTTTGAGTGCTTGAAAAGATGTTTCAAGGGCCTCTTCGGCCGCATCCACATAAGGTTGGGCGGACGGTCCACTGATCAGGATATCGTCTTCTGCTTGGACTGTGACCAGTTTGTCGCCCACTACGAACTTGACTTTCTGGTGGAGCGTCGAAGGTACTGCCTTTGCGTCATGAATCCAAGGCCTGCCGAGGAGACAGTTGTATGCTGGAGTAATGTCCATTACATGGAAATCGACGTTGAAGGTAGTGGGTCCGACTTGGATTGGCAAATTGATCTCTCCCACTACTTCTCGTTTTGATCCGTCGAAGGCTCGAACGATGATGCTGCTTGGGCGTAGACGGGTTCCTTGGATAGTCAACTTATCCAGTGTGCACTTGGGCATCACGTTCAAGGATGACCCGTTATCCACAAGGACTTTGGCGATAAGGTACTCCTTGCATTTAACCGAGATATGCAAGGGCTTGTTGTGGTTTGACCCCTCTAGGGGGAGTTCTTCCCCTGTGAAGGTGAGGTGATCGTTTGCCGTGATGTGACCGACGATCCTCTCAACCTTTTCTTGGGATATTGTGTGAGGTACATGCGCCTCACTCAAGACCTTCAGCAGGGCGTTTCTGTGTGGTTCCGAGCTCATTATCAAAGATAGCAACGTGATCTTTGCAGGTGTTCGGTTGAGCTGGTCTATAATGGAATACTCACTCTGCCTTATAAACTGGAGTAATTCCTCTGTCTCCTCCTTGGATTCTTTATTTTCTTTTTCTTCTTCGGTCTTTTTAGTTTTTCCTTTATTCTGGAGGACATCTTCTTGTGTGTCCTTGGGGGAGTAGATTCTTCCACTTCTAGTTGTGCCCCCAATGCCGGCTATGTTCGTTATTTCTTCTTTTATCGGTGAAGATTCCCCATATCTCCACGGTACAACTTTATTTGACTCGTAGGGGAAAGGACGTGGCATAAATAGTCGCACTGGTGTCCTTGCCCCCTCTTCTTTATTCTTGAGGACCAACGGCCGAGGTTTATTTTCCTCTTGCGATGATTCGACCGTTGGGGTGAGCTTTATTAGGAGTGGCTTTCTCTCCATTCTTCTGAGTTGGAAGACGTGTTAGTTAATCCTTCCTTTTTATTATCTTTATTTATTAGGCGTGAAGGAGGGGAAATTTAAAATATGCAAATGAATGCTTATGCATGCAAGTAGACAGTCATTGAACAAAAAGAAGATTTTATTTATTCAATAGAAGGTGTACATTCCCCTATTCTATACTGCGAAGCAACTTTTGGCAAAAGCGGAAAACTTTAAAGAAACCCACAGGAGGGTCTTGATTCCTCTGTAGTTCCCTCTCAGCTTCCCGGACATGACGAGCAAGTGCTTCGCTTTGCTTGCGGACCACCTGGCTCATATCTTCACTGTATTGTTGAGCCTCTTTGATCTTCACCTCTTGATGAACGACCAAGGCTTGTAGTTCATCGAGCTTTTCAACGGCTCGGTCTTTCTCTTGAAGTACTTGGCTATACTGAGCTAGCCCTTCTTTTTCTTTGTGGCGTAGCTCAGAGAGACTTTTGGTGAGTCTCCTGTTGGCCTCTCGCTCTTGGCGGATGTCTAACCGAGCCTTGAGGAGCCCTTCCGACAACTCCTTGATCGTTTGAGCCTGTTTAGCTGATTTGGCCTCAAGGTGTGTCGTTTTGGCGGTTATCTCTTGCAGTTGGCTATCCGAACTGGTTCTGGCAGTTTTGGATGTTCGGATAGCTTGTTCCTTAGCGTCGGCACATTGGTCCTTGAGGCGCTCTATTTCATGATCCTTTTTCTTGCCTTGCCTTCGCAGACCATCAATCGTGAGGATAGATTCTTGCTCTTTTTCCTCAAGGGCCCTCATCTGGGCTCCCATGATCTTTATCCTCTAGGTCAAGGCGTCGATTTGAGTCTGCAGCCCTTCATTTCTGGCGCTTGTAATGGGTGTGGTGGATGATTGAGCCACTCCTCTTCTATTTCTCCATGCCTCATAGTCACTGGTGACAGACACCCGAGCTTTTCCTAGCTCTCTGTCTCCCATGTAGACTGGCCTCTCCCATGCTTTTCTCACAACTAGTGAGTTGGCGATGGTGCATGGGTCTCCAAAGAAGTACAGTCCTCCGAGCTCCCCTCGGGAAATGGTAGTTTGGGTCCTCATGAGCTGCCTCATAGCTACTTTAGGTGAGTAAGCTATGCAGCCCCTGAGTCCTATCAAGGGTACACTCGGATAGTCCCCACATCTGATAGAACTGGGCCGGGTCGGAACCAAGGACATACCCAGGATATACTGTTGGCGTCCTTGCGTTCCCACTCATCCCTCCATTCTGAGGTCAGACGACGCTGGAGGGGGATCTTGGAGAAACTTCTCAAAGGGTCGGGGAATATCCCCATGTGACTGGAGGCGTACAGGTGAGTGGCGCTCCACACAAATAGCAATGAAGAGCAGCAACGGAGTATTTTGCCCTGCTTCTAGTGACAAAATTCCACCAAGAGCAGGGTGTTGGCAAGAATAGCAGGCAAGGGACTTTTCGAATTCACGTCCCAGGCGAAGAAGGCGTCCATGACGGCCTGATCTATTGTGTCGAAATGGAAGGGGAACAAGACTGTTCCAAAAATTATGAGTGTCAGGGTTTTGTTAAAGGCAACCCACTCTATCCGTTCAGCCAGGTAGGACAGGTAGTCTTCTAACATCGTTACTTTCCAACCCTGGGTGTTCCCCTTCTTTATCAGGGTACTCTGGCGGAATGGCAACTGAATAAGGGCAGCGACTGGTGCTGTGGGAGTATATGCTTCGTGGCGGACGTGGACCCCGGCTGATTTGGGCCATCTCAACATGGTATCATACTCCTCTAGGGTGGGCACCAAGTCGAACTGCGGAAACTCGAAACATCGCAGATTTGGATTCCAGTAGTGGATTAGTGCCCTTAGGAACACCTGATCGACACATATCTTTAGGAGGTCTAAAATCCGTCCGTAGGATTTTTCGAAGTCGGCGCGGACCTCCGATGGCATTACTGTGCTTAGCCGTTCCAACCTCTCAGTATGGAAACGGGGAATGTCCACCTTCTTTGTCTGCCTACTTGTCCCCTCCATTTCTAAAATCAAAATGCATTTTTGATGAAATGGATGCTTATTTGAATGTATGTGAGTGTTTATTTTCTATTTATCATGTTTTTCTACATGATGTTTGCGTATTTTGATTTTGAAAGAATAAACTATCTATATGAATGTTTTATGAGTATAATATTTTTGGACCAGGTCTTATTTACAGACTTTGGAAAAATGGATTTTATTTTTTATTTGTTTGTTTATTTTATAGCCTTTTATCTCTTCTGTCGGAACTGCGTGGCTACTTAGCTTACAAAGAACCTGAAACCAGGCTAGCTAAAAGGCAGACTGTCCGAGATAAAATGTGGCTTTATGCGAAAGAATATTTAACGTCCCTTATCTCTTCTGTCGGAACTGCGTGGCTACTTAGCTTACAAAGAACCTGAAACCAGGCTAGCTAAAAGGCAGACTGTCCGAGATAAGGGTGTTTATTTGTGAAAAATATATTTTGGTTTTTATTGTTTTGTTGTTTGTTTATGCTATGCAACAGACAAATGCAACAAACATATGCACACACAATTCGATCATCCCCGAACAGGCGAGATTTCGTTTTTATCACGAGGTAGGGTTTTCCTGCAGAAAAGTGCATTGGCAAGGGTTGGTTCTAACTGTTCTCACCAGGCTAAGGCCCCCAAGGTGCCCCCATTATAGGGTCCCCACTCTCCAGCCGTCCGACCATGCTTAGCACTAAGGCCATAGTCAGTCTTGTTGCCAAAAGAGGAAGGTTATCACCTTGAGTGGTGGTTTCCGATCACACTGGTGGGCTCAAGGCCCTCACTACAGCGAACCGTACCTGCCACCCACTCCCTATGGTTATCTCACTTGCCCCCGGGTATAGGGGGAACTGTTGTGTGCAAGGGATTGTGTGCAGTTTATATTTCAAGCAATTGCATAAGTATAAACAAACAACAATTTATTAAATCCAAACATTAAAACATGTTATAATACAAGTTAAGGGCAAAAGTGTTATTTTCTTGGTTTATTTATTATTTAAGCCGGCCCATCACTAAATGGGATCAACTCTCGAGGCTTCCCCAGTGGAGTCGCCATCTGTCGCCGCCGTCTGAAAAGAGGCGATCGGAGCGACGCGATGGTTTTTTCGACCCTTTTGATTTTCGCATTTTTTTTTATGTGTGGTTACAACGCCTTTAGGTTGTCCGATAACCGGGCTAACCTAGGGGCGAGGTTTTCGAAAGGTGTCCTTGGGTTGTCCGATAACCGGGCTAACCCAAGGACTTATTTATTTTGGGTTCTATGGAGTCGCCACCGATGTTTTTACCGGAAACATCGGAAAAGGTTTTTTAAAAGGCGTTGGTTTTCAAAAACCAAGTTTGGTCATTAGAACCAGAGTTGGGTAAGGGAGTTAGTTACGTGTAAAGGGAGTATTAGTCCCTTTACGACGCCCCTTTCGGGTTCCCTATGATAGGCCAGCTTTTATTGTTAATAAATAAACCAGAAAATACTCTTTTGCCCTTTTTTATTGTGCGGAATTTAAAGTTACGACTACATGGCCCTAATCTATTGCATAATTTAAATTAAAGCAATAAAAGTAGAGAGGGAGAAATTAAACCTCCGAAGCAAGCTTTGTTTTTATATTTCTTTGAAAAGAGGGTGTTTTTTGGCAGCCCTTCACTCTACAAGACGTCTGAAACTCTTCTAAACGCCGAAAAACGCTCTCCAATACACTCAGAAACTCCGGAAATGCGTCGGAGGGATTCTAGAGAGAAGTTTTTAGAGAGAAGGCAGAGCTAGAATCTTGTGGTGTGTGGAAATGAAGGGGGGAGAGCCCCTATTTATAGGTTTTCGCGCCTGTCAGTGGCGAGACCGCCGTTCTCGTCTGACAGGGTCGAGACCGCCGTCTCGCCCAACGAGACCGCTGTCTCGTCCTGCGCGAATGGCGAGACCGTCGTCTCGCCAAACGAGACCGTCATCTCGCCATTCGCAGCTAGCGAGACCGTCGTCTGGGGAAGCGAGACCGCCGTCTCGCCATTCACAGGTGGCGAGACCACCGTCTCATCAAACGAGACGGCGGTCTCGCCACTTGCCTGAGGCGAGACGGCGGTCTCGTCCCAAAGAGGCGAGAAAACTTATTTTCGTACGGAAAATTCTTCCTATCCTAGTATGGGGGCCTAATAGTCTCTCCTAGTGGCTTTTTAGGCTTCATCCATCTTCGAAAAGGAGGTCTTCTGATCTTTATTTGGAGGTCGGGCAAGATTTGGGGTCTACAATTTTTTATCACAAACTGTTTCAAATTTTACACAAGGTCAAGCTAATCTTGATGTTCTTCTTAGGTCACAAAAACTTATTTTTGACAAATCTGGCATTGGATTTACATCTAGTAAGAAATTCAGAAAAACAAATGTAAACAGGAAATCATACTCATCATCTGTGATTAAATGTTTTTACTGCATGAAAAAAGGTCATTCTGTAAAATATTGTAGAATTAAGAAGTATGTTATTCCTAGAGGTAGAATGAAGTGGATACCCAAAAATTCATTTCAAATAACATGATTGGACCCAGTAATTAAAAAGGGGTACCAGAAATATGCCAAATCTGTTTTGCAGGAACAAAATCTGGAAGTCCCTTGGTGTTCAAATCAGCAAATTTGGTTCTGGTTTCATAAACTGATTGTTTTAATTGATATAAAACAATTCTAATCGATTAAAATCACTTACAGAGAATACCAGAAAAGCTATACGTATAGTTTTAATCGATTAAAATCAGAATTAATCGATTAAAATGCTCTCAGGAATTTTAGTCTAGCTGTTTTAGTCGATTAAAAAGGATTTATATCAGTTAAAACCACTAAGAGGTCAAATTTAATCGATTCTTCTTCGTTTTAATCGATTAAAATTCTGTTATCATTTTATTAATTTCTTCCAATACAAAATTAATCGATTCTTTTATGCATTAATCGATTTTTTCACTGTTGCATTTTCAAACCCAGTATTAAAAATCAAATTAATAGGTTAATTTGTTGATTAATCGATTAATTTGTTCCTGAAAATTATTTTTACAACATCCAATTGAAAATTGGTCAGCAAATCAGAGTTAAAAATCCAAGTTTTTGTGTTAATCAAAATCTGCATAATACATTTATTGCATCTGTTGACCAAGTCAAACTTCTTTCCAAGAACAATTTAGCTGATGTACCCACTGTCCAGAAACCTGTGCCTCTGCCTTCAGTCAAGGGGACATGAGCAATAAAAGCTGTTTTTTGCAGGTTCTGTCAAATTGGACTGAAATTCACAAAATTTAACATCCGTGACTCTTCATTTTTGCTCACTGGAAGTCCATTATTCCCATTCTCCATTTTCTGGTTCAAATTTCTTCTCTATTCTTTCTTGTACTCACGATTCAAATCCACTCTCTAAACTATACAACAAGATGCTTAGGAGATCTAAATCAAGGAAGAAGCATAAAGGAGAGTCTTCCTCTGCTGGAAATCAAGGAGGTCATCTTGAAAATTGGTTCAGTGGTGATATAGAAAAGATGAATAATTTCATCACTAATTTCAGTCAAAAGCAACTTGTAATTCCCAAATTCATAAGGTTTGCTTGGCTAGATGAAGAAGGGTTCACTTCGTTAAGAAGAAAACTAAAGAATCAAAAACTGAAGAATTTTATGGAATATACTGGAAACATTCAACCAGATTTGGTAAGAGTGTTTTATGCAAATCTCACTGTCAGTGGTTCCACTTTAAGATCTCAGGTAAAGGGAGTTAATATGGTCATTACTCCTGATATTTGGGATGAAGTTGCTGGTCTCAAAGATGTTGGTATAAAAGTCTCTAGAGGTAATATTGTTTAATTGCCAGAGTTTAACAAAATTCAATTTTTTCGTACTTGTCTCAAAGATCAAGGTGATTTTATAAGAATTTTCAATGCTGGGAAGATGAGGCTTGAATCAAGAATTCTTGCCTTCATTATTGCATGGATGCTTACTCCAAGGGGGAGTAATCATGCTATGCTCAATGAGGGTGATTTAGCTCTCATGTATTGCATTGAAAATAGGATTCGTGTTAACTGGGTCTATGTTATTAAAGATCACATGGTAAAAGCTAAGAGGCTTGCTGATTATAAATTACTTTATGCTTTGTTAATCAACAAATTTTTTAGACATTTTGCAGTAGATTTAGAAGGGGAGAATGTGGAAACTTCGAAAGCATCTAATGAGATTGATGACTCAACTTTACGGAAAATGGGGTTTATTAAAATTGATGATGAGTGGATCTCTAAAGTTGATGCTGGGATGTCTGAAGATGAGGAAGAAGATGAAGAAGAAGATGAGCAAGGCCAAATTCCTTCCTCTTCAATAGCTGCAGAGGTTCCTGAATCCACTGGTGGAGAGGCATCATATGGAAACATGGAGATTATTCCCTACATGGAGCAACCTGACCGTGGGACTCCTCTGTCTCAATTTGAAAGGTCCATGCTTTCTCAAATGGCCTCAATGCAGGAGAACCAAAGGAAGCATATGCAAATGACCTATCAACACTTCCAGCAAACCAACAATCAATTCAATAACCTTGGAAACCAGATTGCTGATATCTACACCAAAATGGAAGATATGCAGCTCAATCAAGGGAATTGGGATGACTGAGTCTTGTTAACAAGGGTCCCTTCCTTTCATAACCTTTTTCTTTTTCTTTATATCCTATTTCTTTTACTGCTAAATTTCTTTTATGGACTGTAATATTAACTGGTTGTAAGCTAGGAACAACCTTTTCAACTTTGCTTAATATGATGTAGGTTTTAAGTTGAATTAAGAGAGCCTAGATAGAATCAAACATAATTCTCTGATAATTTTACATCAGTTAAATTAGCCAAATAAAGATACTATTCTGATTTTGATGGATCTATTGGCTAAAACTTACTCAATCTGGTTGATATTATCTCAAAACATTTTCCTAATAATCAATTTTTCAAAATCCAAACTGAATTAGGCATGATAGATGCATCAAACATTACTTAGTTTTCAAAACTGGTTGTTATAATCGATATAAACAAGCTTTAAATCGATTAAAAGCACTCATACAACATTTTTTTTACTATTTTAATCGATTAAATGTCGATTTAATCCATTAAATCAACTTATGTTTCAAACTTTTGAAATTCATCACTGTTTTAATCGATTAAAACATTATTCTAATCGATTAAAACTAGTAACAAGATCATTTTAATCGATTTCGTCCTGTTTTTAATCGATTATTACTCTGAAAAGAAAAATTAAAGGCTTTAGTTAATGGTTGTTCTTGTAACATGCTACTAAAGCATGATTCCCTTATCTTTACACGTGTTAATTGTATTCATTACAAACGTGTTAATGGAGATAAGTTTGAATCAACTTTGATTGATCTTTATATGAGTAAAGTATCTTGTTCTTACTGTTTTCAAAAACTAAACTTTGCCATGCATTGTATTTGTTTTGTTCCTCTGTTCCCTATTTTTGATGAAGTCAAAAGGGGGAGAAATGGGAAAATCATTATTTTTTGAATACTCACTAATCTATATATTCAAGTGACTTCTTCTGCAGAGTTATTATTCAAAGAGGTGTTTGTCTTCATCAAATAGGGGGAGACTGAAAGTGATGAAGATCTTATTGAACTACTTTGGCAAAGATCTTGTTGATTTGATGAAGTCAAAAATGAAGTCAAAGGCTACTTTGTGGCAGTCAAAGGTCACTTAGATAAAAGAGTAGTGGAATTAGTGAGTCTACATCTCTTCTTAGGTATAATCATTTTTATCTCTCTGCTGCATGAGGTTTCTTCATTTAAAAGATTTTGCAAAATGCCTCTAAAAAGCGATTAAACGGTTAAAAACAAAGTATTTTGATAAAAGGTTTTTTAATTAACTATTTTAACTAATAGTATACAAGCTTTATCAACTAAAATGTTCTTAACACTTTTGTAACAGGTTTTTAACTGATATGTTTTCGAAATAATCGATTGTTTTCATTAAAGGAAGTTTTGAAAACCTTCTGTCAGTATTTTAACTGATATAGTTTCGAAATAACCGATTAAAATCACTTAAAATGTTCAGGGAAGTGTTCTGGAAGTATTTTAATCGATATAACTTCGAAATAATCGATTAAAACCACTTGGAGTATTTGTTGATCGATCAGAATGAGCATATGACCGATCAGAATGAGCATATGATCGATCAGAATGAGTTTTTGATCGATCAGAATAATTTTAATCGATTAAACTGCGTTTTAATCGATTAAAACAACTTAAGAGAATTTCTACTACGCGTTTTAATCGATTAAAACAGATTGTTATCAGTTAAAATCACTTAGAAAAGTTTATAAGAATGTTTTGCAGTATTTTAATCGATTGAAACACGAAACAATCGATTAAAATAGTTTGGAGGATTTTTACAAAGAGTTTTAATTGATATAAACGGTGTCGTATCAGTTAAAACAAATTTGGAAAATAATCAAGAACATTTTAACAGATTAAAAGAAGTTTTAACAGATTAAAACAAGATTTTTAACAGATTAAAAGATTATTTTAATAGATTAAATAAACCAGCAGTTTTAAAAATCCTCTATATAAACAGAGTTGCTTGAACTTTTTAAAACACATCTTTTAGCAATCAATCAAGCAAGCATAAGTGCTACTTTCAAGAGAGAATCACGCTAGTTTTTGTGAAGTTCATAAGAGTTCTTTCTTGAGGCAAAATTGCATTCTTTTGGAGAAGAAACTTTTACTGCAGAGCTGCATAAATCTAGTTTGAGCGTTCTAAGTTTCTTCTATTTGTTTCTTTACTTTCTTTACTGTATTGTGGGTGCCTGGAATTGTGGGCACTGGTTTATGTAACTAGAATTTGGCTGCAGGGTTGGTCAAGAACTGGAATTTGGTTCTTGGTGAAGGTTTAGGTGCAGGAACTGGAATTGTGGTTCTTGTGATAGATTGAGTGTGAGATTAAAGTTGTAATCTGTAAAACGTTCAATCTAGTGGAACCCAGCTGGAATTTGGCTGGAGACTGGACGTAGCCCTGGGATTGGGTGAACCAGTATAAACATTGGTTGTATCTTTCTAAACCTTTCTCTCCTTTAATTTCGTCACTGCATTTAGTTTTAATTGCTTGCTATGTATAATTCAAGAATTGATCTGAAATCTTAATCTTTGAAATAGATAATCTGTAATTTGCAAAAATCTTTCAAAGATCAATTCACCCCCCCCCCTCCTCTTGATCTCAACCTACATTTCTAACACTCTAAGGCTCTCAGAAAATAGAAAAACCTTTTTTAAACAAAAGTTAAGTGTTGTGAGTGCCAGAGAACTGTTTGTTGGAGGAAAAATGGGCTTTTGGAACCTGGTGTGGGTTAGAAGCGATAAGAATCACTAAGTGGAGTTCTTAGTGGATTGTGTGTTGTGTCGTCTCTAGGGAAAGTTGTTCTTCATCTCTTGTGGGTTTCAAGAGAGGTGTTTTCTTTACTTTATATTTTCAATTGTTATATGTTTGTAACAACTTTGATTATAGTGACAGCGTTAATCCTCTGTTTGAGTGATTAGCAACTGGACGTAGGGTCTTTTGATCCGAACCAGTATAAATCTCCTGTGTAAGACTTTATCTCTATTCTATTTACGTTTACACAGTATTTTAATCGGTAAAATTTGGGAAAAAATTTTAAAATCTAATTTTTGTTAAGAAACCAATTCACCCCCCCCCCCTCTTGGTTCTTGTCCGACAACGCGAGCATTCCGCTGTGCGATTCCAACAATGTGTTCAAGCATTTCCATGCAATGTTAGAAAAAGAAACAGGAAAGTTGTTAAAATGTGTTTAAGCAAATAATGGTGGTGAATTTAGAGGTCCTTTTGAGCATTATTGCAAGGAACATGTCATCAAACTTGAGAAGATAGTTTCAAAGACCCCTCGATATAATGGAGTTGCAGAGAGAATGAATTGTACAATTAATAATAGAATCGGTTGCATGTTCTCTAATGAAAAGTTGCCTAAAGCCTTTTGGGTGAGACATTAAGAACTATAGTGGACTTGATCAACCTTTCTTCATCCATTCCTCTTAATGGTGATGTCACTGAGAGTGTGTGGAAAGGGAATGTTTCTTATAATCATTTGAGGATGTTTGGTTGCAAGGCCTTTGTCCATGTCCCTAGAGATGAAGACCTAAGCTTGATGAGAAGTTCAAACAATATATTTCTTTGGGTTATGGTCGTCATTATTTTGGCTACAGATTTTGGGATCTAGTTAATAAGAAGATTGTTAGGAGCCGAGATGTTTTACTTGAAGATAAGACCATTGAAGATATTGACAAGAAAGAAAAGTCAAGACATGTTTTTTAGTGCAATGATGTTGAGCCTAAACCTCCTATCAGTGTTGTTAATCACGGGAGAGATGTGAATACAAATTTGGAGAATGTAGATAACATGTCTGAGACTTAATTCAATAAACCAACTAAACTAGATCCTCCTGAACCTCGTATGAAGCCTGAGTTGAGAAGATTTACTAAAGAGATTTGTCTTTCTAAAAAATATCTAGCTCATGAGTTTGTGTTGTTAATGAATGGAGAGAGCCTGAAAGCTATGAAGAAGCTATGTTACATAAAGAGAAAGACAAATCCTATAAATCCATGCAAGAAGAGATTAAATCCTTATATGAGAATCACACATTTGAGTTGGTGAAACTGCCTCAAGGCAAGAGAGCACTTCAAAATAAATGGGTGTTCAAACTGAAATCAAAGGAGAATAACTCACAACCAAGATATAAAGCAAGGTTGGTGGTAAAAGGATTTAGTCAATAAGAAAGGTATTTATTTTTGAAGAAATATTTTCACATGTGGTCAAAATGTCTTCAATTAGAGTTGTATTTGCCTTGACAACAACTTTAAATTTAGAAGTTGAGAAACATTATGTGAAAACAACCTTTCTTCATGGTGACTCAGAGGAAGAGACTATATGGAGCAACATAAAGGTTTTACAATCGTCGTGTTGTGAAACCCTACGCAAACCCAGCGGACCTCGAACCCTAACGCAGACCCCAGGGATGTCGAACCCTAACCTCGACTCAACCTCATCGATCTCGAACCCCAACCATAACCTTAACCCCGACGACCTCAATTCCAACCAAAACCCAAGAAACGTCGTATTAGAACCCTAACCCGATGACCTCAAATCCCCTCTAACCCGAGCATAGGACATGATGAGCAGGACCTCTATATACACGGTAATGTTTATTCAAACCATTTGAATTTCCTTATTAAATGTAGTTTTACATGGTATGATTTTTCTATGTGCTAATGGTGGGGGGAATAGTGGTGGGCAATCGAATTCTGGAAGCAAGGGGAATCAAAATTTTGAGTCGAAGACCAGTCAGGAAGATTTCGATTGAGAGACTCTCGTGTTTGATATGTAAGTTAAATGTTACCACTTTCTTTAAAGTGTTGAATTTTGGTTCCATTGGACGTTTTGCTTTTGCAAATTATGGTCAAGGTTTTGCATTGTGTTTCTCTATTTTTGATGGCATATATAAGCTTATTTAGTTGTAATGTAGAATATATAAGCATATTTAGTTGTGAAGTTGTAAAATCAGCCATTTTTGGACAACTAAGATGTTATCTCTTTTACTGACTGATTTCATAGTAAAATTGGATAGGATTAGCTTACCCTATCCACCATTCTAATCTAGTCTTCTAAACACGGTAAAACTTAAAATGATCAATTGGCCAGTATTATCATACATCTCTAATGTTTTACTGAATAGTGACACTCGATTGTTTTAAAAAGAAGCTTGTTATCATGATTTGACATTTTTCTATCTAACCAGGGGAAGCTATTTTTAGATTCTGAATCAATACAAGTGAGAGTTGATGCAGCAATGCTTCTTAAGCAGTTGGATTTTCTGGTTTGTACATTTTTTATAAATAGAAGAATTGCATTTTTCATGTTAGTTATGATAATGGGATTTATCAGCTTAGCTAGTAATTGTTTTCTGAATTTTAGTATTGAAGAACTTTCCCCATAATGATTTATTTTGGTGTTTTATGGAGAGCATTGAGCATCCCCCATGTTTCCTACCTTTTAAAGAGAAATAGCATCATATTTTTCATCGGTGTTATTAATAAATGTTGTATGATGCTAGGTTTTCAATTTATTTGCAGGTTAACAATTTGAAGACCAAGTTATTTGAAAAGTTAGAACAATCTATTACAGACATTCAATTGAACCCTGTAGAAATAAGCAATGTTTATGGGGACTGTTCTGCCCACGAGGTAACTAATGCCAAAGTATTATCCTTTTGTTTATTGTTCTTCTCTCTTACCCCTTGATATCTCATATTACTAATTTAAAAGAAAATGTGGTTGGCATTGCACAATACCAATTAGTTATCAGGAAATTGTCCCTACCATCAAATTTAAAAAAAAAAAAATATATATATATATATATATATATATATATATATATATATATATATATATATATAGTTAAGATCGTTCAACAGTGACTCATTTATATATTCCTTTGTTACTAAAACATTTCAAGAACTTTATTATACACCTTGTTGTAAGAGGAGTTGGTACACAAGAAATCTCAAGGTTTTTTAACTTTTGTTTGTAGTCGAGATAGTGATGTAGCATGCCCTTCTTGATTTGCATTATTCATCACTAAACTGTGAATAGAAAAAAAAACCCTCATAAATATACCGATTTTCTGAGCATGAAGAGATTACATTACATACAAATGAAACTCAACAAAAATACAAAAGTATAAAAACTAAACACGTTAAAATTTCACATCATACAAGATTGTCAAAATCATAGAGAAATTTTGAATAATTCTGACTTACTTTTTCTCAAACATTTATTTTTGTAACAGTTATGTCAAGTTAAATAATTTGATTCTTGTTCCTGTCTCAAGGTTTGATTGTTTGGTGTTATATATTAATTAATTTTCTAAATGCATAAACAGATTGAAGTAATTGTTACATAATTAAGTATGGGAATGAACACAAGTATTTCTACTCGTGTGTACCACCAAGGGGAGAGAGACAGAGAAGGCTAAAAAATAATTAGTAGTTGTTGTTGTGATGAGATAATATGGTGTTGTGTTTGTGTGTGTTTCAGAGAAGTGGAAGTTAGTGTGCTATATAGAAATAGACAATGAACACAGAAAGGGGCATACTTGATCTTCTTTTACAAAAAAATGGAAACCCCAGTTATTCTTATTTTTATCTCATTCTCTTTTCCTAATTTAATTTTAATAAATATGATACTGATACCAGTATTTGTGGAAATGCACTAACCATTGGCTGCTAATAAATGTAGGTTGGAAGATCACATAATGAGAAAGTCCTTAGTTTGGTACCATAAAGCTAAAGTTGTCTGCCTTTGTCTAGATATCTTTTTCTTAAATATTAAATACAAAATCATTTTGAACTTTTTCTTTCTGGTTTGCTACACCTCCAATGATTACATTTCAATCTCAAACTTTCTTTGTCCCTTTTTGTAGAATACTATCTAGACTTTTTTGTCGTACATTATTTTGTTCATGATTTTGAGTAATTCTACACAGTAATATATGGTGTTCTTAAAGTTATACTTGCACAGGTATCATAGACTTTATATCATGCAAGTTGTACTGATTTATCTTTTATTGAATAAAACTATGTTATTCTTTATTTTTTTGAAGTTATCTAACCTCTTCTTCTCTTTTTTTTTATACAGTTGTAATATTAGTTGTCATAATCTACTATTATTCTCTATTTTTTAATATTATGCTTCTAGATTCCTTATAGTTATTGTTTTTTTTTTATGGACAATTTTTTCATTTGATGAACTATGTTCACTCTTTGTTTCATCCTCCTTATTATTCATTGATAACTTATTATATTTGAGTAGAACAAAAGTACTGGAGAACTCAGCTTCTTAACTTCTTTTATGAATTTTGGTGGTTCAATGGGTAAGCCATTATGACTTTAACAAAGTTTAGATAAAATTTTGCGTTTATTTAAAAACTAACATTTTTTTTATTTGTTGCCGTCAGAGTATTCACAATTATCCAAGAAAAAGCACCAAACAGTGGTAGGTTACTTCTTAATTTATTTTCATGTTCATGAGTTAGTTATTTCCATCGTTGTCAATGAATGCTAACATAGGTTTTGGGTGCTAAAAATAGTGTTTATTCATTTTACTTCTGAGAATCTTAGTGTTGTTTGGTTAAAGAAAATGTTTTCCATCTTCATTTCTTGGTTTCACAAATAATCACAATATGTTACTTTGCTTTCATGGTTTTGAATGCAAATCTTAAAAAAAGTAAAAAAAAATGGCATTTTTTTATTAATTGTAAAAATTTGAAAAATAGAAAAGTTGCTCAAGGCCAAATAATCCCTTTGGATTTAGGACTGATAGCACAAATAGTATTATATTATCAAACACTACAGGGACTAACCTAGGTCATTTCTCCAAAGATGCACATTAATATGTTCATTGTTAGATGTTCTCTTTAATTAGAATGATAGCAACAAAACTAAAAACAGCCATGAAAAACGAAAATCAACAATCAAAGATTGAATCCAAAAATCAACAACATAGAACTAGAATTCGAGTTTGCATCCTCCCTTAAATTAGAGAAATCAATTAATCAATTAATTCTCTTTCAATTAGTACAAACCTAATCAGATTTGCACATCAATTCACAATCCTAATCAAGAAATGTACTAGACGAAAGTTTGAAGAAGAGAAACAAGAATATGTGTTGAATTCTCCAATTGGAGGAAAATGTTTTTAAACTGTAAAAAGAGAAAAAAAAAATGGCTCGTTAATTCTAAAACTCTGAAAAAAATTGGAAAAAAAAAATTCCGGCTCAATTCAGCCATAGAAGCTTTATTTGAGCTAATCCTAATGGTTAAAACCGGTTGGGCTTTTTAAGGCCCAATATGATTCGCAACATTTACAATACAAAAATACTGAAATAAAGGTCTAACTTCTAAAAATCATATAAAATAATCCACAGATCGAAATTTGACAAATTATATATCAAATTAAATCTCTTTGAATCAGCTTTCTAACGCACTAAGCCTAATTCTCAAATTCGATCTGTAGCTTGAGATATTATCTTTTCAATCAACACATGTCATTACTGAAAAATTACTCCTGGCAAAATTTAATGACTAGATTCAAATTCAAACTGAGCCCAAATTTGACATCCAATAATTATAATATATATATATATATATATATATATATATATATATATATATATATATATATATATATATGAATGTTAGCTTTCTAACCCAAAAAGAATTATTCAAAAACTCAAACCACAACTCCAGATATCACTGATTTAGTGCATAGAGGTTAAAAGGCTTTAAAAAAATCCGAATTAACTAAAATGCACAATTAAGCCTAATTATGTCTAAGTATTAAAATCTAATCTAAAATAATGCTATTGATCAACAAATTAGCCCAAGATAAATGGGATTAACATTACTAAACATGCATTAAAATGCTTTTATTAAGGACCTGTTCTATTTCTGATTTTTTTTAAAGACTCTTGTTTTTTTACAATTTGGTCTTATTTCATTATGTACATGTACACATTAACTAGGTGTCATTTCTTTTACTATTTAGTATGTGTTGAATATGTAAATGTAGCTGTGGATGGTTTTGTTTCAATTGACTTAAATGCGCATTGGAGTTACTCTTTATTAGAAAACTTGGTATTGAACTTAAAGTCTTATAATTGTCTTTTGCAGTAAAGTTTGGATTTGTCATATTTTGTTAAGGTTCCAACATAAAACCAATTGACAATATGTGGAGTAGCCTAACATATATTTAAACCATACCAAATGATATGAGGTAGGCGATGTGGGACTTTCAACACACCCCCTCCAACGAAGTCTGCCGGACCAGGCAAAGGGTACTTTTGACACAACTAAAGGGCAACTTTTGGCCCATGACAATAACCAGAAATATGTTAGGCTTTGGCTCTGATACCATGTTAAGGTTCCAACATAAAACCAATTAGCAATATGTGGAGTAGCCTAACATGTATTTAAACCATACCAAATAATATGAGATAGGCGATGTGGGACTTTCAACATATTTAAAGGGTCTTTATTGTTGGGATAAAGATATTTGATTAGCTAAATTATAGGTTTGTATAGCGGTACAAAATATTGTATAATCAGAACTTCCTATATTTAGTCCTGATTTGTTAGAGTAAAATACTATAAGATCATAGTATATGTGTACAAAAATAATATGAATACAAATTATAGAATGAATTCTATGTTTTTCAATTTGGTACCAGAGTTTATAACTTTTTTCTTTTTCTTTCAAAATCCTTGGAGATCTTAACTAGAGAGATGGCAGAAAAACTAATTCCAATGGTTGTTCAATCTGAAGGTGTCTTCAACGCAGGCATCATCCTAAATGAATCCAATTATGACGTATGGTCACAACTAATGGAGATGCACATTGCAGAGAGGGAAAATTTGTCCTATATCCGTGGAAAGGTGAAGCCTCCAATAGAGAACGATGAGGGATATGAAAAATGGTATGCTGAAAACCAAAAAGTGAAAAGATGGCTATTGATGTCCATGAAGCCAGAAATTATGAAAAGGTATATTCACTTACCCACTGCCCTCGATATTTGGAATGTTTTGTCAAAGGCATTTTGTGATGGAAGTGATGAGCTACAGGTGTTTGCCCTGAATCAAAGGGCATTCACTGCAAAACAAAATAATAGAACCTTAACTGAATATTATGGGGAGTTGGTTTAGATTTTTAGGGAATTGGACCATCGTGACAAAGTAGTCATGAAGGACCCTGATGATGTGAAGTCATATCAGAAGTCTATTGAAAGATTAAGGGTGCATATATTCCTTGCTGGACTAGATGATGATTTTGAGCAAGTTCGTGGAGAAATCTTACGCAAAGAAGTGACACCTGATTTAGAAGAATGCTATGCATTGATCCGAAGAGAGACAGTCCGACAAACAATGTTGAAAACAGAATACATGATTTCTGATTCCACAGCTATGATGACAAAGAAGCAGCCAGCAAATTACCACAGCAAATCGAAGCAATCAAAAGATTTTGAAAAAGTTAACTACAAGTGTACTCAGTGTAATAAGGATGGACACACCAAGGAACGATGCTATGAAATCATAGGATACCCTGAGTGGTGGGATCACAATCGAGCATCGAAGAAGAATTCAAAAAGAAATTCAACTGTTGTTGTTGTAACTGCCATTGACAAAGAGGATGACAAAGGCATGATGCTTGCTACAATCGCAGGTAGTGATGATTCTAATGGTAAGGCTTTAATAAGCAAATCTACTGTTCTGAATAATGCATGGATAATTGACTCTGCATGTTCTGATCATGTGACTTTTGATGTTAGACAAATTAAAAAATCTTAAATCTTCCTCACAAAAAAGTATATCCACAATCAATGGTAGTAAATCCACTATTATTGAAGAAGGAACTGTCTCTATTTCAAACAATTTGAATCTTGATACTGTCCTTGTTGTTCCTTCTCTTAAATATAACCTATTGTCAGTCTTGCAAATAACCAAAGTTCTTTTATATGTTGTAATTTTTTGCCCTGACTCTTGTGTTTTTAAGGATATTCAAACGAGGAAGACGATCGATTGTGGTATTAGGCGAGGAAGGTTGTATTACCTGGACCTGACAGAAAAAGATTCAAAGAGACTTGGTCAAGTGCTAGCAACAAAAGGGTCTTAAGAAGTAAGAAAAGGTGAGGATATCTGGTTATGGCATAAGCGTCTAGGACATGCATTTTTTGGTTACATAAAGAAATTATTTCCAAATGTATTTGACCAAGTAGACACTTCAACTTTTTATTGTGATGTTTGTGAGCTTGCAAAGAGTCATAGAACACATTTTCCTTTAATATTAAATAAAAGTTCTCTTTCTTTTATGATCATTCACTCTGATGTATGGGGTCCATCTAAGGTTACAACGTTGGGTGGCTCAACGTGGTTTGTAACGTTTATTGATAATTGTACTCGAATGACTTGGTTATGTTTGATGAAGTCTAAAAGTGAAGTTGGAGGACTATTTCAGAAATTCTGCAAAATGATTGAGACCCAATACAAAGCACAAATTCAGGTACTGCGCAGTGACAATGGAGGAGAATATATGCAATCAGAAATTCAACATTTTTTAGTAGCCAAAGGAATTTTTCATCAAAGATCTTGTCCAAGTACTCCACAATAGAATGGGGTGGCAGAACGAAAGAACCGTTATCTATTGGAGGTGGTCCGAGCTGCACTAATTGGAGCTCACATGCCAGCAATATATTGGGAAGAAGCTCTCACATATGCAGTATACACTATCAACCGAACATCGTCCAGGTCTCTTGAGTATAAAACACCTCTTCAATCACTTACAGATGCAGTAGTAAGTCCTAAAATTGTTGAACTAACACATAGAGTTTTTTGTTGTGTTGCTTATGTTCACTTACACAAGCATCAGAGAAGTAAGTTGTCTCCTAGAGCTGAAAGGTGTGTGTTCCTTGGCTATGCGGATCACCAGAAAGGATATTGGTGCTACAATCCACAAACCAAGCAAATGTTTACTACTATAGATGTATTCTTTCATGAAACCTTGATATATTTTTCCCCCGAGTCTGAAATTCAGGGGGAGAATTATGATGAAGTTCAGACTTTTGTTCCTCAAGAAATTGATATTGAGATCCGATTGGAGAAAGAAAGTTATAAAGTTGTATCAAGAGATGATGAAATTATGCAACAATGTTATGATCAACAATCACATAATGAGGAAGATTTTGAGCATGTTGATATCGAAAATTTTCCTCTTGATGGTAATGATATACCACACCAATCGTCTCCTCAAGAACCTAATACAGAAAAAAAAATTCTACCAAACCACCTTCAACTAGAGGTATCCCTAAGCCTACTTATGATTCTGACCTCACCAGTAAGATAAGATACCCTATGAGTAATTATGTTTGTAACCAGAATTTGTCTAACTCAAATATCGCATTTATAAGTCAATTATCTATTGTATCTATTCCTAACAGTGTGCAGGAAGCTTTAGCTGACTCCAGGTGGAAGGATTCTATGAATGAGGAGATGAGATCCTTGCAAAGAAATAAAACATGGGAATTAGTAGATTGTCCATTTGGAAAGAAGCCAATAGGATGCCGATGGGTGTATACTGTGAAATTTAATGCAGATGGCACAATTGAGAGATTTAAAGCTAGATTAGTGGCAAAGGGGTACACACAAGCATATGGAATAGATTACACTAAAACGTTTGCTCCCGTAGCCAAAATTAGTACAGTTCGAGTATTGTTATCTCTAGTTGTAAACCTTGATTGGTCCTTACAACAATTTGATGTAAAAAATGTCTTCTTACACAGGGAATTGTCTGAAGAAGTTTATATGGAGCTACCAGAAGGATGTGGGATCCCGAATACACATAGCAAGAAGGTATGCAAGTTGAAGAAGTCATTGTATGGACTAAAACAATCGCCACGAGCATGGTTTGGTAGATTCACCAATGTAGACCCCTAATCTTGTCTGGCCTCATAATAAAGACCAGAAGACCTTCTATTCGAAGATGGATGAAACCTAAGAAGCCACTAGGAGAGACTATTAGGCCCCATACTAGGATATGAGGGATATTTGACACAAAAATAAGGATTTTTGCCTTTTAAGCTCGAGACCGCCGTCTCGGATTCGAGACCGCTGGCGAGACGGCCGTCTCGCCATTCCTGCAAGGCGAGACGGCCGTCTCGACCTGATAGGCGCGAATCCCTATAAATAGTCGCCCCATTCCCCTCATTTCACAGGGTTCTTCCATTCTCTCTCTAGAAATTTCTTCAAATTCTCTTTCTAGAACCCCTCCGAAGCATTTCTGAAGTTTTTGAGAGCTTTCTAGAGTGTTTTATAGCGTTTTCGAGAGATTCCGGCGCTGTAAAAGAGTGAAGGCTGCCAAAAAGCACCCTAATTTCCAAAGAATTAATAGAAAGATTGCATCGGAGGTTTCTATACTCTCTCTCTCTCTACTTTACCGCTTTAATTTTAATTATGCAATAGAAACTAGGGCCATGTAGTCATAATTATTAAATTCCGCAAATAAAGGGGTAAAAGCGTATTTCCACTGGTTTATTTATTTATCCGAAGTAGCTAGCCTATCATAGGGAACCGAAAGGGGTGTCGTAAGGGAACTAACACTTCCCTTACACGTAACTAACTCCCTTACCCAACTCTGGTTCTAATGACCAAAGTTGGTTTTTCGAAAACCAACGCCTTTTAACTCCTTTTTCGATGTTTCCGGTAAAAACGTCGGTGGTGACTCCAAGAGAACCCTTCAAAAACTAGTTCTTGGTTTAGCCCGGTTATCGAACAATCCAAGAACGCCCTTTCGAAAACCTCACCCCTAGGTTCAGTCTGGTTATCGGACAACCTAAAGGCATTGTAACCACACCAATAAAAATGCGAAAATTGGAAAGTCGGAACCATCGTGTCGCTCCGATCGCCTCATTTTGACGGCGGTGACAAATGGCGACTTCACTGGGGAAGCCTAGAGAGTTGATCCCATTTAGTGATGGGCCAGCTAAAAATAAATAAACCAAGAAAATTACGCTTTTACCCCACCTTATATTATAATATGTTTTAATGCTTGGCTTTAATAACTGTTGTTTGTTTATACTTACGCAATTGTTTGAAATACAAACTGTACACAAACCCTTGCACACAACAGTTCCCTCTATACCCGGGGGCAAGTGAGAAACACATAGGGAGTGGGTGGCAGGTACGGTTCGCTGTAGTGATGGCCTTGTGCCCACCAGTGTGATCGGGAACCACCACTCAAGGTGATAACCTTCCTCTTTTGGCACAAAGACTGACTAGGCCTTAGTGTTAAGCATGGTCGGAAGGCTAGAGAGTGGGGATCCTATAATGGGGGCACCTTGGGGGCCTTAGCCTTGGTGAGAACAGTTAGAACCTACCTTTGCCAATACACTTTTCTGCAGGAAAACCCTACCTCGTGATTAAAACAACTTCTCGCTTGTTCGTGGATGATCGAATTGTGTGTGCATCTGTTTATTGCATTTTTTTGTTGCATAACATAACCAAACAACAGAAAAATCACAAAAATCACAAAAAAAATCCTTTTGCAATAAACACCCTTATCTCGGACAGTCTGCCTTTTAGCTAGCCTGGTTTCAGGTTCTTTGTAAGCTAAGTAGTCACGCAGTCTGACAGAAGAGATAAGGGACGTTAACTATTCTTTCGCATAAAGCCATTTTTTATCTCGGACAGTCTGCCTTTTAGCTAGCCTGGTTTCAGGTTCTTTGTAAGCTAAGTAGCCACGCAATCCGACAGAAGAGATAAAAGGCTATAAAATAAAAATCCGATTCCAAAACAATAAATGGGACCTGGTTCAAAAAAATTATCCCCATATAGGTAGTTTATTTTTCAAAAAAATATATATATCATACAAAACATGATAAATAAAAATAAACACTCGCATTCATTCAATAAGCATCATTTTCATAAAACATGCATTTTGGTTTTAGAAAATGGAGGGGACTAGTAGACAATTGAAGAAGGTGGACATTCCCCGATACCATGCTGGAAAATTGGAACGGCTTTGCGCGGTAATGTCACCAGAGGTCTGCTCCGACTTCGAAAAATCCTATGGACGGATTCTCGACCTGTTAAGGATCTGTGTCGACCAAGTTTTCGTCAGGGTATTAATTCACTTCTGGAACCCCAGTCTGCGCTGCTTTGAATTTCCGCAGTTTGACATGGTGCCCACCTTAGAGGAGTACGAAATCATGCTAAAATGGCCCAAATCAGCCGGGGTCCATATACGCCACGAGGCATATACTCCTGCAGCACAAGTCGCTGCCATCATTCAACTACCGTTCCAACAGACTACCCTGATAGGAAAAGGGAACTTCCAGGGTTGGAAGGTCTCAATGTTAGAAGACCACTTGTCCGATTTGGCTGAAAGGACAGAATGGGTCGCTTTCAACAAAACCCTGGCCTTAATAATATTCAGAACAATCTTGTTTCCCTTCCACCTCGACACAGTGGATCAAGCCGTCATGGACGCCTTCTTCGCCTGGGATGTGAACTCGAAAAGTCTCTTGCCTGCAATTCTTGCCGACACCTTGCTCTTAGTGGAATTCTGCCACCAGAAGCAAGGAAAAACACTTCGTTGCTGCTCTTCACTACTCTTTGTGTGGGGCATTACACATTTTTACACCTCTAGTCACATGGGGATGTTCCCCGATCCTTTAAGGAGCTTCTCCAAGATCCCTCTCCAACGACGCCTAACTTCAGTGTGGAAGGACGAGTTGGAACACTTGGACGCCAACAATTTATCCTGGGTCTGCCCTTGGTTCCGACCCGGTCCAGTCCTCATCAGATGTGTAGATTATCCGAACGTACCCTTGATAGGACTCAGGGGTTGCATAGCCTACTCACCTAGAGTAGCTATGAGGCAGCTCATGAGGACCCAAACTACCATTTCTCGAGGGGAACTCGGAGGACTATGTTTCTTCGGAGACCCATGCACAATCGCCAACTCACTAGCCGTGAGAAAAGCATGGGAGAAACCATTCTTTATGGGAGATAGAGAGCTAGGAAAAGCTCGAGTGGCTGTCTCCAGTGACTATGAGGTGTGGAGAAAAAGAAGAGGGATGTCTCAGCCATCCACCTCACTCATTACAAACGTCAATAGTGAAGAGCTACAAGCTCAAGTCGATGCCTTGACCCAAAGGATAGAAATCATGGGAGCCCAGATGAGGGCCCTTGAAGAGAGAGAGCAAGAATCTATCCTCACCATTGATGGTCTGCAAAAGCAATGCAAGAAAAAGGATCATGAAATAGAGCGCCTCAAGGACCAGTGTGCTGACTCTAATGAGCAAGCTATCCGAGCATCCAAAACTGTCAGAACCAGCTCGGATAGCCAACTTCAAGAAATAACTGCCAAGTCAGCATGCCTTGAGACTGAATCAGCAAAACAGGCTCAGACGATCAAGGAGTTATTGCAAGAACTCACCAAGACTCGGTCAGAAATACGCCAAGAGCGGGAGGCCAATCAGAGACTCAACAGAAGTCTCACTGAGCTACGCTGTAAAGAAAGAGACGGGCTAGCTCAGTACGGCCAAGTACTACAAGAGAAGGACCGAGCCCTTGCAAAACTCGATGAACTACAGGCCTTGGTCGTCCATCAAGAGGCGAAGATCAAAGAGACTCAAAAGTACAGCGAAGATATGAGCCAGGCAGTCCAGAAGCAAAGCGAAGCACTCGCTCGTCACGTCTGGGAAGCCGAAAGGGAATTACATAGAGATCAAGACCCGCCTGTGGGTTTCTTTAGGCTTTTCCGTTTTTGCCAAAAGCTGCTTCGTAGTATGGAATAGGGGAATGTACACCTTCTAACGGATAAATGAAATTTTCTTTTATTCAACAATTGTCTACTTGCATGCATATCATTCATCTGCATATTTAATTTCCCCTCCTTTCACGCTTAATAAATAAGATAATAAAAAGGAAGGATTAACTGACACGTCTTCCAAATCAGAAGAATGGAGAGAAAGCCACTCCTAATCAAGCTTTCTCCAACGGTCGACTCATCACGAGAGGAAAATAAGCCTCGACCATTGGTCCTCAAAAATAAGGAAGAGGGGGCAAGGACACCAGTGCGACTATTTATGCCACGTCCTTTCTGTTAGAAAAGTAGTTTAAGATCAAGAGGGGGGGTGAATTGATCTTTAAAAGTTTTTCACAAATAACAGATTATCTAATTCAAAAATTAAGATTCCAGATCTGTTCTTGAATTACAAAGCAATCAATCAATATAAATGCAGCGACAGAATTAAAATAGAGAAAGGTTAAGAAAGATATCACCGGTGTTTTATACTGGTTCACCCAATACCAGGGCTATGTTCAGTCTCCAGCCAAATTCCAGCTGGGTTCCACTAGATCAAATGTTTTACAGATTTACAATCTTACACTTAATCTACCACAAGAACCAAATTCCAGTTCCTGCACTCAACCTCTCACCAAGAACCAAATTCCAGTTCTTGATAACCTCTACAACCAAATTCCAGCTACAGAGAAACCAGTGCCCAAATTCCAGGCACCAAACAATACAGAAAGAATGTAAAGAAATGAAAAAGAAGAAACTAGAATGCTCAAACCAGTTTATGCAATTCTGCTGTAAGTGTTTCTTCTTCAAAAGAAATCAAGTTGCCTCAAGAAAGATTTTCAAAGAACTTCTCAAAAACTGATGCGAATCTTTCTTGAAAAGAGTGCTAAAGTTTGCTTGATTGATTGCTCAAGGATGTGTAAAAACTAATGTTCAATAATAATTTAAAAAGTTCAAGCAACTCTGTTTTTATAGAAGATTTTCAAAACAGCTGTATTAATTAATCTGTTAAAAGATTCTTTTAATCTGTTAAAAGTGCAGTTTTAATCTGTTAAAACTTCTTTTAATCCATTAATACGTTCTTGATTCTTTAACAGATTTGTTTTAACTGATACGACAACGTTTGTATCAATTAAAACACTTTACAAAAAATCTTCTAACTTGATTTAATCGATTGTTCCGCGATTCAATCGATTGAAATACTGCAAAACTTTCTTGTAAAACTTTTCAAGTTATTTTAACTGATAAAAATAAGTTTTAATCGATTAAAACGTGTAGAAATTTTCTAAGTTGTTTTAATCGATTGAAACGAGATTTAATCGATTAAAAGATTTCTGATCGGTCATAACTAAATTCTGATCGATCATAACTGATTCTGATCGGTCATAATTAAATTCTGATCGATCATCCTGAACTCCAAGTGGTTTTAATCGATTAAAATCAAGTTGTATCGATTAAAATACTGTAAAAACATTTCACTTGATATTTTAAGTAATTTTAATCGGTTATATCAAAGATGTATCAGTTAAAAACTTGTTTAAGAAAGCTTTTGTCAAAATACTTTGTTTTTAATTGTTAAAAACATTTTTAGAGGCATTTTGCAAAATCTTTTAAGTGAAGAAACCTCATGCAGCAGAAAAGATAAAATGATTATACCTAAACATAGTTGCGGACACACTAACTTTTCTACTCTTCTATCTTAGTGACTTTTGTCCCCTGCAAAGTTGCTTTTGACTTCATCTTTGACTTCATCAAATCAATGAGATCTTTGCCAAAGTATTTCAATGAGATCTTCATCACTTTCAGTCTCCCCCTATTTGATGAAGACAAACACCACTTTTGAAAACAAAACTCTGCAAAAGAAGTCACTTGATAATACAGATTAGTGAGTAATCAAAAATGAATTATCTTCCTATTTCTCCCCCTAAATTGTTGATCCCCCTAAATTAAGAGTTATTTCTCCCTTTAAATTGATCAAAAGTAAAAGAAACTATTTCTCCCCCTTTTGACTTCATCAAAAAATAGGGAACAGAAGAGAAACAATGCATAGGTATGTATTGAAAAGATTTTGAAAATAGAAAAAAAATGAAAAATACGATACTTTACTCATGTAAAGATCAATCAAAGTTGATTCAAACTTATCTTCATTAACACGTTTGTAATGAATACAATTAACACGTGTAAAGATAAGGGAATCACGCTTTAGTAGCATGTTACAAGAACAACCATTAACTAAAGCCTTTAATTTTTCTTTCCAGAATAAAAATCGATTAAAAAGTACATGTTTAATGATTTTAATCGATTGAAATAAAGGTTTAATCGATTAAAACAGTGAAGGACTTTGAAATATAAGACATAAGTGCATTTAATCGATTATTTCGACATTTAATCGATTAAAACAGTAAGAAAAAATGTTGTATAAATTCTTTTAATCGATTTAAAAGATTTTTTTATTGAATAAAACACTCACTTTTGAAAACTAAGAAAGATTTGATGCGAATTTATCACGCCTAATCTTAGTCGATATTTTGTAAAACTAATCAGCTAGAAGAATGTTTAACAATAATATCAACTACATCGATTAAATTTTAACTAATAGATCCATCAAAATCAGAATAAAATCTTATTTAGCTAATTTAACTAATGTAAGCTAGTTTATAAAGATTTTAATCGATTGATACGAAGTTTTAATCTATTATTTTGTTATGAAAAGTGTTTCCTTTAATCAATTTAATCGATTAATTCCATTTTGTATCAGCTAAAACTCTCAGGGATCTATGTTGAAATCTATCTATGCTAGTTTGATTCGAATTAAACCTATATTATATTAATTCAAAGCTAGAGAGATTGTGTCTGGTATCTAACCAGTAATATTACAGACCCAGAAATTTAAAATAAGCATCAAAAGAAGTAAGCAATAAAAGATAAGATAAGAATGGACCCTTTTAATCCATAAATTCAATCATCCCAGTTGCCATGGTTCCATAATAACATCCGAAACTCCTTTAGAATTACTCGAAAGATCCTCTTGTTGGTTTGTTGCTAAGGATGCCAGATTATCGAGTATAAAATTGATCCCTGTACTCGCCAAACATACCCTGTGCCAATTTTAGCTTTCCATTCAATTCTTGGATTTCGTCTCGATTTGTCTCCTTACAAGTATCACCTTGTGATCTTTGATGATTAAAACAAATTATCAAAGTTGCACAATTCCAATGAATTTCACCAAGAGTCTTGAACCAATGCATGCCCAAAATTATTCCAAATGTATTTCTAGGTAATACCAAGAAATTTAATGTAAACGTGTGTTCATTGAATCTCCAAGTTATCTGTTCACACTTCCTAGTAATCAACAACTTATTATCAGAAGCAACCATCACTGAAAAATTCATGATAAGCTATGTTTTCAGTACCAATAACTTGACCCATTTGTCACTAATGAAATTATGTGTACTCCTAGTGTCCATAAGAAAAAGGAACAGTCTACTTCTTGATAATTCCTTTGATTTGCAATGTATTACCACCCAGCATTCCATGTAAAGTATGTAGACATCTGCAGCTAGAATTATGTCTATGTTGATCTAATTTGTCACCACATAACCTACACAATCCCTTTGCAATTATGTCAGTAACTTCCTTTCTAAATATGGAAGTTGAGGTGCTACCTTTCGAATCGGTAGTTGCTGAAACAAACACCTAAAGGTTCAAACTGGTTAATGGCTTTCCACAAATGAGGTCAATAATTCTGTCCTTCATAAAATGGGGTTCATTAAAATTGACGGTGAATGGATTTCCAAAGAAGAAGCAGGAAGAGAAGAAGAAATTGAAGAAGAAGAGCAAGAGGAAGATGTCAATACTGGTGTCCCAGGTACTTCTGCAGCAAGATCATCAGACCCGATGGAAGAGCAGTGTCCATTAGAAATGATTCCATATATTCCACAACCTGACTGTGGCACGCCTCTCTCATAGTTCGAAAGAACCATGCTACATCAGATGAATGAAGTGCAAACCAATCAAAGGAGGCACATGGAGATGACAGTTGCTCTGCGGGCTCATCAGCATTATCTGGATGAAAATTTCATTGCCAGATTTCAACACATTGACAACCAATTGGAAGATATCTACAACAGGATTGTTGATCTGCAGTTTAATCAAGGTCCCGGGAACGGGGATGAATGAAGTCTTATTTTTTCTTGTTTCTTTTCTTTTTATTTTTGGGTACCTACGTGGTACTATTAGACTCGTAACTAAAACACTTTATTTGATGCGATCAAATAGGGGAGAAGTGTTTGCTTAAAACTCGTCACTACACACACACCACAAAATCATATATGTCTCTATTCTCGTTATTGAATTGTGCAGGTGCAGTGGATATTTGTCTCCATCAAATAGGGGGAGATTGAAGCACTTGGTGGATTTGATGAAGACATATTCGAGTTGATATAGTTTAGTTTGTGGGTGTGTAGATGAATAGGTTAGAAGTTTAGAACTTAATCTCTTGATAGGCCAATAGATCTTGTGATAAGCGCCTTAAAATGATGCATCTCAGTGAAATCATTTTTCTGCATGAAAAACTAACATATAAGCATTAAAAGAACAAACTAAGTTTTTCAATCTGTTGAAAAGAAATTTCAATATGTTAAAATCACTTAAACATAAGAAATGTTCTTATAGATTCGAAATTTCAATTGGTTGAATCGCAGAATCAACAGGTTAAAGTATTCTTAATGAATTTTTCAAATATCAAAGGTTTCGCATTTTCAAACTGTTAAAATATTTTTTAAACTGTTGAAACACAGAAACTATTTTTTTCAGTCTAAGTGTTTTTCAAAACTTCAATCTGTTGAAATACTTTTCAATCTGTTAAAATAGAGAGACTATTTTTCTAACTAAGAGTCTACAGGATTTCAATCTGTTGAAAGGTTTTTTAATCAATTGAAACAGAGAGTTGCCATTCTTCATTAAGCTATTTCAATCCATTGAAAACACGAATCAATCGATTGAATAAAGTTTTAAATGAAATCAATCGATTGAAACGTCGTTTTAATCAATTGAAAAACATTCTGATCGATCATAATTTGATTCTGATCGATCATAACTTGTTCTAATCAGTCATAATGCTATTCTGATCGATCATTTGCGTCTCGAATCAGTTTTTATCAGTTTAAACGTTCGGTTCTCTCTTTTACTCTATAAATACAGATTTGATCTATCTTTTGAAATATACAATTTGAGAAAACATTTGAAAGCAATCTTTGAGCAATCATATTCGTGACTTTCTTTGAGCATTTAGAATCTTTTCATATCATAAGGTGCTTTGATCAAGATTGTTGTTAATCAAAGAGAGAAAGTGCTGAGTTAGAATTGCTTCGGACAATTGTACTCGATAAAGCTTCAATCCGGGTTTTTTATTTTCATACTCTTGTGTAAAGTGTGGTTGTGTAGATTGGTTTTTGATCTACACTCGGTTACATGAATCTGGATTTGGTTACTTGGGAGGTTTCAAGAGTCTATCTTGTGGGTTTGTAAGATAGTTCTTGGGGTAGATTGGTGAATATCTACTGGTTGTATTTTTCATTGGAATTAGTGGAACTTGGCAGATTTGTCAAGAACTGGATGTAGCTCTGGTAAAGAGTGAACCAGTATAAATTGTTGTGTTGAATTTCTTCTTTCATCTCTTTTATTTCTTGTCTATTTACTTGTTGTGATTAAAATCAAACCTACCTACACAAGAATTAAATAAAGGTAATTCATTCTTCCAAGAGAAAGTAAGTTTTGCGAAAAAGTTTTCTAAAGTTCAATTCACCCCCCCTCTTGAACTCAACCATTAATTCTTTCACTTTCCCCTACGAGTCAAATAAAGTTGTACCGTGGAGATATGGGGAATCTTCACCAATAAAAGAGGATATCACGAATATAGTCGGCATTGGGGGCATGACTAGAAGTGGAAGAGTCTACTCCCCCAAGGACTCACAAGAAGATGTCCCCAAAAGTAAAGGAAAAAATAGAAAGACCGAAGAGGAAAAAGAAAATAAGGAATCCAAGGAGGAGACAGAAGAATTACTCCAGTTTATAAGGCAAAGCGAGTATTCCATTTTAGACCAGCTCAATCGTACACCTGCAAAGATAACATTGTTATCTCTAATGATGAGCTCGGAACCGTACAGAAACGCCCTGTTGAAGGTCTTGAGCGAAGCGCATGTACCTCACACTATATCCCAAGAAAAGGTTGAGAGGATCGTCGGTCACATTATGGCAAGCGATCACCTCACCTTCACAGAGGAAGAACTACCCCTCGAGGGGTCGAACCACAACAAGCCCTTGCACATCTAGATCAAGTGTAAGGAGTACCTCATCGCCAAAGTTCTTGTGGATAATGGGTCATCCTTGAACGTGATGCCCAAGTGCACACTAGACAAATTGACTATCCAAGGAACCCGTCTACGCCCAAGCAGCACTATCGTTCGAGCCTTCGACGGATCAAAGCGAGAAGTAGTGGGAGAAGTTAATTTTCCAATCCAAGTTGGACCCACCATCTTTAACGTCGATTTCCACGTAATGGATATTACTCCAACATACAGTTGTCTCCTCGGTAGGCCTTGGATTCATGACGCTAAGGTAGTACCTTCGACGCTCCACCAGAAAGTCAAGTTCATAGTGGACGACAAATTGGTCACGGTCCAAGCAGAAGATGATATCCTGATCAGTGGACCGTCCACCCAACCTTATGTGGATGCGGCTGAAGAGGCCCTTGAAACATCTTTTCAAGCGCTCAAAATTGCCAGTATAGAAAGACTTCCCAGAAACACAAAGGTAGCTCGCATGATGATGAAGCATGGTTACCATCCTGGCCAAGGACTGGGGGTAGACTCCCAAGGCATAAGGCAACCCCCAGAATTCCAAGATAATCCTTTCAAGCATGGCCTAGGATATGACCCTACTAAGGACCGAGTAGAAAGAGAAAAAGGGAAGTCTCCCCTCCGCACACTCAAGCAAATCTTCCGAAGTGGAGGGGTGCAAGCGTCAAGAGCTACCCTAGTCATTAGGAAATCTTTTTCTTCATTTAAGAGATGTAAACCCCATGATTGTTAGAGATTATCCCCCGTGGCTAGCCCGACCCCCGGGCATTTTATGGCACATATTTCCTTATTAATTAATAAAGAATGCTTCTTACTATCTGCTTCTTTTCTTGCTATTTCTGACTAGACCTCACAATAACCTTGTCTAAGTAAACGGAAAAAGAAAAAGAAGAATAAAAAGCGCATCCAAATAACCAAAAATTTACCATTGCCAACACAATCAAGATAGTTGATTAGAAGCACCAAATAAGACTTTACTTCACTATAAAGATAGTCACGCTTCGCCAATATTGTGAAAAACAAAATGCACACAAAAAATCCATAGAAGCCAAAGGCAAAAAAAAAAGGGCAAAATACCCGGTAGAAAACCCATTAAGGGGGCTACGCAAAAGATAGGGTCAACCTGGTAAGATACCCAAACAAAAAAGGGTAGCCTAGGCAAAAGTTAGGGTTACAAGATAAGGTCCGCTAGGAGTCCGTAAAAATACAAAAAAGGAACCTAGACAAAAGATAGGGTCAAAACACAATATCCTAGTTCAAAAACCCGAAGGGCGATCTAGGGAAATCGACTAGCCATAAAGAGCAATGGAAACAAAACTAAGGCGCAAATACAAAAAAAAAGGGAAACGCTTGCTTAGACAAAAAGCTTAAACACCTAAGCCTAACCCTGGTCAGCCGTTCTTACAAAACCTCTTTCTAAATAAAACAAACCTTCTAAAACACAAGCCATTGAATTTACCTCTTTACTTCTTTTTTACCCTCACAACAATATTCTAATAATTAATTTGGGAATATGGAGACGTATAGTCAACAAGAGGATTGAAACCCCTAGAGTGGAGAAAAAGGGACACTACATGACAAAGAGTGCTCTACAAAAAAGAGAGGAAAGTAAAAAAGAAAAACAAGCTACCCTTCGGTCATAAGAAGTCCGACATGGTACAGCCAAACGCAAAAACCCATATCAGAGGACATTCGACGCTACAAGACACGTCAGTTAAATCCTTCTGAAAAACTAATTGAAATAGGCATTATAGGACATCAAACATAAAAACATTGCATGCATAAAATGTTTTTGAACTAGGTCTTATTTGCTTTTAACACAAAAACAAAAAACCCCCGTAATTCGAGACGGACATCCAGAATTCCCAGACCGCCGTCTCGGTCTCCAGCAAAACGGGACCGCCATCTCGATCATCGAAACCGCCGTCTCGACTTAGCTAAAAATGAGACCGCCGTCCTGCTTGGCGAGATGGTCGTCTCGTTTAAGGCCAAAGTCGAGACCGTCGTCTCGACTTCCCAGACGACCGTCTCGACTTGCACAAAACTGAGACCACCGTCTCAACTTCCCAGACGGCAGTCCCGGATTGAATTTTTCCCCTATAAATAGGGGAGGGGTCTTGAGGCTCTCCACAACTCCTCTGCACTCCAACTCTCTGATCTCTCACTTCCGAGCACCTTTTCGACAAAATATTTCGTGGAAGTCAGTCAAGGAAGAGAAGAGGACCTGCTGGCCCTAGCAGTTCCTCAGCACCTGCTCCTCAAGACCCCACACGGCTCTCACCGCTACACCAAGCTCGCCTAGAGCACATCAGGGGGTACGCATGGCACCCCATGCTCAAGGTAGACTTCGGCATCCTCGCCGAATTTGGATGGGAGGACGACGTCCGAGCCAACATCGACAACATTGGATGGGGCTTCCTCCTGCAGTCTCCCCCCACCCATGTGTACCCTCAAGCAGTGATGGAGTTCATGGCCTCCATCTCCTACGCCGAAACTCCCGCCATGATCCCAGGCCTGTCACCGGCGAAGATGGTGACATACTTTATGGGTGGGATGTACCGGACCACCACCCTGGACGAATTCAACGTGTCCATTGGATTCGTCCAGCCCGAAGACGTGCTGACCCGGGAATACCAGGAGGCCATCTGCGCACGCCCCACCAACCTCACCGCCGGCGAGATGTGGGAGGAGCTCACCAGGGCACCCACCTTGCCCACGCTGATGAAGGGCTCAGCACTCCCCCCGGCCCTTCGCATTTGCCACAAGCTGCTGGTGGGGACCATCCATGGCAGGAAGGAGAGTCAGGGAAAGGTAACACTCCCCAACCTCTTCGTCCTTTACTGCATGTGCCAGAGGCGTCGATGCAACCCTGGCTACTTCTTCCTGAAGGCCCTTAAGGACTTCGGGAGCAAGCTGGTGGGAGCTGTCCTCATGGCCCCCCTCATCACCCCCCTGGCAGAAAAATGGGGGTGCAGTGTCCGGGAAGAACTGGCCTCCAGCCAACGGCCCGAGTCTATCAATGGGTCGATACTGGTTAACATGGGGATGCTGATGCGCCGTGGAACCCAGTTGGTCCTCCACCCATCGCTAGATTTCGCCTTGGACCTCCAGGACATCGTGGCAATGCACGATCTCCTGACACCTCCCGATTTCCAACAGCCACAACAGCAGCATCAGCATCAGCAGTACACAGACGACTTTGCTGGCGTAAACCGCAACATCTACGATCTGCGCCAGCAATTCGAGCAGATGTCTGTAAGGCAAGAACAGATGTCCCTAAGACAAGAAGCCTTCGACACCAGACTGGAGACGATATACCAGTATTAGGAGGGGATGAGGCAAGACTGGGCAACATTCCAGCAAGAGTATCGCGATGAAGTCCGGGACCAAGCAGAGTTCCGGAGGCATATGTACCAGCAATTCTCCTCCTACGGATTGTCTCCAGACGAGAGCCCATAGTCTTAGGGATAGCACTTATAGAATAGGACTGTTGTAATAAAATGTTTCATAAATAAAATTTTATTCCATGCATCTTTTTATCCCTTCCAAAAGTCAACGTAATCAAAAGAAGATAAAGAGAAAAAAGACTTACGCTCAAGAAAAAAGCCAAAATCCAAAATTGCGATAAAAAAGAGATAAAACCGCGAAAAAAGGCAGGATTGAAACAAAGTCAACCACCTTGACCAACAAAACTTCGACAAACCAGGCAAGAGTCAAACACAAACAAAGCCTACCCGACCAACCAGCAAGAGTTGGGTGATCACCATCAAAAGATCAAAAACAAAGAATCCCCAACAACCGACAAGGCTGGATGAACACCAACAAAATCCCCGGCGTAGACCGGACGACCAAATCAGAAACAAAGAAAACACATCTCAACATGCGGCGCATGAGCCACCCAAGCAGTAACTGCCACCACCACCAGTCCTACACAGTGGACTGTACCAACCTGATAGGGGGTTCATACCTATCAACCTACGCACGCGGTGCGCCTGATCTGCGCTCAAGCCGGATCAGTAAGTCGCAACTACCATCCTGATGGGGGGTTCATACTCATCCAGTCCAACACACAGCGGACTGCAAACTACCAGTCTAATGGGGGTTCATACTCATCCAGTCCAACACCCAGCAAACTGCAACTACCAGCCTGATGGGGGGTTTATACCCATTAACCGAAGGATCGGCTACCGTCAGAAGGAGTATCCTGAGGTTCTACCACGTGTCAACCAAAGGGATCGGCTACCCTCAGAAGGAGTATCTTGGAGGTGCACAACACAAATTTTCCCTAGAAGATCAAACCGCGGCAAGACGGAACATCCGAAGGGTAACCAGGCAAGAGGTTCAACTCCTTTACCTTCCAGTCGTTCTTCTTGACACAACAGGCCAACAGCCGACTGGTCAGTAAAGGGGGGGGGGGCAGTTGTAGACCCCTAATCTTGCCCGACCTCATAATAAAGACCAGAAGACCTTCTATTCGAAGATGGATGAAGCCTAAGAAGCCACTAGGAGAGACTATTAGGCCCCATACTAGGATAGGAGGGATTTTTGGCACAAAAATAAGGATTTTCGCCTTTTAAGGTCGAGACCGTCGTCTCGCCACTCACGAATGGCGAGACCGCCATCTCGTTTGGCGAGACGGCCGTCTCGACCTTGTTAGACGAGACAGCCGTCTCGACCTGACAGGCACGAATCCCTATAAATAGTCGCGTCATTTCCCTCATTTCACAAGGTTCTTCCATTCTCTCTCTAGAAATTTCTTCAAATTCTCTTTCTAGAACCCCTCCGAAGCATTTCCGGAGTTTCTGAGAGCTTTCTAGAGTGTTTTATAGCGTTTTTGAAAGATTCCGGCACTGTAAAAGAGTGAAGGGCTGCCAAAAAGCACCCTAATTTCCAAAGAATTAATAAAAAGCTTGCCTCGGAGGTTTCTATACTCTCTCTCTCTCTACTTTACCGCTTTAATTTTAATTATGCAATAGAAACTAGGGCCATGTAGTCATAATTAATAAATTCTGCAAATAAAGGGGTAAAAGCGTATTTCCACTAATTTATTTATTTATCCAAAGTAGCTAGCCTATCATAGGGAACCCGAAAGGGGCGTCGTAAGGGAACTAACACTTCCCTTACACGTAACTAACTCCCTTACCCAACTTTGGTTCTAATGACCAAAGTTGGTTTTTCGAAAACCAACGCTTTTTAACTCCTTTTCTGATGTTTCCGGTAAAAACGTCGGTGGCGACTCCAAGAGAACCCTTCAAAAACTAGTTCTTGATTTAGCCCGGTTATCAGACAATCCAAGAACGCCCTTTCGAAAACCTCGCCCCTAGGTTCAGCCCGGTTATCGGACAACCTAAAGGCGTTGTAACCACACCAATAAAAATGCGAAAATTGGAAAGTCGGAACCATCGCATCGCTCCGACCGCCTCGTTTTGACGGCGGCGACAACCAAGTCAATGCTTGCTTTTGGATACCAACAGAGCAACCAAGATCATACCTTGTTTCTAAAGAAAAAGGAAGAAAAGATTACAATTCTTATTGTCTATGTTGATGACATGTTAGTTACGGGAAACGATCTAGAGGAACGCAAGGCATTGAAAGAGTACTTGGCAAAGAAATTCGAGATGAAGGATCTTGGTCCTTTGAAATATTTTCTTGGAATTGAGGTCTCAAGATCAAACTCAAGTATTTTTCTCTCACAACGAAAGTATGCATTAGATTTACTAAAAGAAACTGGAATGACAGCATGCAAACCAACAAATTCTCCAATTGAAGAGGGATTGAAGTTGTGCATTGAAGAAGATCAAACTCCAACTAACAAGGGAAGATATCAGAGACTTGTAGGGAGATTGATGTATCTCTCACACACTAGGCAAGATTTAGCTTATGCTCTTAGTGTGGTTAGCCAGTTCATGCACAATCCAGGTGAAAAACACATGGATGCTATTATACGGAATTTAAGGCATATAAAAACTGCTCCTGGAAAAGGAGTTATGTTCAAGAAGAACTCCAACTACAAGGATGTGATGGTTTATACTGATGCAGATTGGGCAGGTGCTCTTGATGATAGAAGATCAAGCTCTGGATATTTTACATTTGTAGGAGGTAATCTTGTCACATGGAAAAGCAAGAAGCAGAAAGTTGTAGCTAGATCTAGTGCAGAAGCTGAACTTAGAGGAATGGTTCTTAGACTTTGTGAAAGTTTGTGGCTCAGACTACTTCTCCAGGATTTAGGGTATGCACATACACATCCCATTCAGTTGTATTGTGATAATAAAGTTGTGCGCGACATTGCTCACAACCCTGTCCAACATGATCGGATGAAGGATGTGGAGGTTGATAGATTTTTCATCAAGGAAAAGCTTGATAAAAATATTTTGGAATTGTCAAATATTCGATCTGAAGATCAGTTGACAGACATTCTTACCAAAGCTGTGACAAGTCAGATTTTTAGGAGATTATTGGACAAGTTGGAAATGTATGACATCCATTTACCAACTTGAGGGGGAGTGTTCGGATAAAGATATTTGATTAGCTAAATTATAGGTTTGTATAGCGGTACAAAATATTGTATAATCAGAACTTCCTATATTTAGTCCTGATTTGTTAGAGTAAAATACTATAAGATCATAGTATATGTGTACAAAAATAATATGAATAAAAATTATAGAATGAATTCTATGTTTTTCAATTTTTATGTGTTTGCATTTGAAGTCTCATAAATCTCTTACCCATTGAATGCGTCGTTTTCTTCCCCATAATTGTTATAAATAATTTAATCCATTAACCATTTTGACATGCTTTATTTATGCAGGGAATAAATCGTGAAACTAGATCTTGTTAGGCTGCAATTTGGAAAGTTCTTCAAACATGTCTACTTCCACCATCATAGGTTTCCAACTGTCAATATCTTCGAGCAGTTTTAGTGGCAGAGGTATAACTTCTAGCAAGGCCTATAAATTTCGTGTACTTATGTTGGCATATGATAGGACATGGATGTTAGAGGTTATAATGTAATTATGTAGTGGATAATTATATGGTATATTAGTTATTAAAATAAGTCATTTATTGGCATATGATAGAACATGAATGTTTGTGAAAATTGTAGTTAGATGTATAATAGACTTGTACCTAGTCGAAAGGGGTATATTGATGCATTTTTAAATGGTGTGACTGAATTTGTGTCATTTTCTCTTCAACATGCAAACATGTCAAATGGAAAAATTAGATGTCCATGTAGTAAATGCAAAAATAAGAACTTTTTAAATTCTAAAGATGTTCAAGTCCATCTTTATCGTTGGGGATTTACACCTGCATATTGGTATTGGACATGTCATGGAGAAATGGATCCAAATATGTGTGATGTGAATAATATGTATCCAAATTCATCTAATAATGCACACGAGGTTCATAGAGAAGACTTTGACAACATGATTCATGATGCTTTAGGTGCAAAATTTGTGAGTCATTTTGATAAAGAAAATGAGCACTTTCCAAATATTGAAGCAAAGAAGTTTTATGATTTATTACATGCTTCACAAAAACCATTGTGGCCAGGATGTACTAATCACACTGAATTATTTGTTGTTGTTAGATTGTTGACAATTAAATCAGAGGGAAACATATCTCACCGATGTTTTAATCAAACATTAGCTCTTTTGAAAGAGACACATCCTATAGATAATTTTATCCTAGAAGATTACTATAGAACCTTAAAATTGGTTTCAAAACTTGGTTTATCAGTAGAAAAAATTGATTGTTGTGTTCATGGGTATATGTTGTTCTACTCAGATGAAGATAAGCAATTATCTACATGTAAGTTTTGCCAAAACCTCGTTATAAGATAAAAAAAAGTGGGTAGAGGTAAATATAAAAATGTTTCTGTGAAGAGAATGCATTATTTACCCCTCATTCCTAGGCTTAAGAGATTATATGTTTTAATGAGTTCTGCTCTGTATATAAGGTGGCATTGTGAAAATAAGAGAAATGAGGGACATTTGTGTCATTCATCAGATGGAGAAGCATGGAAACATTTTGTTAGTTAGTTAGTTCAAATATTATTGCATGGTGATTTTTATGATGGAAGAGAAAAGTAGTTATTATATTACCTATTCTCATGACTTGACAAACTTATTTTCTTTTATGGTGGATATTGCACTTCTAAGTCTGTGTTTTTAACCATATTTTAGATAAAGTTGAATGGAAAACCCCCTACCCCATCAGAGTTGCTTCGCAAAACACACAAACGAAAGGATAACACATGGGTGGATCAAATATCAGCACATGTTGATGTAAGTTTCTTGTTTTTCTTCTTATGTTAATTTCTTAAACAATTGTATCCTTTTTTGTTTTTATTTAATTCACTACTATTCTATTTTAATGTTTATAGGCAGAGTTTAGTCATGCATGGGAATAAGTCTCCCAATCAGGATCTATTACAAGAGGTTCTTCGCCTGATGAATTACAAGTTTGGTGTAAAGTTGCTAGAATAAACAAAGACAAAGTATATGGGCTTGGATCTGGGTCAAGCAAAGCAATTGGGAGAAATCTTTGCCATGACTCTACTTTATCAATTGTCTAACTTATGAGAGAGGAAATTGAACAATTAAAACATAAGTTAAAGGAAGTTGAGACTGAAAGAGATAATCTCCATGAAATAATGTTAACTAATGAGAGGCAAATTCAGAAAAATGATAAAATGTTGCTCCTCTTAATGGAGAAGATGGATGTTCAACCTCCTGAATTGTGAACTGATTCTATTTTGTATATTGTATTTGTTTTGTTAATTTCTGACATTTTCATAATTATGACTCTTATTTTAGTTTATTCTACTTTTAGATTGAATTTTCAATATGTAAGAAAGTATTTAATTCATGAATCATGAATTTATTTAGAACAAAATTTGTGGTATTATTTTCATGGTTATCTTAGGTAGTGAAATTTTCATATATTTAATACAATATATAATGTATTTCATATTCCTTAATCAGGTTTGTCATTATTTTAAAAATAATATAAAAAATAAAATAAAATTAGTGATCGATATATTGATCGATTTGGTCATATATATGCGGTCATAAAATCGATCACTGAATCGGTCACATCGAATCAGCCATCGATTTGGTTACTGATTCGATTACTAATTTAGTCATTGAATCGGTCACTAAAATCAGTGACCAAAGAAATAGTGACTGATTCCAGTTGGTCACGTTTTCGGTCACTATTTTAGTTAGTGACTGATTTTGATCATTTAGTAATCGAATTTTCGGTCACTATTTAGTGTTTTTTTTGTAATGTTCTTGATATATGATGATATTTGTAAAAGGAGCGGTGTCATGGCAGTCCACATTACAAAAATGTTTTGCTCTATCTTTTACTGAGGAAGAATATATTATTGTTACAAAAGCTGCAAAGGAACTTTCGCAAATATAAAAATTCCTATATGAGTATGGATGACAATTAAACTCGTACCCATGGATAACAATCCGTCCCCGCCTCTAGTTTGATGGAAAAAATCGAGTTGACCGGAGACGGGTTTCCCCCGCTTTAAAAAGTCAAGGCGAAGGCAGAGATGAGTAATATAATCCCTACCCCGACCGCATCCACGTCCCGATTTTATATTTAAATTCAAAGTTTAAAATATTAATATTTTAAAAGTATTTTTTTTTCTTTTTTCTATTACATACAAAATCATTTTTTTATATTTCATCATTTTTATTTTTATTTTTATCAACTTTTTAATTATTTTATTTTTTTTATTTTTTTATATCAATTAATTTATTATATTATTCTCTTTTTCTTACCTTTTGATTTTTCACATTTTCTTAATCTCTCTAATCAATTTATTTATTTTTTTAATATTTTCAATCAATTTGTATCAAAGTTAATTTTTTTTTCTAAATATTTTATATAAATCTTAATAAAAACTAATATTATTTTATTTATAATTTATATTTATTAGATTTTATTATATAATATTTTTTAAATTTTATTATTCTTAATTATCATATATTAAATTTTACCTTAATAAAATAATTATATTTTAAAGAATTAAAAAAAATTAATAATTTAATATTTTATTACTTTAAACTAATTAAATAAAAATTAATTTATTAAATATTTTTTTACAAATTGAGAACTTAAAAATAAATTAACTTATATATATAATTAAATATTTAAATATAATATTATAATATTATTATTATTATTATAAATATTCTATATATATATAAAAAAATTTAAATTATTTTTTATATATTAATTAATAATTATTATAAATTATAAAATTAAATATATTTATTTATATATAAAAAATATATAAAATTAATAAAATTAATTTATTATAAATATAATTATTATTTTTAAAATAATACGAGAAAGGCAAGAAAACTTAAAACTAACAAAAATTAAAGAATTAATTTTTAACTCTAATCAAAATCAAGAATAAAAACAGTTAAAAAAATTAAAAACAATGATAAAAGAAACAAAACCTACCCACACCCAAAGCCGGAAACAAAGATAAGAAACAAAATCTACCCCACTCCATTATCATGTCTAATAGAAAGATAAAATCGACATAACAATTATATTACTCATCCTCAACTCCATTCCCAACTTTTTAAAACAAAAAAAAATTCAAATTCATCCTTACACCACTCTATTTTTTCCCAGGATTTTTCCCATAGAATAAACAGAGCATTGGATAAAATATACTTTGAAATTGTTCCATTGTTTAAGCACTAAATAATATCCAAATTAAAATGAAATATATCATCATATTCAAATTAATTCAGTAATGTTCATGAATAGGCAGGTAAAAAAAAAAAAATACTAAGATTTATTTTTATTATTTCAAAAAAAAAATTAATGAAGCATTTTATTATTAATTATTTCTTACTTATTAAGACCGATTTAGACTAATTTTTTACTATTTGTACTGATTTTCTCCAATTTTCTGATTCTTAGCTAGATCCGAAGAAAATAAACTAGCTTCCTGCTTAATCCACCTATCTCACCAGTAAAACTAAGTTTCAACTCAGAACTAAAGACATTAAAAAAGAAATCGTAAAATTCACATATTTTAAAACAAACCAAATCAGTTATCCCTTAATTAAATTGAAATGCGAGGAATTGAAATAAATATAAAAAAGTGAATTCCCAAATTACTGTTTTTACTCAGAACAAAGCAAGCCATTCTAAAACTCCCCTAAAACTTCGAAATCTCACTACTCGAAAAAGAGCAAAACCGGGCAAATAAATTGTAAGATCAATCCAACATAATTCAACCATTGGATTAAACATGCATTACAAAGTGATGATTTGAAGATGATGAGATTAGATATTAACAAAAGACCCTAAAACCCCAATTTCGTAACCTAACCACCGAAACCATATAGAGTCCTGCCCTGCCTCTTGAGGGCGTAGACGACATCCATGGCAGTGACGGTCTTACGGCGAGCATGTTCTGTGTAGGTCACAGCGTCGCGAATGACATTTTCCAGGAAGATTTTGAGAACACCACGAGTCTCTTCGTATATGAGGCCGCTGATGCGCTTGACGCCGCCACGCCGAGCGAGACGACGAATGGCGGGTTTGGTGATCCCCTGGATGTTGTCCCTCAAAACCTTTCGGTGGCGTTTCGCTCCTCCCTTTCCCAAACCCTTCCCTCCCTTTCCTCTTCCTGACATGGTTACTGATAGATTCTTTTTGCTTTGATGTGGTATTGAAATGTGGAGGCTTGTTATATGTAGAATGAGGCGGAGGGTTCTTTGCCGTTGGATTGTTTTGTGATCCGCGTGAAGGAACTAGTTGAGCATTTGGACCGTTGGATTTGACGGAGGGAGTGTCACAGGGATCGCCACGCTGGCATTCTTTTATTATTCTCTTTCGTATACGTTGAAGTCCATAAAACGTTTGCTGGGCTTGTACCTTGGGCCCTGGAATGTGGATATATTACTGCCCAGTGGGACACTCACCTGTGTTTGGATTATTATTTTTTTAGGCTCTTGGTGAGTATTGAAGAGATTTATTTTTAGGTTTAGAACAAACTCAATAATAATTACCTAACAAAACAAAGGAGACATGGGAGATAAAATCGACTCTAAATCTTTACTTGCTTATGTGGTTCTATTGTTAGAACGGATGAGAGGACGAAGAATCGCGTTAAAAGTGTTAGTTTAGATCCAATTGGCTCCAGGATAAATTCATTGTTGATCATCTTAATCTGCCACATCATATTGTTATGCAGAAATTTTTTATGATATCCAGTAAAATCAACTATATCATTGTTTCGGACAGACATGATGAGGTGTGCATCATTCCCACGAGCTAAAACTCTCGTTTTATGGAAACTCCTTATAACAAACTTGTTACCGAGGCTCTTATACAGAAAAAGGGTGTGTGCCTTGCTTCGATTCTATCACAAAATTACTGAATCTATGGAACATATATATCTTCGTTGGTAGTAAATAGAAGTTAAAAAACACATATAATGACAATTTTATAATCATCATCTAAAGTTGTAAAATTAATTACTGTTTTAATCTGTGAATGTAAGATATTAATATAATAATTATAAATATAATAATGTATTATGTTTTGGTAGATTCTTTTTTGTCCTAGGTGCCTCCTTTAAGGGAAGTTGTGGTTCATATGTCAAATTTATTTTCCTTATTAACATTATCTAACTAAGGACCAATCACGAGCACCAAAATCCTTTCTAAGCTCATATAGACATAATATCATCAAACACACTTTACATCTCAGTAACAACCTTGTTAACGGAGGTACGAGCAATTCTACAGAGGACTTCACCATCCTTAATAAGATCAATGAAAATACAAAAGTTATCTGGACCTTCATCATGGCTAACAACATCAAATGCAATATTGATGGAGCTATCAAAGGTGCAAGTCATCTTTAACGTTATTTCTTGTTCTATTAGAAACCAATGGATCCACTGCATGGGACCAAATCAATTAACTTTTCTCTTTCACGTATTTTTAGAGAAAATTAACTTTCCTCTTCCGAACAATTTTTAGAGAAAGTAATAGATACACAGATAAAGTGAGTTAATATTGGTATTGATACTAACTCTAAATTTACTTAGCACAGTAGTCTGTTAAATAGCATTCGGATGAAATTTTTTAGAAACACGTATAAAAATTACTTGAGTTTAGATTTAGTTTATCTTTATATTATGGGTTTCGGTTTCTTCCGTACTTTCTTTTATTTTTATTTTTATATTTATATACTATTTCAATTAAAAATATAATTGTTTCAAACACTAAATATATCATTTATTTAAGATAAAATTTACTTTAGAGAAATAAAAATATATTCGTAATCAATATTTTGAATTTCATGGTATGTGTTATGAATGTCACAACATGTTTTCCATGAAGTATAACTAATCTTTTTGGCAACATAATGGCAAAACATAAAATACCAAGAAAATTAATAAGGGTTGTTCATATTGGGTGCAATTTTATGGTATTTATGAAAAAAAGGAGGAAAGTTATGTTTAGGAATGAAAATTTTATAGTGAAAGTGCCTTATAGGATATCAGCGTTGTGGTGTGGTTTTGGTTAAGAATAGAGATAAAATCCTGCAAAGTATTTTTAAATTGTAATATTGGCTTATTAATTGAGAAATAGACTCTGATTTTCAATGAGTGATGTCTATTGTATCACCTATATTTGTTAATGTCCTACTAATTATATTTACTTTGTAATATTACTAGATGACTACATATTTTATTGTTGGTGGGTTGGTTGAGATTTTGAAGTGTTATATGAATGTGTATATATCTATTTCTCTTCTGGTTTTTCTCTTCCTATGACATATTTCAGATGTTGATCCTGGGATGAATTGAAGACCTCTCTCTTAGGGAAAAAGGGTGGTGCATTATGTTTTGCCTTTTACAACTTCTTTTTTTCGTTAAGAGGCTATATTAATAATCCTTTTTTTTTAAATATCCATCAAATAATTATTTTTATATTTTTATATTCTTTATTTATTTATTTTATTTCATTCTATTGATATAAAATAATATTTTCAAATTATTTATAAGATTTTCCCTCATTAAAATAATATTATAAGTACCTACATATGCTGTCTTTCTTTTTATATATACTGATTTTGCTAATTAAAAAAAATAAATCAATATTTGAATCCATGCTATCTGTGTAGTTGGATGTCGACCATTTATGTCGACTACGCAATTAGCCTGTTTACCACGAATTCAATTCTTATCATAAATTTTGTTTGAATATATGTAGAATCACCGTGAGTCAATTAAATATTATAGTACAAATAGAAAAATATATTAAAATTATAGTTAGAAAAAAGTTTTATTTCTATAAAAAAATTAATGGTATTTTATTGAACAAATTATGTGATATATATATATATATATATATATATATATATATATATAATAGTATTAACGAATAAACTCATCAAAAATAATGGGAAGCCCATATATAAAGATATAATTTTTATATATATCATTAATTTTTTTAATTTATTTAGGTATTTTTTTTAAATTATGACATATTAAATTATCTTATTTTCTATCCATCAATTCCATCACAGAATTATATTTAATATTATTTAAAAATTAATGTCAATAATAATTTATATATTCTTTTTTCTTAACTTATCCATGAAATAGAATTTAAAATAACAATACTTCAATTAAGATAATATATCAAAATATTCTCATTTTTATACTGAACAAACTTAATTAAAAAAATCATATAATTTGTATTATTAATATATTTTTTATTGTGATATCTAATACATTATAAATTTAAATTTCAATAGATGTCATTTGGACATTTTCTAGTACAACTATCTACTATCCTAATTGTTATTATCACATCAATTTAAACATTTTATATAAAAAGTCATTTAAATAGTAAAATTGTTAAATTGAATATTTAATTTATTTATCTTTTAAATCTTATCATTGATCACGTATCAATACTTTATTTTTTCCATTATTTTTTCTCTTGTTCAAAATATAAACTTTTTAAGCAACAATGTTTAAATACGAAATGTGATATTATTTGTTGTCGGTGTAAATTTTATTAAGTAACAATATTTAACATTAAACTATATTTGTAAGCAAATTGTATTGGGATGACTTTACGGTCATTGCTATTATCTCTATTTTCTCATTTATCTTATTTTTATTTTCTTTTTCATGTTTCTTCCCCTCATTTGTTAAAAAAAAAAAGAAAAAAAAAGAAAAAGAAAAAGAAAGAAGAAGGTATTTTGATAAGTTTCTATTACAATAAGTGGGCGGTTAATGTGAAAGCAGGATTCATGTTCACGTTTGAAATGTTCAATTTCAAAGACAATAAGACTTAATCAACCCATTCTCACCAAGGCCACGATAAGAGGCAGATAGCAGCACCCAAAGCAACATGGCCTTTTATAAAGGATTTTTTATTTTTTTTAAGTGATAAAAAAAATTATTATTTGTTATATTATCTATTTAGTTAAAAAACAAGTTATCGTGGTTGATCAAATATGTTTATTAAATAAGAATTTAGATTATAAATAAAGATTGCCAGAAAAAAAATTATGTGTTTCCATCAATATTGGAGATAGTTCTTTATTTACCACAATGATATAATCAAAGCATGTAAAATTTGCAAATCAATTTAAATTAATCAATAAGATTATAAATGTGAATTTTAATATTCAAAATTAAAAACCTCAACTTTTGTGGAATACCAAGTGATTTGGAGGTGTTTTGACTTGGATGCGGGGTGGTGTGGGACATTCATTGAGAGTGATGTGAAGGTAAACGCGCATAAATTTTTTTATGTGGGTTTACATTAAGTTTGATCGGTTAATGAGTTGTATTATGCATGATATTTTTAGGGTCATAGGTGTGGATTATGTTTGCTGTACCAGGTGGTGATTTGTTCCCATCAGCGCTTCAATTTTAGAATAAACTTTGTTAATATCAATCTACTTATTACTTTTTATTATTCTTTATATGATTTAAATATTTATAATTCTAATTATTTTTAGAGTTGTATTTTATATTTATAAATAAATAAGGTATTTCATTTGGTGAAACTGAATATCTATTATTTTATTTTATAACCTGTTATCAACACGAAAATATTAACATATGGAGTTAAATAATAATTCATTTATTTTATATATTATTTATTATATTATTTCTCAATATATAATGGATTATTATTTAAAAAAACTCATGAGACTCACACAACTTGTTGTGTTGTGTTTCATTTTTAGAAGTAAATGAAAGAAATATTATATTGTTACGTTTTATTCCTACATTTTATGTTATTTCACTCCTAAAAGTGAATGTGAAAAATATTTTGTGGTTATTTTTTTATTCTCAAGAGTAAATGTGAAAAATATTTTATTCATATTTTTTAATTATAGTTGTGGTTATATAATTGAATGCATTATTTGTTTTGGAGTTTTCTTTCATCACGGTTTTATCTTTAAAAGATGTCTTGGTAGGTTAAAAGAGAAGGATTTATATAAATTACATTTGGTTTTCTCTTAAATACTGTGTGACTCATGAGCGTACACTCTAAGCCCCACGGTGAGTGCCAATATTCCGTTTAAAAACAAGAGTGTATATAAACTACCTTTGGTCTCGACTCCTAAGCGATATAGTAAAAGCAATGAGGGGGAGATTGATGGAAATGTCCCTACATTCCTAAGAGATGATTTTGATGATGATTCAAGTCAACTACATCCAAGTCAACACCATTCAAGATGAATTAAGGACAAGCTGAAGTTATGACGTTGGTGACAATGTGAAACATTTCCCTACATGCCCAAGATATGTTTTTGATAAAGATGATGATTCAAGCAAGCCCAAGATGATGATTCCTAAAGACTAGATAGAGTCTTAAAATACTGGATATGGAGGTACAAGTTGATGAAGTAATATTATGAATAAGTCTCCAAAGCACAAGTGTGATAAAAGTCATAACATGATATTTTTCTCTGTCATAATCAATTATGATGCATCATAAATGAAAAAAATGATTTTCTCTGTCATAATTGATTATATTGGTAATATAATCAATTATGGCAATTCAAATTTGAAAAATATATTCGTTTTAAAGAATAGATGTTTTTAATACATCCTAATTTTCTCTATGATATTATTAATGTCCAACGGCCATTTTCTCGATTCTATTTTTCTATTTAATTAAGTTTTGATGAAAAATAAAAAAACACACAATTTTAGAATTTGAAAATACAATTTACATTCAATCAGTTTTGAGAAAAGAATTCTGAGTAAGACAATAAAGATATGTTACACCTTCTGAGAAAACCCTCTTCTCAAATGCCTTATGTGCTCTCATTGTTAATCACACTTGTTCTTGGAGATTGGCATTCTAAAGACTTCTACAATTTGTTGTCTCCATTACCTAGGTGTGACTGTTCTTATTTTTATTACCTTCATCCTTTGTGTATTGGTGGCAAAGGAGGTACTTTTCATCCCTAGTGTGATTATAGGGAGGTGTTCATCCTTAGTGAGATTCTAAGGAGGTGTTTTTCATCCTTTGATTTGTTTAGAGGAGGTGTTCATCCCTAGTGAGATTCTAGGGAGGTGTTCATCCTTAGTGAGATTCTAAGGAGGTATTTTTCATCCTTTGATTTGTTCAGACGAGGTGTTCATCCCTAGTGGGATTCTAGGGAGGTGTTCATCCTTAGTGGGTTTCTAAGGAGGTGATTGTCTTTTTAATTAGTTTACTTTTTACTGGTTCTTCAGCTGAGTTGATTGTAATTTGTAAACTGAATTTGAAAGATAGTGAATTGGGAGTCACTCTTGTGTTAAGAGTTGACTGGGAACTGGATGTAGGGTTGGCTATACCCGAACTAGTATAAATCTCTGTGTGTTCTTCTTTTTCCCTTATCTCTTTCTCTTTTCCTGATTATATTATCGCTTCCGCTTTATCTGTGTTCAAACAAATTATTGACTCACAAATAAATTTGTAATTTGACATCTATTTTAATTTGTGTATCTATTCACCCCCCCCCCCCTCTAGATGCCATTTGTCTAACAAGTGGTATCAAAGCTTGGTTAGATAAGATATTTCTAAACGATCTGTCAAGATGTCTATGCAGAATCAGATTTACAGGGAAGGAGCCTCAATAAATAGACCACCATTATTTGAAGGAGAAGACTATCAGTTTTGGAAGTCAAGAATGGAAATATTTTTACAAACACTAGATTATGGTGTTTGGGATGTTGTACTCAACAGTCCTTACATTCCGATGAGAACAACGGAGTCTGAAGCTGTTCCAAAGACTTTTAATCAATGGACGCCGAATGAAAATAAGCGTGCCCATTATGATGTAAGAGCCCAAAATGTTATTGTTTTTGCTTTAACTCGTAATGAATTTTTTAGGGTCTCACAATGCAAGACGACAAAAGAAATATGGGACACTCTTGAAGTAACACATGAAGGAACAAATGAAGTAAAGCAAGCACATAAGAACACACTCGTCCAGGAGTATGAATTATTTCAAATGCAGCAAAATGAAAGCATCACGGATTTCCAGACACACTTCACACATATAATAAATCACTTGAAAACATTAGGAAAAAGTTTTGACAATGAGGAGTTGAGGACAAAGATCTTAAAATTCTTAGACAGGAATTGGCAACCAAAGGTCACTGCTATTACAGAATCAAAGGATCTCACAAAAATAAATATTGCTACTCTATTTGGAAAGCTGCGAGAACATGAGATGGAGCTACAAAGGTTAAAGAATGGTGAACAGAATCAAACCAAGACGATAGCTCTAAAAGCAGAAAAATCTTCACAAGACGAAAGCGAAAATGAAGGTAAGTTTTCAGACTCTGATATGTCTCTTTTTGTTAAACAATTTTCTCGCTTTATGAAGAACAGGAAAAAGAGACAGCAAAGAAAGGAGAAAACAAATAAATTTCATTATTATGAATGTGGAAAATCTGGTCATATCAAGCTAGATTGTTCGGAACTTAAGAAAGAGAAGAACGATACCTATAAGAGCAAACACAAAACTTATATTGCTTGGGAGGATAATGATTCTTCCACAACACAAGAGAGTTCTTTCGAAAGCAGTGATGGAGAAGAAGAAGCAAATCTTTGCTTGATGACAAAAAGTGATGATGAAGCCTCATCACAGGTAAGTAGTACAAATTCCTTAAATGAATATGATGAGTTGTTTAAAGAATATTAAGATATGTATGAAGGTTTTATCAAGTTATCTAAGAAATGCAATGCACTTAGGCAAAAGTTTAATGCATTAGAAAATACTGTTGGTATTCTTGAAAAAGAAAATGAGTGCTTAAAGAAAGATGTTGAGAAATTTAAAACTTTTTCTAAAAATAAAGAAGTTGCTAAACCTTGTGAAAATTGTAATCTTTTGGAAAATGAGATTTTCAAGTTAGAGAAAATAATAAGCAAGTTTTCAAAATCTTTTGAAAATCTTGATTCTATATTAGGTTATCAAAGAGGGAATTCTAGCAAAGCTCGACTTGGTTACAAACCCAAAGAAAGTCTAGAACCTCATAAAACTATTTTTGTGAAAGAGTCAAGGAAAACAAATGTGAAACCAGTTTCAAAAACTTTAAGAAACTCATTTAGACCTTTTCAAAGAAAACCAACATGTTTTTATTGCATGAAATTAGGTCATACATCAAATAGATGTTACATAAAACATTTTGGCATATCTAATGACAAATATGAATGGGTGCCTAAAGGAACAAAGCATTTATACATGTCTAGATGATAGTTTGAGCATCTAATTGATTATCAGAATCGAAATTTTTTTCTTGTTGTCATAATCAATTATGTTGAAAGTTTGAATTTTGAAAGTTTGAATTTATGAAAAATTGAAATTATTAAATTTTGAAATTTTGCAGTTTGAGATTCTTGAAATTTGAAATTTTGCAGTTTGAGATTTTTTTTAAAATTTGCAGTATGAGATTTTTGAAATTTGAAATTTTGCAATTTGAGATTTTTGAAATTTGAAATTTTGTAGTTTGAGATTTTGAAATTTAAAATTTTTGCAGTTTGAGATTTTTGAAATTGAATTTGAAATGGAATTTGAAAATTGGGATTAGAAATTTGAATTTGAATTTGAAATTTGTTGCAATTTGAATTTGAAATTTGAAATCTGGAATATGAGTATATTTGAATTTGAAAGCTGCCTAAATAAGAAGATTGCAATTTGGGGAAACTACTGCATTTCATTCCATTATCTCTATAATCATTCTATTCCCTTATCTTTCTCTCTCTTCATTTGTCTTGGGTATCCTAGATATTGTCTCCTTAATATGATGTTCTTCTCTATGACACTTTGTAATACATTATTTTCTCTACCTTGATTTATGTACTAATATATGCAAATTTGTTCTCAGTTTCTATTGCAATATTTTTCATAATTATCAATGAAATAGGGAGATATTTTGATGATATTAATCTGTGTGAAACAAGGGGAGATTTTTTTTCTCTTATAATATTTTTCATAATTATCAATGAAACAGAGAGATATTTTGATGATATTAATCTGTGTGAAATAGGGGGAGATTTTTTTCTCTTATAATATTTTTTTATGATTATCAATGCAACAGGGGGAGATTTTTTGATGAATTAAAATTTGTGTGAAATTCTTTCCTATCTCTAAATTAAACAAGGGGAGTTAAGAGAATTTTTTGCTCATATGAGTTAGGGGAAGTCTTGTTATTCATATATCCAGGGGGAGATTAAGAGACTCTGACACTTGATACAAATCTGTGCTAATCTTGAGCTGGCTATATAGAGTCAAGCATTTTAATTCATTTCAGGTGTTTCCTTGATCATCATAAAAAAGGGGCAGATTGAAAGCAATGAGGGGGAGATTGATGGAAATGTCCCTACATTCCCAAGAGATGATTTTGATGATGATTCAAGTCAACTACATTCAAGTCAACTACATTCAAGTCAACACCATTCAAGATGAATTAAGGACAAGTTGAATTTATAACGTTGGTGACAATGTGAAACATTTCCCTACATGCCCAAGATATGTTTTTGATAAAGATGATGATTCAAGCAAGTCCAAGATGATTCCTGAAGACTAGATAAAGTCTTAGAATACTGGATATGGAGGTACAAGTTGATGAAGTAATATTATGAATAAGCCTCCAAAGCACAAGTTTGATAAAATTCATAACATGATATGTTTCTCTGTCATAATCAATTATGATGCATCATAAATGGAAAAATGATTTGTCTGTCATAATTGATTATACTGGTAATATAATCAATTATGGCAATTCAAATTTGAAAAATATATTCGTTTTAAAGAATAAATGTTTTTTAATATATCCTGATTTTCTCTATGATATTATTAATGTTCAACGGCCATTTTCTGATGCTATTTTTCTATTTAATTAAGTTTTGATGAAAAATAAAAAACATACAATTTCAGAATTCGAAAATACAATTTACATTCAATCAGTTTTGAAAAAGAATTCTGAGCAAGACAATAAAGATATTTTACACCTTCTAAGAAAACCCTCTTCTCAATTGCCTTCTGTGCTCTCATTGTTAATCACACTTGTTCTTGGAGATTGACATTCTACAGGCTTCTACAATTTGTTGTCTCCATTACCTAGGTGTGACTGTTCTTATTTTTATTACCTTCATCCTTTGTGTATTGGTGGCAAAGGAGGTACTTTTCATCCCTAGTGTGATTCTAGGGAGGTGTTCATCCTTAGTGAGATTCTAAGGAGGTGTTTCTCATCCTTTGATTTGTTCAGAGAAGTTGTTAATCCCTAGTGGGATTCTAGGGAGGTGTTCATCCTTAGTGAGATTCTAAGGAGGTGTTTTTCATCCTTTGATTTGTTCAGAGGAGGTATTCATCCCTAGTGGGATTCTAGGGAGGTGTTCATCCTTAGTTAGATTCTAAGAGGTGTTTTTCATCCTTTGATTTGTTCAGAGGAGGTGTTCATCCCTAGTGGGATTCTAGGGAGGTTTTCATCCTTAGTGAGTTTCTAAGGATGTGATTATCTTTTTAATTAGTTTACTTTTTACTGGTTCTTCAGCTGAGTTGATTGTAATTTGTAAACTGAATTTGAAAGATAGTGAATTGGGAGTCACTCTTGTGTTAAGAGTTGACTGGGAACTGGATGTAGGGTTGGCTATACTTGAACTAGTATAAATATTTGTGTGCTCTTCTCTTTCCTTTATCTCTTTCTCTTTTCCTGATTATATTATCGTTTTCGCTTTATCTGTGTTCAAACAAATTATTGACTCACAAATAAATTTTTAATTTGACATCTATTTTAATTTGTGCATCTATTCATCCCCCTCTAGATGTCATTTATCTAACATATAGGACACATGAGCATACTAGAACATAACCCCCTAGTCGAGGATTAAGGGGTATGTATGAGTGGAGCGAGATTCGGCTCGCAGTCCCATGGTGAGCACTAATATTCCGTCTAAGAACAAGAGTGTCCTGCCCTCATGTTTGCTATTATATTATTGTTAGGTCAATTCCCATATCCAAGGTATTGTTTGTTTTAGAGTTATTGTCCGTCATGATTTTGTCCTAAAAAATACCTTGGTGGGTTAAGAGAGGAGGGAGAATATCAACTACCGTTGACTACGACTTCTAAGCAATGTAGAACTCATGAGCATACCAGAATACTTGTTTTTTTTTTTTCAAACTACTTCTAATCAACCTACAATGCATCAAAACCTTAATATTCATCAAATCAACAAAAAGCACAAGGTAACGTGAGAATGTGAGAAGAGAAGTCCCACATCATGGAAATTATATGTTGGTGCTTACTTTTCTTATTATAAAATGAGCACAATGTCTATCTTGTAAATCACTAAAAATCTCTTCCTTATTCTTTCTACTAATGTATTGTATAGTAGTTAAGTTCTCTTATTTTTGAAGAGAATATTATTATTGTTTTTCTCTTTAGATTTAAAGAGTGTATTGTAATTTCTTCTGGTAGTAAAATTCTATTATTGTCTATTATTAGTTTTGTTTCTCTTTTCTCATCTTTTATTTTAGTTGTTAGTTCTTATGCAGTTACTTTGATTCCTAATAGTGGTATTAGAGTCACTAGGTTGTGATATTGATATTGATCTTTTGTTGCATAGTCATTAGAATAGTTTTGAAAAAATTCTTAGTATGCTCTGTGGTTGCAGTTAATCTAATTTTCCACATCATAAAAAAGTTATTTTTGTTACTGAATATTATTTGGTAGTGTGAAAGTGTATGTCTAGGAAGGTTCTGACAAGGAAATACTTGGTATTTAAGTGTGTCTATTAATGATCCACCTCTCTTTTTTGGGAACCTACCTGGTGTACTAGTTCACGGTCTATCGTTATTGTTCTAGTAGGCAATACTTCATCGTGAGGATTGCATAAGTCGGTTTGAAACCATGCCAATAAAATATGAGATAGAGAAGTTTAATGAGAATAGTTTTTCATTGTGAAAACTGAAGATGAAGGCAATTTTTGTGGGCATCACAGATTAAAGGTGAGAAGAAATAAACAATAACACTATAGCAAAGTTGTGGACAAGGATACAACGAAGGAGATTTAGGAGTCCTTCGTCAAATTGTATCCAGAGGAAACACATATTGGACTTGGTTTATTATGATGTGTTGAAATTGTTGGTATTATCCCTAGGAGGGGCCAAATATTTTGTGTCAGTGATGACAATGATTACTCTAGGAGATTAAGATGTACCACATCAAGAGGAAATCTATGTTTTCAAAGTTTGGGTAAGGTAAATTCTTGGACTATGCTAACAATATGAAGGAGTATTTTCTATGGATTTCACTATCCATAAGGTTATTGTTAGCGGTGATATAAATATTATTTTTCTTTAAAGTGAAATTAAAGAAATGATTGGTGTGCTCTAACCAAAAGACTTACAAAATATGAAACTTGGTTTACAAGTTATCCAAATCTATGTACGGTTTAAACCAGGTGTCCAAGTGTTGTACAAGAGATTTGATTCTTCATGATTAGCCTTGATTACAATAGACTAAGTTCAGACTATTGTACCTATTACAATAGATTTGATGATAATGATTTATTATTTTTTTCGTTGTATGTGGATGACATGTTGGTGGTAGACTCCAACAAAGTTCAAATCCAGGTTTTGAAGACACAATTGACTAGAAAGTCTGATATGTAGAACTAGGGACCAACAAACAAGATTATAGGGATACAAATTCACAGGGACATAAAAGATAGGAAAGTTTGAATTTATCAAAAAAATTACTTACTAAAGGTATTGTAGTGCTTCAATATACAAGGGTGTAAGCCAACTTCTATCCCATTTTCTATCAAGTTATCCTCAAGTATCAATCCTAATAATAAAGTAGGGATGATGGAAATGTCTCAAGTACTATATGCATCACTGGTGAGAAATCTTATGAATACCATGATTAGTACAAGACTAGATATTGCACAAGTAGAGGGAGCGATTTGTAAATCAATGGAAAATTGTGGTGGAGAGCATGAGTTATATCAAGAGAATTCTTATCAAAGGAACCTTGGATGTTGTATTATGTTTTGGAGGATCAAAACTAGTTGTCAAATGTTATGTTTGTTTAGGTTTTACAGTTGATTTTGATGAGTTTACTTTTGTTGGAGAGGTAATAACTGGTTATCCAAGTTATAGGATGTTGTAGTTCTATCTATCATAGAAGTTGAGTACATGACAACCATCCAGACATGTAAGGAAGCTATTTGAATTAAGACGATAATGGAGGAACTCGGGCACAACAACAACATATTATTGTGTATTGTGACCGTTAGAGTATCTTGTACATTGCAAGGAATCTTACCTCGTATTTCAGGACAAATCAAGAAGAACTTAGCAGATGTTATGACAGTCAGTTAGTAGTGACAAGTTTGCATAGAGGCGATCTTACTGAAGGTCTATTGCAATAACAACATGGAAGACAATAATAATGTATTGTGAATATTTCATTAATTTAATCAAAATCTTCAAGTGGGAGATTATGAGAAGAGAAGTCTCACATCAGGGAAATTATATGTTGGTGCTTACTTTTTCTATTATAAAAGAAGCACAATGTCTACCTTGTAAATCACCAAAAATATCTTTCTTCTCTATTCTACTAGTGCATTGCATAGTAGTTGAGTTCTCTTATCTTTAAGAGAAAATATTATAATTGTTTTTCTCTTTAGATTTAAAGAGGGTATTGTAATTTATTATTATCTATGATCTCTTATCTCTTTTCTCATCTTTTATTTTAGTTGTGAGTTTTTACGCAATTACTCCGATTCCTATCAAATTATACCCCTACACTTATTTTTTCACCAATTCCCAAAACAATTCCAAATTTTCTTTAATCCCTAAGGTGGGGTCATCCATGAAATTAAATATATTAAGTTTACTTTAAAAATTTTGCATTATAAAGTATAAATCTAAATTATTCTTATGAAGGACACATTAAAATTTATTGAATTCTTAATATTTTCTCCCTACTAGTTATATTGAAATATTGTTTGTCATATGGTTATTATAGAAAAAATTATACAGGTTATATGTAAGTCTCCTAATGTGAATGTGGTGAAGTGGTGGTACAGTTATAGGTTTGTATAACTGTTAGTGGGTGATTATTTCGTGGCAGCAGGGGCGAATTTCTTGGGAGTTTTTCCTGCATTTTTAGGTGTTAAGCAAACACTTTTTTGCGGAGTTCATTGCTGCTATTGTGACGTATGATTTTTTTTATATATTATAATAATATTACTGTGCAAGAAAACTTCATAATGAAGTTTTCCTCATGCACAGTAAAATACTTCTTTTATATATGCGCATACAGAAAGGGGGGGAGGAGGCATAAGCAAATAGTTCTCCCTCTCATCCTTCTTCTTCTTTTCAAGCAACGAGACTCTACTTGTGTAGGATCTGGTGAAAGGGGAGAGAGCTTGAATTAAGTGGGAAAACTTCGGTAGAAATACTACACCAGGTAAGGAGAAGTTTAATTCATTCAATATATGAAATTGAATTGTTGGGTGTTATGTGAATAAGGAATAGGAGTAGAGATATGAATTATTTGAATGTCTGATTTTGAAGAATTTCTGATTCTGATGAACTGTTTACCATTTGAAAGTTTTTGAAATTCTTAAAATTAAGGATGAATTATATGGTAAAATTGTTGTTTTCAACTTAAATTAGATATAATTCATGTTTAATTTGAATTTGGGACTAGTTTAGTTGTCTAAAACTGAGTAATTTGAAATATTCTAAAATTTGCAAATTTTGATACTGTTACTAGCACGATTAAGAAGAAAGGGACATGGAAGAAATTTTCAAAATTGTTTAAGGGTAAAATAGTCATTTTCGGGACATGAAGGGAATTTTTGAAAATATTCAAGGGTAAAATAGTCATTTTCAGGACATGGAAGGAATTTTTGAAAATGTTCAAGGGTAAAATAGTCATTTTCAGGACATGGAAGGAATTTTCAAAAATATCCAAGGGTAAAATAATCATTTAGGGACATACATGGAATTTTCAGAAAAGATTAAGGGCAAAATAGTAATTTAATGATTTCAGAAATGATTTCGGAAATGATTTTGGAAAAAGAAGAAGAAGAAGAAGAATATATATTTAAAATATAGAATGAAGGTAGCAATTTTAAAGATTCAGTAGTGTGTTGTGATGTGTGTGAGTAAGACTGAGTCTAAGGGCTGATGCCCATAATCAATCATGAGATGTTATGTATTGGCTAGACTGAGTCGGAGGGTTGGTGCCCATAATCAGTCAAGTACTATTATTTATTGACTTGAATGAGCCGTGAGGACAGGTGGTCCAGAATCCGGTAAATGTGAATGATTTTTGTTGTGTTTAAATGGTACCCGGGCTGGTACATAGTACTTTAGTGTAATAACTATGTCGGAGGATTCTGAATGAGGTCCCAGACTTCACTGATTGGTCGGGTCAGGTAGACTACAAGATCAGGTGGTGAGAAGTCGATGGGGGGATGACTAGTGGCGTGCTCAGAAGGGTACTCCAATATGAGTGATGAAGGGTGCTAGTAATCCTACTTTGTGTGGAGGGTGGTCAGAATGGTACTGCGGGTACCGATCACAATGTGCCCATAGATGATAGCCTCTGAGTTCGGGCATAGTTAGGGTAGACTTCTGGAAGGTGTCTTAGTGTATTGATGATTTATAATTGATGATAATATGTAATTATTACTTCTGTACTTGTTTTATTATATCAAATGATTTAATACTTACCCCTATTTTTCCATGTGTATGGGACTGCGATGATCACTTTTATGTGAGAGCAGATAAGGAGTTGAGAGGTGGAGATGCGACTACTGGACAACAGGGATAGTTCAGTGGGGTAGCTTTGTGGGAGCTACTTTTCGATGTATAATATATAAATAAATTATGTTACTATGTTTTGAGGTTCCACCAATGAACCAGAATTTCAGTCTATATTACAATTACAGTAATATAATGTAATATAGATGTTGTTATTTACTTGTTTACTAATTTGCGAATGTATCATTATAGTAGCGATTTCTAGGGTCGTTACAATAGTGGTATTAGAGCGATAATATCCTTGTAAATCTGTGGGGATGGGTAGTGAACCGATGATAAGTTTGTTGTGCTCTGGTATGTGAGTGTGTGTGAATGTTTGCTTTGTATTTATGGTTGTTTTTTATATAGGATGGCACCGCGACCTCCTACTTTTACTCCACTGAGTGTAGATGCCCTAGTTAGGGCAATGGAAATGTTGGCAGCTACAATGCAGCAGCAGGCTACCTACCCGCAGTGGAGGCCAACTATGGCATCATCCTCTGCTGGATTCCACCAATCAGAGCAGATGGGGCTGACTGAGTTCATGAGGCATAATCTGCCTCGTTTTGGAGGAGATTTGAGTCTAGATGCAGCAGAGAAGTGGCTGCGTGAAGTGGAGAAGATTTTTTAGGCTACCTTATGCCCAAAAGACTGGAAATTGACATTCAGGAAATACTTACTAGTGGATGAGGCTGAGTTCTGGTGGTCAGGGACTCAAAGGATGATGATTGCACGTGGGGAGGTGTGTAATTGGGAAACCTTCCGTGAGAGATTTATGGAGAAATACTTCCCTGACAGTGTTAGATTTCAGAAGGAGACTGAGCTCCTGAGTCTGAGACAGGGTAATATGACGATGCATGATTACGTCGTACGATTTGAGCACTTATCTCGTTTCTACCCAGGTACATCTTCAGAATAGTTGCTTTGTAGGAAGTTTGAGGAGGGCTTGAGGGTTGAGATCAAGCTTATGGTGATTCCTTTATCTATCAGGAGATTCCCATAACTGGTGGAGAAAGCGAAAACAATAGAGAGACTCTAGGAGGGAGGAGTCAGAGTGATGAGGACCCACCCAAGTGGGGTCCCGAGTGGGGGTAGTAGATCAGAGAGGAGGATGCCTTATTCATGCTCCCAGTCTTCTAGGAGTGGCAGTGTTACCCTAGCACCTCGATCATCGAGATCTGTATCCGGGGTGAAATGTTTTTAATGTGGAGGCCCTCATTACAAGAATCAGTACCCACAAAATGCCTTCACTACTCCTTCCTAGATTTCTCGGGTAGGTCTTTTCTACACTTGCCAGAAGCCAGGACATATGGCTAGAAATTGTCCAAAGAATCCCAGTGTTATAGTCTCAACTGGGACATCATTAGCACCTAGGGGGAGTGACGCGAAACCCAGAGCTGCAAGACGGGTGTTTGCCTTGTCAGGAGCAGAGGCATTGAGGTCAGAGAATTTAGTGCAAGGTGTGTGTTTTATCTCTGATATACCTCTACAAGTTTTGTTTGATTCAGGTGTTACCCATTCTTTTATTGCTGATAATTGTATGGATAAACTTAAGTTACCTGTGTGTGACCTACCCTATGAATTGAGGGTATCTACACTAGCAGCTGGACTGATGGTGTCTTTCTATGTGTGTTTGAGGTGCCCAGTGTAGACCCCAAATCTTGTCCGACCTCATAATAAAGACCAGAAGACCTCCTTTTTGAAGATGGATGAAGCCTGAGAAGCCATTAGGAGAGACTATTAGGCCCCATATTAGAATAGGAGGGATTTTCTGCATGTAAATAAGGATTTTCGCCTTTTAGTGTCGAGACGGCCGTCTCGTATTCGGGACGGCCGTCTCGCCTTGCGAAAGTGGCGAGACGGCCGTCTCGTCACTTGCGAATGGCGAGACCACTGTCTCATTTGGCGAGACGACCGTCTCGACCTAACAGGCGCGAATCCCTATAAGCACCATTCCCCTCATTTCACACAGTTCTTCCATTCTCTCTCTTGTCACTTCATAAAATTCTCTTCCTAGAACCCCTCCAAAGCACTTCCAGAGTTTTCTAAGAGTTTCTAAGAGTTTTTATACCATTTTTGAGAGGTTTCTGGCGCTATAGAGAGGGAAGGGTTGCAAAAAAGCACCCTAATTTTCAAAAGATTAATATAAAGCTTGCCTCGGAGGTTTCTACACTCTATCTCTCTCTTTACTGCTTTATCTTTAAATTGCATAATAGATATTAGGGCCATGTAGTCATAACTTTAAATTTCGTAAATAAAGGGTAAAAGCGTATTTTCACCGGTTTAATTATTTAAATAGCTGGCTCATCATAGGGAACTCGAAAGGGGCGTCGTAAGGGAACTAACACTTCCCTTACACGTAACTAACTCCCTTACCCAACTCTGGTTCTAATGACCAAAGTTGGTTTTTCGAAAACCAACGCCTTTTCACTCCTTTTCCGATGTTTCCAGTAAAAACATCAGTGGCGACTCCAGAAGAACCTTTCAAAATTAGTTCTTGGCTTAGCCCGGTTATCGGACAATCCAACAATGCCTTTTCGAAAACCTCGCCCTAGGTTCATCTCGGTTATCGGACAACCTAAAGGCGTTGTAACCACACCAATAAAAACGTGAAAATAGGAATGTCAGAACCATCGCGTCGCTCTGACCGCCTCGTTTTGACGGCGGCGACAGATGGCGACTCCACTGGGGAAGCCTAGAGAGTTGATCCCATTTAGTGATGGGCTAGCTTAAAGTAAATAAACCAAGAAAATTACGCTTTTACCCTACCTTGTATTATAACATGCTTGAATCTTTGACTTTAATAAACTATTGTTTGTTTATACTTACGCAATTGTTTGAAATACAAACTGTATACAAACCCTTGCACACAACAGTTCCCTCTATACCCGGGGGCAAGTGAGAAATCCATAGGGAGTGGGTGGCAGGTACAGTTCACTGTAGTGATGGCCTTGTGCCCACTAGTGTGATCGGAAACCACCACTCAAGGTGATAACCTTCCTCTTTTGGCACAAAGACTGACTATGGCCTTAGTGCTAAGCATGGTCGGAAGGCTGGAGAGTGGGGATCCTATAATGGGGGCACCTTGGGGGCCTTAACCTTGGTAAGAACAGTTAGAACCTACCTTTGCCAAAGCACTTTTCTGCAGGAAAACCCTACCTTGTGATTAAAACGACTCCTCGCCTATTCGCGGATGATCGAATTGTGTGTGCATTTGTTTGTTGCATTTTGCATAACATAACCAAACAACAGAAAAATCACAAAAAAACATTTTTTTGCAATAAACCCCCTTATCTCGGATAGTCTGCCTTTTAGCTAGCCTGGTTTCAGGTTCTTTGTAAGCTAAGTAGTCACGCAGTCTGACAGAAGAGATAAAAGGCTATAAAATAAAAATAAAAAATAAATATCCACGTAAAAACTAGAAAATAAATAAGATGATCTTTGACAAAGTCAAATCATTCATATTAGATGATATCATGAGAAGAAAAATCAAGAGAGAAAACAAATGCATAAAGAAGGTATGCATATGCATCATTTTAATAAATCCCTAAAAAATGGGTCTTAGAGGCGTTTTTTGGGAAAATTATTGGGCCAAATCCCCTTCGGTCACTTGTTACTTGATTCTTCACCTTTTTCTCTTCGTTTTGATATGTTGTGCATCCAAATCGGACATCTCAGTCAAAAGTTATGTCACTTTGAACATCTACCACCCTTTTGTACTAGTGCATGCATAAATACATTCATTCTAGGGAGCACTAGATATCCCTAAGATAATGGCGAAAGAGGCCCCGAGCACATTTGTGACCTTCGCAACAAGGAAGGGACACGTGTACTAAGGTGTGATGGTAACCCCCCATTATACTTGTCAAATCTGTGATGGGGGAGGAACCATTACATCGAGTTGGGTATGATACCCCACAAAGCGTAAGCTTTGGGGAGGGTACCTAAGTTATTGTCTTAAGGAATATTCATCTCATAAATCATTCATTTTAAACAATAAAAATATTTTTGCATTCTAGAAAGTGGCTGGTATTCTTCATGTCCTCATCCGCATAAAAAAAAACACAAAATCCCAAACACTATCATACATCATGTTAAAAAATAAAACATGATAATGTTTAGGAAAAGACAAACACTTGCATACATGCATCCACCAAACTTCATCCTCATAAAATCATCTAGTAGTAGGCGGTTGAAGAAAGTGGACATTCCTCAATACCATGTGAAGAGGATAGGGCATTCGCATGCCATACACGGGAAGTAAAAAAAGGAAATACATACAAATTTTAACCAACCTATGGGTTCCTTTAGGCTTTTCGCTTTTAAAATGTGCTTTGAAACATTGCATTGAGGAATGTACACTATCTGGATGGAATAAATAAAATTGTTTGTTTTCATCATCTCTTCAAACGTCTATTGCATTCATTCATTCTCACTTTAATAATAATAAGATAATAAAAAAGAAAGGATTAATTGATGTGCTTCCCATGAATTAGAATAAGATGGAGAGTAAGCCTTTCGTCGTCAAGTTCTCTCCAGCGGTTGATCCGCCCAAGGAGGATAACAAGCCTCAACCATTGGATATCCAAGTTAATAAGGAAGAGGGGGAAAGGATGCCGTTACATTTATTTATGTCTCAAACCAAATAAAGTTGTACCATTGAGATACGCAGAAACATCGTCCATCAATGAAGATATCTCCAGCATAGCCAACATTCGGGGGCAAGATTAGAAGTGGAAGAATCTATTTTGCCAAGGACGTATAAGATGACGCTCCTAAGAATAAAGGAAGAAACAATAAGAACGAAGAAAAACATAATCCAAAGAGGAAATTGAATAGACTTTGGATTCACGATGCTGAGGCAGTTCTCTCAACGCTCCGCCAGAGAGAAAAACTCACGGTAGGTGACAAGCTGGTCACAGTTTGAGCTAAAGACGACATTCAGATCAGCAAGTCGTCTGCCCTACTTTGAATGAAAGCGGATAAAGAGGACCTTTGAAATACCTTTTGCCAATATGAAAAGACTTCCCCAACAATATGAAGGTGACCCACATGATGAGGAAATATGGATGTCACCCAAACCAAGGGCTCATTAGAAACTCTGAAGGAATAAGGGAGCCACCAGATTTTAAAGACAATCCTTTGAAGCATGACCCTACAAAGGATCAAGTTGCACATCGGAGAAAAGGGAAGTCTCCCCTTCGCACCTTGAATCAGATTTTCCCAAATAGAGGGGTTCAAGCGTCAAAAGCGACTTTAGTCATTAGGTGTTTTCCTTCTGATTCTTTGGGTTTGTAAATCCAATGACTGTTAGAGATTACTCCTTGGGGCTAGCCCGAGCCTCGAGCATTGTAGGGCACATATTTCCCTATTAATTACAAAGAATGTCATTCTTACTATCTGCTTCTCTTCTTGCTATTCATGCCTAAACCACATTAATAACCATGTTTAAGCAAACGTTTTCAAACTACGCCATTGACCAAAATAAAAGTCAAATCCATCATCACTGATTGACTAGAAACACAAAATAAGGTTCCACCTCATTATAATAAAGTCGTGTTTTACCAATATTGTGCAAAGAGAAAACAAAAATCAAAAGAAGTCCATAGAAGCCAAAGGCCAAAAAAAAGAGGGCAAGATACCCGGTAGTGTCGCCGCCGTCAAAACGAGGCGGTCGGAGCGACGCGATGGTTCCGACTTTCCAATTTTTGTGTTTTTATTGGTGTGGTTACAACGCCTTTAGGTTGTCCGATAACTGGGCTGAACCTAGGGCGCGAGGTTTTTGAAAAGGCACTCTTGGATTGTCCGATAACCGGGCTAACCCAAGAACTAGTTTTGAAGGGTTCTTCTAGAGTCGCCACCGATGTTTTTACCGGAAACATCAGAAAAGGAGTGAAAAGGCGTTGGTTTTCGAAAAACCAACTTTGGTCATTAGAACCAGAGTTGGGTAAGGGAGTTAGTTACGTGTAAGGGAAGTGTTAGTTCCCTTACGACGCCCCTTTCGGGTTCCTATGATAGGCCAGCTATTTAAAAAATAAATCGGTGAAAATACGCTTTTACCCTTTTATTTGCGAAATTTTAAAATTACGACTACATGGCCCTAATACCTATTGCATAAATAAAAATAAAGCGGTAAAGGAGAGAGAGAGTGTGTAGAAATCTCTAAGGCAAGCTTTCTATTAATTTTTGACAATTTGGGTGCTTTTTAGCAGCCTTTCACTCTTTAAAGCGTCGGAATCTCTCGAAAACGCTATAAAACTCTAGAAAAACTCTCAAAAACTTCGGAAATGCTTCGGAGGGATTCTAGAAAGAGAATTTGAGGAAGTGACTAGAGAGAGAATGGAAGAACTGTGTGAAATGAGGGGAATGACGCGGCTATTTATAGGGATTCGCGCCTGTCAGGTCGACACGGCCGTCTCGTCTGACAAGGTCGAGACGGCCGTCTCGCCTTGCAAAAATTGCAAGACAGCTGTCTTGCCAAACGAGACGGCGGTCTCGCCACTTTCGCAAGGCGAGACGGCGGTCCCGAATCCGAGACAGCGGTCTCGACCCTAAAAGACAAAAATCCTTATTTACATGCCAAAAATCCCTCCTATCCTAGTATGGGGCCTAATAGTCTCTCTTAGTGGCTTCTTAGGCTTCATCCATCTTCGAATAAAAGGTCTTCTGGCCTTTATTATGAGGTCGGGAAAGATTTGGGGTCTACAGCTGCCCCTCCTTTACCTGACCAGTCGGCCGTTGGCCTGCTGTGCCAAGAGGATCGACTGAAAGGTAAAGGAGTTGACCCTCTTGCCCGGTTACGCTTCAGATGTTCCGTCTTGCGGCGGTTGATCTTCTGGGGAAAATTTTTGTTGTGCACCTCCAGGATACTCGTTCTGACGGTAGCCGATCCCTTCGGTTGACACATGGTAGAACCTCAGGATACTCCTTCTGACGGTAGCTGATCCTTCGTTTGATGGGTATAAACCCCCCATCAGGTTGGTAGTTGCAGTCCGCTGTGTGTTGGACTGGATGAGTATGAACCCCCCATCAGGCTGGTAATTGCAGTCCGTTGTGTGTGTGGACTGGATGAGTATGAACCCCCTATCAGGCTGGTAGTTGCGACTTACTGATCCGGCTTGAGCGCAGATCAGGCGCACTTGCGTGCGCGGGTTGATAGGTATGAACCCCCTATCAGGCTGGTACAGTCCACTGCGTAGGACTGGTGGTGGTGGCGGCTTACTGCTCGGGTGGCTCATGCGCCGAGCGTTGAGAAGTTCTTTCTTGTCTTTGTTTGTCTTTTTCTGGGAATGATCGTCCGGTCTACGCCGGGGATTTTGTTGGCGTTCATCCAACTTGTTGGTCGCTGGGGATTCTTTGGTTTTGATCTTTTGGTAGTAGTTAGCCGACTTCGCTGGTCGTCGGGTAGCTTTTGTTTGTTGTTCGTCTTCTGCTTGGTCATCAAAGTTTGTTGGTCAAGGTGGTTGACTTGTTTTAATCCTGCCTTTTTTCGCTGTTTTATCTCTTTTTTCTCGCGATTTTGGATTTTGGCTTTTTTCTTGAGTGTATGTCTTTTTACTTTTAGCTTCTTTTGGTTATGCTGACTTTTTGGAAGGGATAGCAAAAAGATGCACAACATAAAATTTTATTTATATAAGATTTTATTACAGCAGTCCTATTCTATGAGCACTATCCCTAAAAAGGCGGGCTTTCGTCTGGAGACGATCCGTAGGAGGGAAATTGCCGGTACATGTGCCTCCGGAATTCTGCTTGATCCCGGATTTCATCGCGGTATTCTTGCTGGAATGTTGCCCAGTCTTACCTCATTCCCTCCTGATATTGGGATATCGTCTCCAGCCTTGTGTCGAAGGCCTCCTGCCTTAGAGACATATGCTCTTGCCTCACAGACATCTGGTCAAATTGCTGGCGCAGATCGTAGATGTTACGGTTCACGCCGGCAAAGTCATCTGTGTACTGCTGTTGTTGTTGCTGCTGCTGTTGTTGTTGGAACTCGGGAGGTGTTGGGAGATCGCGCATTGCCACGATTTCCTGGAGATCCAAAGTGAAATCCAGCGATCGGTGGAGGATCAGCTGGGTCCCGTGGCGCAACAACATCCCCATGCTGACCAGGATCGACTCGTTGATGGACTCGGGTCGTAGGTTGGAGGCCAGTTCTTCCTGGCCACCGCACCCCCATTTCTCTGCCAGGGGGGTAATGAGGGGAGCCATGAGGACGACTCCCACTGACCTGCTCTCGAAGTCCTTGAGGGCCTTCAGGAAGAAATAGCTAGGGTTGCATCGGCGCCTCTGGCTCATGCAGTAAAAGAAGAAAAGGTCGAGGAGTGTTACCTTTCCCTGGCTCTCCTTCCTCCCGTGGATGGTCCCCGCTAGCAGCTTGTGGCAAATGCGAAGGGCCGGGGGGTGCTGAGACCTTCATCAGCGTGGGCAAAGTAGGTGCCTTGGTGAGCTCCTCCCACATCTCGCCGGCGGTGAGGTTGGTGGGGCGCGCGCAGATGGTCTCCTGGTATTCCCGGTTTAGCACGTCCCCGGGCTGGACGAATCCGATAGACACGTTGAATTCGTCTAGAGTGGTGGTCCGGTACATCTCACCCATAAAGTATGTCACCATTTTTGTTGGTGACAGGCCTGGGATCATGGCGGGAGTCTCGGCGTAGGAGATAGAGGCAAGGAACTCCAGTACCGCCTGGGGGTACACATGGGTGGGTGGAGGCTGTAGGAGGAAACCCCACCCAATGCTGTCAATGTGGGCCCGGACGTCATCCTCCCACCCAAATTCGGCGAGGATGCCGAAGTCTAACTTGAGCATGGGGTGCTATGTGTACCCCCTGACGTGCTCAAGACGAGCCTGGTGTGTTGGAGAGAGCTGAGTGGGGTCCTGAGGGACAGGTGCGGAGGAACTGCTAGGGCTAGCAGAACCTCTTCTCTTCCTGGTCTGACTTCCATGGTACATTTTGATAGTAAAGTGCTCGAGAGTGAGAGATCAGAGAGTTGGAGTGCAGAGGAGTTGTGGAGAGCCTCAAGACCCCTCCCCTATTTATAGGGGAAAAATCGAATTTGGGACCGCCGTCTGGGAAGTCGAGACGGCGGTCTCGACTTTGACCTTAAGCGAGACGGCCGTCTCGCCAAGTGGGACGACGGTCTCATTTTTGGCCAAGTCGAGATGGCGATCTCGTTGGTCGAAACGGCAGCCTCGAATTTCTGGGGATCGAGACGGCGGTCTGGGAATACGAGACGGCCGTCTCGATTTTACGGGATTTTTTTTTTTTTTTTTTTTTTAGAAAGAAGATAGGACCTGGTTCAAAAACATTTTATGCATGCAATGTTTTCATGTTTGATGTCCTATAATGCCTATTTCAATTAGTTTTTTAGAAGGATTTCACTGACGTGTCTTGTAGCGTTGAATGCCCTCTGATCTGCGTTCTTGTACTTGGCTGTACCATGCCGGACTTCTTGTGACCGAAGAATAATTCGCTTTTTTTCTTTTTTTCTTTCCCCTTTTTTTTTGTAGAGCACTCTTTGCCATGTAGTGTCCCTTTTTCTCCATTCTAGGGGTTTCAATCCTCTTGTTGACTATACGCCTCCATATTCCCAAATTAATTATTAGAATATTGTTGTGAGGGTCAAGAGAAGAGAAGTAAGAGGGAAAATTCAAAGGCTTGTGTTTTAGAAGGTTGATTTTATTTTAGAAAGAGGTTTTGTAAGAATGGTTAGCTAGGGTTAGGCTTAGGTGTTTAAGCTTTTTGTCTAAGCAAGCGTTTCCCCTTTTTTGTACTTGCGCCTTAGTTTTATCCTCATTGCTTTTTATGGCTAGTTGATTTTCCTAGATCGCCCTTCGGGTTTTCGAACTAGGATATTGTGTTTTGGCCCTGACTTTTGCCTAGACTACCCTTTATCTTTGTTCGGGTGTCCTACCGGGTTGACCCTATCTTTTGCATAGCCCCCTTAGTGGGTTTCCTACCGGGTATTTTGCCCTTTTTCTTTTTGGCCTTTGGCTTCTATGGGCTTTTTCTTTTTTGTGTATTTATATTTTTTTTCACGATATTGGCGAAACATGATTTTCTTTATGGTGAGGTAAAACCTTATTTGGTGCTTCTAATCAACTAGTTTGATTGTAATGCCAATGGCGAATTTTGGTTATTTGGATGCGGTTTTTATTCTTCTTTTCTTTTTTGCTTACTTAGACAAGGTTATTATGAGGTCTAGTCATAAAATAGCAAGAAGAGAAGCAGATAGTAAGAAGTATTCTTTATTAATTAATAAGGGAATATGTGCCCTAAAATGCCCGGGGGTCGGGCTAGCCCCGGGGGATAATCTCTAACAATCATGGGGTTTACATCCCTTAAATGAAGAAAAAGATCTCCTAATGACTAGGGTAGCTCTTGACGCTTGCACCCCTCCGCTTCGGAAAATTTGCTTGAGTGTGCGGAGGGGAGACTTCCCTTTTCCTCTTTCTATTTGGCCCTTAGTAGGGTCATATCCTAGGTCATGCTTGAAAGGATTGTCTTGGAATTCTGGGGGTTCCCTCATGCCTTGGGAATCTGCCCCCAATCCTTGGCCAGGATGGTAGCCATGCTTCATCATCATGCGGGCTACCTTTGTGTTTTTGGGAAGTCGCTCTATATTGGCAATTTCGAGCGCTTGAAAAGATGTTTCAAGGGCCTCTTCAGCCGCATCCACATAAGGTTGGGTGGACGGTCCACTGATCAGGATATCATCCTCTGCTTGGACCGTGACCAATTTGTCATCCACTATGAACTTGACTTTTTGGTGGAGCGTCGAAGGTACTGCCTTAGCGTCATGAATCCAAGGCCTGCCGAGGAGACAACTATATGCTGGAGTAATATCCATTTCGTGGAAATCGACGTTGAAGATAGTGGGTCCAACTTGAATTGGCAAATTAACTTCTCCCACCACTTCTCGTTTTGATCCGTTGAAGGCTCGAACGATAGTGCTGCTTGGGCGCAGACGGGTTCCTTGGATAGTCAACTTGTCTAGTGTGCATTTGGGCATCACGTACAAGGATGACCCGTTATCCACAAGAACTTTGGCGATGAGGTACTCCTTGCACTTGATTGAAATGTGCAAGGGCTTGTTGTGGTTTGACCCCTCGAGGGGGAGTTCTTCCTCTGTGAAGGTGAGGTGATCGCTTGCCATGATGTGACTGACGATCCTCTCAACCTTTTCTTGGGATATGGTGTGAGGTACATGCGCTTCGCTCAAGACCTTCAGCATGGCGTTTCTGTGTGGTTCTGAGCTCATCATTAGAGATAACAATGTTATCTTTGCAGGTGTGTGATTGAGCTGGTCTATAATGGAATACTCGTTTTGCCTTATAAACTAGAGCAATTCCTCTGTCTCCTCCTTGAATTTCTTATTTTCTTTTTCTTCTTCGATCTTTTTATTTTTTTCTTTATTTTTGGGGACATCTTCTTGTGAGTCCTTGGGGGAGTAGACTCTTCCACTTCTAGTCATGCCCCCGACGCGGCTATATTTGTGATATCCTCTCTTATTGGTGAAGATTCCTCATATCTCCACGGTACAACTTTATTTGATTCGTAGGGGAAAGGACATGGCATAAATAGTCGCACTGGTGTCCTTGCCCCCTCTTCCTTATTTCTGAGGACCAACGGCCGAGGTTTATTTTCCTCTTGTGGCGAGTCGACCGTTGGGGAAAGCTTGATTAGGAGTGACTTTCTCTCCATTCTTCTGATTGGGAAGACTTGTCAGTTAATCCTTCCTTTTTATTATCTTATTTATTAAGAATGAAGGAGGGGAAATCAAATATGCAGATGAATGATATGCATGCAAGTAGACAATTGTTGAATAAATAAAAATTTCATTTATCCGTTGGAAGGTGTACATTCCCCTACTCCATACTACGAAGCAACTTTTGATAGAAACGGAAAAGCCTAAAGAAACCCACAGGCGGGTTTTGATCTTTATGTAATTGCCTTTCGGCTTCCCGGACGTGACGAGCAAGTGCTTCGCTTTGCTTCTGGACTGCCTGGCTCATATCTTCACTGTACTTTTGAGCCTCTTTGATCTTTGCCTCTTGATGGACGATCAAGGCTTGCAATTCATCGAGTTTTGCAAGGGCTCGGTTCTTTTCTTGTAGTACTTGGCCGTACTGAGCTAGTCCGTCTCTTTCTTTGCAGCATAGCTCAGCGATACTTTTATTGAGTCTCCAATTGGCCTCCCGCTCTTGGCATATTTCTGACCGAGTCTTGGTGAGTTCTTGCAACAACTCCTTGATCGTCTGAGCCTGTTTTGCTGATTCGGCCTCAAGGCGTGCTGATTTGGCGGTTATTTCTTGAAGTTGGCTATCCGAGCTGGTTCTGGCAGCTTTGGATGCCCGGATAGCTTGCTCATTAGAGTCAGCACACTGGTCCTTGAGGCGCTCTATTTCATGATCCTTTTTCTTGCATTGCCTTTGCAGACCATCAATGGTGAGGATAGATTCTTGCTCTCTCTCTTCAAGGGCCCTCATCTGGGCTCCCATGATTTCTATCCTCTGGGTCAAGGCATAGACTTGAGCTTGCAGCTCTTCACTATCGGTGCTTGTAACGAGTGAGGTGGATGGTTGAGACATCCCTCTTCTTTTTCTCCACACCTCATAGTCACTGGAGACAGCCACTCGAGCTTTTCCTAGCTCTCTATCTCCCATAAAGACTGGTTTCTCCCATGCTTTTCTTACGGCTAGTGAGTTGGCAATTGTGCATGGGTCTCCGAAGAAACACAGTCCTCCGAGTTCCCCTCGAGAAATTGTAGTTTGAGTCCTCATGAGTTGCCTCATAGCTACTCTAGGTGAGTAGGCGATGCAACCCCTGAGTCCTATCAAGGGTATGTTCGGATAGTCTCCACATCTGATGAGGACTGGACCGGGTCGGAACCAAGGGCAGATCCAGGATAAATTGTTGGCGTCCCATTGTTCCAACTCGTCTTTCCACTCTGAAGTTAAGCGTCGTTGGAGAGGGATCTTGGAGAAGCTCCTCAAAGGGTCGGGGAACATCCCCATGTGACTAGAGGCATAAAAATGTGTAATGCCCCACATAAAGAGCAATGAAGAGCAGCAACAAACTGTTTTTCCTTGCTTCTAGTGGCAGAATTCCACCGAGAGCAAGGTGTCGGCAAGAATTGCAGGCAAGGGACTCTTTGAGTTCACGTCCCAGGCGAAGAAGGCGTCCATGACGCCTTGATCCACTGTGTCGAGGTGGAAGGGAAACAAGATCGTTCCGAATATGATTAAGGCCAGGGTTTTGTTAAAAGCGACCCATTCCGTCCTTTCAGCCAAGTCAGACAGATGGTCTTCTAACATTGAGACTTTCCAACCCTGGATGTTCCCTTTTCCTATCAGGGTAGTCTGCCGGAATGGTAGTTGAATGATGGCAACGACTTGTGCTGCAGTAGTATATGCCCCGTGGCGGATATGGACCCCGGCTGATTTGGGCCATTTCAACATGATTTCGTACTCCTCCGAGGTGGGCACCATATCAAACTGTGGAAATTCGAAGCAGAGCAGATTGAAGTTCCAGAAGTGAACTAATACTCTGACGAAAGCTTGATTGACACAGATCTTCAGCAGGTCTAGAATCCGTCCATAGGATTTTTCAAAGTCGGAGCGGACCTCTGGTGGCATTATCGTGCAAAGCCGTTCCAATTTCTCAGTATGGTATCAGGGAATATCCACCTTCTTCAATTTTCTACTAGTCCCCTCCATTTTCTAAAACCAAAATGCATGTTTTATGAAAATGATGCTTATTGAATGAATGTGAGTGTTTATTTTATCATGTTTTGTATGATATTTGCGTTTTTTTTTTTTGAAAAATAAACTACCTATATGATATTTTTGAACAAGGTCCCATTTATTGTTTTGGAATCGAATTTTTTTTATTTTATTTTTATTTTATAGCCTTTTATCTCTTCTGTCAGACTGCGTGGCTACTTAGCTTACAAAGAACCTGAAACCAGGCTAGCTAAAAGGCAGACTGTCCGAGATAAAAAATGGCTTTATGCGAAAGGATTATTTAGCGTCCCCTATCTCTTCTGTCGGACTGCGTGGCTACTTAGCTTACAAAGAACCTGAAACCTGTCCGAGATAGGGGTGTTTATTGCAAAAAAAATATTTTGTGTGATGTTTATGTTGTTTGGTTATGCTATGCAACAGACAAATGCAACAAACAGATGCACACACAATTCGATCATCCACGAACAAGCGAGAAGTTGTTTTAATCACGAGGTAGGGTTTTCCTGCAGAAAAGTGTATTGGCGAAGGTAGGTTCTAACTGTTCTCACCAAGGCTAAGGCCCCCAAGGTGCCCCCATTATAGGGTCCCCACTCTCCAGCCTTACAACCATGCTTAGCACTAAGGCCATAGTCAGTCTTTGTGCCAAAAGAGGAAGGTTATCACCTTGAGTGGTGGTTTCCGATCACACTGGTGGGCACAAGGCCATCACTACAGCGAACCGTACCTGCCACCCACTCCCTATGGATTTCTCACTTGCCCCCGGGTATAGAGGGAACTGTAGTGTGCAAGGGTTTGTGTACAGTTTGTATTTCAAACAATTGCGTAAGTATAAACAAGCAACAGTTATTAAAGCCAAGCATTAAAACATGTTATAATACAAGGTAGGGTAAAAACGTAATTTTCTTGGTTTATTTACTTTAAGCTGGCCCATCACTAAATGGGATCAACTCTCTAGCCTTCCCTAGTGGAGTCGCCATCTGTCGCCGCCGTCAAAATGAGGCGGTCGGAGCGACGCGATGGTTCTGACTTTCCAATTTTCACGTTTTTATTGGTGTGGTTACAACGCCTTTAGGTTGTCCGATAACCGGGCTGAACCTAGGGGCGAGGTTTTCGAAAAAGCGTTCTTGGATTGTCCGATAACCGAGTTAACCCAAGAACTAGTTTTGAAGGGTTCTTCTGGAGTCGCCACCAATGTTTTTACCGGAAACATCGGAAAAGGAGTGAAAAGGCGTTGGTTTTCGAAAAACCAACTTTGGTCATTAGAACCAGAGTTTGGTAAAGGAGTTAGTTACGTGTAAGGGAAATGTTAGTTCCCTTACGACGCCCCTTTCGGGTTCCCTATGATAGGCCAACTATTTAAATAAATAAACCGGTGAAAATACGCTTTTACCCTTTTATTTGCGGAATTTTAAAATTACAACTACATGGCTCTAATACCTATTGCATAATTAAAAATAAAGCGGTAAAGGAGAGAGAGAGAGAGTATAGAAACCTCTGAGGCAAGCTTTCTATTAATTTTTGACAATTTGGGTACTTTTTGGCAGCCCTTCACTCTTTACAGCGCCGAAATCTCTCGAAAACGCTATAAAATTCTAGAAAAACTCTCAGAAACTCCGGAAATGCTTCAGAGGGATTCTAGAAAGAGAATTTGAGGAAGTGACTAGAGAGAGAATGGAAGAACTGTGTGAAATGAGGGGAATGGTGCGGCTATTTATAGGGATTCGCGCTTGTCAGGTCGAGACGGCCGTCTCGCCACTTTCGCAAGGCGAGACGGCAGTCCCGAATCCGAGACGGCGGTCTCGACCCTAAAAGGCGAAAATCCTTATTTACATGCCAAAAATCCCTCCTATCCTTGTATGGGGCCTAATAGTCTCTCCTAGTGGTTTCTTTGGCTTCATCCATCTTCAAATAGAAGATCTTCTGGTCTTTATTATGAGGCCGGGCAAGATTTGGGGTCTACAGGTAGGAAACCCACCAAGGGGGCTACGCAAAAGTTAGGGTAAACCTGCTAGGAAACCCGAACAACCATAAAGGGTAGCCTAGGCAAAAACTAGGGTTACAAAATAAAGTCCGCTAGGTTTCCCACAGCAACAAAAAAAGAAACCTAGACAAAAGTTAGGACAAAACAAAACACAACATCCTAGACTGAGAACCCAAAGGGCGAACTAGGGAAGTCAATCACTCATAGCAAGCGCCATAGAATAAGACGCCATACCATAAACAAAACGTTTGTCTAAATAGCCTAAACACTCTAACCAACCTTGGCTAGTCGTGCTTACAAAAACCATTTTTTGTCAAAATAAAACAAATCTAAAACACAAGCCTTTGAATTAAATATCCTCTTCCTTCTTTTCTCTTGACCCTTATCACTACGACATTATTCTAGTAATTAGTAGGGAAATGTGGAGATAGTAATCAATAGGAGGATTGAAATCCCCAAGGAAAGGGAGGGGCACACTGACATGGCAAGTCGCTCTGCAATCAACACCATCATTCTTTGGTCACGACAAAGTCAAGACGGCAAAATCGGTACAGTCTATCCTGTCGACGAAAGCACATGATGTCAGAAGCTCATCAGAAGTAAAAGCACATTTGATTAATCCTTTTGAAATATTAATTGAAATAGCATTTTAGGATGCATATCGCGAACATTGCATGCATATGATAGGGTCCTATCTCTCAAAAATAGAAGAGAAACAAAAAATGAAAATAAAAAATAATGCCTGCTAGGAGATTCTTAGGCAAAAGTTAGGATATCCCGCTAGATCGAAAACCCGCAAAGGGCGGTCTAGGCAAAAGTTAGGGCATTCATAAAAAAGGAAAAAAGCCTGCTAAGATATCCTAGGCAAAAATTAAGGCAGCCCGTTAGAGCGAAAACCCCAAAAAGGGTGGTCTAGGCAAAAGATAGGGCTAAACCAAAAAATGAATAAAAGAGAGAGAGGGGCCCTTCATCATAATCATGAAAGTCCAACAGGAGAATGCCAGTCACTTTTCCAGATACATCGATAAAAAAAGATAGATTGCATTTAGGGCATCCATACACAAGTAGTCGCACAAAACGACTTTGTCAAGGTAAAAAATGAAAGAAATAAAAATCACTTGAAATAAATAAAATGAAAAGAAAAGAATTCATGCATATAAGGAGACTAGCTCCATGTTTGTGATTGAAAGCAGGATCACTGAGACTGAGTCTCCAAATAATGCCCTCAAGAAACCGGAGCAAGTCATCAATCAAGCGACTCAGCAGAATAAGAGCTTCTGAAAATCAAGAGCTCCAGCTACCATCCTTCTACCCAGAAAAGAAGGCACAAGAAAGTAATAAGTCTCCAAACATTGCTCTCCCTCAAGAAAGAAGAGCGAGTTGTCATAAGAAGCTTCCAGAAGCCAAAGCTCCAATCATCACCCAATAAAAGAGGGCACAATCATCAGACATCATAAAAGAAAAGCCGACGGAAAGGCTTAGTCATCCCCAAGAGGATCCCTTCCTACTCCGAAGGCAAAACAAAAACACTCCTCACGGCTCAGCATTACTACTACATGAGTCATCGAGCACACTCACCCAAAGTCTCCTCCACACTCCCCAATGGAGAATAAAGGCTTCAAGAGCCCATCATCATCAACAGTCAAAAGAGTCCAATCTCCATACCAACAAGGGCTCAACAAAAAAAGGAAAAAAGAAGAAAACTCTTGCATCCCCAACGAATGTCCAAAAGAAAAGGCAACAATAGAGAAGGCCGAATAAAAATCCTCAAGTGGATCTCCTAAAAAGTCTACAAAAAAGAATCAAAAATTCCCATCCTCTAGTGGAATAAGAGCTTCACAAGTTTAGCTCGCATCAACATCAATCAAGGAGCCAAGACTCCATCCCTAAAAAAGAAAAATCAAATCCCCAGGGAGTCAACTAATTCCCTGGTGGATCACCAAAGAAAGAAAACTTCATCGCTAATGGACCTCCCAAAAAGAAAGAAAAAAGTCAGCGTAATAAAAAAAGACTAATAAGTAAAAAGGCTTACGCATTATCCCGAAAAAGCCAAATTTCAAATCGCGAAAAAAAAGAGATAAATCGCGGAAAAAGGCGAAATCAAATGAAAATTCTTGCTCCCTAAATGGGTCACCTCAGAAAAAGAAAAAATCAACAAAAAAGAAGGAATTGGAAATTCCATTCCTTCAACAGAATAGGAGCACCACAAAAGCCACCTCGCACCCACATCAATTAAGGAGCCAAGATTCCATTCCCCTAAAGGGGCTACCAAAATCTGATCCCCAGGAAGTTAACCAATTCCCCGGTGGATCAATAAAAAAGAAAGATCATCCCCAGTGAGCCTACTGCAAAGGAAAAACTTCAGATTCATCCTCAGAATGTCATTTACCTACACATAGGCAAGACCTGGCAAGCAAGAGCCAGCATCCCCATAGGGGAATATCAGCCTAGTCAGAGGCAAAACAAATGCAGCCAAATGTCTTCACTTCCGATGAAGCATCTGCCTACTCAGAGGCATTACTAGAAACTCAATGGAGTATCTGCCTGCTCAGAGGTACCATCAAAATCAACAAATTTTCAATGGATATTCGCCTACTCAATAGGTATCACCAAGATCAGCAAATCCCTAGAGGATTTATGCCTACCTAAGAGGTACTCATCAAAAATCCCCGACAACCAGCAAAGTCGGATGACCACTACCAAAGGATCAAAAACAAAGAATCCCCAGCAAACAACAAGTTGGATGGCTATCAGAAAAAGCCAAAAAAAATAAAGAATCCCCGGCACACCGGAAGACTTTACCAGAAAGGTCCAAAAACATTTACCAAAACAGAAATCACTCCCCATGGAGTCGGCGCATGAGCTAGAGCTGTAAGACGCCACCACAGCTAAAGGATCAGCTACCGCAAGAAGGAGCATCCAGAGGCATAACACCAGATGGGGGTGTATACTCATCAAGCCTTACAAAAGGGGGCTTACCGGACGGGGGTTCATAATCGTCAAACACCAGATGGGGGTGTATACTCATCAGGCCTTACAAAAGGGGGCTTACCGGACGGGGGTTCATACTCGTCAAACACCAGATGGGGGTGTATACTCATCAGGCCTTACAAAAGGGGGCTTACCGGGCGAGGGTTCATACTCGTCAAACCAGATGGGGGTTCGTACTCATCAGCCGAAAGGATCAGCTACCGCCAGAAGGAGCATCTTGGAAGCACACTTTTTCCCAGAAGATCAACCGCCATAAAGACGGAGCATCTGCAGGGCAACCGGGCAAGAGGGTCAACTCCTTTACCCTCCAGTCGACCTCCTTGGCACAACAGGCCAGCAGTCTACTAGTCGGGTAAAGGGGGGGCAGCTGTAGACCCCAAATCTTGTCCGGCCTCATAATAAAGACCAGAAGACCTCCTTTTTGAAGATGGATGAAGCCTGAGAAGCCATTAGGAGAGACTATTAGGCCCCATATTAGAATAGGAGGGATTTTCTGCATGTAAATAAGGATTTTCGCCTTTTAGGGTCGAGACCGCCATCTCGTATTCGGGACCATCGTCTCACCTTGCGAAAGTGGCAAGACCGTCGTCTCGTTTGGTGAGACAGCCGTCTTGCCATTTCTGCAAGGCGAGACGGTCGTCCCGAATGGCGAGACGTCCGTCTCGACCTTGTCAGACGAGACGACCATCTCGACCTGATAGGCGCGAATCCCTATAAATAGTCGCGCCATTCCCCTCATTTCACACAGTTCTTCCATTCTCTCTCTTGTCACTTCATAAAATTCTCTTCCTAGAACCCCTCTGAAGCACTTCCGGAGTTTTCTGAGAGTTTCTAAGAGTTTTTATAGCGTTTTTGAGAGGTTTCCGGCGCTGTAGAGAGGGAAGAGTTGCCTAAAAGCACCTTAATTTTCAAAAGATTAATATAAAGCTTGCCTCGGAGGTTTCTACACACACTCTCTCTCTCTCTCTCTCTCTTTACTGCTTTATCTTTAAATTGCGCAATAGATATTAGGGTCATGTAGTCATAACTTTAAATTCCGTAAATAAAGGGTAAAAGCGTATTTTCACCGGTTTACTTATTTAAATAGCTGGCTCATCATAGGGAACCCGAAAGGGGCGTCGTAAGGGAACTAACACTTCCCTTACACGTAACTAACTCCCTTACCCAACTCTGGTTCTAATGACGAAAGTTGGTTTTTCGAAAACCAACGCCTTTTCACTCCTTTTCCGATGTTTCTGGTAAAAACATCGGTGGCGACTCCAGAAGAACCCTTCAAAATTAGTTCTTGGGTTAGCCTGGTTATCGGACAATCCAACAACGCCTTTTCGAAAACCTCGCCCCTAGGTTCAGCCCGGTTATCGGACAACCTAAAGGCATTGTAACCACACCAATAAAAACGCGAAAATCGGAATGTCAGAACCATCGCGTCGCTCCGACCACCTCGTTTTGACGGCGGCGACACCCAGTTGTCGTAGAAGGACGACAGTACAAGGTGAACTTAATCGGTTTACCTTTGAAGGATATGGATGTGATCTTAGGGATGGATTGGTTATCCACCAATCGCCTGAGTCTACACCCTGGTATGACTAAGATGTATCAGGATCTGGAGAAGGTTTATTGGTGGTCTGGTATGAGGAGAGATATTGCAGAGTATGTGGCTGCTTGTTTGACTTGTCAGAAAGAAAAGGTGGAACACCAGAGGCCAGGAGGAATGCTACAGCAAATGGAGATACCTAAGTGGAAGTGGGATAGCATTACCATGGATTTTTTACCCATTTACCACGGACAATTCGGGGGCACGATTCGATCTGGGTGATAGTGGACAGATTGACGAAGAGTGCACATTTCCTTCCTGTAAATCTGAGGATATCTATGGCTAAGTTGGCACAACTATATATTTGTGAGATTGTTCGATTACATGAGGTACCATCTAGCATTATCTCAGATTGAGATCCTAGATTTACTTCACGATTCTTACAAACTTTACAAGAGGCATTAGGTACCCGACTTAGGTTGAGTTCAACCTATCACCCCTAGATAGATGGACAGTCAGAGAGGACCATCCAGTCACTAGAAGACTTGTTGAGGTCTTGTGTGTTGGATAATCTAGGAAGTTGGGATGATATCCTTCCATTAATAGAGTTCACGTATAATAACAACTATCATGTCAGTATCGGAATGACACCATATGAGGCTCTTTATAGGATAATTAAAAAAAAACTAAAACTGAAAAATAAAACGAAAACAAAAATAAAAATAAAAGTAAAAATAAAATACTCAATAAGCTAAACAAAGAATTCCCAAAGAACAACGTTCCCCGGCAACGGTGCCAGAAATACTTGTTGAATTATTGGCAAACGTACAAAATTTGCAATCGCAGTATAGTATTTCAATTAAATAAAAGTTGATCCCACGAGGAACAATTTCAATGGAAATTCCCAATTATGCTTACTAAGTAGATTAAACAGATTGGGTTTTGCAAATAAGAGTTGAATTGAAATTAAATGACAAAGAACTGTAAATTGTTGAGAAAATACCAATTAAAGGTACTTAGGATTGGCTTCCTTCCTTATCCCTCACAACAAAATCAACAGGAAACATGAATTTATCAACTCTGACCAAAACGTCCTCCGCCACACCATAAGGAAATTTTAGAGATCTGTCAGGTAGCTGTAATGTCATTCTTGTAGGTTTTACTTCCAAATCTCTTATTCTTTTAAGCATAGACAAAGGCATCAGATTTATACTAGCACCCAAATCGAGTAATGCCTTACCTACTTGTAATGTCCCAATTTTGACTAGGATAGTGAAACTACCAGGATCCTTGGACTTTTGAGGTAAAGATTTCTGAATTATAGCACTGCATCTTTCTTCTAGCTCCACTGTTTCTGTAGTAAATCTCCTTTTCTTAGTTAATAACTCTTTCATGAATTTTGCATAAGTCGGCATCTACTCCATAGCTTCCATCAATGGAATATTAATCTGTAAATGCTTGAAAATATCCATGAATCTTGCAAACTGTCTTTCTTTATCTTTCTTGGAAGGATGACGAGGATATGGTAAATCCTTTAGTTGCGGAATTTGACTCTCATCTTTCTCTCTCTTTTTCTCACTCTTTTTATTTTTTTCTTCTTTTTCAGTATTTTTTTCTTTTTCTATACTCTCACTTTTATTTTTCTCTTTTTCTCTTTCACACTCATCTTCTTTTTCTTTTAGGATTTCCTTCTCTACATCCAGATTGTCACCAATACCTTCTCCTATAACCTTACCACTCCTTGTAGTTATTGACTTACACTGCTCCTTTGGATTGGTTTGTGTGTTAGCTGAAAATTGTCCTCCTTGTTGCTGCTCAGATAATTGTTTAGCCAGTTGACCTATCTGGGTCTCTATATTTCTGAATGAAGCCTCAATATTTTTCTGATTAGCCATAGTGCTTTGCATGAATTTTTCTACAGTCTCCTCTAATTTACTTATTATGTCAGGCACTGAAGGATAATGCTGATGCTAGTGTTGAAATGGAGGGTTCTGATATGACTGTTGTTTGAAATGTAGGTTGTCTAGTAGTAGAACTAACACCTTGTTTCCACCCAAAATTCTGATTCTAATTTTGATTCTCTCTCCATCCTTGTGCAAAATTATTCTGATAATTATTAGGATTAGGAAAATTACCTTGTCTGCCTTGACTACTACCTTGGGCCCCCATATAATTAGCTTCTTCTTGTTGAATGTTGCCTTGATAAGAGCATTGTTCATTTGCATGATCACCTCCACACACATCACAACTCATCTATTGATTAGGAATAGATTATGTTGTGTGCATTTGTTGAGGTAATTTCTCTATTTGCTGGTTCAATGCTTCAATTTGTTGGGTCAAAATTTTATTCTGGGCTAAGAGAGCATTTGAGGTGTTAAGTTCAAGAACTCCCTTCTTTTGAATTGGATGTCTATCATGTTGGGCCTGTTGGTCTGTAAAGGCTAGTGCATCAATAATTCTATTGGCATGATCAATTTCTACATCCAACATGGATCCTCCTGCTGTAGCCTCTAATAGCATCTTTGCATCATGTCGCAACCCAGTATAGAAAATATTCAACTGAGAAATGTCATCAAATCCATGATTTGGGCATCTTCTCAATAGTGATTTAAATTTCTCCCATGCTTCACAAAATTGTTCATCTGCTCCTTGTTTGAAAGAAGTGATGTCAGATTTTGCTTTGATGTAGCAGGATGGTGGGAAAAATCTATTCAGAAACTTTTCTTCTACACTACTCCAATTAGTCAGACTCTGATTAGGATGTGCTTTCAGCCACTCCTTTGCCCTACCTGCTAAAGAAAAAGGAAATAATATAAAATATGCAGATTCAAGATTTGCTGCTTTAAATCCCATGGTATTAATCAACTCATAAAAAGTAGACAAATGAATATAAGGGTCTTCATGATCCAATCCAGTGAATTGATGAGCACTAATCAAGCTTAAGAAGGATGTATTCATCTGCAATGTATGATCATCCGGAATGACAATGCTGGAAAAATGCCTTTGACCTTACTGCATAGCACAATTTCTAAGAGTTCTTCTAGGTGGATTTGCATTTGGGTTTTGATTTGGATTTAAATTGGAATCCGGATTCAGATTCATATTTGCTCCTTCTTCTGCCATATCTTCTATAATTGGGTCTTGTAAATCAAGTGTGGAAGAAGAATTAGCAGATTCTCTTGTGGCTTATTCTTGAGTTTCCCTTCTTCTTCTACCTCGGTTCCTCCGAGCTATTTTTTCAATCTCTGGATTAAATTCTAACAGCTCTGAAGATACCTATCCTCTTAAACGCATAAATCAAAAGAGTAACTCAAGCAAAGATTAACACAAGACAATAATTAAAAAAAAAAACTAAAACTGAAAAAAAAACAAAAATAAAAATAAAAGTAAAAATAAAATACTCAATAAGCTAAATAAAGAATTCTCAAAGAATACCGTTCCCAAGAACAGCGCCAGTAAATACTTGTTGAATTATTGGCAAGTGTACCAAAATTATCAATCGCAGTATAATATTTCAATTAAATAAAATTCGATCCCACAAGGAACAGTTTCAATGGAAATTCCCAATTATGCTTACTAAGTAGATTAAACAGATTGGGTTTTGCAAATAAGAGTTGAATTGAAATTAAATGACAAAGAACTGTAAATTATTGAGAAAATATCAATTAAAGGCACTTAGGATTGACTTCCTTCCTTATTCCTCTTTTGTAATGACTATGTCAATTAAGAACGTCAATTAACCTAACAATGTTAATGTCACCTTGTCGCCGCCGTAAAAAAAGAGGCGGTCGGAGCGACGCGATGGTTTCGACCCTTTTGATTTTCGCATTTTTTATGGGTGGTTACAACGCCTTTAGGTTGTCCGATAACCGGGCTAACCTAGGGGCGAGGTTTTCGAAAGGACGTCCTTGGGTTGTCCGATAACCGGGCTAACCCAAGGACTAATTTTTGAAGGGTTCTGTGGAGTCGCCACCGATGTTTTTACCGGAAACATCGGAAAAGGGATTAAAAAGGCGTTGGTTTTCGAAAAACCAACTTTGGTCATTAGAACCAGAGTTGGGTAAGGGAGTTAGTTACGTGTAAAGGGAGTATTAGTCCCTTTACGACGCCCCTTTCGGGTTCCCTATGACAGGCCAGCTACTTTATTGATAAATAAACCGAAAAATATGCTTTTGCCCTTTTATTTGCGGAATTTAAATATTACGACTACATGGCCCTATCTACTGCGTAATTTAAATAAAGCGGTAAAAAGGTGAGGGAGAAAGTAGAGACCTTCGAAGCAAGCTTTCTCTATTAATTTCTTAATAAATTGGGTGCGTTTTGGCAGCCCTTCACTCTACAACGCCGGAAAACCTCTCGGAACGCTCAAAAACTCACTCTAAAGACACTCAGAAGCTCTGGAAATGCGTCGGAGGGATTCTAGAGAGAGAAATCCTAGAGAGAAGGAGGAGAGAAAGTTGTGTGGTGTGTGGAAATGAGGGGGGGAGAGCCCTTATTTATAGGTTTTCGCGCCTGACAGTGGCGAGACCGCCGTTCTCGTCTGACAGGGTCGAGACCGCCGTCTCGTCATGCCAAAGTGGCGAGACCGCCGTCTCGCCAAACGAGACCGCCGTCTCGTCATTCGCAGGTGGCGAGACCGCCATCTCACCAAACGAGACAGCGGTCTCGCCATTTGCGTGAGGCGAGACGGCGGTCTCGTCCCAAAAAGGCGAGAAAGCTTATTTTTTGTCCAGAAAATCCCTCCTATCCTAGTATGGGGCCTAATAGTCTCTCCTAATGGCTTGTTAGGCTTCGTCCATCTTCGAATAGGAGGTCTTCTGCTCTTTATTTGGAGGCCGGGCAAGATTTGGGGTCTACAGCTGCCCCTCCTTTACCTGACTAGTCGGCTGTTGGCCTGTTGTGCCAGACAGATTGACAGGAAGGTAAAGGAGTTGACCCTCTTGCCCGGTTACCCTTCGGATGTTTCGTCTTGCGGCAGTTGATCTTCTGGGGAAACTTGGTGTTGTGCACCTCCAGGATACTACTTCTGACGTAGCCGATCCCTTTGGTTAACACGTGGTAAAACCTCAGGATACTCCTTCTAACGGTAGCCGATCCTTCGGTTGATGGGTATAAACCCCCCATCAGGCTGGTAGTTGCAGTCCGTTGTGTGGGACTGGATGGGTATGAACCCCCCATCAGGGTGGTAGTGCGACTTACTGATCCGGCTCGAGCGCAGATCAGGCGCAACGCGCGCGCAGGTTGATAGGTATAAACCCCCTATCAGGCTGGTACAGTCCACTGCGTAGGACTGGTGGTAGTGGCGGCTTACTGTTCAGGTGGCCCATGCGCCGATCAGACACTCCTTGTGTGCTGGTTGATAGGTATGAACCTCCTATCAGGCTGGTACAGTCCACTGCGTAGGACTGGTGGTGGTGGCGGCTTACTGCTCGGGTAGCTCATGCGCCGGCTCCTTGGGGAGTGATTTCTGTGTTGGTAGATGTATTTGGACCTCTTTGAATGGTCATCCGGACTGTGCCGGGGATTTTGGTGGTGTTCATCCAGCCTAGTTGGTTGCTGGGGATTCTTTTTTTTTGATCATTTGGTATTTGTCATCCGACTTCGCCGATTGTCGGGGATTTTTGATGAGTGCCTCTTAGGTAGGCAGAAATTCCCTAGGGATTTGTTGATCTTGGTGACACCTCTTGAGTAGGCGGATATCCATTGAGAAATTTGTTGATTTTGATGGTGCCTCTGAGTAGGCAGATGCTCTATTGAATTTCTGGTAATGCCTCTGAGTAGGCAGATGCTTCATCGGAAGTGAAGACTTTTGGCTGTATTTGTTTTGCCTCTGACTAGGCTGATGTCCCTTTCTGGGGAAATTGGCTCTCGCTCGACAGATCTTGCCTACGCCTAGGCAAGTGACTCTTTTAAGGATGTGAGTCTGGAATTTGCCTTTGTCATAGGCTCACTGGAGATGATTTTTCTTTTTTTGGTGATCCACCGGGGAATTGGTTGCCTTCCCGGGGATCTAATTTTGATTTGCCCCCTGAGGGAATGGAGTTTTGACTCCTTGCTGGATGTTGTTGGTATGAGATGGCTTTGCCGATACTCTTGTTTCATTGAGATTTTTTATTCCTTCTTTTTCGTTGGTTTTTCCTTTTTCTGAGTAGTCCGACTTAGGGAGCAAGGATTTTTATTTAATTTCGCCTTTTTCCGCGATTTACCTCTTTTTTATCGCGATTTGAAATTTGGCTTTTTCGGGATAATGCGTAAGCCTTTTTACTTTTTAGTCTCTTTTTATTACGCTGGCTTTTTGCTTCTTTTTGGGGGTCCACTAGGGATGAAATTTTCTTTCTGTAGTGATCCACCAGGGAATTAGTTGACTTCCTGGGGATCTGATTTTTTTCTTTTCTATGGATGAAGTCTTGGCTCCTTGATTGATGTTGATGCGAGCTATACTTGTGAAGCTCTTATTCCACTAGGGGATGAGAATTTCTGATTCTCTTTTTTTTGTAGAATTTTTTGGAGATCCACTTGAGGATTTTTATTCGGCCCTCTCTATCATGGCCTTTTTGGACATCCGCTAGGGATGCAAGGGTTTTCTTTTCTCTTCTTTCTTTTGTTGAGCCCTTAATGGTTTGGACTCTTTTGACTGTTGATGATGATGGGCTCTTGAAGCCTTTATTCTCCATTGGGGAACGTGGAGGAGACTTTGGGTGAGTGTGTTTGATGACTCTTGCCATGGGGTAAAATTGTGTTGCCTCTGGAGTAGGCAAGGATCCTCTTGGGGATGACTAAGCCTTTCCGTCGGCTTTTCTTTTATGATGTCTGATGATTGTACCCTCTTTTATTGGGTGATGATTGGAGCTTTGGCTTCTGGAAGTTTCTTATGACAACTCGCTCTTCTTTCTTGAGGGCGAGCAATGCTTGGAGACTTATTACTTTCTTGTGCCTTCTTTTCTGGGTAGAAGGATGGTAGCTGGAGCTCTTGATTTTCAGAAGCTCTTATTCTGCTGAGCCGCTTGATTGACGACTTGCTCTATTTTCTTGAGGGCATTATTTGGAGACTTAGTCTCGGTGATCCTTTTTTCAATCACAAACATGGAGCTAGTCTCCTTATATGCATGAATGTTTTTCGTTTTTTGTTATTTGTCTGAAGTAATTTTTATTTCTTTGATTTTTGACATTGACAAAGTCGTTTTGTGCGACTACTTGTGTGTGGATGCCCTAAATGCAATCTATCCTTTTTGATTAATGCATCTGGAAAAGTGACTGACATTCTCCTGCTGGACTTTTTTATGATTATGATGAAGGGCCCCTCTCTTTTATTTATTTTTTGGTTTAGCCCTATCTTTTGCCTAGACCGCCCTTTTGGGGTTTTCGGTCTAGCGGGCCACCTTAATTTTTGCCTAGGATATCTTAGCGGACTTTTTCCTTTTTTATGAATGCCCTGACTTTTGCCTAGACCGCCCTTTGCGGGTTTTCGATCTAGCAGGCTACCCTAACTTTTGCATAAGAATCTCCTAGCAGGCATTATTCTTTTTATCGTCATTTTTTCTTTCTCTTTTTTTTGAGAGATAGGAGCCTTATCATATGCATGCAATGTTTGCGATATGCATCCTAAAATACTATTTCAATAAATTTTTCAAAAGGATTAACCAATGTGCTTTTACTCCTGATGAGCTTCTGACGTTATGTGCTTTCGTCGACAGGATAGGCTGTACCGATTTTGCCGTCTCGATTTTTTCATGACCGAAGAATGATTGTGCTAATTGTAGAGCGACTTGCCATGTTAGTGCGCCCCTCCCTTTCCTTGGGGATGTCGATCCTCCTATTGATTACTATCTCCACATTTCCCTACTAATTACTAGAATGTCATAGTGGTAAGGGTCAAGAGAAAAGAAGGAAGATGATATTTAATTCAAAGGCTTGTGTTTTAGAATTGTTTTATTTTGACAAAAATGGTTTTTGTAAGCACGACTAGCCAAGGTTGGTTAGAGTGTTTAGGCTAGTTTAAACAACGTTTTGTTTATGGAGTGGCGTCTTATTCTATGGCGCTTGTTATGACTGATTGACTTCCCTAGTCTGCCCTTTGGGTTTTCAGCTTAGGATGTTGTGTTTTGTTTTGTCCTAACTTTTGTCTAGGTTTCTTTTTTCTTGCTTTGGAAACCTAGCGGACTTTATTTTGTAATCCTAATTTTTGCCTAGGCTACCCTTTATGGTTGTTCAGGTTTCCTAGCGGGTTTACCCTAACTTTTGCGTAGCCCCCTTTAGTGGGTTTCCTACCGGGTATCTTGCCCTTTCTTTTTGGCCTTTAGCTTTTATGGGCTTCTTTTGATTTTTGTTTTCTTTTTGCACAACATTGGCGAAACACGACTTTATTTACGACTTTATTTTGTGCTTCTAGTCAATCAGTGGTGATGGATTTGACTTTTATTTTGGTCAATGGCGCATTTTGATTACTTTGACGTACTTTTGAAAACGTTTGCTTAAACATGGTTATTAATGAGGTTTAGACATTAATAGCAAGAAGAGAAGCAGATAGTAAGAATGACATTCTTTGTAATTAATAGGGAAATATGTTCCCTACAATGCTCGGGGGTCGGGCTGGCCCCGAGGAGTAATCTCTAATAGTCATTGGATTTACAAATCCTAAGAATCAGAAGGAGAACACCTAATGACTAAAGTCGCTTTTGACGCTTGAACCCCTCTATATGGGAAAATCTGATTCGAGGTGCGGAGGGGAGACTTCCCTTTTCTCCGTGCAGCTTGATCCTTTGTAGGGTAAAGCTTCAAAGGATTGTTTTTAAAATCTGGTGGCTCCCTTATTCCTTGAGAGTTTCTAATGAGCCCTTGGTTTGGGCGATATCCATATTTCCTCATCATGTGGGTCACCTTCATATTGTTGGGAAAGTCTTTTCATATTGGCAAAAGATATCTTCGCCGCATCCTATTCAAGGTAGGGCAGACGATTTGCTAATCCGAATGTCGTCTCTAGCTCAAACTGTGATTAGCTTGCCGCCTACGCTGAGTTTGTCTCTTTGACGGAGCGTTGAAAGAATTGCCTCAGCGTCGTGAATCCAAAGTCTCTTCAATTTCCTCTTTGGGTTATGTTTCCTTCGGTCTTATTATTTTTTTCCTTTATTCTTGGGAGCATTGTCTCGTAGCTCCTCGGGGGAGTAAATTTTTCCATTTCTTGTTGTGCCCCTGAATGTTGGCTATGATGGAGATATCTCCATTGATGGAAGATGTTTCTGCGTATCTCCATGGTACAACTTTTTTTTTGACGTGGGAGGCATGAACAAACGCGATGACATCCTTGCCCCCTCTCTTTTATTTACTCAGATGACCAACGATTGAGGCTTATTATCCTCCTTAGGCGGATCAACCGTTGGAAAAACTTGATGACAAAATGTTTGCTCTTCATCTTATTCTGATTCGTGGAAAACACATCGATTAATCCTCTCTTTTTATTATCTTATTATTATTAAAGTGAGAATGAATGCAATTTATGAATGTAATAGACGGTTGAAGAGACAAACAATTTTATTTATTTTATGTAGACAGTGTACATTCCTCAATGCAATGTTTCGAAGTACATTTTAAAAGCGGAGAAGCCTAAATGAACCCATAGGCGGGTAAATATTTTTATTTATTTTCTTTTTGACTTCCCGTGCTTGGCATGCGAATACCCTAATCCTCTTTTCATGGTATTGAGGAATGTCCACTTCTTCGACTGCCTATTATTAGATGTATGAAGTTTGGTGGATGCATGTATGAAAGTGTTTGTTTTTTCCTAAACATTATCATGTTTTATTTTCTAACATGATGTATGATAGTGTTTGAGATTTTGTGTTTTTTTGTATGCGGATGAGGGCATGAAGAATACCAGCCGCTTTCTAGAATGCAAAAAGATTTTTATTGAATGATTTATGATATGGATATTCCTTAAGACAATGACTTAGGTATCCTCCTTAAAGCTTATGCTTTGTGGGGTATCCTACCCACCTCGGTGTAATGGTTCCTTTCCCATCATAGATTTGACAAGTATAATGACAATCACCATCACACCTTAGTACACGTGTCCCTTCCTTGTCGCGAAGGTCACAAATGTGCTCGGGGCCTCTTTCGCCATTATCTTAGGGATATCTAGTGCTCCCTAAAATGAATGTATTTATGCATGCACCAGTACAAAAGGGCAGTAGATGTTCAAAGTGGCATAACTTTTGACTGGGTTGTCCGATTTGGACGCACAACATATCAAAACGAAGAGAAAAAGGTGAAGAATCAAGTTGCAAATTTCCGAAGGGGATTTGGCCCAGTATTTTTCCCAAAAAACGCTTCTAAGGCCCATTTTTTAGGGGTTTATTAAAATGATGCGTATGCATACTTTCCTTATGCATTTATTTTCTCTCTTGGTTTTTCCATTTATGATGCAATATGAATGATACGACTTTGTCAACATTATTGTTATAAATGTTTTGATTTTGTTATTATTATTTTATTTATTTTGGATTTATTATTTTTATTTTATAGCCTTTTATCTCTTCTGTCGGACTGCGTGGCTACTTAGCTTACAAAGAACCTGAAACCAGGCTAGCTAAAAGGCAGACTGTCCGAGATAAAAAAAAGATGGCTTTATGCGAAAAATGTCTAGCGTCCCTTATCTCTTCTGTCGGAGCTGTGTGACTACTTAGCTTGCAAAGAACCTGAAACCAGGCTAGCTAAAAGGCAGACTGTTCGAGATAAGGGTGTTTATTTGTGAAAGTATTTTGGTTTTTGTTTTGTTGTTTGTTTATGCTATGCAACAGACAAATGCAACAAACATATGCACACACAATTCGATCATCCACGAACAGGCGAGAATTCGTTTTTATCACGAGGTAGGGTTTTCCTGCAGAAAAGTGCATTGGCGAGGGTTGGTTCTAACTGTTCTCACCAGGCTAAGGCCCCCAAGGTGCCCCCATTATAGGGTCCCCACTCTCCAGCCGTCCGACTATGCTTAGCACTAAGGCCGTAATCAGTCTTGTTGCGAAAAGAGGAAGGTTATCACCTTGAGTGGTGGTTTTCGATCACACTGGTGGGCTCAAGGCCCTCACTATAGCGAACCGTACCTGTCACCCACTCCCTATGGTTTTCTCACTTGCCCCCGGGTATAGAGGGAATGTCGCCGCCGTCCCTTTCGACGTCCGGGGGACGTCTCGAACGTTTATGCGAGCGGTCGCGAAAGATGGTTTAGACTCGCGTATTTGTTTTAAAATATGTTCATTGCTTCAACATTGAAAAAGCAAAGTTTTCGAAAAGGGGTTCTTATGGAGTCGCCACCAATATTTTGACCATAAACATTGGAAAAGGATGAAAAGACATTGATTTTAATAAAAACCAAACTTGGCCATTATAACCAGAGTTAGGTAAGGGAGTTAGTTACGTGTGGGGAAGGTGTTAGCACCCCACAACGCCCCTTTCGGGTTCCCTATGACAGATTAATTCATTTAAGTAAAGACTACGAGAAATTACGTGATTACCCTATAATATTAAATGGCTATCTACATGATTTTATTCTATATTGCATGCATAAAATGATGAATAAAGCTAAATAAAACAATAAAAGAGACAAAATAACTATCTACATGATTTTATTCTACATGGCATAAATAAAGCTAAATAAAACAATAAATAAAGCAATAAAAGAGAAGAGAATTGAAAAGAACCTCCGTAGCAAGCTTGATATTGAGAATCTCGAACTGTGAGGATGCGTTTTGGCAACCACTCTCTCTACACAGACTCTCCTCACCAATACAAGATCGATCCCACTAAAATTTAAAGAAGAATCGAATGCCGGAATATAATTCCTTAACCGATTGTTACCTATTTAAGGCAATCGGAAAGATCATTCAGGAGAAAGAAAGAAATAGACAAGTGCTCTGAGTTTTAGAAAGTGTTTCGAGCTCTCGGAGTGTCTCGGGTGTGAAAAAGTGACAAATGAGCCTCCTATTTATAGTTTTCGCAGCAGGCGCACTTCGGGACCACCGTCCGGACCGGGACGGCCGTCCCAAATGGCAAAATTACACAGTGCCGGACCCCCGGGGACCCGGACGGCCGTCCCACTTGAACCGGGACTTGGGACGGCCGTCCCAACTTCGGACGCGCGTCCCAACTGGCCGGGACAGGTTGGGACGGCCGTCCCAACTTTGGGACGACCGTCTCGACCGTTCGGCCGGTTCGCGCGTTTCGGGACTCCGGAAGCTTTCCTTGTCTGTTTTGGACGTCGCTGATGCCGATATGTGTCCGTTGAAGCTTTATCTTCGTGTAGGAAGTCTCCTTTGTGTGGATGATTGAACTCCGTCTTATTATGAGAGGTCTTCTTTAGTCTTTATCGTGCATATAAGCGAATTCCATGTTGTTGCGGGAGGTTTCCTCAATTTTTGGGAAACCAGATGAACTCCATCTTCGGGCGAAGTTCCTCTATCTTTTATTTTGAGAGGCCGGGCAAAATTAGGGGTCTACGACTGCCCCCCTTCACCTGCCTAACTAATTTGTTGGTTTTAATATGCCGACATAATTAGTTGGTAGGGGAAGGAGTTGACCCTTTTGCCCGGCTATCCTTCAGATACTGCTCCTTGCTGATCCTCCGGATGATAAATATCTTGATAGGTACTAACCCCTATCTGGTTTGAGCTTTCTTTTTCTAAGACTCTGGTGAGTACTTACCCTCACCTGGTATAAGTCTGTGGTAAGCCCCGTTCTGCAAGGCTTAGGTGGGTACGTACCCCCACTCGGTATGAAGTTTTTGGTAAGCCCCGTTCTGCAAGGCTTAGGTGAGTACGTACCCCCACCCGGTATGAAGTTTTTGGTAAGCCCCGTTCTGCAAGGCTTAGGTGAGTACGTACCCCCACCCGGTATGAAGTTTTTGGTAAGCCCCGTTCTGCAAGGCTTAGGTGAGTACGTACCCCCACCCGGTATGAAGTTTTTAGTAAGCCCCGTTTGCAAGGCTTAGGTGAGTATGTACCCCCACCCGGTATGAAGTTTTTGGTAAGCCCCGTTCTGCAAGGCTTAGGTGAGTACGTACCCCCACCCGGTATGAAGTTTTTGGTAAGCCCTGTTCTGCAAGGCTTAGGTGAGTACGTACCCCCACCCGGTATGATGTTTTTTTGTAAGCCCCGTTTTGCAAGGCTTAGGTGAGTATGTACCCCCACCCGGTATGAAATTTTTGGTATATCTTTTTTTTTTTTTTTTTTTTGATTGATGAGTACGAACCCTCATCCGGTTTCTGGCGACTTATTGTCTTTGATCATGCGCCTATTCCATGAGGAATGATTGATTTTCTTTTTGACTTTTCTATTTTAGTCATCCAGTTTTACCGGGGATTCTTCATTGGTTGCCTTTTAGGCAGGAATTTATTGGGGACTTTGATTGTGCCTCTTGATTAGGCAATTGCTTCAGCAATGGTGAAGACTTTTATGCTTTTGGGCTTGCATTACCTCTGGCATAGGTTGATTTCCCATTTCTCCGGGATATTAGCTCTTTGCTTATTTTGAGCAAACAAGTAGTTCCGTTGTAAGCTCACCTGTGAAATTTTTTTTCTTTTGAGAATTTGATTGCTCGACCGAGATCTCTTTTGAATTGCCCCCTTAGAGGGAAAATGGAGTTTTTGACTCCTTATTGCTTGAACCGACTTTTGTCTTGTGCTTTTATTTCTGCTTGGGAATGGGTTTGTATGTGCGCCTTTTATGCACGTTAAATGGAAAGATATATATTTTCTCTTCTCTTTGTAATGATCCTTGGGGAATTTTATTGGCCTCCTGGGGATGGAAATTTCTTCTTTTCTCGCTTTTGTAGATTTTTCTTGATGTGCTCTTCTTGGGGATTTTCTTTCGGCTTTTTCATGTCGTGGCCTTTGTTGGAGGATGAAAGGCTTTTCTCTTCTTTCTTTTTGTTGCCCCCAGTGTTTTGGGTGATTTAATTTCGTGCTTTCTTCGATGGACTCTTGTGTAGTCCTTATTCTCTTTTGGGAAATGAAATGGAGACTCTTGCATGAGTGTGCTTGATGACTCATGTAGTGATGAAGCTGAGTCGCGAGGTAATCTTTTTGTCTTGCTTCTGGAGTAGGCAAGGATCCGCTTGGGGATGATCAAGCCTTTCCGTTGGCCATTTTTTTTGTACTTTCTTTTATTGGTGCTATTTTTTCTGAAGCTTCTTTATTCTGCTGAGATAGTTTTGATTTCGCCTTTTTCTTTCGCGATCAACACGAGTTATTTGAAATCCGGCTTTTTGCTATATTACGTGTGCCTTTTTATTTTACACGTAGGCTTTTCAAGATGCAAATGGAAATAACAATTTTTATTTATTATATATATATTTTTTGGATAATACATTCAACCATTTTTGAACTACTAGAAAGTATCATAAAACTTCCTAATCGTCTGCCTCGGGACTAGAGTGAGCGGATGGTGCTGGCGAAGGGAAGCGGCGGAGCAAGCGGCGTTGGAACCTCGCCTGGGTCTGGACCAGATTTTCTATTTGGCGGTCCGTCCTGTCTTGCCTCATGGTCAGCTGACCGAACCGCTGCCGCATGAACCGGAATTGCCCTTCCATGTAGGCATGCTCATCATCCAGGCGCCTCGTATAGCCGGCGTAGTCGTGGTCGTAGGATTGCTGCTGGGATTTTGAAGTGGTGGGGATATCCTGTGGTGTGTCGAAATCCCGCATGTCCATCGAGATAGAGAGGATTGGGTTTAAGATAAACCCCGTACCTTGCCTCGCGAGGATGTTCATATGAGCCAGCACTCCGCCGTTGATCGGCTCCGGTCGAAGACTAGCCGGGATGTCTTCTCCGTCGCTACATCCCCAATACTCGCCTAGAGGGGTGAGAAAGGGAGCTATTATGATTGCTCCTGCTGGACCACGAGTGCCGCAATCCTTGACGGCTTTGAGAAAGGCATACCCTGGGTTGCACCTATGCCCCTGGTGCATACAGGAAACAATGAAAAGGTCGGCCGGAGTTACCTTTCCTTGGCTCTCCTTCCGGCGTGTATGGTCCCGGCCAACAATTTATGACATACGCGGAGTGGAGGAGAAAAAGCTGCACCCTTCAGATTTGATGGCGGAATGACAGCCCCAGTGATCTCCTTCCACATGGTAGCGGTGGTGAGAGCAACGGGCTTCTCCAAATACGCGGACCGGTACTCGGAGTTCTTGTATCTCGCCGCTGCGTAAACCCATAATGACATTAAAGTCATCCAGAGCAGTGGTCCCAGTAGGCTCCATCCATCCAAGTAGGATACAGCTTGAGTTGGTGGCACCCCAGGAATGGAAGATGGCATTTCTACCATGTTGACGAAGCAAGAAATTCCATCGTGGCAGGTGCGATGGATCCGAGTAGGTAGCTCGCGGAGCGTAAAGTCCCATCCTATGTTGTGGATGTATCTTCTGACATCTTGATCCCAGCTCGAATGTAGCTAGGATTTCGAAGTCCAATTGCAGTGTGGGGTACCAGGAGAATTGCCGGATATTTACTAGACGTAGTTGGTGTGATTCTCGCTAGTTGAGTACCGACCGTAGTAGTTCCTCTAGCAGGGTTTCTAGAGCGTTTTCTCCTAGATGAAGATTCTCCGTGCTCCATTGTAGGTAGTATTCACTTAAGAATGCTAGGAATGTGTAGGAATGGAGAAGAAGCAAGATAGAAAGCCTGGAATGGGATGCAGAAGCTCAAATCCGTGTCTAGCATTTATAGAGCACGCCAGGACCATTGGGACGGCCGTCTGGGTTGGGACGGCCGTCTCGATCGAAAAAAATACACAGGGGCCATCAGCGGGGAAGTGGGACGGCCGTCCCACCTGGGACGCGCGTCCCAATTGAATCTGCACACTTGGGACGGCCATCCCGACTTTGGGACGGCCGTCTCGAGCTCGCTGGAGGGGATTTTTGATTTTTTTGACTTAATTTTCATGTTTTTTGATAAGATTGAAGATAGGATTCCCTTCATTTATGCTTTAATGCATGTAATGCTTCATGATATGCATCCTATGATCTATTTCAGCTTAATATTTCGAAAGTTTTAACCGATGTGCTTTGTTTTTGGACGTAATCTTGGTGTCTGTTCCTTCTCGTCATTATGTTTCTTCCGATTAACAAGCTTGGCCGTACATAATTTGCTGTCTTGGATTTTTCTTGCTATTGCCGAAGAGCAATCTGTTGTTCATAGGGTAACTGCCATATCAATGTCCTTCTTCCTTTCCTTAGAAATTTCAATCTTCCTATTGATCACTATATTTCCACATTCTCCTTATTACTTGAATGCTTTATGATGAAATGGTCAAGAGAAAAGAAAGAAAAGGATTCATAACAAGGGCTTGTGTTTTAGAGGGATATTTTTTTATAATAGAGGTCTCTGTAAGAATGGCTGGCCAAGGTTGGTCGGTGTTTAGGCTAGTTTAGATAAACGTTTCATTCTTATGATGTAGCGTCGTTGTTTACTGGTTTATGGCGCCTTTTTGCGATCGATTAACTTCCCTAAGCCGCCCTTTCAGGTTTTCAGTCTAGGATGTTGTGCTTATGTCCTAACTTTTGTCTAGGTTTTCCCTGTTTATATTTATTTTTAAGGAATACCTAGCGGACTTTTGATAACCCTAACTTTTGCCCAGGCTACCCTTTATTATTGTTCGGGTCTCCTGCCGGGTTTACCCTAACTTTTGTGCAGCCCCCTTTGTGGGTTTCCTGCCGGGTATTTTGCCCTTTTATTTTCTTGTCTCGGCCTTTGACCTCAACGGGCTTTTCTTTTATATGCACATTATTATTTTTTCACAACATTGTCGAAACTTGACTTTGTCAATATAGATTTCATTTGTGTTTCTAGTTAATCAATCATTTTTACTTTACTTTTGCAGCGCTTTAATTATTTGGACGCATTTGGAACAAAACATTATCTAAACTTTGTTTGTTAAAATGGGGCATAGATACATTTAGCAAGAAAAGAAGCAGATAGTAAGAATAACATTCTTTTGTAATTTCAGGGAAATGTGGGCCCTAAAGATGCTCGGGGGACGGGCAAACCCCGAGGAGTGATCTCTAATAGTCATTAGATTTACATCCCTTAGAATCGAAAAAAGGACACCTAACGACTAACGCTATCCTTTGCGCTAATATCCCTCCTTTTCGAAATATCATCTTCGAGGGATAAGACTTCTCTGCTTTTCGTATGGTTTGATCTTTCGTAGGGTCGTATCCTAAACCATATCTTAAGGGATTATCTTTGAAATCTGGTGGCTCTCTTATTCCTTGAGCGTTCTTTCCAAGCCCTTGTCCTGGGCGATATCCATATCTTTTCATCATCTGGGCCACCTTCATGCTACTAGGGAGTCTTTCGATATTGGCAATTTCGAGTGCTTGAAAAGATGTTTCAAGAGCCTCTTCAGCCGCATCCACATATGGTTGGATAGATGGTTTGCTTATTAGAAAGTCTTCTTCAGCTTGAACTGTGACCAGTTTATCATTTGTCACAAACTTGACTTTTTGGTGGAGCGTCGAGGGTATTGCCTTAGCGCTATGAATCCAAGGTCTACCGAGGAGACAACTGTATGCTGGTGTGATATCCATCACATGGAAGTCTATGTTAAAGATAGTAGGTCCAATTTGAATTGGTAGATTGATCTCTCCTACTACTTCTCGTCTTGATCCGTCAAAGGCTCGAACAACTGTATTGCTCGGGCGCATGTGGGTTCCTTGTACTGTTATCTTGTCTAGTGTATTTTTAGGCATAACATTTAAGGATGATCCATTATCCACAAGAACTTTGGAAATGAGATATTCCTTGCATTTAACAGCGATATGCAAAGGCTTATTATGATCTGACCCTTCCAAAGGGAATTCTTCGTTAGTGAAAGTAAGGTGATTATTGGCCGTGATATTACCAATAATTCCTTCAAACTTGTCTTGAGATATTGCATGTGGAACGAATGATTCATTCAAAACTTTTAACAGTGCGTTTCGATGCGGTTCTGAACTCATGATGAGTGATAACAAGGTTATCTTTGCAGGAGTGCGATTGAGTTGATCGATGATGGAGTACTTGCTTTGTCTAATGTATTGGAGTAACTCATCTCGTCTCTTCCTTGGATTCCTTTTCTTCTTCGGCTTTATTTTTCATTTTATCTTTAGGAATATTATCTTGTAATTCCTTGGGGGCGTATATTCTTCCGCTTCTTGTCATGCCCCCAATACCGGTTATGTTGGAGATGTCTTGATTGACTGGCGATTCTTCTGAGTATCTCCAGGGTACAACTTTATTTGATTTATAAGGGAAAGGGTGAGGCACGAATAAACGTATAGGTGTTATTGCCTTCTCCCCCTTGTCAATTGGAATAACCAACGGTGCTTGTTTATTATCATCTTCGAGTTTATCGCCTGTCGTAGAGATTTTGATGACGAAAGGCTTCTTTTCCATTTTTCCGATTTATGGAAAGCACATCGCTTAATCCTTTCTTTTTATTATCTTTATTATTAAAATGAGGAGGGATATACGAATGTATGCAGCTTATGAATGCAATAGACAATTTAAGGAGAGAAAAATAAGTCCTTTTATTAGAAAGTGTAAATCCTTCTATACAATGCTTTGGAGCAAGTGCCGACAAAAACGAAAAAGTTTGAAGAATCCTATAGGTAAATTAGGTTTTCTTCGTAATTCATCTTCAACTGTTCTCACATGGTTTCCGAGTATCTTGATTTGCTCATGTATCGCTTGACTCATATTTTCACTATATCGATGAGCCTCTCTCATCTTTTCTTCTAGATGAACGATCAAAGCATGTTGTTGGTCAGATCTCTCTCTTATTTGGTCATTTTCACGGAGTAGTTGACCATACTCGAGCTAATCCATTCCTTTCTTTATCATGTAGCTCATCCAGGCTTTTCTTGTATTTTTCAGCGGTTTCCCGCCATTTTTGTGCTTCTGACAGAGTTCCTGTTAGGTCATCATGTATCAACTTGATCATTTTTTCCTGTTCTGTAAGTGCTTTCTCAAAACGTGCTATTTCGTCATTCATGTCCTGGAAAAGACTATCTTGCTCAAGCCTCGGAATTTTCATTGTTTGCTTAGTTTCTTTTTGGTAGTCAGCATAATCATTCTTGAGAAGCTCTATCTCATGGTCCTTCTTTTTACATTGCCTTTTTAGACCGTCTATTATAATGGTTGATTCTTGCTCTTTTTCTTCAAAAGCCCTTAGCTGAGTTTCCATGACTTCAACCCTTTTGTTTAAGGCATTGACCTGCAATTGTAATTCTTCGTTGACCAATGCTTTAATGAATGTATCAGATGGTAGGGGTATCCCTCTATTTTTCCTCCATTCTTCATATTCAAGGGATGTAGATACCTGAGCCTTTCCAAGTTCTTTATCCCCTAGGTAGACTGGTCTTTCCCATGCTTTCCGGATAGCAGATACTTCTTCAAAGTTATGGGAATAATGGCATAGACTCAGCTGTCTGAGTTCTTCTTGGGTTGGCGTAGTCTGAGTTCTCATAAGTTGCCTCATAGCTATTTTAGGAGAGTATGCTATATAACCTCTAAGACCTAGAAGTGGTATACTCAGGTAGTCTTCCGCATCGTATGAGAATATAGCCGGGTCGGAACCAAGGGCAAACCCATGATACATGCTCTATGTTCCAGTTTTCTAACTCGGTTTTCCACTCTAAGGCTTGACGATGTTGAAGAGGGATTTTTGAGAAGCTTCTTAAAGGGTCAGGAAATACACCCATGTGGCTTGAGGCGTAAAAGTGAGTAACACCCCATACATATAGCAGTGGAGTACAACATCTGAGTGTTTTTCCCTGTTTCTGTCGGCAAAATTCTACAGAGAGCAGGGTATCAGCAAAGATTGTAGGTATAGGACTTTTTGAATACACATCCCAGGCAAAGAATGCATCCATCGCAGCATGATCCACAATATTCGCATGAAATGGGAATAATATGGTTCCGAACATTGCCAATGCTAGAGTTTTGTTAAATGTAGACCAATCTTTCTTTTCAGCTAAAAAGGTCAAGTGGTCTTCTATTACGGATATTTTCCAACCTCGGACATTCCCTTTCCCCTGGAGGGCAGATTGATGAGAAGGTAGTCGTATGATAGTAGCAACTTTTCTCACGGCCGTATATTCTCCTGAGCAGACATAAACCCCAACTGACTGAGGCCATCTAACCATGAGTTCGTATTCCTCTAAGGTTGGTACCAGGTCAAACTGCGAAAACTCAAAGCAGTGTAGATTGGGATTCCAGAAATGGACCAATGCTCTAACAAATATTGGATTGATGCTGATCTTTAGGAGGTCAAGAATTCTTCCATAAGATTTCTCAAAATTAGCACAGGCCTCCGGCGGCATGTAAGTACACAACTGCCTTAGCTTCTCTACACGGTACAGAAGGATTTCCACTTTCTTTAATTGTCTACTACCAGATCCCTCCATTATCTAACAGAAGTGAAAAATGCATGATATGAGGATGGGTTTTTGTAAATGTATGTAAGCAAGTATTTATTTTTCTAAGTATTATCATGTTTCATTCCTAATATGATGTATGATAATACTGGGTTTTTCTGGAAAAGAAAGCTTATCTATATGAATGTTTATGGATTTTGATGAAGAGAGTACTATCTTCTTCCCTTTTTATGATTATGAAGAAAAGGTGATATGAATTGCAAGACTTTTGCTAATAATTTTTATTTTATGACAAAGGTATTTTTAATTTGATTATATATTTTTATGATTTTTAGGTTTTTTTATTTTTTGTCTGTTGTATGATTACCCTATGCTAATGCATCAATACAAATGCAGCAAACGTATGCGCACACAATTCATACATCCACGAGCAGAGCCACGCTTATTTAATCACGAGGTAGGGTTTTCCTGCAGAAACGTGCTTGGTTTAGGTGGTTCTAACTGTTCTCACCAGGCCAAAGGTCCCCAAGGTGCCCCCATTATAGGGACCTCTCAATCTCTCGATCCTCGGGTCATGCACGGAACTCCGTGGCGACACCCTTAGACCAAAAGAAGAGAGTTATCACCTTGAGTTGGTGGTTTTCCGACAACGGCAGTAGCCCCGTGTGCCAACTAACCGATCGTATCTGCCACCCACTCCCTATAGGTATTCACTCTTGCCCCCGGGTATAGAGGGACTGTTGTGTGCAAGGGTTTTGTGTGCAATTTATATTTCAAACAATTTGCAGAAAATAATCATACAGCAGTTATTAAAGCCATACAGTAAAAAACATACGAAGGGTAAAGGCGTAATTTCAAATCTTTACTTAGTTTGAATTTATCTGTCACTAAATGGGATCAACTCTCTAGCTTCCCCAGTGGAGTCGCCATCTGTCGCCGCCGTCCCTTTCGATGTCCGGGGGACGTCTCGAACGTTTATGCGAGCGGTCGCGAAAGATGGTTTAGACTCGCGTATTTGTTTTAAAATATGTTCATTGCTTCAATATTGAAAAAGCAAGGTTTTCGAAAAAGGGTTCTTATGGAGTCGCCACCAACATTTTGACCATAAACATTGGAAAAGGATGAAAAGGCATTGATTTTAATAAAAACCAGACTTGGCCATTATAACCAGAGTTAGGTAAGGGAGTTAGTTACGTGTGGGGAAGGTGTTAGCACCCCACAACGCCCCTTTCGGGTTCCCTATGACAGATTAATTCATTTAAGTAAAGACTACGAGAAATTACGCGATTACCCTATAATATTAAATGACTATCTACATGATTTTATTCTATATTGCATGTATAAAATGATGAATAAAGCTAAATAAAACAATAAAAGAGACAAAATAGCTATCTACATGATTTTATTCTACATGGCATAAATAAAGCTAAATAAAACAATAAATAAAGCAATAAAAGATAAGAGAATTGAAAAGAACCTCCGTAGCAAGCTTGATATTGAGAGTATCGAACTGTGAGGATGCGTTTTGGCAACCCCTCTCTCTACACAGACTCTCCTCACCAATACAAGATCGACCCCACTAAAAATTTAAAGAAGAATCGAATGCCGGAATATAATTCCTTAACCGATTGTTACCTATTTAAGGCAATCGGAAAGATCATTCAAGAGAAAGAAAGAAATAGACAAGTGCTCTGAGTTTTAGAAAGTGTTTCAGAGCTCTCTGGAGTGTCTGGGGTGTGAAAAAGTGACAAATGAGCCTCCTATTTATAGTTTTCGCAGCAGGCGCACTTTGGGACCACCGTCTGGACTGGGACGGCCGTCCCAAATGGCAAAATTACACAGGCTGGGACCCCATGGGGACCCGGGACGGCCGTCCCACTTGAACTGGGACTTGGGACGGCCGTCCCAACTTCGGGACGCGCGTCCCAACTGGCTGGGACAGTTTGGGACGGTCGTCCCAACTTTGGGACGGCCGTCTCGACTGTTCTGGCCAGTTTTGCGCGTTTCGGGACTCCGGGAAGCTTTCCTTGTCTGTTTTGGACGTCAGTTGATGCCGATATGTGTCCGTTGAAGCTTTATCTTCGTGTAGGAAGTCTCCTTTGTGTGGATGATTGAATTCCGTCTTATTATGAGAGGTCTTCTTTAGTCTTTATCGTGCATACAAGCGAATTCCATGTTGTTGCGGGAGGTTTCCTCTATTTTTGGGAAACCAGATGAACTCCATCTTCGGGCGAAGTTCCTCTATCTTTTATTTTGAGAGGCCGGGCAAAATTAGGGGTCTACAGGGAACTGTAGTGTGCAAGGGTTTGTGTACAATTTGTATTTCACACAATTGCGCAAGTATAAACAAGCAACAGTTATTAAAGCCAAACCGTAAAACATGTTATAATACAAGTTAAGGGCAAAAAGCGTTATTTTCTTGGTTTATTTATTTTTAAGCCGGCCCATCACTAAATGGGATCAACTCTCGAGGCTTCCCCAGTGAAGTCGCCATCTGTCGCCGCCGTCAAAAAAGAGGCGGTCGGAGCGACGCGATGGTTTCGACCCTTTTTGAATTTCGCATTTTTTATGGGTGGTTACAATGCCTTTAGGTTGTCCGATAACCGGGCTAACCTAGGGGCGAGGTTTTCGAAAGGACGTCCTTGGGTTGTCCGATAACCGGGCTAACCCAAGGACTAATTTTTGAAGGGTTCTGTGGAGTCGCCACCGATGTTTTTACCGGAAACATCGGAAAAGGGATTAAAAAGGCGTTGGTTTTCGAAAAACCAACTTTGGTCATTAGAACCAGAGTTGGGTAAGGGAGTTAGTTACGTGTAAAGGGAGTATTAGTCCCTTTACGACGCCCCTTTCGGGTTCCCTATGACAGGCCAGCTACTTTATTGATAAATAAACCGGAAAATATGCTTTTGCCCTTTTATTTGCGGAATTTAAATATTACGACTACATGGCCCTATCTACTGCGTAATTTAAATAAAGCGGTAAAAAGGTGAGGGAGAAAGTAGAGACCTTCGAAGCAAGCTTTCTCTATTAATTTCTTAATAAATTGGGTGCGTTTTGGCAGCCCTTCACTCTACAGCGCCGGAAAACCTCTCGGAATGCTCGAAAACTCACTCTAAAGACACTCAGAAGCTCTGGAAATGCGTCGGAGGGATTCTAGAGAGAGAAATCCTAGAGAGAAGGAGGAGAGAAAGTTGTGTGGTGTGTGGAAATGAGGGGGGGAGAGCCCCTATTTATAGGTTTTCGCGCCTGACAGTGGCGAGACCGCCGTTCTCGTCTGACAGGGTCGAGACCGCTGTCTCGTCATGCCAAAGTGGCGAGACCGCCGTCTCGTCATTCGCAGGTGGCGAGACCGCCGTCTCGCCAAACGAGACGGCGGTCTCGCCATTTGCGTGAGGCGAGACGGCGGTCTCATCCCAAAAAGGCGAGAAAACTTATTTTTTGTCCAGAAAATCCCTCCTATCCTTGTATGGGGCCTAATAGTCTCTCCTAGTGGCTTGTTAGGCTTCGTCCATCTTCAAATAGGAGGTCTTCTACTCTTTATTTGGAGGTCGGGCAAGATTTTGGGGTCTACACACCTACTCAATTCATCCATGTTGATTCCTCACACATGAAATTCATAAAAAAACCTAATAAATGTTGATTCCTCACACAATTAAGAGATTTTCCAGCATTAGGGTTAGGGTGTTAAGAAATTGATACATTCATTCCATTCCTAGAAATTAACGTAACAAATATTCTTACCGTGATCTAGGGTTCAAGATATATTTTCCAATCATACCACAAACAATCAAGAATAAATCATTCCAAATCATAAAGGATAAGAATAACAACATCAAAAATAGATTAATATCTCAAAATATCACCATGATACAAAAGAGTTCAAAGGAAGTGCACCGAATCCTAAGAGAATGAAGTTAGCCACTCATGTTGGCCATTACAATGCTCTAATTGATGAAGAAGTGAAGAATTAATGAAGATTAGACGAAACCCTAATAGTAGTCGTGCCTCCTCTTCTCCAAGACTGCTTTCTTTTCTCAAAACACATCTTTTCTTTTTATTGGAAAAATTTGTGCTTTTGGGCTTCGCGTCTTTCGCTCGAGCGAGAACTATCGCTCAAGCGAAAGTAGCCTGTTTTTGCTCAAGCGACAAAACGCTCGCTTGAGCGAGTGAACTCCAGAGACGAATATCTAATATTCGCTCAAGTGAATTTTCCTGCACTTGAGCGACTGACTTCCAGAGAAGAATAACTGACATTTGCTCAAGCGAATTTTCCTGCGCTTAAGCGACTGATGTCCGGAGAAGAATAACTGATATTCGCTTGAGCGAGTCTTGACTCGCTTGAGTGAGTGAATTCCTGAGAAGAATAACTGACATTCGCTCAAGCGAGAATCCATCCCACTTGAGCGACTTTCATGCTGAAAATCTTCTTCCTTTTTCCAGTTTTACTCCAATTCTGCTATCAATCATGCTCATTACTCTTGTATCAAGGTATTCTTGAATTCATCCTATACTTGGAGAAAAATAGATTAGAATTAGCAATATTTAAGTGGTTTCATAACAATTCAAGGTATAATTATATCAACTTTTTACTGCTTAACAACTCCCCCCAACCTAGAATCTTGCTTGTCCCAAGCAAAGTAATTTTTCCAAAACAAAACCATCACCTATTATCACTTTCTCTTCCAGAACCACAACAAAAAAAAATTCAGATGTGATGCTCACAACTCCAAAAGAAAATAGAACATATAAGAATTCAAGTTATAGAAACCAACAAAGAATAATTAGTCCTCAACTATCCTCAGAGAAGCATGATCTCTCAAAAAGAGTTATGTATACTCATCTCTAATTCTCACAGGTAAGTATTTATCTCATTCAATCACTTCATTTAGACAATCTAATATTGATAATCATCTTCAAGCAATCAACAATTGTTAAACAAAACTTAAATCAAAAGGTCTTTTGAGGCTTGTAATGTGGCTGGGCTAAGAAAGAATTATTGGTTTTTTTGGGATATACAAAAATATTTGAGAAATTCAACTCATATGAATGATTCTTGATTAACAATTCCTCAAGTCAGGTTTCAAACTTCATGCTTTTGTCCCTAACACAATGACAGTGAGTTAATGATCTCACAAGTTATTATTCCCCCCTTGAACTACTTTTCTATATTTTTTTCTCATGCTTTTGCATGTATTCTTTTTGGCTTTGCCAATTTTTAAGCTTTGCTTTTCCTTTTTCTTTACACCTTTTTTTTTTTAAGAATAACACCCCAATAATACATGTAGGACAACAATAGCAATACCCAACAATAAGGAAAATAGTGACATTCATACTCATTTCCTTTCTCAAATATAAGAAGGTAGATAAATAGTGTTTAGGCTTAAGGGTTCTGTTTAAGAAACAATATTATTTTTGGCTCAGAATGGGTTCAAATGGATGTCCTAAAATTAATGCAGGGTTGACTATTTGGCTCTGGGTTATATCTACTACAAAAAAAATGCCTTTATCATTTTCAAGTCTTGCGAACATGTAATCACATCAAAGAATCAACCAATATCAGTTATCATCACAAAGTGTTGACACTCAATTTATTTGTTTTTGGTACTCTATTCACCTGGGTTTTGGCCAGCTTCTCCAATTCAGTTAATTCCTAATTCTCCTTATCAATTCCTTTTCACTATCATACTCAACATCCCAAAATCACTTGTTATTGGAAACAATCAAAATGGTGTTCTTCAGTTCCAGATTTGAATTGGACAATAAACAATAATCTCATATATGGTTCTAAACAATTTATATGGGACAACAATCTAATCACACAAATTCTATCATTCATCACATTACTTATGAATTCAAGATATTCAAACAAAACAAAACAAAATAATTCAAATACAACTTAATATCTCAAATGATTCAATTAAACACACCAAAATAAAAATAAGATTAAAATAACAATAAAATAAAATAAGAAAACCTTAAAATTTAAATTTTTCTCCCGCTCAATCCTCTTCTTCGATCCCTTCTTCAGACTCTTTTGACCCAGATCTTGATTCCTCTTCTCCTAAATCTTCTTCCTCTTAAATGTGAGACTATTCAGTTGCATAACACATTATAATTCAACTTGAACATTTCACCAAACAGTTGACATGCACTTTATTTTTGAATTTCTATGGCCCTAATTTCTAACATTCATTTTTTCCTCCTTTCATACTTAAGAAAATCATCATCAATTACCTACTTATTATCACTTTAAATTGAAACAAATTTCTTTGAAGCATTTTATCGAACACTTGGCATGCAGCAAAATTTCTAACCCTTATATAAGCAATCTATGTAGTCAATTCAACCACAAACACTAGTCTCATGATACTTCAGCAAAGAAACCACAAAAAACATCTTAAATCTTACCTTAATCGCAGAATTTTGTAGAAGCATAGTGAAAAGCTGATAAATAGTGAAGAGATTGAAAATTTCTAACTTTTTATCGGTGAAATTGGAATATAAATACCACAAGAACTGAATAAAGGCACAAGAAGGGCGAAATTTTCACAAAAGATGCTTGGATTAGAAAGAAATTGGCTTGGGTAGGAGTGGGCTCTCGAAAAAGTTAAATGTGAAATGAGAACTGTCCCCCTCCACGTGTTTTAAAAAACCAGATCTGGGCACTTTCGCTCAAGCGAAAATCAGTGTAACTAATTTTCGCTCGAGCGACAAAAAACAGAGAGAAACAACTAACATTCGCTTGAGCGAAACTAATGCCGCTTGAGCGAATGTGCGTACAAAAAAACTTTTCATTTGAGCGAACAGAAATAGAGAGAAATAACTAACATTCGCTTGAGCGAAAATTGTGTCTCTTGAGCGAATGTTCTGCGAAATTTGACTTGAAACATGAAATTAAAATGCAATCCAATGATAAAAAACTTAAAAGCAAAAGGAAAAGAAATTAAAGATAAAATTCCGGGTTGCCTCCTAGGAGCGCTTGTTTAATGTCTTCAACTCGACGCTTTTTTGCTTTAAGGATCATCTAAGTAGATAATGAGATGAAGCTCCTCCACTGCATCTCCCAAATATGCCTTAATTCTTTGCCCATTAACTGTCCATAATCTTCCTGTTGCTGGATCCTCTAATTCTACAGCACCATAAGGCCTTACAGATCTTAGTACAAATGGGCTTGACCATTTAGATTTTAGTTTCCTAGGAAAAATTCTTAGTCTTGAATTAAACAGTAAAACTGATTGGCCTGGATGAAATTCTCTTTTCAGAATCTTCTTATCATGATATGCCTTAACTTTCTCTTTGTATAACTTGGATGATTCATATGCATTAAGTCTCATTTCTTCTAATTCATGCATTTGAATTTTCCTTTGCTCTGCTGAAACCTTTGGGTCAAAATTTAAAAATTTTAAAGCCCAATATACTTTATGCTCCATTTCTACTGGAAGATGACATGACTTACCATAGACAAGCTGAAAAGGGGATAACCCAATAGGAACCTTATATGCAGTCCTATAAGCCCAAAGCGCATCATCTAACTTTATTGACCAATCCTTTCTTGAAGATGAAACAGTCTTTTCTAATATCCTTTTGATTTCTCTATTTGAGACTTCTACTTGGCCATGAGTTTGCGGATGGTAAGGTGATGCAACTTTATGTCTGACCCCATAATGCTCTAAACATTTCTGAAGTTGAATATTGCAGAAATGTGATCCTCCATCACTGATTAAAAATCTGGGAGTGCCAAATCTACAGAATATATTTTTCTTTAAAAAGTTTATCACAGTTTTGGCATCTGTTTTTACAGTAGCTACTGCTTCCACCCACTTTGACACATAATCTACTGCTACCAGGATGTACTCTTTAGAGAATGATGATGGAAAAGGTCCTACAAAATCAATTCCCCAACAGTCAAATATTTCAACTTCCAACATAATATTCAAAGGCATCTCATTTCTTTTTGAAATACTCCCTGTTTTCTGACAATCAGTACATTGTTGTGCAAAACTGTGCGCATCTTTAAATAAGGAAGGCCAGAAAAAACCAGATTGGAGCACTTTTGCAGCAGTTCTAACTCCATTAAAATGACCCCCATAAGGAGAACTATGACAATGCCACAGAATATTCTTGGCTTCCTTGCTTGTCACACATCTTCTTAACAAATTATCACTTCCTATCTTGAAAAGGTAGGGATCATCCCATACAAAATAATGAGCATCCTTAAATAATTTCTTCTTTTGATGCCAAGTGTAATCTTCTGGGACAACTTTTGCAACTTTGAAATTTGCCATGTCAGCAAACCAAGGTCTTTCTTGTACCATCATCAATTTTTCATCTGGGAATTCCACCTGCACTTCTAATTATTTGTTAGTTACTTCAGTATTAACTAATCTGGACAAATGATCAGCTACCAAATTTTCACAGCCCTTTTTGTCTTTGATTACCAAATCAAATTCCTGCAACAATAAAATCCATCTAATTAGTCTTGGTTTAGAATCTATCTTAGTTAACAAATACTTAATTGTTGCATGGTCAGTAAATACAGTAATAGATGAACCAATCAAATATGCTCTAAATTTTTCCAATGCATAAACTATAGCTAGTAATTCTTTTTCAGTAGTTGCATAATTAATTTGAGCCGCATTAAGAACTTTGCTAGCATAATGTATAGCATGAAAAGTCTTAGATTTTCTTTGGCCTAAAACTACTCCTATAGCATAATCACTTGCATCACACATTAATTCAAATTCTAATTTCCAATCAGGAGCAATTATCACAGGGGCTGAAATTAATTTCTGTTTTAACAATTCAAAAGCCTGCAAACATTCTGCATCAAATTTAAAAGAAATATCCTTATTAAGCAAGTTGCTTAATATCTTTGCAATCTTTGAGAAGTCTTTTATAAATCTTCTATAGAATCCTACATGTCCTAAAAAACTTCTTATGCCCATCTCATTTGTTGGTGGTAGAAACTTCTCAATAATCTCTATTTTTGCTTTGTCAACTTCAATCCCTCTTGCAAAAATATTATGGCCTAACACCACGCCTTCAGTTACCATAAAATGACATTTTTCCCAATTTAAAACTAAATTGGTATCAACACAACGCTTTAGTACAGTGTTTAAATTCCTCAAACATTGGTCAAATGATGCACCAAATACTGAGAAATCATCCATAAAAACTTCTATGCATTGTTCTACCAAGTCTGAGAAGTTAGCCAACATGCATCTTTGAAAAGTTGTTGGGACATTGCACAATCCAAATGGCATTTTCCTGTAAGCAAACACACCAAAAGGAAAAGTAAAAGCAGTTTTTTCTTGGTCTTCTGGATCTACTGTTATCTGATTATACCCTGAATAACCATCCAAAAAACAATAAAAAGCTTGTTTTGCTAACCTTTCTAACATTTGATCCATAAAAGGTAAAGGAAAATGATCTTTTCTAGTTGCCTGATTCAATTTTCTATAATCTATACACATTCTCCAACCTGTGACAGTCCTAGTAGGTTTTAATTCATTTTTATCATTATAAATTACAGTCATACCTCCTTTTTTCGGGACCACCTGAACTGGGTTAACCCAAGCACTATCAGAAATAGGATAGATCATACCTGCATCAAGTAGTTTCAATACTTCTTTCTTTACCACCTCTTTCATAGTTTGATTAAGACGTCTTTGAGGTTGTGCAACAGGCTTGAAATCATTCTCCATATGAATCTTATGCATGCAATAAGAAGGACTGATTCCTTTGAGATCAGATAACGTCCACCCTATAGCCTTCTCATTGTCTTTCAAAACTAAGATCAATCTTTCCTCTTCAGAATTTGTTAATGCATTGCTGATCACCACTGGCTTGCTGCCTTTATCTGCAAGAAAAACATATTTTAAGTGGGGAGGTAATACCTTTAATTCTAGCTTCTGACTCTCAGTTTCATGTTCTTGCTGCAATTTTTCAGTTTGTTGTTCTTTTGCAGTAAATTCTTTTGCTGAATCAAAAAGTTTTACATAATTCTCAATTTCTTTTTCCTCCTCTTCATCAATTTCCTCATTAATTCCTGTCAAAGCTTTTTCTAATGGGCTTACTTTAACTAGTTGCTTTCTTGCTGCTTGAAAGATATCATCTACCACATCTATTCTAAGACAATGTTGATTATCTGTAGGATGCTTCATTGCTTCAAACACATTAAAATTAACTTCCTCATCTTCTACTCTGACTTTTAACTTGCCATCATCAACATTAATAACAACTTTTGTTGTCTTCATGAAAGGTCTTCCCAGTATAAGCGGAACTCCAGTGTCTTCCTCCATATCCATCACAACAAAATCAACAGGAAACATGAATTTATCAACTCTGACCAAAACGTCCTCCGCCACACCATAAGGAAATTTTAGAGATCTGTCAGCTAGCTGTAATGTCATTCTTGTAGGCTTTACTTCCAAATCTCCTATTCTTTTAAGCATAGACAAAGACATCAGATTTATACTAGCACCCAAATCGAGTAATGCCTTACCTACTTGTAATGTCCCAATTGTGACTGGAATAGTGAAACTACCAGGATCCTTGGACTTTTGAGGTAAAGATTTATGAATTATAGTACTGCATTTTGCTTCTAGCTCCACTGTTTCTGTAGTAAAACTCCTTTTCTTAGTTAACAACTCTTTCATGAATTTTGCATAAGTTGGCATCTGCTCCATAGCTTCCATCAATCGAATATTAATCTGTAAATGCTTGAAAATATCCATGAATCTTGCGAACTGTCTTTTTTTATCTTTCTTGGAAGGATGACAAGGATATGGTAAATCCTTTAGTTGCGGAATTTGACTCTCATCTTTCTCTCTTTTTCTCACTCTTTTTATTTTTTTCTTCTTTTTCAGTATTTTTTTCTTTTTCTATACTCTCACTTTTATTTTTCTCTTTTTCTCTTTCACACTCATCTTCTTTTTCTTTTAGGATTTCCTTCTCTACATCCAGATTGTCACCAATACCTTCTCCCATAACCTTACCACTCCTTGTAGTTATTGACTTACACTGCTCCTTTGGATTGGTTTGTGTGTTAGCTGAAAATTGTCCTCCTTGTTGCTACTCGGATAATTGTTTAGCCAATTAACCTATCTGGGTCTCTATATTTCTGAATGAAGCCTCAATATTTTTCTTATTAGCCATAGTACTTTGCATGAATTTTTCTACAGTCTCCTCTAATTTACTTATTCTGTCAGGCATTGAAGGATAATGTTGATGCTGCTGTTGAAATGGAGGTTGCTGAGATGACTGCTGTTGAAATGTAGGTTGTCTAGTAGTTGAACTAACACCTTGTTTCCATCCAAAATTTTGATTCTGATTCCCTCTCCATCCTTGGGCAATATTATTCTGATAATTGCTGGGATTAGGGAAATTACCTTGTCTGCCTTGACTATTACCTTGGGCACCCATATAATTAGCCTCTTCTTGTTGAATGTTGCCTTGATAAGAGCATTGTTCATTTGTATGTTCACCTCCACATACGTCACAACTCATATGTTGATTAGGAATAGATTGTACTGTGTGCATTTGTTGAGGTAATTTCTCTATTTTCTGGTTCAATGCTTTAATTTATTGGGTCAAAATTTTATTCTAGGCTAAGAGAGCATCTGAGGTGTTAAGTTCAAGGACTCCCTTCCTTTGAATTGGATGTCTATCATGTTGATCATGTTGGTCTGTAAAGGCTAGTGTATCAATCATTCTTGTGGCATGCTCAATATATACATCTAACATGGATCCTCCTGCTGCTGCCTCTAGTTCTCATTTCACATTTAACTTTTTTGAGAGCCCACTCCTACCCAAGTAAATTTCTTTCTAATCCAAGCATCTTTTGTGAAAATTTCGCCCTTCTTGTGCCTTTATTCAGTTTTTGTGGTATTTATATTCCAATTTCACCGATCAAAAGTTAGAAATTTTCAATCTCTTCACTGTTTATTATCTTTTCACTGTGCTTCTACAAAATTCTACGATTAAGGTAAGATTTAAGATGTTTTTTGTGGTTTCTTTGCTGAAGTATCATGAGACTAGTGTTTGTGGTTGAATTGACTGCATAGATTGCTTATATAAGGGTTAGAAATTTTGCTGCATGCCAGCTGTTCGATAAAATGCTTCAAAGAAATTTGTTTCAATTTTAAGTGATAATAAGTAGGTAATTGATGATGATTTTCTTAAGTATGAAAGGAGGAAAGAATGAATGTTAGAAATTAGGGCCATAGAAATTCGAAAATAAAGAGCATGCCAACTGTTTGGTGAAATGTTCAAGTTGAATTATAATGTGTTATGCAACTGAATAGTCTCACATTTAGTTCTAAGTAACATTATGTTATTAAAATTTTATACTAACTATGAGTATGTTGCAGATGGGTCCAAGGAAAGAATCTCAGGGTGCCTCATCATCCAGGGTCGCGGGTAAAAGGCCACGAACTGAGCCTTCAGGAATCCAGATTGACAGAAGGAGATTCAGGGATGCTGAGAGGCAAGCAAGGTTCGACAAAATTAGGAACTGGACCTTCATTCCAGAGAGGAGAGTAGAACTGAATGAAGGAGAGTACCCGGAGTTCAACAATGAGATAACCCGCAGGAATTGGAGGCAGTTGGCACTCCCGATGCCCAAATATGACCCAGAAATTGTGAGGGAGTTCTATGCCAACGCCTGCTTGGTAGAAGGTGAGCTATTCAAGGCACGCTCAAAGGTGAGAGGTAGATGGGTTCCGTACAATAGGAATGCCATCAATGATCTGTTAGGAAATCCATTATTTATGGAGGAAGGCCATATTTGTAATTATCAGGTCATCAGGAACAACAGGCGTCTTACTGAGATGCATTTTAGAGACGATGACACTACAAAAGCCTTATGCGTGCCTGGAAGGACTTATGAAGCAAATCATGATGGGAAGGCCTTAAGGATTTTAAGGTCCAACATGACCACCATCACTCAAATTTGGACCTCTTTACTGTTGGCTCAAGCGAATATCAGTTATTCTTCTATGGAAGTCAGTCGCTCAAGCGTAGGAAAATTCGCTTGAGCGAAGGTCAGTTATTCTTCTCTGGAAGTCAGTTGCTCAAGTGCAGGAAAATCCGCTTGAGCGAATATTAGTTATTCGTCTCTGGAGTTCACTCGCTCAAGTGAGCGTTTTGTTGCTTGAGCGAAAACAGGCTACTTTCGCTTGAGTGAAAGTTCTCGCTCGAACGAAAGACGCGAAACCCAAAAGCCCAAATTTTTCCAATAAAAAGAGAAGATGTGTTTTGAGAAAAGGTAGCAGTCTTGGAGAAGAGGAGACACGACTACTGTTAGGGTTTCGTCTAATCTTCATCAATTCTTCACTTCTTCATCAATTAGAGCATTGTAATGGCCAACATGAGTGGCTAACTTCATTCTCTTAGGATTCGATGCACTTCCTTTAAACTCTTTTGTATCATGGTGATATTTTGAGATATTAATCTATGCTTTGATGTTGTTATTCTTATCCTTTGTGCCTTGGAATGATTTATTCTTGATTGTTTGAGGTATGATTGGAAAATATATCTTGAACCCTAGATCACAGTAAGAATATTTGTTACGTTAATTGCCAGGAATGGAATGAATGTATCAATTGCTTAACACCCTAAACCTAATGCTGTAAAATCTCTTAATTGTGTGAGGAATCAACATTTATTAGGTTTTCTTATGAATTTCATGTGTGAGGAATCAACATGGATGATTTGAGTAGGTGGCATCAACATTGTTAGGTTAATTGATGTTCTTAATTGACATAGTCATTACAAAAGAGGGATAAGGAAGGAAATCAATCCTAAGTGCCTTTAATTGATATTTTCTCAACAATTTACAGTTCTTTGTCATTTAATTTCAATTCAATTCTTTATGCAAAACCCATTCTGTTTTAATATACTTAGTAAGCATATAATTGGGAATTTCCATTGAAACCGTTCCTCGTGGGATCTACTTTTATTTAATTGAAATACTATACTGCGAGTGATAATTTTGGTACGCTTGCCAATAATTCAACAAGTATTTATGGCACCGTTGCCGGGGAATGGTGTTCTTTGAGAATTATTTGTTTAGCTTATTGAGTATTGTATTTTTATTTCAGTTTTCGTTTTATTTTTCAGTTTTAGTTTTACTTAATTATTGTCTTGTGCTAATCTTTGCTTGAGTACTCTTTTGATTTATGCGTTTAAGAGGACAGGTATCTTTAGAGCAGTTAGAATTTAATCCAGAGATTGAAAAAACAGCTTGGAGGAACCGGGGTAGAAGAAGAAGGGAAGCTCAAGAACAAGCCATAAGAGAATCTTGAAAGTGATGAAGATCTTATTGAATTACTTTAGCAAAGATCTTGTTGATTTGATGAAGTCAAAAATGAAGTCAAAGGCTACTTTGTGGCAGTCAAAGGTCACTTAGATAAAAGGGTTGTGTGATTAGTGAGTCTGCATCTCTGCTTAGGTATAATCATTTTTATCTCTCTACTGCATAAGGTCTCTTCATTTAAAAGATTTTGCAAATGCCTCTAAAACGGGTTTAAACGGTTAAAAACAAAGTATTTTTGTTAAAAGGTTTTTAATTAACTATTTTAACTAATAGTATATAAGCTTTATCAACTAAAATGTTCTTAACACTTTTGTAACAGGTTTTTAACTGATACGTTTTCGAAATAATCGATTGTTTTCATTAGAAGGATTTTTGAAAACCTTCTGCCAGTATTTTAACTGATATAGAATTGATATAATCGATTAAAATGACTTAGAATATTTTGAAAAGTGTTTTGGCAAGATTTTAATCGATACAAACTCGAAATAATCTATTGAAATAACTTGAAGTGTTTTGAAAGTTGTTCTGTCAGTATTTTAATTTATACAAATGCGAAATAATCAATTAAAACAACTAAGAGGTTTTCCAGAATGTTTTAATCGATTAAAACAAGTTTTTTATCAGTTAAAATAACTTAGAAAGTTTTATGAAATCTTTTGGCAGAATTAAAATCAATTAAAATGCGTTACAATCGATTAAAATAACTAAGCGAACTTTTTTCAAAGTATTTTAATCGATTAAAACATATTGTTATCAGTTAAAATCACTTAGAACAGTTTATAAGAATGTTTTGCAGTATTTTAATCGATTAAAAGATGAAACAATCGATTAAAACAATTTGGAAGATTTTTTACAAAGAGTTTTAATTGATATAAACGGTGTCGTATCAGTTAAAACAAATCTGGAAAATAATCAAGAACATTTTAACAGATTAAAAAAAAGTTTTAACAGATTAAAACAAGACTTTTAACAGATTAAAAGATTATTTTAACAGATTAAATAAACCAGCAGTTTGGAAAATCTTCTATATAAACAGAATTGCTTGAACACTTTAAAACACATCTTTTGGCAATCAATCAAGCAATCATAAGTGCTACTTTCAAGAGAGAATCACGCTAGTTTTGTGAAGTTCATAGAAGTTTTTTTTTAGGCAAACTTTGCATTCTTTTGGAGAAGAAACTCATTCTGCAGAGCTGCATAAACCTGGTTTGGGTGTTTTAATTTCTTCTCTTTGTTTCTTTACTTTCTTTACTGTATTGTGGGTGCCTGGAATTGTGGGCACTGGTTTCTGTAGCTGGAATTTGGCTGCAGGGTTGGTCAAGAACTGAAATTTGGTTCTTGGTGAAGGTTTAGGTGCAAGGACTGGAATTTTGGTTCTTGTGGTAGATTGAGTGTGGGATTAAAGTTGTAATCTGTAAAACGTTCAATCTAGTGGAACCCATCTGGAATTTGGCTGGAAACTGGACGTAGCCACGGGATTGGGTGAACCAAGTATAAATCTTGGTTGTATCTTTCTAAACCTTTCTCTCTTTTAATTACATCACTTGCTTTTATTTTGATTGCTTGTCTGTGTGTGATTCAAGAACTGGTCGAAATTCTTAATCTTTGAAATAGATAATCTATAAATTGCGAAAATCTTTCAAAGATCAATTCACCCCCCTCTTGATCTCAGCCTACATTTCTAACAATTGGTATCGGAGCAAGGGTCTTGAAAAATACTCAAGGCTTTCGGTCCAAATCTTTAATGGCTGAAAACAAATTACCTTTTTCTGAGGGAGCTTCTATTAATATACCTCCACTGTTTTGTGGTACAGATTATCCATTTTGGAAGATTAGGATGAAGATCTTTATTGAATCTATTGATAGGAATGTTTGGGATGTAATTGCTAATGGTCCATTAATTACGTAAAAAGAATGGTCTAGTTTAAATGATGAAGAAAAGAAAAAAGTTCAAAGTGATTGTACTTGCTAAAAACATAATTACTTCGCACTAAATATGGATGAGTTTTTCAGGGTCTCCTAATGTAAATCTGCCAAGGAAATGTGGGAAGTTCTTAAGGTTACTCATGAGGGAACAACTGATGTAAAGAGAGACAGAAAACATACTTTCATAAGAGAATATGAGTTGTTTAAAATGCAAACTGGAGAAAGTATTGCAGATGTGCAGAAGCTCTTCACTCATATCATCAATCATCTAATGGGCTTAGGTAAAACTTTTGATAAAGAAGAATTAAATATTAAAGTTCTGAAATGTCTTGACAGGTCATGGCAGCCTAAGGTCACAACAATCTCAGAATCAAAAGACTTATCCGTCATGACAACAACTTCCTTGTTTGGCAAACTCAGAGAACATGAAATGGAAATTAACAGATTCAATGAGCAAGAAGTCTCTGAAAAAAAAGGTAGAAGCATAGCACTCAAGGTTGAAGAAAGAAGTCAAGAATCAAAGGAGGAAAGTGAAAATCTTGGACTGCTTATCAGAAAGTTCAACAAATTTCTCAAGAAAAAGATTCAAGATGAAGAAAAACACAAAAGGTATGAGAAGAAATCTGATTCTTTTAACTATAAATGCTATGGTTGTGGTAAGTAGGGTCATGTAAGAATGGAATGCCCAGAAAAGAACAAATACAATGATAAGAAAGAGGAAAAAGTCAAAAGAAGAGCATATGTAACATGGGATGATAATGATACTTCATCAACGAGAAAATTCGATAATGAAGAAGCTAACTTGTGTCGAATGGCAAATCAAAATTATCAAACCAGCGAGTGTAAGTTCTAACTCTTCTTCAAATTTGGTGAATTATAATTCATTACAAGAAGCATTTAATGAAATGCATGAAGAAACTAAGAAACTGCAAAAAGAAAATGATAGGCTAAAAGGCATGAATAATTGGTTAGTAAATAGAGTAGATTCTCTTGAAAAGAAAATTCTTGAAGATGAAACTGATCTTGACTTTTTAAAATTAATCCATGATAATTCTGATTGTGTATGTAATAAACCATGTAATAATTGTTCAGAATTACAAAAGAAGATTGTTTTTTTATCACAAATTGTTTCAAAGTTTACACAAGGTCAAGCTAATCTTGATGTTCTTCTTGGGTCACAAAAACTTATTTTTGACAAATCTAGCATTGGATTTACATCTAGCAAGAAATTCAGAAAAACAAATGTAAACAGGAAATCATACTCATCATCTGTGATTAAATGTTTTTACTGCATGAAAAAAGGTCATTCTGTGAAATATTGTAGAATTAAGAAGTATGTTATTCCTAAAGGTAGAATGAAGTGGATTCCTAAAAATTCATTTCAAATAACCTGATTGGACCCAGTGATTATAAAAAGGGTACCAGAAATATGCTAAATCTGTTTTGCAGGAACAAAATCTGGAAGTCCCTTGGTGTTCAAAACAGAAAATTTGGTTCTGGTTTCATAAACTGAATGTTTTAATTGATATAAAATAGTTTTAATCGATTAAAATCACTTACAGAGAATACCAGAAAAGCAATCCGTACAGTTTAATCGATTGAAATACGAATCAATCGATTAAAATGTTCTTAGGAATTTAGTCTAGTTGTCTTAATCGATTAAAAAGGATTTATATCAGCTAAAATCACTAAGATGTCAAAATTAATCGATTCTTCCTCGTTTTAATCGATTAAAATTCTGTTATCATCTTATTAAATTTTTCCAGTACAAAATTAATCGATTCTTTTATGTATAAATCGATTATTTCACTGTTGCATTTTCAAACCTAATATTAAAGATCAAATTAATAGGTTAATTTGTTGATTAATCGATTAATTTGTTCGAAAAATTATTTTTACAACATCCAATTGAAAATTGGTCGACAAATCGAGTCAAAATTCCAAGTTTTTGTGTTAATCAAAATCTGCACAATACATTTAATATATTCTTTGACCAAGTCAAACATCTTTCCAAGAACACTTTAGCTGATGTACTCACTGTCCAGAAACTTGTGCCTCTGCCTTCAGTCAAGGGGACATGTGCAATTAAAACTGTTTTTTACAGGTTCTGACAAATTGGACTGCAATTCACAAAATTTGACATCCATAACTATTCATCTTGCTCACTTGATGTCCATTATTCTCATTCTTCATTTTCTGGTTCAAATTCCTTCTCTCTTCTTTCCTATACTCACGTATCAAAACTCCTCTCTAAACTATACAACAAGATGCTTAGGAGATCAAAATCTAGAAAGAAGCATAAAGGAGAATCTTCCTCTGCTGCCAATCCTGGTGGTCATTTGGAAGCATGGTTTGATGGTGATATTGGAAGAATGAACACCTTCATTGCTTGAGTTCAATCGAAGCAGATTGTAATTCCAAAGTTTATCAAATTCAAGTGGCTTGATGAAGAAGGATTTACTTGATCCGAGAAGAAAAGCTGAAAAGTCAAAAACTAAGAACCTTCATGGAGTTTACTGGGAATATTCAACCTTATTTGGTTTGGGTCTTTTACTCCAATTTAACAGTGAATGGTTCAACAATCAGATCTCAGGTGAAGGGAGTTAATATGGAAATTACTCCTTCTGTTTGGGAACAAGTTGCTGGTCTCAGGGATAGTGGTGTCAAAGTATCCAAAGGGAACATCTTTGAAATACCTGACTTCAACAAAATACAATTTTTCAGGTCTTGCCTTAAGGATCCAAATGATTCGATAAGAATTTTAAATGCTGAAAAACTTTTACTTGAACATAGACTGCTAGCTTTTATTGTGGCATGGATGCTTACTCCAAGAGGGAGTAATCATGCTATACTTAATGAGGGAGATCTTGCCCTCATGTACTGCATCTCTAATAATATTCGGGTAAATTGGGTTTATGTGATTAAAGATCACATGTTGAAGGCAAAAAGGTTGGCGGATTACAAACTGCCGTATGCCATGTTGATTAACAATTTCTTTAGATATTTTGAAGTTGATCTTACAGGAGAAAGCATAGAAACTCCTAAAGCTTCAAATGAAATCGATGACTCCACTTTGAGAAAAATGGGATATATCAAAATTGATGATGAATGAATTTCAAAAATTGATGCTGGGATGTCTGAAGATGAGGAAGAAGATGAAGAAGAAGATGAGCAAGGTCAAATTTCTTCCTCTCCAGCTGCTACAGAGGTTCCTGAATCCACTGGTGGGGAGGCATCATATGAGAACATGGAGATAATTCCCTACATGGAACAACCTGACCGTGGGACTCCTCTGTCTCAATTTGAAAGGTCCATGCTTTCTCAAATGGCCACAATGTAGGAAAACCAAAGGAAGCATATGCAAATGACCTATCAACACTTCCAACAGACCAACAATCAGTTCACAAACCTTGGAAACCAGATTGCTGATATTTACACCAAACTGGAAGATATGCAGCTCAACCAAGGGAATTTGGATGATTGAGTTGTTGAAAAAAGGGTCCCTTCCTATCTTTTTCTTATGTCATATCTCTTTTACTGCTAATTTTCATTTATGGTCTATAATATTAACTGGTTTTAAACCAGGAACAATCTTTTAACTTTGCTCAATATGATGTAGGTTTTAATTTGAATTAAGAGAGCCTAGATAGAATCAAACATAATTCTCTGATAATTTTAGCTGATACAAAATAGATTTAATCGATTAAATCGATTAAAAGAAACACTTACATAGGAAATTCACATCAAAATAATCGATTAATTAGCGTATCATTCGATTAAAATCTATATGTCATGTATTTGTATCAACTAAAACTAGTTTACATCAGTTAAATCAGCTAAATAAGTTACTATTCTAATTTTGATGGAGCTATTGGTTCAAACTTACTCAATCTAGTTGATATTATCTTAAAACATTTTCCTAATAATCGATTTCACAAAATTCAAACTGTATTAGGCATGTTAGATGCATCAAACATTACTTAGTTTTCAAAACTGGTTGTTTTAATTGATAAAAACAAGCTTTAAATCAACTTATGTTTCAAAATTTCAAAATTCATCGCTGTTTTAATCGATTAAAACATTATTTTAATCGATTAAAACCAGTAACAAGATCATTTTAATTGATTTTGTCCTGTTCTTAATCGATTATTACTCTGGAAAGAAAAATTAAAGGCTTTAGTTAATGACTGTTCTTGTAACATGCTACTAAAGCATGATTCCCTTATCTTTACACGTGTTAATTGTATTCATTACAAACGTGTTAATGAAGATAAGTTTGAATCAACTTTGATTGGTCTTTATATGAGTACTGTATCTTGTTCAATTTTTTTTCTGTTTTCAAAATCTAAATTTTGATACATACCATGCATAGTATTTGTTTTGTTCCTCTGTTCCCTATTTTTGATGAAGTCAAAAGGGGGAGAAATAATTTCTTTGCTTTTACAATTGATTTTCCTTATTTAGGGGGAGTAGCAATATAGGGGGAGAAATGGGAAAATGATTAGTATTTTGAATACTCACTAATCTATATATTCAACTGACTTTTTCTGCAGAGTTATTATTCAAAGAGGTGTTTGTCTTCATCAAATAGGGGGAGACTGAAAGTGATGAAGATCTTATTGAATTACTTTAGCAAAGATCTTTTTGATTTGATGAAGTCAAAAATGAAGTAAAAGGCTACTTTGTGGTAGTCAAAGGTCACTTAGATAAAAGGGTTGTGTGATTAGTGAGTCTGCATCTCTGCTTAGGTATAATCATTTTTATCTCTCTGCTGCATGAGGTCTCTTCATTTAAAAGATTTTGCAAATGCCTCTAAAACGGGTTTAAATGGTTAAAAACAAAGTATTTTTGTTAAAAGGTTTTTAATTAACTATTTTAACTAATAGTATATAAGCTTTATCAACTAAAATGTTCTTAACACTTTTGTAACAGGTTTTTAACTGATACGTTTTCAAAATAATCGATTGTTTTCATTAGAAGGATTTTTGAAAACCTTCCGCGATATTTTAAGCGATATAGAATTGATATAATCGATTAAAATGACTTAGAATATTTTGAAAAGTGTTTTGGCAAGATTTTAATCGATACAAACTTGAAATAATCGATTGAAATAACTTGAAGTGTTTTGAAAGTTGTTACGTCGGTATTTTAATCGATACAAATGCGAAATAATCGATTAAAACAACTAAGAGGTTTTTCCAGAATGTTTTAATCGATTAAAACAAGTTTTTTATCGGTTAAAATAACTTAGAAAGTTTTATGAAATCTTTTGGCGGAATTAAAATCGATTAAAATGCATTTCAATCGATTAAAATGCATTTCAATACTTTTTTCAAAGTATTTTAATCGATTAAAACAGATTGTTATCGGTTAAAATCACTTAGAACAGGTTTATAAGAATGTTTTGCGAGTATTTTAATCGATTGAAAGATGAAACAATCGATTAAAACAATTTGGAAGATTTTTTACAAAGAGTTTTAATTGATATAAACGGTGTTGTATCGGTTAAAACAAATCTGGAAAATAATCAAGAACATTTTAACAGATTAAAAAAGTTTTAACAGATTAAAACAAGACTTTTAGCAGATTAAAAGATTATTTTAACAGATTAAATAAACCAGCAGTTTGGAAAATCTTCTATATAAACGAAATTGCTTGAACACTTTAAAACACATCTTTTGGCAATCAATCAAGCAATCATAAGTGCTACTTTCAAGAGAGAATCGCGCTAGTTTTGTGAAGTTCATAGAAGTTTTTTTAGGCAAACTTTGCATTCTTTTGGAGAAGAAACTCATTCTGCAGAGTCGCATAAACCTGGTTTGGGTGTTTTAATTTCTTCTCTTTGTTTCTTTACTTTCTTTATCTGTATTGTGGGTGCCTGGAATTGTGGGCACTGGTTTCTGTAGCTGGAATTTGGCTGCAGGGTTGGTCAAGAACTGGAATTTGGTTCTTGGTGAAGGTTTAGGTGCAAGGACTGAAATTTTGGTTCTTGTGGTAGATTGAGTGTGGGATTAAAGTTGTAATCTGTAAAACGTTCAATCTAGTGGAACCCAGCTGGAATTTGGCTGGAAACTAGACGTAGCCCTGGGATTGGGTGAACCGAGTATAAATCTTGGTTGTATCTTTCTAAACCTTTCTCTCTTTTAATTTTGTCATCGCTTTTATTTTGATTGCTTCTCGTGTGTGATTCAAGAACTGGTCAGAATTCTTAATCTTTGAAATAGATAATCTGTAAATTGCAAAAATCTTTAAAAGATCAATTCACCCCCTCTTGATCTCGACCTACATTTCTAACAAATCTGTTAATTCCTTTTCCACACTTGATTTACCGGACCCAATTATAGAAGATATGGTGGAAGAAGGAGCAAATCTGAATCCGAATCCAGATCCCAAAATAAATCCAAATCAAAACCCAAATGCAAATCCACCTAGAAGAACTCTTAGAAATTGTGCTATGCAGCAAGGTCCAAGACACTTTTCCAGCATTGTCATTCCGGATGATCATACATTGCAGATGAATCCATCTTTCTTAAGCTTGATTAGTTATCATCAATTCACTGGATTGGATCATGAAGACACTTATATTCATTTGTCTACGTTTTATGAGTTTATTGGTACCATGGGATTTAGAGTAGCAAATCTTGAATCTGAATATTTGATATTATTTCCTTTTTCTTTGGCAGGTAGGGCAAAGGAGTGGCTGAAAGAACATCCTAATCAGAGTTTGACTAGGAGTAGTGTAGAAGAGAAGTTTCTGAATAGATTTTTCCCACCATCCCATTACATCAAAGCAAAATATGACATCACCACTAGTGCAAAAAAGGGTTTCTACGTCACCCAATTGTCGTTGCATGTAAAAATATTCGACGTAAATAAAACACGGTGGCAATTTTGTAAATAAGAGACAAAACTTGTATGTCGCACATCCTAGGAGGTGACGTAAAAAACCTTCTTTTACGTCGTGCCACCTAGGTGCAACGTAAAAGAGTACTTTTTACATCGCATGCTGGGGTGCGTGACGTAAAAAGTGCCATTCCCCCCCAAACCCACTCCCTCGTCTCGCACAGCAAGGGTTTTTGAGAATGACAACGACAACTACCTCTGCACACCATTTTCGATCAGTTTGATAGTGAAAAACATCAACATTGTGTCTCATTTTATGAACTTGATATTTATCCCCGATTGGATTCGAGTTTGAAATCATTTTTCGTCTACACTCGAGGTTAGTGTTTTATGTCATTGCTATATGTTTAAATTGAATCCGTGATTGTTTTTGGGGATCTTAATCACGTTATTGTATGAATGTCTCCACTGGATTGTTATTGGAATGTAATTATTTGTTTATTTGTTTGAGTACATTTTCGGTTTACACAATCCATTTACGTGCTTTGTTTTTTGTATATTAATTTCTTTTTACATATAATTTTTAAATCTCTAGGAGTGACGAAAAACATAATATGAATCGAAGTTGGATGAATGCACATCGTATTAGTGAAGAGTAAGAAAAGGGAGTTGAGGAATTTTTGAAATTTGCTAGTGAAAATGGAAAAGCTATGAAAGGGACATATTATTGTCCATGTGTTCATTGTTTGAATCAAATTCGTCATAAACTTGAGGATATATGTGATTACTTGTTTGTTTATGGTATTATTAAGAGTTATACAATATGAACATGGCATGGAGAAATATTAGACATCCCAACTGTGTCAACTATAGACAATTTTGATGAAGGGATGGATGATAATCTAGAGGATATGATACGTCATATTGGTGAAGAAAATTTTATGAAAGCACATCTATATGATTCTTTGAAATATGATTTTGCGCAACAATTGTACATAGGATGTAGTTTTACAAGATTATCAGCAACTTTAAAATTGTTTACTTTAAAAGCAAGAAATGGATGGACTGATAAAAGTTTCACCGAATTATTGGAGTTGTTGAAGGAGATGCTTCCTGAAGATAATACATTACCTATTCGTAACTATGAGGCAAAGAAGATATTATGTCCAATGGGTTTAGAGTACAAGAAGATACATGCATGTCCTAATGATTGTATATTGTACAGAAATGATTTTGCTAAATTAAAGATGTGTCCGACATGTGGTTTGTTGAGGTTCAAAAACAAAGTTGAGGAAAGTAGTGGTGAGGAAGAACTAGATGGTCCCCCTGCTAAGGTGTTATGGTATTTGCCAATTATAACTAGGTTTAAAAGATTATTTGCTATAAAACAAGATGCAAGAAACTTGACATGGCATGCAAATGGTAGAAAAATCTTCTTCGACATCCAGCTGATTCTCCACAATGGAAAAGGATTGATGAAACTTGAGAATTGGATTAGCTATAGATGGGATGAATCCTTATGGAAATTTAAGTAGTAAACATAGTTCATGGCCAGTTTTGTTGATCATTTACAATTTGCCTCCTTGGTTATGCATGAAGAGAAAATATATTATGTTATCTATGATGATTTCAGGACCTCGACAACCAGGAAATGACATAGATGTATATCTTAGTCCTTTAATTGATGATTTGAAGATGTTGTGGGAAACAGGAGTGGATGTATTTGATTCATATCACGAAGTGAATTTCAGGTTGCAATGCAATGTTATTTTGTACTATAAATGATTTTCCAGCATATGGTAATTTGAGCAGTTATAGTGTGAAAGGTCATTTAGCGTGTCCTTTATGTCAAGAAGACACAAGTTATATCCAATTGAAACATGGACAAAATGTTGAACATTCAAGGACTTGATGTTGCACTTGATGGACATGAAGATTGTTGATTTTGATGATGATTCAAGAACACAAAGACTTAGAGTGTTGAAGACTTGTTTTGTATTGTAATAACTCTGTTTCAATTAGATTGAGTTTGTAATATTAGAGTTTAAGATAGCCGGTACATAGTCTGCACCTTAGAAGCTTCAAAAATCTCAAATTTATCATCCAGGCTCGGCTTTAATCGATTAAATAGGGAAATAATCGATTAAAATAGTGAGAAAAACCATTTTCTGTATCTGCTCACTGGTTTAATCAATTAAACCACCTGTTAATCGATTAACAGGCCTGTTAATCGATTAACAGCCCTTTTAATCGATTAAAATAGAGATTTTTAGGGTTCTGTTGATTTTGGCTCCGTAATAATCGATTAATACTTCATTTAATCGATTATTTCAGTCAGATTTTGATTTTTAACTTCAAATCAACCCTATTTTCGAAAACCCTATTTCCAAGAACCCTAATTCCGAAATTCCCAATTCCCAAACCCTAATTTCTCTACTTAAACTTCTCTATGACACTCAGAAAAGAAGAACAACCTTTTTCATACAAAAGTTAAGTGTTGTAGTGCCAGAGAACTGTTTGTTGCAAGAAAAAGGGGCTTTTGGAACCTGGTGTGGGCTAGAAGCGATAAGAATCACTAAGTGGAGTTCTTAGTGGATTGTGTACTGTGTCGTCTCTAGGGAAAGCTGTTCATCATCTCTTGTGGATTTCAAGAGAGGTGTTTTCTTATCTTTATCTTTTCCATTGTAATTTGTTTGTAACAATATGATTATAGTGACAGCGTTAATCCTCTGTTTGAGTGATTAGCAACTGGACGTAGGGTCTTTTGATCCGAACCAGTATAAATTTCCTGTGTAAGATTCTCTTCTCCTTTCTATTTACATTTACACAATTTTTAATCGGTAAAATTTGGAGAAAATTTTGAAAACCTAATTTTTGTTAAGTAACAAATTCACCCCCCCTCTTGGTTTTTGTCCGACCATGCGAACATTCCGCTGCGCGATTCTAACAAGTGGTATCAGAGCTTGCTTTGATAGTCATTCAAATTTTTCGAAAATGGCCGGACAAAATCAAACTTTTGCCGAAGGTGCGTCTATCAACAGACCCCCACTTTTTGCGGGTCAAAATTATCCTTTCTGGAAAGTAAGAATGCAAATCTTTTTAGAGTCTGTTGATAGAGGCGTTTGGGATGCTATTTTAAACGGTCCATATATTCCTAAAGTTACTAAGAACGGTGTTGACGTTCCCAAACCTTTTTCTAGATGGACTGCAGAAGAAAACAGAAAAGCACAATTTGACGTTAGGGCTAGAAATATAATTTCATCTGCTTTAACCCTTGACGAGTTTTACAGGATCTCTGTTTGTAAAAGTGCTCAAGAGATGTGGGATAAACTAAGAGTAACTTATGAAGGAACCGATGATAGTGACTCGATTTCGGAGTCAAGTGATCTGGAAATAGAAGCTAACATTTGCTTGTTGGCAAAAGACAATATATCTTTCGACTTTGAGGTTAGTGATTCCGACTCATCCTCAAGTGATGATGAAAATGATTTTGATGAATTACAAAATGCATATAATGAATTGTTTAGTGCCTTTAAGGACTTGAAAAATGAATACAAAGTTGTGAAAAAGAGTTTAAGTAGTTCCGAAAAGGAGGTAGAGTCCTTAAAAACGAAAATTGTATGTTTAGAGGAAAAGGAGTCATTAAAAACGAAAATTGCATGTTTAGAGGAAAAGGAAACCTTAGAAACAAAAATTGTATGCATAGATGAGAATGATGATAAGAATATAGTATGTGCATCTTGTAAAGAGTATGAGTATGACATAGATATACTTAATCATCTACTTGATAAAGCCGAAAAGGAATTGAGTAATAATAATAAAGTTGTTGTAACTCAAAATAGTGTAAATTATCAAGTTCCTTTGAAAAAGCCTAAAAGGAAAAATAAAAGAGTATGGGTAGAAAAAGGAACTAGAACATCTATGGTTAAAGATTCATCATATTCAAAAGTTACATCAAATGCATGCTTTTATTGTATGAAACATGGTCATACCTCAAATAGATGTAAAATTAAACATTTTGGTGTTCCTAAAGGAAAATATATTTGGGTTCCTATAGTTAAATGAATTGTTTGTCTCTTGTATTTATTCAAAGAAAATTGATCATGTTATGTTTTAAATAGAATGCTCATTAGGTCAATTATTAAATCTACTCCCTATGAATTGTTTAATGGTAGAAAGCCTAATGTTGCTCATTTGAAAATTTTTGGATGTAAGTGCTTTGTGTTAAATAATTGAAAGGACAACTTAGGAAAATTTGACTCTAAAGCTGATGAGGGCATTTTCTTAGGTTATTCATTAACTAGCAAGGCTTACAGGGTATTTAATAGAAGAACTTTAAATATTGAAGAATCTATACATGTCACTTTTGATGAGATTGTAGACCTTGGGGGAAATCCTCTTGAGTCAAATAAAGAACTTGCAGGTGATGATGAATATATAAGAGAGGCTTTTGATGAATTATATTTGGAAGAAAATGAGCCCTCTCGAACGCCTGAATTAGCAAAAGAATGACAATCACCTAGAGGACTCTCAATGGACAATATCATAGGTGATATCTCAAAAGGGGTAAGAACTAGAAATATGACTAATTTCTGTAGCTTTTGTGTCACATATAGAACCCAAAAACATTGATGAAGCGCTTAAAGATGAACAATGGTGCATAGCCATGCAAGAAGAACTTAACCAATTTGAAAGAAATCAAGTCTGGGAATTAATCCCAAGAGAAGAATCACATCAAGTTATTGGAACCAAATGGGTGTTTAGAAATAAACTTGATGAAGATGGGAACATAACAAAGAATAAAGCCAGACTTGTTGCCAAAGGCTATTGTCAGGAGGAAGGTATAGACTATGATGAAACTTATGCTCCTGTTGCCAGGTTAGAGGCTATACGCCTACTTCTTGCTTATGCATCTTTGATGAAATTTAAATTATATCAAATGGATGTTAAGAGTGCATTTTTGAATGGTTTTATTAAAGAAGAAGTTTATGTGGAGCAACCCCTGGTTTTGAGGATTTTAGTTTTCCTAATCATGTTTTTAAATTAAAGAAAGCATTATATGGGTTGAAACAAGCTCCTAGATCTTAGTATGAAAGGCTAAGTAGTTTCCTAACTTCAAATGATTTTTCTAGAGGAAAAATTGATTCTACATTGTTTGTAAAGAAAGTAAAAGAACATATCTTATTGGTCCAGGTATATGTTGATGATATTATTTTTGGATCAACTGATAATTCGTTATGTGTAGAATTTGCTAAGATAATGCAGGGAGAGTTTGAAATGTCTATGATGGGAGAATTGACATTCTTCCTTGGACTTCAAATCAAGCAACTTAAAGATGGCATTTTCATCTCTCAAACCAAATACTGCAAAGAGATCCTTAAAAAGTTTGGAATGGACACCTCAAAAGAAGCTAACACACCCATGGGAACTTCATGCTATCTAGACAAGGATGAATCAGGTTTGGAAGTTAATCAATCTATGTATAGAGGTATGATAGGTTCACTGTTATACTTAACTGCAAGTAGACCTGATATTATGCATTCTGTCTGTGTGTGTGCTAGATTTCAGGCTTGTCCAAAAGAATCTCACCTAATTGCAGTAAAACACATTTTAAAATATTTAAAAGGAACTACTGGTTTTGGTTTATGGTATCCATCTTATGCTTGTACTAGTTTAATAGGATATTCTGATGTTGATTATGGTGGATGCAAAATTGATAGGAAAAGTACTAGTGGGACATGTCATTTGTTAGGTTCATCCTTAGTATCTTGGCATTCTAAAAAAAAACAAGCTTGTGTTGCTTTATCTACCACTGAAGCTGAATATATTACAGCTGGTAGTTGTTGTGCTCAAATTTTGTGGATGAAACAACAGTTAGAAGATTATAGTATATTTTTAAATGACATACCTTTGATGTGTGATAATACGAGTGCAATTAATCTTACTAAGATCCAGTAATGCACTCTAGGACTAAGCACATAGAAATTAGGCATCACTTTTTGAGAGATCATATCAGCAAAGGGAACTGTAAAATAGAATACATTGATACAAAGCATCAATTAGCAGATATTTTTACTAAGTCTCTACCTAAAGATAGATTTTATGATCTTAGAAGAGACTTAGGGATATTAGAAATAGCTTAAATTCTGCTTATTGAGACAGTTTTTGGATGATTGTAATGTTAAAATTCATTATACAGGATGTTCATAGTTTATCATGGGTTAAAACCTCAAAAATATGATGTACTCTCTGGAATAATCGATTAATTGGAGTTATAATCGATTATTTGCATCCAAAACACTCAAAACAGGGCATTCCTCTCTGGATTAATCGATTAATTTGATAATTAATTGATTAAATACAAAATTAATCGATTATCTGCTCAATTTAATCGATTAAATGATTCTGGCACTGGTTTAATCGATTAATCTGAGTTTTAATCGATTAAACCTGGCAAGTTTGGCTTCCTAGCCGTTGCCAATGGATCTCTTGACCTATATTCACTTCCATATGACAGTTGGACATGCTTGATTATAAATAGGGGCCTCTATATCACTTCTACTCACTTCTATCTCTTGAAATCAAGCTTTCTTACCTTATTCTAGCTAAATTGTCCTCTTCTCAATACATTTAGCTTTCTAAATCTTCTTGTTATTCCTCAAATCTTTCAATGGCCTCATCTTCTCGTGCTAAGATCCCTACTAGAAGAAGATCTGCACCCTCATCTCGTTCCCGTCCTAATTCTGTAGAAGGATGGATTTCTGATACAGATGGCCAACAAGAATTTCTGACCTACTGGAAGGAACGTGCTATTATTTCTCCTAAGTTTCTTATTGGTGAGCAATTCATCAATAGGGGATTCAATTTTCTCAACCTTCTTGAAATTCAAGGAGTTCTTCCCTTCATTCAAATGCAAGGTACGTATTATCCTGACCTTGTTAGGGTATTTTACTCTAGATTTAAATTTAGAGATCAAATTGCTACCTCTAGAGTAAAAGGTGTCACAATTATTCTTGACGATGATATTTGGGAAAACGTCGCTCACTTTCCAATTAGAGAAGATGCTATTAACATTTATGGTGAGCTAGATGATTTTGACAGGTTCTTAGCTTACCGTTCTTTTCTGTGAAATCCCTCCATGGAGATTGGGCGTCTCCTTCTTACTGGACCTCTAAAGAAGGAGGAACACATGATTCTACATCTAATTGTCTGGATCCTCCGTCCACGGGCTACAAATCATGCTCAATGTTCTTCAATTGATCTTAGGATTATTCATGTCATAATGAATAATGAGCTCTTAGATTGGGGCGTTCTTGTCACCATGACTATGTTAAAAGCCAAACGCCATCCCACTTTCAAAATTCCATATGCTCTCCTTGTCTCTCGGATTCTTGAATACAAAGGAGTAAATGTCGAAGGTGAACAAACAGTAAGAACAAATAACTTAAATCGCATGCTTGACAGCACATTGATCCAACTACAAATGGTGCGTGTCAACGACATCTATGTTCACAAGGATGACGTTCCGAATCAAGGTGGTGACAATGAAGATTCTGATGAAGATATGCCTCCTACTGCTGAGTTTCCCTCTGATCAAATCCAAAGTGTTGGAACTTCCTCTACTCATCATGAAACCCGACAATCCATGGAAGACATGTTATCTGACATGAATCAGAGGATGCAGTCATTCTTCACTCTTTCTGGAGTACGGCATGAGGAAATAATTCATCGTATATCTGATGTAGATGATAAAGTGTGTCGTTTAGAAAATAGATTTGATGCACACTTTCATAGTGATAATAGTGAAGAATTTTAAATTTGTATTCTTCTTCTTTATTGTAATGAATGCTTATCTATGAAATAAAATGTGATGTTCTGTTATTGCTTTGATTGAGGGGGAGTTTTCTCTAAGTTATGCATATTTTGAGGGGGAACTCTTATGTTTGTAATAGATAAATTATTTTTTATTCTAATCAAAATAGGGGGAGAAAATATTTAAAGCCTAAAATGATTGTTTTTAAAATATTATCTGGTATGTTTAATGTGTTTGTTAGTATGACAGATAAAATAGGTTATTACAAGGCTTTAAAAGATAATTTTGATCATCATCAAAAAGGGGGAGATTGTTGAACATTCAAGGACTTGATGTTGCACTTGATGAATGAAGATTGTTGATTTTGATGATGATTCAAGAACACAAAGACTTAGAGTGTTGAAGACTTGTTTTGTATTGTAATAACTCTGTTTCAATTAGATTGAGTCTGTAATATTAGAGTTTAAGATAGCCGGTACATAGTTTGCACCTTAGAAGCTTCAAAAAGCTCAAATTTATCATCCAGACTCGGCTTTAATCGATTAAATAGGGAAATAATCGATTAAAACAGTGAGAAAAATCATTTTCTGTATCTGCTCACTGGTTTAATCAATTAAACCACCTGTTAATCGATTAACAGGCCTGTTAATCGATTAACAGCCCTTTTAATCGATTAAAACAGAGAGTTTTAGGGTTCTGTTGATTTTGGCTCTGTAATAATCGATTAATACTTCATTTAATCGATTATTTCAGTCAGATTTTGATTTTTAACTTCAAATCAACCCTATTTTCGAAAACCCTATTTCCAAGAACCCTAATTTCGAAATTCCCAATTCCCAAACCCTAATTTCTCTACTTAAACTTCTCTATGACACTCAGAAAAGAAGAACAACCTTTTTCATACAAAAGTTAAGTATTGTAGTGCCAGAGAACTGTTTGTTGTAAGAAAAAGGGGCTTTTGGAACCTGGTGTGGGCTAGAAGCGATAAGAATCACTAAGTGGAGTTCTTAGTGGATTGTGTGCTGTGCCGTCTCTAGGGAAAGTTGTTCATCATCTCTTGTGGATTTCAAGAGAGGTGTTTTCTTATCTTTATCTTTTCCTTTGTAATTTGTTTGTAACAATTTGGTTATAGTGACGGCGTTAATCCTCTGTTTGAGTGATTAGCAACTGGACGTAGGGTCTTTTGATCCGAACCAGTATAAATTTCCTGTGTAAGATTCTCTTCTCCTTTCTATTTACATTTACACAGTTTTTAATCGGTAAAATTTGGGGAAAATTTTGAAAACCTAATTTTTGTTAAGTAACCAATTCACCCCCCCCCCTCTTGGTTTTTGTCCGACCACGCGAACATTCTGCTGCGCGATTCTAACACAAAAAACTGCGTAAATAGGCATAGAAAGTTTCTAGTTGCTAACCATCCATATCGTAAAATGAAGAAAGCATTTAATGGATGTCAGGAGAATGCAGTTGCATTAGTACCACGCAATGGTGAACAAGTATATGAGCAAGTGAAAAATATTAATATTGTGTTTGGAAAGACCCAAAAGAAATCCAATGAGAAAAACATTTGGAAGAAACAGTCTGTATTCTTCAATCTTCCTTATTGGTGTAAGTTGGAAGCTAGACATTGTATAGATGTGATGCATGTTGAAAAAAATGTTTGTGATAGTATAATTGGGACATTGCTTAACATAAAAGGAAAGACAAAAGATGGAATAAAAGCACGACAAGATTTGGCGGACATGGGTATACGTTCTTAATTACATCCACAATCAGTTGGAAAATGCACTTACTTACCTTCAGCTTGTCATACTCTATCAAAGAAAGAAAAGAGAAGCTTTTGTGAGTGTTTACGTGAGGTCAAAGTGCCACAAGGATACTCCTCAAATGTTAAGAGTCTTGTGTCTATGCAAGAGTTGAAATTAGTTGGTTTAAAGTCTCATGATTGTCATGTGTTAATGCAACAACTTTTACCAGTGGCTATTCGAAACATCTTACCAACTTCTATTAGAGTTGCTATTACTCGGTTATGTTTGTTTTTCAATGCCATTTGTAAAAAGGTAATTGATCCAAAAAAGTTAGATGAATTAGAAAATGAAGCAATTGTAATAGTGTGCCAGTTAGAAATTTATTTTCCCCCTTCATTGTTTGATATCATGGTGCATTTGATAGTCCATTTGGTAAGGGAAATTCGATTATGTGGTCCAATTTTTCTTAGATGGATGTATCCTATTGAGAGATACATGAAGATCTTAAAAGGATATGTGAAGAATCAGTACAGGCCAAAAGCTTCTATTGTGGAAAGGTACATTGCAGAAGAAGCCATTGAGTTTTGTTTAGGATACATGTCAAAATCAGAACCAATAGGTATTCCTAAGATGAGACATGATGGAAGATGTGAAGGTAAGGGTACTCGAAATTTAAAGATTAAAAATGTTAGTCGGAAAGAAGTTGACCAAGCACATTTATACATATTGAACAACACTGATGAAGTAATCCCTTACATATCGCAACACATAACTGAAATAAAGGCAACACATCCACGAATGAATGAAAAATGGGTATTGAATGAACATAACAAAAGCTTCCTTTCTTGGTTTAAAAAAAGGGTATATGTTGAGATTTATGTTTCAGAAACACTTTTGAGATTTGCTCGTGGGCCTAATAGTGATGTCATTACATTTGGTGGGTATGACATTAATAACTATTGTTTCTACTCAAAAATAGAAGATGATAAAGGTAGAGTACAAAATAGTGGGGTCACAATTCAAGCTGAATCTATGCATTTTTCTAGTTCTAAAGACAAAAATCCTATCACAGCTTCTATGAGTTATTTTGGGGTCATACAAGAGATATGGGAAATTGATTATGTTACTTTTAGGGTGCCTGTCTTCAAGTGTAAATGGGTTGAAGGGAATACGGGTGTGCAAACAGATGACCTAGGATTTACTTTGGTTGATTTGAGTAAAGTTGGGTATAAGGATATTTTGGCATATCAAGCGAGACAAATATTTTATGTCAAGGATCCATGTAATGAGAGATGGTCAATTGTCCTTGAAGGAAGAAGCATGCATGGAATTCATGAAGATGAGTCTCTAGATATACATGAAACACCTTCATTTTCAAGTAGACCATTTGATGACATAGTTGACAATAAAGTTGATGACATACATGCAATTCGAAGTGATCATGATGAAGGGATATGGGAAAACATACCAACATAATAGGTGTTTATCTTCACATTTTCTAGTTCTTTTTATTCAAACTTATAAAGTATGTTGACTTCATATTGTTTTGTTTTTCAGGATATGTTGGATTCCACATCTGGTACTGGTAGTGGTAGTGGCAGTGGCAGGAGCGGAAGTGGAGGTAAAGGTAGACACGTCACTCGGTTAAAGGGGTTGACGGCAAGGAGGGTAGCTAGAGAGAAAACTCAAGTTGAAGTTGATCCACGTTACGGTAAGGCATTTGGCCCAAATGCTGCTAAGTTTAAGAGCTATTTGGGATTACTAACTCGACACCATGTTCCGATTACTACTCCATCTTGGGATGATGTAGAGGAAACCGAGAAGAACCTCATGTGGCAAGATGTTCAGGTATTTCTATATTTGTTGAATACTTTATATATCATTATTAATTAAATTTAACATTTTTTGGTCATTTCACAACAAAATTTTGATGTTCCTAACACTGAGGTGATGAGGAAGAAGATTTTATCCTCCATTGCCATTAGATGGAGGGACTTTAAGACTTTCTTGACATGGGAGTATGTATTTGGAAAGTTTCAAGATGAATCTCCCTGTCTAAAGTATCAAATTAGTGAGGAGGATTGGTTATAGTTTTGTGTCGCCCGAATGGACCCTTCTTGGCAGGATAAAAGACGTGTTGCCCAACAACGTCGGAGGTTGAATGATGCACCCCATGTATTGTCACGAGGAGGGTATGCATTATTGGAGCAACGTCTCATGAAAGCCAGAGAAGAGTCAGCAGGAGTTGAGTCTACTGACCTTGCATCTCCACCCCCTCGCTATGAGATGTGGAAGGCAGCCCGGACAAAATTTGATGGACAAATGACTTTTGAGTCTGCACGAATCATTGCTCAGAAAATCGTAAGTTATAATGTCAATTTGAATTGATTCTAATGTGAAAGTTAGTGTATGACTTAGTTATTGTTAATGTGTTGTAGGATGATTTAGTTGAGCAGACCACCCAAGGATCATTTATTCCTCATGGTCGACATGATATATTGGCAACAGCCATAGGAAAACCATATTACTCAGGACATGTGGGTGGTGCTGGTGGATCCTCGGGCCTTCGTGATTACTTTGGTCCAACATCACGAAGGACCACTGCCGACTCTTGCAGCCAGGAGGCCTTGCATAAAATAGAGATGCAGTTTGAAGAAAAGTTAAATCAAATAAGGCAGTCCTTGCAGCAAGAGTTTGATGAGAAAATTGAATCTCTCGCTTGCTCTCAGCAACAGACTCAAGGAACACCTCAAACAATTGAACATGATGTTGTTCGAGTCAGCACTAAAGGGAGTTGTGCTACTACTGTTGCTGATCCTTCAGGAGAATATACTCAGACTGATGCATCACACCAGTGTGAGTTATATGTTGAAGATGACCCCCCGCGTCTAGTGGTTATTGGTCGAGTTTTTGAGGGTGGCTTAACCATCCATGGTATCCCTCTACAGGTAGACTGGACACGAGTAGTAGTTGATGAATTTCATGATGCTAATGCTCTAGTGCCTTTTCCTAATGAAGAGATTCAATTAGTGGGGCAGGCAAACGGGACATTCTTGGCTTGGCCAAGACGTTTGGTTATGCCATTATCAGCACAGACCAAGGTAATATACATATATTGTCTATTTTCTCTTTTCTAGTATTATAATTATATAAATGTTTAATTAATTGTTATCATTTGTTTAGGAGGACTTACGTCGTGCTAAGCATAAAAAGCAACCTATTATTGATGAGGATATGACAGAATGTGATGATGATCCCATCTCTATGTTGTTGACCATATTACCATGGTTGAGGAAGAGACCGTGTCAGATACAATGGGATGTTAGAGTGTTTGGAATTGACAATTCCAGTGTTCCATTATACATTTCCTTGCCCGATGCATTAGAAATTGCTGGGGGAAATTGCATGTTAAATATTTCCATCATACAACTGTGGGCAATGTAAGTCATTTTCATTTATGTTTCCACTAGTGCAGAAAAGGCTTTCTATATCGGTTAAAATGGGCTTTCAACGTCAGTTAAAGAGGCGACATAGATACAGGGGTCATAGAAAGTATGACTTTTCACGTCGGTTGTTGTGAACCGACATAGAAAGTAATGGGCTTTTTACGAAAATTTATATTGGCAGGATTCGAACCCCAGTACATTTATAGTCTAGAATTACACCAACCACTAAACTACTATGATTTTTATTTATTTACAATTACATTTCCTTTATATTATATTTTTATTATACTTTATAATATATTATTTTATTATCTATTAGAAATTTGTCATTAGACAGATTCGAACTCAGTACCTTAGAGTTGAAGACTGGTACTCCAACCACTAAGCTACTATGATTTTCTAATAAATAACTTACAAATAAATTATATTTATATACAAAATATATAAATACAAATATATTTATATATTTTGATATATTTATATACTTATATATTTAATTTTTTTGATTTAATATACACTTTTTATGTCGATTAAATTTTAACCGACATAGAAAGTACTTTTATGTCGGTTAAAATTTAACCGACATAGAAAGTACTTTCTATGTCGGTTGAAATTTAACCGACATAAAAGTTCACTTTCTATGTCGGTTGAAATTTAACCGACATAGAAAGTGAATTTGCTCACATACCATGTCGGTTATATAACAACCGACATAAAAAGTTTATCATATTATTAAAAAAATACCACCGCTCTATATACTATGACAGGTGAATTATAACCGTCATAAAAAGTCGTCATAGAATCATATTTTTTCACTAGTGTTCTAAGATTATAATAATTATATTCAACTTATAATTAATTGTTTTAGGTACATTGACAAATTGAGTGTGGAACAAGAAAAATCGAAGTATACTGGATTTATTGAGCCTCAATCCATCCAAAAATATGAAAATACAAAGGTTGGAATCCAACAATATATGCAAACATGGATGAGTGACTCAAAAAGACATATATATTTGGCTCCATACATTGAAGGGTTAGTATTTTAATTTATATTTTTATAACTAATTTTTATGTCATACAATGTAGGTCCCATTGGCGGTTAATTGTAATCATGCCCCGGGATTACACTCGTGGTGTGGTTTTGTTCATTACATCGGAAAATGAGTCAAGAAATGAAAAGCTTATTACAAGGGTAACTTTATCTTTTATTCATTAATTATGTTTTTAAATTGTAAATACATATTGAATAATATATGACTTTTTTCACTTAGAATCGTGTCCGGAACTAATGTTCTAAGTGGAAAACCTAGAACAAAGACTTTGCAGTTCATTTATCCTAAGGTTAGAAACTTATTTATATAAGTGAATACCATAATTATTGTTTATATTTAAATTTTGAAAATAACATTATGTTTTTTTCATCATTTCAGTGTAATAAGCAAACAGACTCGTTTGAATGTGGTTACTATGTTATGTATTAGATGAGAGTCCACTAGTGCAAAAAGGGGCTTTTACGTCAGGTATTTAGGGCTTTTTACGTCGTATTTAAGTCCGACGTTAAAGCGAGAGACGTAAATTTACGTCGGACCCTTTTGCCCGACGTAGATTTACGTCAGTTATCAAGATCCGACGTAGATTTACAATAAACAGACCTAAAAACCTTTTCAATTTAAAAAAAAAAATAGAAAATTTACGTCGTATATGGTATACGCGACGTAAATTTACGTCGCATATACCAATACGCGACGTAAATTTACGTCGCATATACCAATACGCTGACGTAAATTTACGTCGCATATACCAATACGCGACGTAAATTTACGTCGCATATTGGTATATGCGACGTAAATTTACGTCGCATATTGGTATATGCGACGTAAATTTACGTCAGCGTATACCATATGCGACGTAAATTTACGTCGCATATACCAATATGCGACATAAATTTACTGTTTTTTTTTAAAATTGGGTTTATTTATTCCGTTTTACAACTAAAACCTGCAAATAGTAATCCAGACAAATCCGAGAGGTTCAGCTTTTCTTTAGCTAGTAAATTAAAAATATAATATTATATAATTCAAACTACATAATAAAATAATATAATACAAACATACAAACTAAAAAATCTATTACAAACTAAGCTACCTATACAAACTAAGCTACCTATACAAACTAAGCTACCTATACAAACTAAGCTAAACTACATAATACACACAATATAATATGAACAAGAACTTAAAAAATAATGTACTAGAATTGTTGAACAAAAAATTTTGCCCATTGTTCTCTAATTTCCGTAATCTCAGATTCTCGTAATGGAGATGGATCTTGAAATACCTGAAACATGAATTTGACTCTTGTAAGCATGCAACATGAATAAAGTTAAATAAACTTAACTAATGTTAAAAGTAATTACCTCCGTCCAAGAATCAATTAAACCCGCACAAACTATGGCTCTCATCCAATACATTACATAATAACCACATTCAAACGAGTCAGTTTGCTTATTACACCGAAATGATGAAAAAAACATAATATTATTTTCAAAATTGAAATACAAACAATAATTATGGTATTCACTTATATAAATAAGTTTCTAACCTTAGGATAAATGAACTGCAAAGTCTTTGTTCTAGGTTTTCCACTTAGAACATTAGTTCCGATACACGATTCTAAGTGAAAAAAAGTCATATATTATTCAATATGTATTCACAATTTAAAAACATAATTAATGAATAAAAGATAAAGTTACCCTTGTAATAAGCTTTTCATTTCTTGACTTCGGTTTCCGATGTAATGAACAAAACCACACCACAAGTGTAATCTCAGGGCACAATTACAATTAACTGCCAATGGGACCTACATTGTATGACATAAAAATTAGTTACAAAAATATAAATTAAAATACAAATTAAAATACTAACCCTTCAATGTATGGAGCCAAATATATATGTCTTCTTGAGTCACTCATCCATGTTTGCATATATTGTTGGATTCCAACCTTTGTATTTCCAGATTTTTGGATGGATTGAGGCTCAATAAATCCGTACACTTCGGATTTTTCTTGTTCCACACTCAAATTGTCAAGGTACCTAAAACAATTAATTATAAGTTGAATATAATTATTATAATCTTAGAAACATAAATGAAAATGACTTACATTGCCCACAATTGTATGATGGACTATGTTTACTACTTAAATTTCCATAAGGATTCATCCCATCTCGTAGCTAATCCAATTCTCAAGTTTCTTGGCTCGCACCAAATTCTGGAAAGGTTTCATCAATCCTTTTCCATTGTGGAGAATCAGCTCGGATGTCGAAGAAGATTGTCACATTTTCTACCATTTGCATGCCATGTCAAGTTTCTTGCATCTTCTTTTATGGCAAATAATCTTTTAAACCTAGGTATAATTGGCAAATACCATAACACCTTAGCAGGGGGACCATCTACTTCTTCTTCACCACTACTTTCCTCAACTTTGTTTTTGAACCTCGACAAACCACATGTCTGGACACATCTTTAATTTAGCAAAATCCTTTCTGTACAATATACAATCATTAGGACATGCATGTATTTTCTTGTACTCTAAACCCATTGGACATAATATCTTCTTTGCCTCATAGTTACGAATAGGTAATGTATTATCTTCAGGAAGCATCTCCTTCAACAACTCCAATAATTCGGTGAAACTTTTATCAGTCCATCCATTTCTTGCTTTTAAAGTAAACAATTTTAAAGTTGCTGATAATCTTGTAAAACTACATCCTATGTACAATTGTTGCGCAAAATCAGATTTCAAAGAATCATATAGATGTGCTTTCATAAAATTTTCTTCACCAATATCACGTATCATATCCTCTAGATTATCATCCATCCCTTCATCAAAATTGTCCGTAGTTGACACAGTTGGGATGTCTAATATTTCTCCATGCCATGTCCATATTGTATAACTCTTAATAATACCATAAACAAACAAGTGATCACGTATATCCTCAAGTTTATGACGAATTTGATTCAAACAACGAACACATGGACAATAATATGTCCCTTTCATAGCTTTTCCATTCTCACTAGCAAATTTCAAAAATTCCTCAACTCCCTTTTCGTATTCTTCACTAATACGACGTGCATTCATCCAACTTCGATTCATATTATGTTATAAAGTTTCGTCACTCCTAAAGATTTAAAAATTATATGTAAAAAAATTAATATACAAACAACAAATCACGTTCCAACAACAATGGAGTGTGTAAACCGAATGCACTCAAACAAATAAACAAATAATTACATTCCAATAACAATGCAAGTGGAGACATTCATACTATAACGTGATTGAGATCCCCAAAAACAATCACGGGACATAGAACACTAACCTCGAGTGTAGACGAAAACCGATTTCAAACTCGATTCCAATCGGCAGTAAAGTTCAAGTTCAACAAATGACACGATAATGTAGATGCTTTTCACCGTAAAACCGCTCGAAAATGGTTTGCAGAGGTAGTTGTTGTCGTCGTTCTCGTCGTCGTTCTCAAAAACCCTGGTTGCGCGAGACGAGGAAGTGGGTCCGGAGGGAAATAAAAGGGACTTTTTACGTCGCGCATCCCGACGACGCGACGTAAAAGCCATCTTTACGTCACACCGGGAGGCGCGACGTAAAGATGGCCTTTTACGTCGCGCATCGGGGGCGCGACGTAAAGGCTAAGGCTTTTTACGTCGCGCCCCCAGTACGCGACGTAAAGTCCATCTTTACGTCGCGCCTCCCAGGTGCGACGTAAAGAGGCTTTTACGTCGCATTCTGGGATGTGCGACGTAAAATTTTTGTCCCATATTTACAAAATTGCCACCGCGTTTTATTTACGTCGAATATACATGCATGCGACGACAATTGGGTGACGTAAAAGCCCTATTCTGCACTAGTGGTCATAGTTTGTGCGGGTATAATTGATTCTTGGACGGAGGTAATTGTTTTTAACATTAGTTAAGTTTATTTAACTTTATTCATGTTGCATGTTTACAAGAGTCAAATTAATGTTTCAGGTATTTCAAGATCCATCTCCATTACCAGAATATGATATTACACAAATTAGAGAACAATGGGCAAAGTTTTTCGTTCAACAATTCTAGTACATAATTTTTTAAGTTTTTGTTCATATTATATTGTGTGTATTATGTAGTTTAGGTAACTTAGTTTGTATTAACTTTTAGTTTGTAATAGATTTTTTAGTTTGTATGTTTGTATTATATTGTTTTATTATGTAGTTTGAATTATATAATATTATATTTTTAATTTACTAGCTAAAGAAACTTGAACCTCTGGACTATCCTGGTTGTAATATATATTTGCAGGTTTTAGTTGTAAAACAGAATAAACCCAAATTAAAAAAACAGCAAATTTACGTCACATTGGTATACGCGACGTAAATTTACGTCGCATATACCAATATGTGACGTAAATTCATGTCGCGTATTGGTATATGCGACGTAAATTTACGTCACATATACCACTACGTGACGTAAATTTGATTGTTTTTTTTTTAATTTTCGAAAGTTTTTACGTCTGTTTAGTGGTATATGCAACGCAAAATTACGTCGGGTCTTGATAACTGACGTAAATTTACGTCGGGCTAAAGGGTCCGACGTAATTTTACGTCTCTTGTTTTAATGTCAGTCTTAAATACGACGTAAAAAGCCCTAATACCTGACGTAAAAGCCCCTTTTTGCACTAGTGCACTTCTTTCAGACAAGGAGCAGATGAACAATTTTGTGAAGCATGAGAGAAATTTAAATCACTGTTGAGAAGATGCCCAAATCACGGATTTGATGACGTTGCTCAGTTAAATATTTTCTATACTGGGTTGCAACATGATGCAAAGATGCTATTAAAGGCTGCAGTAGGAGTATCCATGTTGGATGTAGAAATTGATCATGCCACCAGAATTATTGATGCATTATCCTTTACAGACCAACAGGCCCAACATGATAGACATCTAATTCAAAGGAAGGGAGTTCTTGAACTTAACAACTCAGATGCTATCTTAGCCCAGAATAAACTTATAACGCAAAAAATTGAAGCATTGAACCAGAAAATAGAGAAATTACCTCAACAAATTGTTAAGTGGTAAAAAGTTGATATAATTATGCCTTGAATTGTTATAAAACCACTTAAATTATGTGAATTCTAATATATTTTTCTCCCAATATAGGATGAATTCAAGAATACCTTGATACAAGAGTAAGGAGTATAATTGTCAGCATAATTGGAGTAAAATTGAAAGAAAGAAGAGCGCTTAAGCGAATGAATGATGCGAGGCCCAACTCAAATTCTCTTATAAAAAGATAAGTTGTGTTTTAAGAAAAACAAGCAGTCTTGGGGAAGAGGAGGCACGACTACTGTTAGGGTTTCGTCTAATCTTCATAAATTCTTCACTTCTTCATCAACTGGAGCATTGTAATGGCCAACATGAGTGGCTAACTTCATTCTCTTAGGATTCGGTGCACTTCCTTTGAACTCTTTTGTATCATGGTGATATTTTGAGATATTAATCTATGCTTTGATGTTGTTATTCTTATCCTTTATGCTTTGGAATGATTTATTCTTGATGTTTAAGGTATGATTGGAAGATATATCTTGAACCCTAGATCACGGTAAGAATATTTATTACGTTAATTGCCAGGAATAGAATGAATGTATCAATTTCTTAACACCCTAAGTCTAATGCTGGGAAATCTCTTAATTGTGTGAGGAATCAACATTTATTAGGTTTTCTTATGAATTTCATGTGTGAGGAATCAACATGGATGATTTGAGTAGGTGACATCAACATTGTTAGGTTAATTGACGTTCTTAATTGATTTAGCCATTACAAAAGAGGGATAAGGAAGGAAGCCAATCCTGAGTACATTTAATTGATATTTTCTCAACAATTTACAGTTCTTTGTCATTTAATTTCAATTCAACTCTTATTTGCAAAACCCAATCTGTTTAATATACTTAATAAGTATAATTGGGAATTTCCATTGAAACTATTCCTCGTGGGATCGAATTTTATTTAATCGAAATACTATATTACGATTGATACTTTTGGTACGCTTGCCAATAATTCAACAAGTATTTCCGGCGCCATTGCCGGGGAACGATGTTCTTTGAGAATTCTTTGTTTAGCTTATTGAGTATTTTATTTTTATTTCTGTTTTTGTATTATTATTATTATTATTTAGTTTTTAGTTTGTGCTAATATTTGCTTGAGTTACTCTTTTGATTTATGCGTTTAAGAGGACAGGTATCTTCAGAGCAGTTAGACTTTAATCCAGAAATTGAAAAAATAGCTCGGAGGAATCAGGCTAGAAGAAGAAGGGAAACTCAAGAACAAGCCACAAGAGAATCTGCTAATTCTTCTTTCACACTTGATTTACCAGACCTAATTATAGAAGATATGGTGGAAGAAGGAGCAAATCTGAATCTAAATCCAAATCCAAATCCAAATGCAAATCCACCTAGAAGAACTCTTAAAAATTGTGCTATGCAGCAACGTCCAAGACAATTTTCCAGCATTGTCATTCCGGATGATCATACATTGCAGATGAATCCATCTTTCTTAAGCTTGATTAGTGCTCATCAATTCACTGGATTGGATCATGAAGACCCTTATATTCATTTGTCTACTTTTTATGAGTTGATTAGTACCATGAGATTTAGAGCAGCAAACCTTGAATCTGCATATTTGATATTATTTCCTTTTTCTTTGGCAGGTAGGGCAAAGGAGTGGCTGAAAGTACATCCTAATCAGAGTTTGACTAATTAGAGTAGTGTAGAAGAAAAGTTTCTAAATAGATTTTTTCCACCATCCCGCTACATCAAAGTAAAACCTGACATCACTTCTTTCAGACAAGGAGCAAATGAACAATTTTGTGAAGCATGGGAGAAATTTAAATCACTGTTGAGAAGATGCCCAAATCATGGATTTGATGACGTTGCTCAGTTGAATATTTTCTATACTGGGTTGCGACATGATGCAAAGATGTTATTAGAGGCTGCAGCAGGAGGATCCATGTTGGATGTAGAAATTGATCATGCCACCAGAATTATTGATGCACTAGCCTTTACAGACCAACAAGCCCAACATGATAGACATACAATTCAAAGGAAGGGAGTTCTTGAACTTAACAGCTTAGATGCTATCTTAGCCCAGAATAAACTTATAACGCAATAAATTGAAGCATTGAACCAGAAAATAGAGAAATTACCTCAACAAATGCATACAGTACAATCTATTCCTAATCAACAGATGAATTATGACGTGTGTGGAGGTGATCATGCAAATGAACAATGCTCTTATCAAGGCAACATTCAACAACAAGAAGCTAATTATATGGGTGCTCAAGGTAGACAAGGTAAGTTTCCTAATCCTAATAATTATCAGAATAATTTTGCACAAGGATGGAGAGGGAATTAGAATCAGAATCATAATCAGAATCAGAATTTTGGGTGGAAACAAGGTGTTAGTTCAACTACTAGAAAACCTACATTTCAACAACAGTCATATCAGCAACCTCCATATCAACAGCAGCAACAACATTATCCTTTAGTGCTTGACAGAATAAGTAAATTGGAGGATATTGTAGAAAAATTTATGCAAAGCACTATGGCTAATCAGAAAAATACTGAGACTTCATTCAGAAATATAGAGACCCAGATAGGCCAACTGGCTAAGCAATTATCTGAGCAGCAACAAGGAGGACAGTTTTAAGCTAACACACAAATCAATCCAAAGGAGCAGTGCAATTCAATAACTACAAGGAGTAGAAAAGTTCTAGGTAAAGGGATTGGTGACAATATAGTTGTTGAAGAAGAAGTTTTGGTAAAAGAAGATGAACAGCAAGAAGAGGAGAATAATAAAGAAAGACATATCCCTAATAAGAAGAACGAAGAGGGAGAGAAAAAACAAAAGATAGAAAAAGGAGGGAGTAAAAAAACATTTGTAAAGAAGTTACCATATCCCAAGGTTCCCTCACAAATAGATAAAGAAAGAGAATTCACTAGGTTTATGGATATTTTGAAGCATTTACAAATTAATATTCCATTTATGGAAGCTATGGAGCAGATGCCGACTTATGCCAAATTCATGAAAAAGTTGTTAACTAAGAAAAGGAGATTTATTGCAGAAACAGTGGAGTTAGAAGCAGGATGCAGCGCTATAATTCATAAATTATTACCTCAAAAGTCCAAGGACCCTGGCAATTTCACTATACCGGTCACAATTGGGACATTACAAGTAAGTAAGGCATTACTCGATTTGGGTGCTAGTATAAATCTAATCTATTTGTCTATGCTTAAAAGAATAGGAGACTTGAAAGTAAAGCCTACAAGAATGACACTGTAGCTAGCTGACAAATCTCTAAAGATTCCTTATGGAGTAGCAGAAGATGATTTAGTTAGAGTGGACAAATTCATATTTCCTGTTGATTTTGTGATTATGGACATGGAGGAAAATGAGGAAGTCCCATTGATCCTGGGAAGGCCATTTATGAAGACTGTCAAAGTAATTATAGATGTTGACATTGGCAAGTTGAAAATTAGAAGTGGAGATGATGAAGTTAATTTTAATCTGTTTGAAGTTGTTCAACAACCGAAAGACAAGAAAGATTGCCTCAGAATAGATACTTTGGAGGAATTACCCATCTCAACTGAAAAATAAGATTACAGGCCTGTTGCACAACCCCAAAGACATCTTAGTCTGACTGTGAAGAAAGCTATTCAAAAAGAGGTACTGAAACCTCCTGAAGCAGGTATGATTTATCCAATCTCTGACAGTCGTAAGGTTATTCGCAATGAAAAGAATAAATTCATTCCCACAAGGACAGTTAAGGGATGGAGAATGCATATATATCACCTTGATCACTCACCTGCATGAGCCCTAAAGCAAATAGGCGTCGAGCTAAAGACGTTAAACAAGCGCTCCTAGGAGGCAACCCAATGTTTTGAATTTGTTGTTTTTCTTTTTGTAGTTTAAGTTTTTTGTGCATTTTTTCTTCCTTAGGTTCTTTCTTTGCAAGATTGCTCCAGGTACATAGTGCACTTCTCCTCAAGACTTTGAAGCCTTACTTCAATGGCCTGGGGACAGTCCAACTTTTCTGGAGGGGGTGAGAAAGTCTGCAGCTGAGGCTGAGGCACAAGATAAGGAGTACATGACAAGTGAAGAAAATGAGGGAGAAAACTTACTTTGCTTTTAATGTTTTTAATTCCTTTATTTTTAATTTAATGTTTTTAATTGCTTTATTTTAAATTTTGAATTCCCTTGTTGTCCCATAATTTGTTTTAGAGCCATATATGAGATTATTACTTATTGTCTAATTCAAATCTAGAACGTGAAAAATAATTTTGATTGTTTCCAATAACAAGTGATTTTGGGATATTGAGTATGATAGTGAAAAGGAATTGATGAGGAAAATTAGGAATTAACTGAATTGGAGAAGCTAGCCAAAACCCAGGTGAGTAGAGTACCACAAACAGATAAATTGAGTGTCAACACTTTGTGATGATAACTGATATTGGTTGATTTTTTGATGGGATTACATGTTAGCAAGACTTGAAAATGATAAAGGCATTTTTTCTTTGTACTAGATATAACCCAGAGCCAAATAGTCAACCCTACATTAATTATAGGACATCCATTGAACTCTTTCTGAGCCAAAAATAATATTGTTTATTAAACAGAACCCTTAAGCCTAGACACTATTTATCTACCTTTCTATATTTGAGAAAGGAAATGAGTATGAATGTCACTATTTTTCTTATTGTTAGGTATTGCTATTATTGTCCTATAGGTATTGTTGGGGTGTTATTGTTAAAAAAAAGGATACATGCAAAAGCATGAAAAAAAAAAGTCAAAAGGGGGGTAATAACTTGTGAGATTATTAACTCATTGTCATTGTGTTAGGGACAAAAGCATGAAGTTTGAAACCTGACTTGAGGAATTGTTAATCAATAATCATTGATATGAGTTGAATTTCTCAAATATTTTTGTATATCCCAGAAAAACCAATAATTCTTTCTTAGCCCAGCCCCATTACAAGTCTCAAAAGACCTTTTGATTTAAGTCTTGTTTAACAATTGTTGATTGCTTGAAGATGATTATCAATATTGGATTGTCTAAATGAAGTAATTGAATGAGATAAACACTTACCTGTGAGAATTAGAGATGAGTATATATAACTCTATTTGAGAGATCATGCTTCTCTGAGGATAGTTGAGGACTAATTATTCTTTGTTGGTTCTTATAACTTGAATGCTTATGTGTTCTATTTTCATTTGGAGTTGTGAGCATCACCCCTGAAAATTTTTATGTTGTGGCTCTAGAAGAGAAATTGATAATAGGCGATGATTTTGTTTTGGAAAAATTACTTTGCTTGGGACAAGCAAGATTCTAGGTTGGGGGGAGTTGTTAAGTGGTAAAAAGTTGATATAATTATGCCTTGAATTGTTATGAAATCACTTAACTTATGTTAATTCTAATATATTTTTCTCCCAATATAGGATGAATTCGAGAATACCTTGATACAAGAGTAAGGAGTATAATTGTCAGCATAATTGGAATAAAATTGAAAGAAAGAAGAGCGCTTAAGCGAATGAATGATGTGAGGCCCGACCCAAATTCTCTTATAAAAAGATAAGTTGTGTTTTGAGAAAAAACAAATAGTCTTGGGGAAGAGGAGGCACAATTACTGTTAGGGTTTCGTCTAATCTTCATCAATTCTTCACTTCTTCATCAATTGGAGCATTGTAATGGCCAACATGAGTGGCTAACTTCATTCTCTTAGGATTCGGTGCACTTCCTTTGAACTCTTTTTGTATCACGGTGATATTTTGAGATATTAATCTATGCTTTGATGTTGTTATTCTTATCCTTTATGCTTTGGAATGATTTATTCTTGATGTTTGAGGTATGATTGGAAAATATATCTTGAACCCTAGATCACGGTAAGAATATTTGTTATGTTAATTGCCAGGAATGGAATGAATGTATCAATTGCTTAACACCCTAAGCCTAATGTTGGTAAATCTCTTAATTGTGTGAGGAATCAACATTTATTAGGTTTTCTTATGAATTTCATGTGTGAGGAATCAACATGGATGATTTGAGTAGGTGGCATCAACATTGTTAGGTTAATTGACGTTCTTAATTGATTTAGTCATTACAAAAGAGGGATAAGGAAGGAAGTCAATCCTAAGTACCTTTAATTGATATTTTCTCAACAATTTACAGTTCTTTGTCATTTAATTTCAATTCAACTCTTATTTGCAAAACACAATCTGTTTAATATACTTAATAAGCATAATTGGAAATTTCCATTGAAACTATTCCTCGTGGGATCGATTTTTATTTAATCGAAATACTATACTACGATTGATACTTTTGGTACGCTTGCCAATAATTCAACACAAATGCACACAGTACAATTTATTCCTAATCAACATATGAGTTATGATATGTGTGGAGGTGATCATGCAAATGAACAATGCTATTATCAAGGCAACATTCAACAAGAAGAAGCTAATTATATGGGTGTCCAAGGTAGTAGTCAAGGCAGACAAGGTAATTTTCTTAATCCTAACAATTATCAGAATAATACTGTACAAGGATGGAGAGGGAATCAGAATCAGAATCAGAATTTTGGGTGGAAAAAAGGTGTTAGCTCATCTACTAGACAACCTGCATTTCAACAACAGTCATATCAGCAACCCCCATATCAACAGTAGCAACAACATTATCATTCAGTGCCTAACAGAACAAGTAAATTGGAGGATATTGTAGAAAAATTCATGCAAAGCACTATGGCTAATCAGCAAAATACTGAAGCTTCATTCAGAAATATTATGGCTAATCAGAAAAATACTAAAGCTTCATTCAGAAATATAGAGATCTAGATAGGTCAGCTGGCTAAGCAATTATCTGAGCAGCAAGGAGGACAATTTTCAGCTAACACACAAACTAATCCCAGGGAGCAATGCAATTCAATAACTACAAGGAGTGGTAAGGTTATAGGAGAAGGGATTGGTGAGAACCTGGCTATAGAGAAGGAAATCCTACAAGAAAAAGAGGATGAAAAGAAGAAAGATGAGTGTGAAGGAGAAAAAGAGAAAAATAAAAGTGAGAATATAGGAAAAGAAAAAAATACCGAAAAAGAAGAAAAAAATAAAAAGAGTGAGAAAAAGAGGGAGAAAGATGAGAGTCAAATACCGCAATTAAAGAAAGATAATTTGCAAGATTCATGGATATTTTCAAGCATTTACAGATTAATATTCCATTGATGGAAGCTATGGAGCAGATGCCGACTTATGCAAAATTCATGAAAGAGTTGTTAACTAAGAAAAGGAGATTTACTACAGAAACAGTGGAGCTAGAAGCAGGATGCAGCGCTATAATTCAGAAATCATTACCTCAAAAGTCCAAGGATCCTGGCAGTTTCACTATACCAATCACAATTGGGACGTTACAAGTAGGTAAGTCATTACTTGATTTGGGTGCTAGTATAAATCTAATGCCTTTGTATATGCTTAAAAGAATAGGAGACTTGGAAGTAAATCCTACAAGAATGACACTGTAGCTAGCTGACAGATCTCTAAAATTTCCTTATGGTGTGGCGGAGGACGTTTTGGTCAGAGTTGATAAATTCATATTTCCTGTTGATTTTGTGATTATGGACATGGAGGAAAATGAGGAAGTCCCGTTGATCCTGGGAAGGCCATTTATGAAGACTACCAAATTAATTATAGATATTGACATAGGCAAGTTGAAAATTAAAAGTGGAGATGATGAAGTTAATTTTAATCTGTTTGAAGTTGTACAACAACCGGAAGACAAGAAAGATTGCCTCAGAATAGATACTTTGGAGGAATTACCCATCTCAACTGAAAAACAAGATTACAAACCTGTTGCACAACCCCAAAGACATCTCAATCTGACTAGGAAGGAAGTTGTTCAAAGAAAGGTACTGAAACCTCCTAAAGCATATATGATTTATCCAATCTCTGACAGTTGTAAGGTTATTCGCAATGAAAAAAATAAATTCATTCCCACAAGGACAGTTAAGGGATGGAGAATGCGTATAGATCACCTTGATCATTCACTTGCATGAGCCCTAAAGCAAATAGGCGTCAAGCTGAAGACGTTAAACAAATGCTCTTGGGAGGCAACCCAATGTTTTGAATTTGTTTTTTTTTTTTTTTTTGTAGTTTAAGTTTTTTGTGCATTTTTCTTCCTTAGGTTCTTTCTTTGCAAGATTTCTCCAGGTATACATTGAACTTCTCCTCAAGACTTTGAAATCTTACTTTAATGGCCTAGGGATAGTCCAACTTTTCCGGGAGGGGGTGAGTAAGTCTGCAGCTGAGGATGAGGCACAAGATAAGGAGTAGATGACAAGTGAAGAAAATGAGGGAGGAAACTTACTTTGTTTTTAATGTTTTTAATTCCTTTATTTTTAATTTAATGTTTTTAATTGCTTTATTTTAAATTTTGAATTTCCTTGTTGTCCCATAATTTGTTTTAGAGCCATATATGAGATTATTTCTTATTGTCTAATTCAAATCTGGAATGTTAAAAATCATTTTGATTGTTTCCAATAACAAGTGATTTTGGGATGATGAGTATGATAGTGAAAAGGAATTGATGAGGAGAATTAGGAATTAACTGAATTGGAGAAGCTAGCCAAAACCCAGGTGAGTAGAGTACCAAAAACAGATAAATTGAGTGTCAACACTTTGTGATTGATAACTGATATTGGTTGATTCTTTGATGTGATTACATGTTGGTAAGACTTGAAAATGATAAAGGCATTTTTTTCTTTGTAGTAGATTTAAACCAGAGCCAAATAGCCAACCCTGTTGTCGTCGCCGTCAAAACAAGCCAAATATCCGACTTTCCAATTTTCGCGTTTTTATTGGTGTGGTTACAACGCCTTTAGGTTTTCCGATAACCGGGTTGAACCTAGGGGCAAGGTTTTCGAAAAGGCGTTCTTGGATTGTCCGATAACCGGGCTAACCCAAAAACTAATTTTGAAGGGTTCTTCTAGAGTCGCCACTGATATTTTTACCGAAAATATCGGAAAAGGAGTTAAAAGGCGTTGGTTTTCGAAAAACCAACTTTGGTCATTAAAACCAGAGTTGAGTAAGGGAGTTAGTTACGTGTAAGGGAAGTGTTAGTTCCCTTACGACGCCCCTTTCGGGTTCCCTATGATAAGCCAGCTATTTAAATAAGTAAACCGGTGAAAATACGCTTTTACCCTTTATTTACGGAATTTAAAATTACGACTACATCACCCTAATATATACTACGCAATTAAAAATAAAGCAGTAAAGGAGAGAGAGAGAATGTAGACATGAATAGCATTTTGATTACTTTGACACACTTTTGAAAACGTTTGCTTAAACATGGTCATTAATGAGGTTTAGACATGAATAGCAAGAAGAGAAGCAGATAGTAAGAATGACATTCTTTGTAATTAATAGGGAAATATGTGTCCTACAATGCTCGGGGGTCGGGCTAGCCCCGAGGAGTAATCTCTAATAGTCATTGAATTTACAAACCCTAAGAATCAGAAGGAGAACACCTAATGACTAAAGTCGCTTTTGATGCTTGAACCCCTCTACTCGGGAAAATCTGATTTGAGGTACAGAGGGAAGACTTCCCTTTTCTTCGTGCAGCTTGATCCTTTTTAGGGTAATGCTTCAAAGGATTGTCTTTAAAATCTGGTGGCTCCCTTATTCCTTGAGAGTTTCTAATGAGCCCTTGGTTTGGGACGACATCTATATTTCCTCATTATGTGGGTTACCTTCATATTGTTGGGGAAGTCTTTTCATATTGGCAAAAGATATTTCAAAGGTCCTCTTCAGTCGCATCTATTCAAGGTAGGGCAGACGACTTGCTGATCCGAATGTCGTCTTTAGCTCGAACCGTGACAAACTTGTCGCCTATCATGAGTTTGTCTCTTTGGCGGAGCGTTGAAAGAATTGTCTTAGCGTCGTGAATCCAAAGTCTATTCAATTTCCTCTTTGGATTATGTTTTTCTTCCGTCTTTTTATTTTTTTCCTTTATTCGTAGGAATGTCATCTTATAGCTCCTTGGGGGAATAGATTCTTCCATTTCTAATTTTGCCTCCAATGCCAGCTATGTTGGAGATATCCTCAATGATGGGTTATGTTTCTGCGTGTCTCCATGGTACAACTTTATTTGATTCGAGGTATGGACAAATGTAATGGCATCCCTGCCCCCTCTTCCTTATTAACTTGGATACCCAACGGTTGAGGCTTATTATTCTCCTTAGGCGGATCAACCGTTGGAGAGAACTTGACGACGAAAGGTTTGCTCTTCATCTTACTTCGATTCGTGGAAAGCACATCGACTAATCCTTTCTTTTTATTATCTTATTATTATTAAAGTGAGAATGAATGCAATAGATGATTGAAGAGATGATGAAAACAAACAATTTTATTTATTTCATCTAGACAGTGTACATTCCTCAATGCAATATTTCGAAGTACATTTTTTTTTTAAAACGGAGAAGCCTAAATGAACCCATAGGCGGGTTAGAATTTCTATTTAATTTCTTTTTGACTTCCCGTGCATGGCATGCAAATGCCCTACCCTCTTTTCATGGTATTGAGGAATGTTCACTTTCTTCAACTGTCTATTGTTAGATGCATGTTATGAGGATGAAGTTTGGTGGATGCATGTATGCAAGTATTTGTTTTTTCCTAAACATTATCATGTTTTATTTTCTAACATGATGTATGATAGTGTTTGGGATTTTGTGTTTTTTTTTTGTATGTGGATGAGGTCATGAAGAATACCAGTCGCTTTCTAAAACGCAAGAAGATTTTTATTTTAAAATGAATGATTCATGAGATGGATATGCCTTAAGACAATGACTTAGGTATCCTCCTTAAAGCTTACGCTTTGTGGGGTATCATACCCACCTCGGTGTAATGGTTCCTTCCCCATCACAGACTTGACAAGTATAATGGGGGTCACCATCACACCTTAGTACACCTGTCCCTTCCTTGTCGTGAAGGTCACAAATGTGCTCGGGGCCTCTTTCGCCATTGTCTTAGGGATATCTAGTTCTCCCTAGAATGAATGTATTTATGCATGCACTAGTACAAAAGGGCGGTAGATGTTCAAAGTGGCATAACTTTTGATTGAGATGTCCGATTTGGACACACAACATATCAAAACGAAGAGAAAAAGGTGAAGAATCAAATTATAAATACCCAAAGGGGATTTGGCCCAATAATTTTCCCAAAACACGCTTCTAAGACCCAGTTTTTAGGGATTTATTAAAATGATACGTATGCATACTTTCTTTATGCATTTATTTTCTCTCTTGGTTTTTTCACTTATGATATGAATGATTTGACTTTGTCAAAATTCTTTTTATAAATGTTTTGATTTTGTTATTGTTATTATTATTATTTTTTAACCTTTTATCTTTTCTGTCGGACTGCGTGGCTACTTAGCTTACAAAGAACCTGAAGCCAGGCTAGCTAAAAGGCAGACTGTCCGAGATAAAATGGTTTATTGCGAAAGAATAATATTAGCGTCCCTTATCTCTTCTGTCGAACTGCGTGACTACTTAGCTTACAAAGAACCTGAAACCAGGCTAGCTAAAAGGAAGATTGTCCAAGATAAGGGTGTTTATTGTAAAATTTTGTTTTTATCTGTTGTTTGGTTATGTTATGCAATCAAATGCAACAAACAAATGCACATACAATTCACTCATCCGCGAATAGGTGAGAAGTCGTTTTAATCACGAGGTAGGGTTTTCCTGTAGAAAAGTGCATTGGCAAGGGTAGGTTCTAACTGTTCTCACCAAGGCTTAGGCCCCCAAGGTGCCCCCATTATAGGGTCCCCACTCTCCAGCCTTCCGACCATGCTTAGCACTAAGGCCATAGTCAGTCTTTGTGCCAAAAGAGGAAGGTTATCACCTTGAGTGGTGGTTTCCGATCACACTCGTGGGCACAAGGCCATCACTACAGCGAACCGTACCTGCCACCCACTCCCTATGGATTTCTCACTTGCCCCCGGATATAGAGGGAACTGTTGTGTGCAAGGGTTTGTGTACAGTTTATATTTCAAACAATTGCGTAAATATAAACAAACAACAGTTATTAAAGTCAAACATTAAAACATGTTATAATACAAGGTAGGGTAAAAGTGTAATTTCTTGGTTTATTTATTTAAGCTAGCCCATCACTAAATGGGATCAACTTTCTAGGCTTCCCCAGTGGAGTCGCCATCTGTCGCCGCCGTCAAAACGAGGCGGTCGGTGCGACGCGATGGTTCCGACTTTCCAATTTTCGTGTTTTTATTGGTGTGGTTACAACGCCTTTAGGTTGTCCGATAACCAGGCTGAACCTAGGGGCGAGGTTTTCGAAATGGCGTTCTTGGATTGTCCAATAACCGGGCTAACCCAAAAACTAATTTTGAGGGGTTCTTCTGGAGTCGCCACTGATATTTTTATCGAAAACATCGGAAAAGGAGTTAAAAGGCGTTGGTTTTCGAAAAACCAACTTTGGTCATTAGAACCAGAGTTGGGTAAGGGAGTTAGTTACGTGTAAGGGAAGTGTTAGTTCCCTTACGACGCCCCTTTCGGGTTCCCTATGATAAGCTAGCTATTTAAATAAGTAAACCGGTGAAAATACGATTTTACCCTTTATTTACGGAATTTAAAATTACGACTACATGGCCCTAATATCTACTGCGCAATTAAAAATAAAGCAGTAAAGGAGAGAGAGAATGTAGAAACCTCCGAGGCAAGCTTTCTATTAATTTCTTGAAAGTTAGGGTGGTTTTTGGCAGCCCTTCACTCTTTACAGCACCGGAAATCTCTCAAAACGCTATAAAAACTCTTAGAAACTCTCAGAAAACTCCGGAAGTGCTTCAGAGGGGTTCTAGGAAGAGAATTTGAGGAAGTGACAAGAGAGAGAATGGAAGAACTGTGTGAAATGAGGGGAATGGCGCAGCTATTTATAGGGATTCACGCCTGTCAGGTCAAGACGGCCGTCTCGTCAACCGGGAGGGCCGTCTCGCCATTCGCAGGTGTTGAGACGGCCGTCTCGCCAAACGAGACGGCGGTCTCGCCACTTGCGCAAGGCGAGATGGTGGTCCCAAATGCGAGACGGCGGTCTCAACCCTAAAAGGCGAAAATCCTTATTTACATGCAGAAAATCCCTCCTATCCTAGTATGGGACCTAATAGTCTCTCCTAGTGGCTTCTTAGGCTTCGTCTATCTTCAAATAGAAGGTCTTCTGGTCTTTATTATGAGGTCGGGCAAGATTTGGGGTCTACACCTGCATTAATTTTAGGACATCCATTTGAACCCCTTCTGAGCCAAAAATAATATTGTTTCTTAAACAGAACCCTTAAGCCTAAACACTATTTATCTATCTTCCTATATTTGAGAAAGGAAATGAGTATGAATGTCACTATTTTTCCTATTGTTGGGTATTGCTATATATTGTTGTCCTACAGGTATTATTAGGGTGTTATTCTTAAAAAAAAAGGTGTAAAGAAAAAGGAAAAACAAAGCTTAAATATTGGAAAAGCCAAAAAGAATACATGCAAAAGCATGAGAAAAAATAATAATAGAAAAGTGAAAGTGATGAAGATCTTATTGAATTACTTTGGCAAAGATCTTGTTGATTTGATGAAGTAAAAAATAAAGTCAAAAGCTACTTTGTGGCAGTCAAAGGTCACTTAGATAAAAGAGTAGTGAGATTAGTGAGTCTACATCTCTGCTTAAGTATAATCATTTTTATCTCTCTGCTGCATGAGGTTTCTTCTTTTAAAAGTTTTTGCAAATGCCTCTAAAAAATGTTTAAACGGTTAAAAACAAAGTATTTTGATAAAAGGTTTTCAATTAGCTATTTTTAACTAATAGCATATAAGCTTTATCAACTAAAATGTTCTTAACACTTTTGTAACAGGTTTTTAACTGATATGTTTTCGAAATAATCGATTGTTTTCATTAGAAGGATTTTTTAAAACCTTCTGCCAGTATTTTAATTGATATAGAATTGATATAATCGATTAAAATGACTTAGAATATTTTGAAAAGTGTTCTGGCAGAATTTTAATCGATACAAACTCGAAATAATTGATTGAAATAACTTGAAGTGTTTTGAAAGTTGTTCTGTCAGTATTTTAATCGATACAAATATGAAATAATCGATTAAAACAACTAAGAGGTTTTTCCAGAATGTTTTAATCGATTAAAACAAGCTTGCTATCAGTTAAAATAACTTAGAAAGTTTTATGAAATCTTTTGGCAGAATTATAATCGATTAAAATGTGTTTCAATCGATTAAAATAACTAAGTGAACATTTTTCAAAGTGTTTTAATCGATTAAAACAGGTTGTTATCGATTAAAATCACTTAGAAAAGTTTATAAGAATATTTTGCAGTATTTTAATCGATTAAAAGATGAAACAATCGATTAAAACGAGTTTGGAAGATTTTTACAAAGAGTTTTAATTGATATAAACGGTGTCGTATCAGTTAAAACAAATCTGGAAAAAATCAAGAACTTTTTAACAGATTAAAAGAAGTTTTAACAGATTAAAACAAGACTTTTAACAGATTAAAAGATTATTTTAACAGATTAAATAAACCAGCAGTTTTGAAAATCTTCTATATAAACAGTATTGCTTGAACCTTTTGAAACACATCTTTTAGCAAACAATCAAGCAATCATAAGTGCTACTTTCAAGAGAGAATCACGCCAGTTTTTGTAAAGTTCTTTCTTGAGGCAAAATTGCATTCTTTTGAGAAGAAACACATATTACAGAGTTGCATAAATCTGGTTTGAACGTTCTAAGTTTCTTCTATTTTGTTTCTTTACTTTCTCTACTGTATTGTGGGTGCCTGGAATTGTGGGCACTGGTTTTTGTAGCTGGAATTTGGCTGCAGGGTTGATCAAGAACTGGAATTTGGTTCTTGGTGAAGGTTTAGGTGCAGGAATTGGAATTGTGGTTCTTGTGGTAGATTGAGTGTGAGATTAAAGTTTTAATCTGTAAAACGTTCAATTCACCCGCCCCCCCTCTTGATCTCAGCTTACATTTTTAACAATTTGTATCAAGAGCAAGGTTCTTGAGAATTATTCAAGTCTTTCGATCCAAATGGCTGGAAATAAATTTTCTGAGGGTGCTTGTATTGATAGACCTCCACTGTTTTGTGGTACAGATTACTCTTTTTGGAAGATTAGGATGAAGATCTTTATTGAATCTGTTGGTATAAATGTTTGGAATATTATTGAGCAGGGAACCTATGCTTTTAACAAATAATGGTCTACTTTAAATGATTCTGAAAAGAAACTAATCCAAGATGATTGTATTGCTAAAAATATCATCATATCTGCACTTAACAGAGATGATTTTTTCAGGATAGCACACTGTCAAACTGCTACACAAATGTGGAAAACCCTTGAAATGGCCTATGAAGAAACAACAGAGATATGCTTAATGGTCAATTCGGATTCTCCAATAACCAGTGTAAGTTTTGACTCAACAACTACTATGAATTATATTTCATTACAAGATGCTTTTTATGAAATGCATACAGTAGCTAAAAGATTAGAAATTGAAAACAAAATATTAAAAAGCATGAATAGTTTATTAGAAAACAAGATCACTTTTCTTGAAAAGAAAATAGTTGATGAAGAAACCAAGAATGAAAATTTGGAAATAGGTAATAACTATGATTGCATGTGTAATGATAAAGATTGCAAAAATTGTCCTGAGTTACAAGAGAAATTAACATATTTAATAAAAACTGCATCTAAACTTGCACAAGGAAAAACTAGTCTTGATATGATACTTGATTCTCAAAAATAAGTTATTGATCGTGGTGGTATAGGCTTTACACCTCTTGTTGGAAAAAAAACTAGAGCATTTAAAAACTATTTTGCATATAGTAAATCTGTTTCGTCTCCATTTATTAAATGCTTTTACTGCATGAAAAAAGGCCATTATGTGAAATATTGTAGAATTAAGAAATATGTTATTCCTAAAGGTAGAATGAAGTTGATACCCAAAAATTCATTTCAAATAAGATGACTGGACCCAGTAATTAAAAAGGGGTACCAGAAATATACTAAATCTGTTTTGCAGGAACAAAATCTGGAAGTCCCTGGGTATCAAATCAGCAAATTCTGTTTCTGGATTCATGGACTGAGTATTTTAATTGATATAAAACTATTTTAATCGGTTAAAATCACTTACAGAGAATACCAGAAAAGTTGTCCGTACAGTTTTAATCGATTAAAATACGAATTAATCGATTAAAATGTTCTCTGCAATATAGTTTAGCTGTTTTAATCGATTGAAATGGATTTATATCAGTTAAAATCATTAAGAGGATAAATTTAAACCAATTATTTCTCGTTTAAATCGATTATTATTCTGATATATTTTTCCAGAACTTGATTAATTTCAAATTAATCGATTAAAATTTTACTTCTAGTGCAGAATTAATTGTTTATTTCAATTCTGTATCATTTTGTACTGCAACTATACTAATTTCTCTTTCAAGCAAAACAAATTCAAAATGAAAAAGGCTATTTCATCTCTTGTATTCAAAGTGATCATGGGGGAGAGTTTTCAAACGAAAATTTCAATAAATTTTGTGATAAACATGGTATTAAGCATAATTTTTCTGCTCCTAGAACTCCTCAACAGAATGGTGTAGTTGAAAGGAAAAATCGTTCGCTTGAAGAGTTAGCTAGGACAATGCTTAATGAGAAAGCATTACCAAAATTTTTTTGGGCTGATGCCGTTAGTATTGCTTGCCATGTATTAAACCGTGTTTTAATCAGACCTTTTCTTAAGAAAACTCCCTATGAATTATACAAAGGTAAAAAGCCTAACATAAACTATTTCAGAGTATTTGGAAGTAAGGTTTTTGTTTTAAACAATGGAAAGGAAAATCTTGGAAAGTTTGATTCCAAATCAGATGAAGGTATCTTCTTGGGATATTCATTAAATAGCCATGCTTATAGAATCTTTAACAAAAGGCTAAAAACTGTAGAAGAATCTGTTCATGTTGTATTTGATGAGACTAACCCAAGTATGCAGAATATTTCTGAGTATAGTACAGAAGATGATGTTTTAACTGATAAAATGTATCAGTTAAAACTGCCAGAATCAACAATTTCTCAAAAATAGGTCAAAGATATTGAAGAATCTGAAGAACAGCTACCTAAAGAATGGAAAACTCCAAGAAATCTTTCAATAGACAACATCATTGGTGAAATAAATTAGGGAGTTTCCACTAGAAGATCTTTAAATAAATTTTGCAATCACATGGCATTTGTATCACAAGTTGAACCACAAACCATATCTGATGCATTAAAGGATAATAACTGGATTAATGCTATGCATGATGAATTAAATCAATTTACTAGAAATGAAGTATGGGAATTAATTCCAAAACCAGATAATGAAAATATTGTAGGAACAAAATGGGTTTTTAGGAATAAAATGGATGAAAATGGTATACTTACTAGAAACAAGGCAGATTAGTTGCTAAAGGGTATAATCAGCAAGAAGGAATTGATTTTGATGAAACATATACTCCAGTTGCTAGATTAGAAGCTGTTAGACTTTTACTTGCTTATGCTTCGATAAAAAGTTTCAGGTTATTTCAAATGAAAGGTCCATGCTTTCTCAAATGGCCACAATGCAGGAAAACCAAAGGAAGCATATGCAAATGACCTATCAACATTTCCAACAGACCAACAATCAGTTCACAAACCTTGGAAACCAGATTGCTGATATTTACACCAAACTGGAAGATATGCAGCTCAACCAAGGGAATTGGGATGATTGAGTTGTTGAAAGAAGGGTCCCTTCCTATCTTTTTCTTATGGCATATTTCTTTTACTGCTAATTTTCATTTCTGGTCTGTAATATTAACTGGTTGTAAACTAGGAACAATCTTTTTAACTTTGCTAAATATGATGTAGGTTTTAAGATGAATTAAGAAGAGCCTAGATAGGATCAAACATAATTCTCTGATAATTTTAGCTGATACAAATTAGATTCAATCGATTAAATCAATTAAAAATAACACTTACATAGGAAATTCGTATCAAAATAATCGATTAATTTGCGTATTAATCGATTAAAACCTGTATGTCATGTGTTTGTATCAACTAAAACTAGTTTACATCAGTTAAATCAACTAAATAAGATACTGTTCTGCTTTTGATAGATCTATAGGTTAAAATTTACTCAATCTAGTTGATATTGTTTTAAAACATTTTCCTAATAATCGTTTTTACAAAATCCGAACTGAATTAGGCATGATAGATGCATCAAACATTATTTAGTTTTCAAAACTGGTTGCTTTAATCGATATAAACAATCTTTAAATCGATTGAAAGCACTTATACAACATTTTTCTTATTGTTTTAATCGATTAAATATCGATTTAATCGATTAAATCAACTTATGTTTCAAACTTTCGAAATTCATCACCGTTTTAATCGATTAAAACATTATTTTAATCGATTAAAACTAGTAACAAGATCATTTTAATCGATTTCGTCCTGTTTTTAATCAATTATTACTCTGGAAAGAAAAATTAAAGGCTTTAGTTAATGGTTGTTCTTGTAACATGCTACTAAAGCATGATTCCCTTATCTTTACACGTATTAATTGTATTCATTACAAACGTGTTAATGAAGATAAGTTTGAATCAACTTTGATTAATCTTTATATGAGTAAAGTATCTTGTTCTTACTGTTTTCAAAAACTAAATTTTGTTAATTGCCATGCATTGTATTTGCTTTGTTCCCTATTTTTGATGAAGTCAAAAGGGGGAGAAATAATTGCTTTGCTTTTATAATTGATTTTCCTTATTTAGGGGGAGTAGCAATATAAGAGGAGAAATGGGAAAATGATTAATTTTTTGAATACTCACTAATCTATATATTCAAGTGACTTCTTCTGCAGAGTTATTTCAAAGAGGTGTTTGTCTTCATCAAATAGGGGGAGACTGAAAGTGATGAAGATCTTATTGAATTACTTTGGCAAAGATCTTGTTGATTTGATGAAGTCAAAAATGAAGTCAAAAGCTACTTTGTGGCAGTCAAAGGTCACTTAGATAAAAGAGTAGTGGGATTAGTGAGTCTACATATCTGCTTAGGTATAATCATTTTTATCTCTCTGCTGCATGAGGTTTCTTCTTTTAAAAGTTTTTGCAAATGCCTCTAAATAAAGTTTAAACAGTTAAAAACAAAGTATTTTGATAAAAGGTTTTTAATTAGCTATTTTTAACTAATAGCATATAAGCTTTATCAACTAAAATGTTCTTAACACTTTTGTAATAGGTTTTTAACTGATATGTTTTCAAAATAATCGATTGTTTTCATTAGAAGGATTTCTGAAAACCTTCTGCCAGTATTTTAACTGATATAGAATTGATATAATCGATTAAAATGACTTCGAATATTTTGAAAAGTATTCTGGCAGAATTTTAATCGATACAAACTCGAAATAATCGATTGAAATAACTTGAAGTGTTTTGAAAGTTGTTCCGTTAGTATTTTAATCGATACAAATACGAAATAATCGATTAAAACAACTAAGAGGTTTTTCCGAATGTTTTAATCGATTAAAACAAGCTTGCTATCGATTAAAATAACTTAGAAAGTTTTATGAAATCTTTTGGAAGAATTATAATCAATTAAAATGCGTTTCAATCAATTAAAATAACTAAGTGAACTTTTTTCAAAGTGTTTTAATCGATTAAAACAGGTTGTTATCGATTAAAATCACTTAGAAAAGTTTATAAGAATATTTTGCAGTATTTTAATCGATTAAAAGATGAAACAATCGATTAAAACAGTTTGGAAGATTTTTTACAAAGAGTTTTAATTGATATAAACGGTGTCAGTATCAGCTTAAAACAAATCTGAAAAAATCAAGAACTTTTTAACAGATTAAAACAAGACTTTTAACAGATTAAAAGATTAATTTAACAGATTAAATAAACCAGCAGTTTTAAAATCTTCTATATAAACAAGTATTGCTTGAACCTTTTAAAACACATCTTTTAGCAATCAATCAAGCAATCATAAGTGCTACTTTCAAGAGAGAATCACGCCAGTTTTTGTGAAGTTCTTTCTTGAGGCAAAATTGCATTCTTTTGAGAAGAAACACATACTGCAGAGTTGCATAAATCTGGTTTGAACGTTCTAAGTTTTTTCTATTTTGTTTCTTTACTTTCTCTACTGTATTGTGGGTGCGTGGAATTGTGGGCACTGGTTTTTGTAGCTGGAATTTGGCTGCAGGGTTGATCAAGAACTGAAATTTGGTTCTTGGTGAAGGTTTAGGTGCAAGAACTGGAATTGTGGTTCTTGTGGTAGATTGAGTGTGAGATTAAAGTTGTAATCTGTAAAACGTTCAATCTAGTGGAACCCAGCTGGAATTTGGCTGGAAACTGGACGTAGCCCTGGGATTGGGTGAACCAGTATAAATCTTTGTTGTATATTTCTAAACCTTTCTCTCTTTTAATTTTATCACTGCTTTTATTTTGATTGCTTGCTGTGTATGATTCAAGAACTGATCAGAATTCTAAATCTTTGAAATAGATAATCTGTAAATTGCGAAAATCTTTCAAAGATCAATTCACCCCCCCCCTCTTGATCTTAGCCTACATTTTTAACAAAAAGTAGTTCAAAGGAGAAATAATAACTTGTGAGATTATTTGCATTGTGTTAGGGAAAAAAGCATGAAGTTTGAAACCTGACTTGAGGAATTGTTAATCAAGAATCATTCATATGAGTTGAATCTCTCAAATATTTTTGTATATCCCAGAAAAACCAATAATTCTTTCTTAGTCCAGCCCCATTACAAGCCTCAAAAGACCTTTTGATTTAAGTCTTGTTTAACAATTGTTGATTGCTCGAAGATGATTATCAATATTGGATTGTCTAAATGAAGTGATTGAACGAGATAAACACTTACCTGTGAGAATTAGAGATGAATATATATAACTCTATTTGAGAGATCATGCTTCTCTGAGGATAGTTGAGGACAAATTATTCTTGTTGGTTTCTATAACTTGAATGCTTATGTGTTCTATTTTCATTTGGAGTTGTGAGCATCACCTCTGAAAATTTTTATGTGGTGGTTCTGGAAGAGAATGTGATAATAGGCGATGATTTTGTTTTGGAAAAAGTACTTTGCTTGGGACAAGCAAGATTCTAGGTTGGGGGAAGTTGTTAAGTGGTAAAAAGTTGATATAATTATACCTTGAATTGTTATGAAACCACTTAACTATTGCTAATTCTAATCTATTTTTCTCCCAATATAGGATGAATTCAAGAATACCTTGATACAATAGTAAGAAGCATTATTGATAGCAGAATTGGAGTAAAACTGGAAAAAGGAAGAAGATTTTCAGCATGAAAGTCACTCAAGCAAATATCAATTATTCTTCTCTGGAAGTCATTCGCTCAAGCGCAGGAAAATTCACTTGAGCAAATGTTAGTTATTCTTCTCTGGAAGTCAGTCGCTCAAGCGCAGGAAAATTTGCTTGAGCAAATATTAGTTATTCGTCTCTGGAGTTCACTCGCTCAAGAGAACGTTTGTCGCTTGAGCAAAAATAGGCTACTTTCGCTTGAGCGAAAGTTCTCGCTCGAGCGAAAGACGCAAAACCCAAAAGCCCAAATTTTTCCAATAAAAAGAGAAGATGTGTTTTGAGAAAAGTAAGCAGTCTTGGAGAAGAGGAGGCACGACTACTGTTAGGGTTTCGTCTAATCTTCATCAATTCTTCACTTCTTCATCAATTAGAGCATTGTAATGGCCAACATGAGTGGCTAACTTCATTCTCTTAGGATTCGGTGCACTTCCTTTGAACTCTTTTGTATCATGGTGATATTTTGAGATATTAATCTATGCTTTGATGTTGTTATTCTTATCCTTTGTGCCTTTGAATTATTTATTCTTGATTGTTTGAGGTATGATTGGAAAATATATCTTGAACCCTAGATCACGGTAAGAATATTTGTTACGTTAATTGCTAGGAATGGAATGAATGTATCAATTGTTTAACACCCTAAACCTAATGCTGGAAAATCTCTTAATTGTGTGAGGAATCAACATTTATTAGGTTTTCTTATGAATTTCATGTGTGAGGAATCAACATGGATGATTTGAGTAGGTGGCATCAACATTGTTAGGTTAATTGACGTTCTTAATTGACATAGCCATTACAAAAGAGGAATAAGGAAGGAAATCAATCCTAAGTGCCTTTAATTGATATTTTCTCAACAATTTATAGTTCTTTGTCATTTAATTTCAATTCAACTCTTTATGCAAAACCCATTCTGTTTTAATATACTTAGTAAGCATATAATTGGGAATTTCTATTGAAACCGTTCCTCGTGGGATCAACTTTTTTTTAATTGAAATACTATACTGCGAGTGATAATTTTGGTACGCTTGCCAATAATTCAACAGAGGAGGTGTCAAACACCTTTATGTTGGTATCAGGATGAGGAGAAGCTGTTGATCGGACTGAGCTACTCCAGGAGACTACAGAGAAGGTTCGGGAGGTACAAGAGAAGCTGAGAGCCGCTATGAGTAAACAAAAATCATATGCAGACCAGAGGAGGAGGCCTTTGGAATTTTAGGGGGGATGTTAGAATCGCGCAGCGGAATGTTCGCGTGGTCGGACAAAAACCAAGAGGGGGGTGAATTGGTTTCTTAATAAAAATTAGGTTTTCAAAATTTTCCCCAAATTTTACCGATTAAAATCTGTGTACATGTAAATAGAGAAGGGATAGAAATCTTACACAGGAGATTTATACTGGTTCGGATCAAAAGATCCTACGTCCAGTTGCTAATCACTCAACAGAGGATTAACGCTGTTACTATAAACAAGTTGTTACAAACAGATTACAATTGAGAAGATAAAGATACGAAAACACCTCTCTTGAAATCCACAAGAGATGATGAACAGCTTTCCCTAGAGACGGCACAGCACACAATCCACTAAGAACTCCACTTAGTGATTCTTATCGCTTCTAGCCCACACCAAGTTCCAAAAGCCCTCTTTCCTTGCAACAAACAGTTCTCTGGCACTCACAGCACTTAACTTTTGTATGGAAAAGGTTGTTCTACTTTTCTGAGTGCCAAAGGAGAGTTTAAGTAGGGAAATTAGGGTTTAGAAAAAGGGGATTTCGAAACTAGGGTTCTTGGTAATTGGGTTTTCGAAAATAGGGTTAATTTGAAATTTAAAATGAAAAACAGACTGAAATAATCGATTAAATGGAGTTATAATCGATTAAAACAGAGCCAAAAAAACAGAACCCAAAACCTCTCTGTTTTAATCGATTATTTGAAGTTTTAATCGATTATTTGACCTAATAATCGATTATTTTGATGTTTTAATCGATTAAAACAGTGAGTATATACTGAAAATGGTTTTCTCACTGTTTTAATCGATTATTTCCCTATATAATCGATTAAAGCCGAGCCTGGATGATATATTTGGGCTTTTTGAAGCTTCTAAGTTGCAGACTATGTACCGGCTATCTCAAACTCTATAATTACAGACTCAATCTAATTAAAACAGAGTTATTACACTACAAAAACAAGTCTTCAACACTCTAAGTCTTTGAGTTCTTGAATCATCATCAAAATCAACAATCTTCATGTTCATCAAGTGCAACATCAAGTCCTTGAATGTTCAACAATCTCCCCCTTTTTGATGATGATCAAAATTATCTTTTAAAGCCCTTGTAATAACCTGTTTTATCTGTCATACTAACAAACACATCAAACATACCAGATAATATTTAAATGCAATTCATAAGAGGCTTTAAATATTTCTCCCCCTATTTTGATTATAATCAAAAAGAACTCTGCAATAACAATCATAAGAGCTCCCCCTCAAAATATGCATAAGTTGGAGATAACTCCCCCTCAATCAAAGCATTTAAAGAAACAAATTTCATTTCATAAAGAAACGTCATTACAGACAAAGAGATATATAACATTTCAATCATGTAAAAGTTGTTTATTTAAGCAGAATTTAGGCAATGTCTAATATTCCTAAGTCTCTTCTAAGATCATAGAATCTATCCTTGGGTAGAGGCTTAGTAAAAATATCTGCTAATTGACGTTTAGTATCTACATACTCTATTTTACAGTTTCCTTTGCTGATATGATCTCTTAAAAAGTGATGTCTTATTTCTATATGTTTAGTCCTAGAGTGCATTACTGGATTCTTAGTTAAGTTAATTGCACTCGTATTATCACACATCAAGGGTATGTCATCTAAAAAGATATTATAATCTTCTAACTGTTGTTTCATCCACAGAATTTGAGCACAACAACTACCAGCTGCAATATATTCAGCTTCAGTGGTAGATAAAACAACACATGACTGTTTCTTAGAATGCCAAGATATTAAGGATGAACCTAACAAATGACATGTTCCACTAGTGCTTTTTCTTTCAATTTTACAGCCACCATAATCAGCATTAGAATATCCTATTAAACTCATACAAGCATCAGACGGATACCACAAACCAAAATCAGTAGTTCCTTTTAAATATTTTAAAATATGTTTTACTGCAATTAGATGAGATTCTTTAGGACAAGCCTGAAATCTAGCACACACATGTACAGTAATGCATAATATCGTGTCTACTTGCAGCTAAGTATAATAGTGATCCTATCATACCTCTATACATAGTTTGATTAACTTCCAAACCTGATTCATCCTTGTCTAGATAGCATGAAGTTCCCATGGGTGTGTTAGCTTCCTTTGAGGTGTCCATACCAAACTTTTTGAGGATCTCTTTGCAGTACTTGGTTTGAGAGATGAAAATGTTAGAAAAGTAGTTTTAAATCAAGAGGGGGGGTGAATTGATTTTTGAAAGTTTTTCGCAATACACAGATTATCTAATTCGAAAATTAAGATTACTTATCAATTCACAAATCACAAAGCAATCAAACAGTTTAAGTGCAGCAGCAGAAATTAAAGAGAGAAAGGTTAGGAAAGATTTCACCGGTAATTTTATACTCGGTTCACCCAATACCGTGGCTACGTCCGCACTCAGCCAAATTCCAACTGGGTTCCACTAGAATAGATGTTTTACAGACTCACCCTCTTACACCTATTCTAACTCTCCACCAAGAACCAAATTCCAGCTCTTGGAAACCTCTCGCAACCAAATTCCAGCCAGCAGAGAAACCAAGTGCCCAAATTCCAGGCACCACACACAAGAACCAAATTCCAGCTCTTGCTTTAACCTTCCCACCAAGAACCAAATTCCAGCTCCTGGAAACTTTCTACAACAACTGCAGTAAAACTTGTACCCAAATTCCAGTGTACAACACAATACAAAGTAATGAAAAAGAATTTACAAAGAAGAGACTTAGAAAGCTCAAACCGGATTACACCAATCCACGATAAGTTTCTTCTTCAAGGATGCAAAGTGCCTCAAGAAAGATTTCAAAAGAAGTTCACAAAAACAGCTTGTGTATCTTTCTTGAAAAATGCTAATAGTTGTTTGTATTGATTGCTTGAATTGTGTCAAAACCGATATGTGATCTATATCTCAAAGTTTCAAGCAAATCTGTTTATAAAAGAGTATTTTCAAATCACTGCATTAATTAATCTGTTGAAAGTTTGTTTTAATCGTTGAAATAGCCGTTACAATCTGTTAAAAGTCCTTTCAACCCATTAATGCGTTCTTGATCTTTAACGTAAAATGTTTTAGTTGATACGACCACGTTTTTATCAGCTTAAAACGTTTTACAAACATTTTCTAAGTATAAAACAATCGATTGAATCACGTATTAATCGATTGATTTGTTTAAAAACCTTCTTATAAAACTTTCCAAGTTATTTTAACTGATATAAAGTCGTTTTAATCGATTAAAAACCTGCATGTAATTTTTCTAAGTTGTTCTAATCGGTTGAAATACGCTTTAATCGATTGAAAAGATTTTCTAAGTTATTTTAATCGATTGAAATACGTTTTAATCGATTGAAACAGATCTGATCGGTCATAATTCAATTCTGATCGATCATATCAAACTCTGATCGGTCATAATCTCATTCTGATCGATCATCCTGACATCCAAAGTGATTTTAATCGATTTAAACGTGTTTTAATCGATTAAAATAATTCTAATCGCTCATATTTAAGATCTGATCGATTATATTGCATTCTGACCTATTACATTCGAATTCTAATCGGTCATAAAGAGTTTTAATCGATTAAAAGAAGTTTGTATCGATTAAAATGCTGTGAAAACACTTCTATAAACATTCTAAGTGTTTTAAACGTTTCTTTAAAAAACTATATCAGTTAAAACCATTGTTAAGAAGGTTCTTTGACAAAATGCTTTTGTTTGATTTGTTTAAAACTATTTTTGAGGCATTTTGCAAATTGAGTGAAGAAGCTTTATGCAGTGGAAAAGGTAAAGTGGTTTTACCTAAGCTTTCTGTTTAGACACACTAAGTCTTCAGCTCCTTTGTTCTGAGTGACTTGTTTGACTGCTGCAGAGTTGACCCTTGACTTTATCTTTGACTTCATCAAATCAATGAGATCTTTGCTAGGATCACTTTCAGTCTCCCCTATTTGATGAAGACAAACACCATTTTGAAAAAAACAATCTCTCGCAAAATAAGTCACTTGATAATGCAGTTAGGTGAGAAATATAAGAATGTAATAAAGTTTTGTTTCTCCCCTAAAACTTATTTCTCCCCCTAAAATGTTGTTCTTAAATTTATCTTAAAGTGATGCAACTATTTCTCCCCTTTTGACTTCATCAAAAATAGGGAATAGAAGAGAAAAGAATAAAATGTAAGGTTTCGAAAAAATATGCTCAAATTTTTGAAAATACAAAGTGAATCAATATTTCACTCATGAAAAGAATCAATTAAAGTTGATTCAAACTTATCTCCATTAACACGTTTGTAATGAATACAATTAACACGTGTAAAGATAAGGGAATCACGCTTTAGTAGCATGTTACGAGAACAGACCATTAACTAAAGCCTTTAATCTTTCTTCCTGTAATAAAAATCGATTAAAAACAGAGTATAATCGGTTAAAATGTTCTTGGTAAATGATTTTAATCGATTGAAAGAAAAGTTTAATCGATTAAAACATTTAAGATTTTGAAAACATGAAACTTTAGTAAAAATAATCGATTATTTCGATTTTGAATCGATTAAAACATGTTGTATAAGTTCATTTAATCGATTAACAAGATGTTGTATTGATTAAAACAATCAGCTTTGAAAATGAAGTAATGTTTAATGCATATTTTGTAAAACTGATCATTTAGAAGGATGTTTTAACAATACTAACAGACTATCTTAGCTAATAGATCTATCGTAATAAAGTCTTATTTAGCTAAAGCTCTCGTGGATCTATTTAAATTCTATTTACGCCAATCTGATCTAGATTAGATCCTAAACCATATTTAACCAAAGGTTAAGGCAAATGTTCCTGGTATAACACCAGCTAATATCACAATCCATGCAAACAATATAAAGATAGAAATAAGCAGTAAGATAAAGATGATGAGGGGAACTAGTCATCCCAATTTCCCGATTGAACCGCTTATCCACCAACTTGGTGATCATTCATTTGATCCCCACCAATATCAAAAGATAATAGGCTTTCCTTTTTGCTGGAACTAATTTTGCTCTATCAACTATTTGAGTCAACAACTCGCTGTCACTCTCGTGATCGACGAATGTAAACTTTTCCCGAAAAGAAATCTTTTAGCAAGCTTATCGTTATTATTGATCGCATTACATACCATGGTTGACACCACACTCGGAATTTCTACTACACATCGTAGGCATAATCATGTACTCGACCAAATCCCACACAGTAATGCATGATACCATAAATTGCATGAATCACAGTGTTAATGATGTACTCGAGATAGGAATTTTCTTTCATAATAGCCAACCCATTTTGAACCCCTGCAGTTGTCATTATCCAAGCAAATAACTCGCATTCTTATTAATGTAGTATGATGGGTGTTATTCTCACTTATAGTGAACCAGCCATCATTATCTTTTGAGGAATGTTATTCTGGTAGAGTGGGCAATGATTAGTAATGAGGACAGGTGATGACAATCAATCCGTAATTCTAAAACAATATAAAATTTATCCCTCGTATCGACCATAAAACATACATTCCCCGTACTCACGTTATTCAATTTTTGAATTGTCTGCTCCAGATTGGTTCCCTTATAGTGTCACCTCGTGACATTGATGATTAAAGCAAATATTCAAAGTTGCACAGCTTCCAATGAATTTCACCAAGAGTTTTGAACCAATGCATGCTCAAGATTATTTCGAAATATTGCTAGGTAATATCAAGAAATCTAATGTAAACATTTGTTCATTGAACTTCCTAGTAATCAACAATTTATTACCGTAATCAACTATCACTGAAAAAATCTATGATAAACTATGTTTTCAATCCTAACAGCTTTGACCTGTTTGTAACTAGTGTCTATAAGAAAAGTTACAGTCCATTCTTTGATAATTTCTTTGATTTTCAAGTGTATTACCATGCATCATTCCATGTAAAGTATTAAGAGAAATGTAAACATCTACAAGTGAATTAATCAATTGTTTTATGAAAGAATCGATTTGTATGGTACAGTAATGTAATAAAAAAATATCACCAGTATTTAAATCGATTAAAACATAAATGAATCGATTATTTTGATACCTAAGTGTTTTTAGTTGATATACAGATATTACAATCGATTAAAACAATTAAACCAAAATCCCGAGATCAGTTCAATCGATTATTTCGATATTTCAATCGATTAAAATGGTACTGACAGATATCAGTAAGTTATTTTAATCGATTAATATTGATTTATATCAATTAAAACAATTAATTTAAATACACGTAACCTGGTTTCGCAGCTCTGATCTTCAAGGGATTCCCGCACTTGTTCCTGCAAAACAATTAAGTATTTTTCTCGGTACCCTTTATAATTATTGGGTCCTGATCATGTTATTTGAAAAGAATTAATCTTTGGAACCCATTTCATTCTCCCTTTAGGAATGGCATACTTTTTGATTCTCGCAATTTTTAACAGAGTGCCCTTTTTTCATACAAGAAAAGCATTTAATTACAGAGTATGAATTCCTATTTGTTTTTGTTTTATCGGATCTAGATTTAAATCCTATTCCATATTTGTCAAAAATTAATTTTTGAGATCCAAGTAATACATCTAGATTAGCTTGCCCCCGAGTGAACTTTGAAACAGTTTGAGATAAGAATTCAATTTTCTTTTGCAATTCAGTGACGCTTATTGCATGGTTTATTGCATTCACAATCGTAGTTAGCATGAATCAGCTTTCAAGAATTCTTTATCAGTTTCATTTTCACGAACTGCTTTTTCCGGAGAATCAACTTTGTTAACTAGCCAGCTTATTTAATCCTTTTAGCCTATCATTTTCTTTTTGAAGTTTCTTAGCCTCTTCATGCATTTCATTAAATGCTTCTTGTAATGCATCATAGTTAACTATATTTGAAGAGGAACTAGAACTTACCTGGTCTGGTTTGTGGATTTTGACTCGCCATTAAACAAAGATTGGCTTCTTCATTTTCGTAGTTATCTCGTTGATGACGTATCATTATCATCCCAGTGCAATGTAGGCTCTTCTTTTTGATTTTTTCTCTTTCTTTTCACTTTGTTTATTTCTCTCTGGACATTCCATTTTAACATGGCCCTGTTTGCCACAACCATAACATTTAAAGTTAGAAGAATCAGCTTCTTTTCTCATACCTTTTGTGTCTTTCCTTGTCTTGGATCTTTTTCTTGAGGAATTTGTTGAATTTCCTAACAAGCGATCCAAGGTTCTCATTATCTTCTTCCGATTCTTGATTTTCTTCAACTTTAAGTGCAATGCTTCTGTTCTTCTTCTCGTAGACTTCTTGCTCATTGAATCTTGTGATTTCCATTTCATGTTCTCTCGAGTTTTCCAAACAAGGAGGTCGTTGTCATGGTGGACAGATCTTTTGATTCCGATATTGCAGTTGACTTTTGGCCGCCAGGACTCGTCAAGACATTTCAATACTTTAATATTTAGTTCTTCCTTATCAAAGGTCTTACCTAGGCCCATTAAGTGGTTGATGATGTGCGTGAAGCGTTTCGCACATCTCGCGATGCTTTCACCATTCTCGCATTTTGAACAGTCTCATACTCTCTTATCAAGGTGTGCTTTCTGGCTCTTTTAACATCTCGCAGTCCCTTCATGAGTGACCTCAAGAACATCCCACATCTCCTTGGCGAATTGCACTCGGGACACCCTGAAAAATTCATCCATGTTAAGAGCGAAGTAATAATATTTTTTGCATTGCAGTCACTTTGAACTTTCTTCTTCTCTTCATCATTCAAGCTTGACCATCCTTTATCCGTAATTAGAGGACCATTAGTAATAACATCCCAAGCATTTCGTCAATGGATTCAATGAAGATTTTCATCCTAATTTTCCGTAAAGGATAATTTGTTCCACGTAATAGTGGAGGTCCGTTAATAGATGCCCCTCGTAAAACTGTAGACTGTTCTCGACCATGGATCAAGAGACTTGAATAACTTTCAAGCACCTTGCTCGATGCCAATTGTTAGAAAAGTAGTTTTAGATCAAGAGGGGGGTGAATTGATCTTTTGAAAGTTTTTCGCAATAAACAGATTATCTAATTCGAAAATTAAGATTACTTATCAATTCACAAATCACAAAGCAATCAAACAGCTTTAAGTGCAAGCAGCTAGAAATTAAAGAGAGAAAGGTTAGGAAAGATTTCACCGGTAATTTTATACTCGGTTCACCCAATACCGTGGCTACGTCCGGACTCTAACCAAATTCCAGCTGGGTTCCACTAGAATAGATGTTTTACAGACTCACCCTCTTACACCTATTCTAACTCTCCACCAAGAACCAAATTCCAGCTCTTGGAAACCTCTCGCAACCAAATTCCAGCTAGCAGAGAAACCAAGTGCCCAAATTCCAGGCACCACACACAAGAACCAAATTCCAACTCTTGCTTTAACCTTCCCACCAAGAACCAAATTCCAGCTTCCTGGAAACTTTCTACAACAACTGCAGAAAACTTGTACCCAAATTCCAGGTACAACACAATACAAAGTAATGAAAAAGAATTTACAAAGAAGAGACTTAGAAAGCTCAAACCGGATTACACCAATCCACAGTAAGTTTCTTCTTCAAGGATGCAAAGTGCCTCAAGAAAGATTTCAAAAGAAGTTCACAAAAACAGTTGTGTATCTTTCTTGAAAAATGCTAATAGTTGTTTGTATTGATTGCTTGAATTGTGTCAAAACTGATATGTGATCTATATCTCAAAGTTTCAAGCAAATCTGTTTATAAAAGAGTATTTTCAAATCTGCTGCATTAATTAATCTGTTGAAAGTTTGTTTTAATCTGTTGAAATAGCCGTTACAATCTGTTAAAAGTCCTTTCAACCCATTAATGCGTTCTTGATCTTTAACAGAAAATGTTTTAGTTGATACGACCACGTTTTTATCAGTTAAAACGTTTTACAAACATTTTCTAAGTATAAAACAATCGATTGAATCACGTATTAATCGATTGATTTGTTTAAAAACCTTCTTATAAAACTTTCCAAGTTATTTTAACTGATATAAAGTCGTTTTAATCGATTAAAAACCTGCACAGAATTTTTCTAAGTTGTTCTAATCGGTTGAAATACGTTTTAATCGATTGAAAAGATTTTCTAAGTTATTTTAATCGATTGAAATACGTTTTAATCGATTGAAACAGATCTGATCGGTCATAATTCAATTCTGATCGATCATATCAAACTCTGATCGGTCATAATCTCATTCTGATCGATCATCCTGACATCCAAAGTGATTTTAATCGATTTAAACGTGTTTTAATCGATTAAAATAATTCTAATCGCTCATATTTAAGATCTGATCGATTATATTGCATTCTGACCTATTACATTCGAATTCTAATCGGTCATAAAGAGTTTTAATCGATTAAAAGAAGTTTGTATCGATTAAAATGCTGTGAAAACACTTCTATAAACATTCTAAGTGTTTTAAACGTTTCTTTAAAAAACTATATCAGTTAAAACCATTGTTAAGAAGGTTCTTTGACAAAATGCTTTTGTTTGATTTGTTTAAAACTATTTTTGAGGCATTTTGCAAATTGAGTGAAGAAGCTTTATGCAGTGGAAAAGGTAAAGTGGTTTTACCTAAGCTTTCTGTTTAGACACACTAAGTCTTCAGCTCCTTTGTTCTGAGTGACTTGTTTGACTGCTGCAGAGTTGACCCTTGACTTTATCTTTGACTTCATCAAATCAATGAGATCTTTGCTAGGATCACTTTCAGAAAATGCCATCTTTAAGTTGCTTGTTTTGTAGTCCAAGGAAGAATGTCAATTCTCCCATCATAGACATTTCAAACTCTCCCTGCATTATCTTAGCAAATTCTTCCTCCTGACAATAGCCTTTTGCAACAAGTCTGGCTTTATTATTTGTTATGTTTCCATCTTCATCAAGCTTATTTCTGAATACCCATTTAGTTCCAATAACTTGATGTGACTCTTCTCTTGGGATTAATTCCCAGACTTGATTCCTTTCAAATTGGTTAAGTTCTTCTTGCATGGCTATGCACCATTGATCATCTTTAAGTGCTTCCTCAATGTTTTTAGGTTCAATCTGTGACACAAAAGCAACAGACATACAGAAATTTGTCATATTTCTAGTTCTTAACCCTTTTGAGATGTCACCTATGATGTTGTCCATTGAGAGTCCTCTAGGTGATTGTCATTCTTTTGCTAATTGAGGAGTTTGAGAAGGCTCATTATTTTCCAAGTATAGTTCATCAAGGGCTTCTCTTATATACTCATCATCACCTGCAAGTTCTTTATTTGACTCAAGAGAATTTCCCCCAAGGTCTACAATCTCATCAAAGGTAACATGTATAGATTCTTCTATATTTAAAGTTCTCATATTAAACACTCTATATGCCTTGCTATTTAATGAATATCCTAGAAAAATGCCCTCATCGGCTTTTGAATCAAATTTTCCTAGATTGTCCTTTCCATTATTTAGCACAAAACATTTACATCCAAAAATTTTCAAATGGGCAACATTAGGCTTTCTACCATTAAACAATTCATATGGAGTAGATTTAATAATAGACCTAATGAGCATTCTATTCAAAACATAACAAGCAGTACTAACTGCATCAGCCCAAAAATATTTAGGAACATTAGATTCATTTAACATAGTCCTAGCAAGTTCCTCTAATGACCTATTTTTCCTTTCAACTACACCATTTTGTTGGGGAGTCCTAGGAGTAGAAAAGTTATGTAATATTCCATTTTCTTCACAATAATTCTCAAACTTTTCATTTTGAAACTCACCACCATGGTCACTTCTTAAAACTTTAATTCTTAGGTCTTTCTCATTTTGAATTTGTTTAGCAAACTTTCTAAAGACCTTAAAAGCTTCACTTTTCATAGTTAGGAAAAATGTCCAAGTATATCTAGAGTAATCATCAACAATTACAAGTCCATAATAATTTCCACCAAAGCTTTTTATCCTAGAAGGTCCAAATAAGTCTAAATGTAATAATTCTAGGGGTTTTGAAGTGGAAATAACATTATTTGATTTAAATGATGATTTTACTTGTTTACCCTTTTGGCATGCATCACATAATCTATCTTTTTCAAATTTTAACTTAGGCAATCCAATAACTAAGTCTTTTGAGATCAATTTGTTCAAATGATGCATATTTATATGAGCCGCTCTCTTATGCCACAACCAAGGGTTCTCTTCCTTAGCAACTAAACATGTTATACTTGACTCATGCAAACAATCCAAATCAATCAAATATATGTTGTTATGCCTAATGCCTTTCAATGCTACATTTTCGGAATCTATCAAGTGAATGGTGCAAAATTTACTTTCAAAAATTACCTTGAAGCCTTTGTCACATAATTGACTTATACTAAGGAGATTATGCTTAAGTCCATCAACAAGTAGCACATCCTTGATCTCCAAAGTGTTTGCACCACCAATGTTTCCAATTCCAAGGATCTTCCCTTTGTTGTTATCCCCATAAGTCACATATCCTTGTTCTTTGGCTTTGAAACTCACAAATTTCGATTTATCTCCAGTCATATGTTTTGAGCATCCACTATCAAGATACCACATAGACTTCTTTGATTTGGAAGTTTCCTACAAAACAAGAACATAGTAAACTTAGGTCCCCATAACTTTTGGGTCCTTGGGGTTAGAGACAAACAAAATTATTTTACAATTGGAACCCAAATGTATTTACCTTTAGGAACACCAAAATGTTTAATTTTACATCTATTTGAGGTATGACCTTGTTTCATGCAATAAAAACATGCTTTTGATGTAGTTATGGAATAAGATGCATTATTTACCAAACATGCTCTATATCCTTTTTCTACCCATACTCTTTTCTTTTTAGTTTTACCCTTTTTCAAAGGAACTCGTTGATTTACATTATTTTGTGCAAAATTAGTTTTATCCTTCTTAAGATTACTTATTTCCATTTCGGCTTTATCAAGTAGATGATTTAGGATATCTATGTCATATTCATGCTCTTTACAAGTTTCACAAGCTAAATTCTTATCCTCATCTAAACATACAATTTTCGTATTAGCTACCTCCTTTTCTTCTAAACATGCAATTTTCAATTTTAAGGACTCATTTTCCTTTTCCGATCTTCTTAGATTTTTCTTTACAACTTTATATTCATATTTCAAATTCTTAAAGGCAATAAATAATTCATTGTAAGCATTTTGCAATTCATCATGGTCATTTTCATCACTAGAAGATGAATCGGAATCACTAACCTCAAAATCCGAAGATATGTTGTCATTTGCCATTAAGCAAATGTTTGCTTCTATTTCCGAGTCGCTTGATTCCGAACTTGAATCACTGTCGTCCCAAGCAATATAGGCTTTCTTCTTGAATTGCTTCTTTCCCTTGTTTTCATCGTTTTTCTTGTTTGGGCATTCGGTCTTTACATGCCCTCGCTTCACCACAACCATAACATTTTATATTTACGTAAGTATTTTCTTTTACCTTTCCCTTACCTTTGAAAGGATGTCTTCCTTTTGCTTTCATGAACTTGGTGAACTTTCTTATAAAAAGACTCAACTCTTCTTCATCATTTTCCGAGTCTTCTTCTTCTTCCTTTTTATGTTTACCTTTAGAAATCTCGAGTTTTGAAGGCTAGGTTCTTCTTTTGGTATTGACCTTCTTCCTCATTTAGCCTTCCAAGATCAAGCTCATGTTCTCTAAGCTTTCCAAATAACGCCGCCATGGACATTGTGGCAAGATTTTGTGACTCCGAGATGACCGTCACCTTAGGTTGTCATTTCCTATCCAGAGATTTCAAAATTTTAACATTTAATTCATCAACGTCAAAAATTTTACCTAGTCCGGTGAGATGGTTCACGATATGAGTGAAACGTTTTTGTACGTCAAATATCGTTTCGCCTGGTTGCATCCGGAACATCTCGTATTCTTGGATTAAAGAATTTTTACGTGCTCTTTTGACGTCGTCAGTTCCTTCGTGGGTCACCCTTAGCATTTCCCAAATTTCCTGTGCACTTTTACAAACTGAAATTCTATAAAACTCGTCAAGGGTTAGAGTAGATGAAATTATATTTCTAGCCCTAATGTCAAATTGTGCTTTCCTATTTTCTTCTGCAGTCCATCTTGAAAAAGGTTTAAGAACGTCAACACCGTTCTCAGTAGTTTTAGGAACAAATGGACCGTTTAAAATAGCGTCCCAAACGCCTCTATCAACAGACTCTAAAAATATTTGCATACGTACCTTTCAAAAAGGATAATTTTGACCCGCAAAAAGTGGGGGTCTGTTGATAGACGCACCTTCGGCAAAAGTTTGATTTTGTCCGACCATTTTCGAAAATTTGAATGACTATCAAAGCAAGCTCTGATACCACTTGTTAGAATCGCACAGCGGAATGTTCGCGTGGTCGGACAAAAACCAAGAGGGGGGTGAATTGGTTTCTTAATAAAAATTAGGTTTTCAAAATTTTCCCCAAATTTTACCGATTAAAATCTGTGTACATGTAAATAGAGAAGGGATAGAAATCTTACACAGGAGATTTATACTGGTTCGGATCAAAAGACCCTACGTCCAGTTGCTAATCACTCAACAGAGGATTAACGCTGTCACTATAAACAAGTTGTTACAAACAGATTACAATTGAGAAGATAAAGATACGAAAACACCTCTCTTGAAATCCACAAGAGATGATGAACAGCTTTCCCTAGAGACGGCACAGCACACAATCCACTAAGAACTCCACTTAGTGATTCTTATCGCTTCTAGCCCACACCAGGTTCCAAAAGCCCTCTTTCCTTGCAACAAACAGTTCTCTGGCACTCACAGCACTTAACTTTTGTATGGAAAAGGTTGTTCTACTTTTCTGAGTGCCAAAGGAGAGTTTAAGTAGGGAAATTAGGGTTTAGAAAAAGGGGATTTCGAAACTAGGGTTCTTGGTAATTGGGTTTTCGAAAATAGGGTTAATTTGAAATTTAAAATGAAAAACAGATCGAAATAATCGATTAAATGGAGTTATAATCGATTAAAACAGAGCCAAAAAACAGAACCCAAAACCTCTCTGTTTTAATCGATTATTTGAAGTTTTAATCGATTATTTGACCTAATAATCGATTATTTTGATGTTTTAATCGATTAAAACAGTGAGTATATACTGAAAATGGTTTTCTCACTGTTTTAATCGATTATTTCCCTATATAATCGATTAAAGCCGAGCCTGGATGATATATTTGGGCTTTTTGAAGCTTCTAAGTTGCAGACTATGTACCGGCTATCTCAAACTCTATAATTACAGACTCAATCTAATTAAAACAGAGTTATTACACTACAAAAACAAGTCTTCAACACTCTAAGTCTTTGAGTTCTTGAATCATCATCAAAATCAACAATCTTCATGTTCATCAAGTGCAACATCAAGTCCTTGAATGTTCAACAGGGGAGACCATGTATTTTTGAGAATCAGACCTACTACTAGAGTAGGAAGGGAAATTAAATCTAAGAAGTTGACTCCCAAGTTTATTGGCCGATATCAGATTTTGAAGAAGGTAGGTTCAGTGGCATATCAGTTAGCGTTTTCACCTCATTTGGCGAATCTGCACAATGTATTTCATGTATCTCAATTGAGAAAATATGTACATGACCCCAGTCATGTCCTAGAGTCAGACGATGTGCAAATTAGAGATGATCTCTCCGTGGATGTGAGACCAGTGAGGATAGAGGATTCTCATCTGAAGCAACTTAGAGGTAGAACCATCTCAATGGTGAAGGTAGTATGGGATCAGAAATCTGGAGACTTCACTTGGGAGATGGAGGATCAAATGCGAGAGTCCTATCCATATCTATTTCCAAGTAAGTTCATTTTCGAGGACGAAAATTTTTGATGGAGGGGAGATTATGACATATGATTTTTTTTATATATTATAATAATATTACTATGCAAGAAAACTTCGTAATGAAGTTTTCCTCATGCACAGTAAAATTCTTCTTTTATATATGCGCATACAGAAAGGGGGGAGGAGGCATCAGCAAGTAGTTCTCCCTCTCATCTTTCTTCTTCTTTTCAAGCAATGAGACTCTACTCCTGCAAGATCTGGTGAAACGAGAGAAAACTTGAATTAAGTGGAAAAGCTTTGGTAGAAATACCACACCAGGTAAGGGGAAGTTTAATTCATTTAATATATGAAATTGAATTGTTGGGTACTCTGTGAATAAGGAATAGGAGTAGAGATATGAATTATTTGAATGTCTGATTTTGAAGAATTTCTTATTCTGATGAACTGTTCACCGTTTGAAAGTTTTTGAAATTCTTAAAATTAAGGATGAATTATATGGTAAAATTGTTGTTTTCAACTTAAATTAGATATAATTCATGTATAATTTGAATTTGGGACTAGTTTGGTTGTCTAAAACTGAGTAATTTGAAATCTGCTAAAATCTGCAAATTTTGATATTGTTACTAGCGCGAGGAAGAAGAAAGGGACATGGAAGGAATTTTCGAAAATGTTCAAGGGTAAAATAGTCATTTTTGGGACATGGAAGGAATTTTTGAAAATGTTTAAGGGTAAAATAGTCATTTTTGGGACATGGAAGGAATTTTTGAAAATGTTCAAGGGTAAAATAGTTATTTTTGGGATATGGAAGGAATTTTCAAAAATGTCCAAGGGTAAAATAGTCATTTAGGGACATACATGGAATTTTTAAAAAAGATTAAGGGCAAAATAGTAATTTAATGATTTCGGAAATGATTTCGGAAAAGAAGAAGAAGAAGAAGAAGAATATATTTAAAATATAGAATGAAGGTAGCAGTTTTAAAGATTCAGTAGTGTGTTGTGACATGTGTGAGTCAGACTGAGTCTAAGGGTTGATGCCTATAATTAGTCATGAGATGTTATGTATTTGATAGACTGAGTCGGAGGGTTGGTGCTCAGAATCAGTCAAGTACTATTATTTATTGACTTGAATGAGCCGTGAGGACAGGTGGTCCAGAATCCGACAAATGTGAATGATTTATGTTGTGTTTGAATGGTACTTGGGGTGGTACAGAGTACTTTAGTGTAATAACTATGTCGGAGGATTCTGAATGAGGTCTCAGACTTCACTGATTGATCGGGTCAGGTAGACTACGAGATCAGGTGGTGAGAAGTCGATGGGGGGGATGACTGGTGGCGCGCTCGGAAGGGTACTCCAGTATAAGTGATGAAGGGCGCCAGTAATCCTACTTTGTGTGGAGGGTGGTTAGAATGGTACTGTAGGTGCCGATCACAATGTGCCCACAAATGATAGCCTCTGAGTTCGGGCATAGTTGGGGTAGAGTTCCGGAAGGCGTCTTAGCGTATTGATGATTTGTAATTGATGATAATATGTAATTATTACTTCTATACTTGATTTATTATATCGAATGATTTAATACTTACCCCTATTTTTCCATATGGATGGGACTGCGATGATCACTTTTATGTGGGAGCAGATCAGGAGTTGAGAGGTGGAAATGCGACTACTGGACAGTAGGGATAGTTCAGTGGGGTAGCTTTGTGGGAGCTACTTTTCCATGTATAATATATAAATAAATTATGTTACTATGTTTTGAGGTTCCACCAATGAACCAGAATTTCAGTCTATATTACAATTATAGTAATATAATGTAATATAGATGTTGTTACTTACTTGTTTACTATTTTGTGAAGGTATCATTATAGTAACGATTTCTAAGGTCGTTACAACTATAATCATTGAAATGACCTACAACAAAGGTTGGAATATACTATGGATTGAAACGGGTTCGAAATTTGTAGAGTTGACTTTCTCAAATGTTAATATGATACCTTGGAGTATTAGAGGTAGATGATTGAAAAGTCTGAAAATAAAGAAAAATATGCAAGTTCATGTGTCCCACATTACACATCTATAGAGAAGGAGACAAATATGCTGACAATTTTTGTTAATTTAGGTATCGATAGCAAGCCTATGTTTATTAATCTAGAAATTTTTTAAGAACAGAAGTAATATGTCTGAATAGATATTTGCGTTATTCTAGGGGAATTGTTTTTAATGAGTTTTGGATTAGTCTCTGTTATCATTTGCACTTTTTTTTTTATGATATTTCTCTTTGAAAGCAATCGATGGGGAAGGACTAACCTACTTAGGCTTTCCATTTTATATTTATAACACACCATAAAAAAACTAATAATTTTATAAAAACTCTTCCATCAAGCATTAATTAACGTAATTTATTTAAATTTTAATTAGTATATTTTCCATTTTCACTCTTGTTGAAACTACTTTTATTTATACAAACACAACAAAAAAATTATTAATTATCGACGGATATGTAACCGTCAGAAAATGACATTACTATAGAATAACCTTTCTATGTCGGATGTAGAAGGCATTCAACGTCGGTTACAATAACGTTGTTGAATCAGACGTCATTGAATATCAAAGGATTTTACATCGGTTTTGAAAACCGTTGTTGAAAGTTTTGAAAATTCACGTCGGTTAACCAAATACTCGTCGTAGAAATGAGTAAATTCTATGTTGGTTAATTATCGACTGATTTAAAATAATTATGGAATTTGGTCTTACCGACAGATATATCTGTCGGTAAATAAACAATAAATTACTGACGGATATATCTATCGATAAATCTATCGGTAAATTAATAATATATTACCGATGGATATATCCGTCGATAAATTCGTCGGTAAATAAACAAATAATATATTACCGATGGATATATCCATCGATAAATTCGTCGGTAAATAAACAAATAATTACCGACGGATATCCGTTGGTAAATCCGTCGATAAATGAACAAATAATTACCGACGGATATATCCATCGGTAAATTAATATTTTTAATATTGAAAAAACTATGTTAATATAAGAATTTTAATTAAATAATAAAAGATAAAAAGAATAAATTTAAATAAAATAAAAATAAATAAAGAAAAAAATTATTTTATATCATTATATAAATAAATTATAAAGATTATATCCTGTCATTAAATTACAAACTCATATAAAGAGACTCGCTCACAAATTTGACATCAAATTTTGAAAATGACACACACTTTCACCGTCAATGCGCCCTCACATCCAACCTATAAATATATAACTATATAAATATATCAAAATATATAAATATATTTGTATTTATATATTTACACGAATATACATTTATTTGTAAATTATTATTATAAAATCTTAGTAGCTTAGTAGTTGGAGTATTAGCTTTCAACTCTAAAGTAATGGATTAGAATCCTGCCAATGATAATCACTACTATAGATTATAACCGACGTTACTCGACATACACTTTCACCATTGAGCGCGCTATATATTTATTTGTAAAAAAATATTTTTAATTACCGAACGGATATATCCATCGGTAAATTAATATTTTTAATATTGAAAAAACTATGTTAATATAAGAATTTTAATTAAATAATAAAAGATAAAAAGAATAAATTTAAATAAAATAAAAATAAATAAAGAAAAAAATTATTTTATATCATTATATAAATAAATTATAAAGATTATATCCTGTCATTAAATTACAAACTCATATAAAGAGACTCGCTTACAAATTTGACATCAAATTTTGAAAATGACACATACTTTCACCGTCGAGCGCGCCCTCACATCCAACCTATAAATATATAACTATATAAATATATCAAAATATATAAATATATTTGTATTTATATATTTACACGAATATACATTTATTTGTAAATTATTATTATAAAATCTTAGTAGCTTAGTAGTTGGAGTATTAGCTTTCAACTCTAAAGTAATGGATTATAATCCTGCCATTGATAATCACTACTATAGACTATAAGCGCCCTCACATCCAACCTATAAATATATAACTATATAAATATATCAAAATATATAAATATATTTGTATTTATATGTTTACACGAATATACATTTATTTGTAAATTATTATTATAAAATCTTAGTAGCTTAGTAGTTGGAATATTAGCTTCCAACTCTAAAGTAATGGATTAGAATCACGTCAGTGATAATCACTACTATAGACTATAACTGACGTTATATATTTATTTGTAAAAAAATCGTAGTAGCTTAGTGGTTGGAATATTAGCTTCCAACTCTAAGGTAATGAGTTCGAATCCTGCCAGGGATAATCAGCAATTTTATATAATCGATAATTTGTTATTTTTAAGATAATTATCACTCGGCAGGATTTGAACTCAGCACCTCAAAGTTAGAGACCGATACTCCAACCACTAAACTACTAGAATTTTCTAATAATAACTTACAAATAAATTATATTTATATACAAATAAATATATATTTGTGTAAATATATAAATATAAAATATATAAATACAAATATATTTATATATTTATATATATATATTTATATGTTGGATATGAGAGCACGCTCGAAGGTAAAAGTGTGTGTCAAGTGAGTTTTCAAAATTTGATGTCAAATTTGTGAGCGAGTCTCTTTATATGGATTTATAATTTAATGACGGAATATAATCTTTATAATTTTTTTATATAGTAATATAAAATAAATTTGGGAAACGCGTCATTCGTTCAAGCGAAAAATACCAATTTTCGCTTAAGCGAGTGAATTTTCGTGAGCTTTAACGTATTTTCGCTTCAGCAGAGTCATTTCCACTATCACCCTCGAGCGTCCTCACATCAACATACAAATATATAACTATATAAATATATTTGTATTTATATATTTATACGGATATACATTTATTTGTATATAAATATAATTTACTTATACATTATTATCAAAAAAACATTAGTAGTTTAGTGGTTGAAATATCAACCTTTAATTCTAAGGTATTAGGTTCAAATTATGCGAGTGACAATTCTCTACAAATAAAAACACTTTTTACATTAATCACAATTAGAAATGAAGATAGGTCGGTCAATACAACATGCAACGGGTTCTTCATTTACTAAGTAGTGCTTTTCTGTCCTCCGAGGAACTCCACCAACACACACCAAGAGGTTCTTTCTCTCACGTAATTTCGCCCGCCCATTCCACTTTCGTGCCAGAAGAAATGAGACAAACTCATGATACAATCTTATTGTATATCGATTTAGCAAACTAATGCCTTAAGCCATCCTGATTTTAAAAATTATAATAAATAATAAAAATAAATTATAATAAATAATAAAAATATAATATAAATAGGTGATACGTATAGATTTTTCAAATCTATATATAGTAATATATATATATATATTTATCGATCAATTTTATCCGTCAAAAAATATAAAAAGATAACAGTAAAAATTATAAATATCACCAATTACACGAGTTTGCTCTTCACGTTGTTACTTATTTTCTTCTTAATTATAATTTTAAAATGCCAAATATGACTCAAAGTTGTATGCCATATGCATATACATTACAGAAAAACGAAAACACGCACAATTTTTATTTTTGGATTAACCTATATAGTTTTGAATAAATACAATTTATATTTAAATATTTTCATTTTAAAAGTAAGTTTGTCATTAGAAAACTTGACGTAAACTTTTTTTTCTTAGATTAAAACTATTTTTATATATAACTTTTAGTCAATTTGTGGTCTGGAAACAAAATCAATATTACCTCTCTATGTATATATTGCTTAAATTTTGAGACAAGAGTCAATTGTTAAAATTAACTTTAAAAAATGAATCATAATCAATGTTTTCATTCGACAATGCATGAAGGCAAAGCAGCACATAAATACTCTTGATTGAATCCACACGGAATAAGTATGAACCAAAAATTATGCTAGAATTCTGTTTCATCTTATTTTTATTTAACTATTTTATATATATTTTTATTTCTCTTCACATTTATCATTCTCACTCTGTTTTAACATTTCATTAAAAAAGAATGGGATATATTTTCATCACTTCTCTAATTTATTTCTCCTAAAATATTGATGTGAAAGGTAGCTGCATGCTCACATTTGACACGTTCAAAATTCAAAGTCAAGGTCGGTCCGCAATTGAGACTTAAGCAACCCAATCTCAGCCAGCTATGTGACAAAGCTTATTTACACCATAATCAAAGAGACCGAACCCACAACACAAGGCACATAGCAGCTTCCAAAGCAACATGGCCTTTCAACACATGCAACCTCATTTTGTGTTGGTTCCATTGTTTGCTCAAGGCCACATGATTCCCATGATAGACATGGCAAAGATCTTGTCCGAGCAAGGAGTGGCTGTAACATTGCTCAGCACCCCTCAAAACGCCTTAAGGTTTGAGCAAACAATTTGTAGAGCATCACAATCTGGCCTTCCAATCCACCTCTTGCAAATCCCATTTCCTTGCCAACAAGTGGGGCTTCCATTAGGCTGCGAGAATCTCGACACTTTGCCATCAAGAACCCTCCTCAGAAAGTTCTACAATGCACTTGACATGCTTCAAGAGCCCTTGGAACAATACCTCCAGAGCCATGTTTCTCCGCCAAGTTGTATTATCTCAGACAAGTGTCTGTCTTGGACGTCCATAACAGCCTCCAAGTTCAACATTCCAAGGCTTGTTTTCCATGGAATGTCTTGCTTCTCATTGCTCAGCTCCTACAATATCAAACTCACCAATGCTCATCTTTCTGTCAACTCTGACTCGCACCCTTTTGTCATACCTGGATTGCCTCAAAGGGTAGAGATAACAAGAGCACAGCTTCCGGGGGCGTTTGTTTCTCTACCTGACTTGGATGACTTCAGGGACAAAATGGTTGAGGCTGAAATGTCTTCTTATGGGATTGTGGTAAACAGCTTTGAAGGATTGGAACAAGGGTGTGCTGAGGAGTATGAGAAGGTTATGAATAAGAAAGTTTGGTGCATAGGTCCAGTGTCGTTGTGTAACAAGGAGAGTTTGGACAAGTTTGAGAGAGGGAACAAGCCTTCCATTGAAGAGAAACTATGCTTGGAATGGCTCAACTTAATCACACCAAGGTCAGTTATTTATGTGTGTCTTGGTAGCTTATGTAGGCTTGTTCCATCACAACTAATTGAACTTGGGTTGGCTTTGGAGGCATCAAACAGACCGTTTATATGGGTAGTCAAAACTATAGGAGACAATTTTTCTGAGCTAGAAAAGTGGTTAGAAGATGAGAATTTTGAGGAAAGGGTCAAAGGGAGAGGTCTTTTGATTAAGGGATGGGCACCACAACTGCTAATACTCTCTCACCCCGCAATTGGAGGATTCTTGACTCACTGTGGCTGGAATTCCACCATAGAAAGTGTTTGCTCTGGGGTGCCAATGATAACGTGGCCTTTGTTTGCTGAACAATTTTTAAATGAAAAATTGATTGTTGAAGTTCTCAAGATTGGAGTTAGGATAGGGGTTGAGGTCCCTGTAAGGTTTGGTGATGAAAACAAAAGTGGGGTTCTGGTGAAGAAAACTAAAATCATGGAAGCTATAGAGGTGGCTATGGAGGGAGGAGAAGAAGGAGACAAGAGGAGAAGCCGAACAACAGAACTTGGAAACATTTCTAGAAGGGCTCTAGAAGATGAAGGTTCATCACGCTTCAACATTTCGTGCTTAATTCAAGATATAATGAAACAACATTAGAATGTATACATTAATTTTTCTTTTTCTTGGTGACTTAAATTAAATTAGTTTTGTTTCAGCTACTGATTTACTTCATTAAATCATATATTAAGATAATCATAATAAGAATTTCTTGAAAAATGTAAAATGGTGATTTTCAAAATTTTTAATTTATATTATATTTATAATTTTATCCTTAAATTTAATAATTATTAAATATGTTTGTTTACATATTTAAAATTTTAATCTTTCATTTTTTATATTTATTTTTTATTTATTAATAATATATTATTTAATCAAAATTATTATTCATTAAAGATAATAATTATTATCTTTATTTTATTTTTTGTTCTAAAATATAATGATATAATTATTTTTAGGATTATTAAAATAGTTATTATAAAAGTTATAAAATTATACCAGAAAATGTATGATTGAATAACTTTCCAAAAATATTTACGTGCAATTCATACGTTAAACTTCAATTTGGTTTCGTTTCATATTAAAATAATTATTAAAATCAACTTCTTTAGATATTTTAATTATGTACCCTTGTAGTAAAAAGAAAAATTACATTGTAAACTCAATTAAAAAAACTTATTAATATAATTTTAGAATAATTATTTGATAATAGAAAATTACTTGACTCCTTCTATTTTATTATATTAGTTGGAGTGTAGGTCCAGATTTCTTAAACAGTGTTTCAAATATAACTCTTGCAAATAAAAGAAATATGAATGAATAAAAGGAATATTTGAATAAAATGTGGGGGGTAAAGTTAATTGATCGATACTACAAAACAAGTAGGTAAAAAAAAATGAGAAAATAAAATTCTAGAATATGAAAAGGTTAATTTAAGTCAAAATTCAGCGTTTTTTTTTTTTTTGCCAGATTAAAGGAAAGTCAGTTAGACAATGTCTTCTTTTAATGGCTCAATTGCTTTTGAATTAGATAATAATTACTTGATTGAGTGAACCACTCTATAACAAACTGTTTTATTTGGTGGTAGTTATTGAATTATTGAGGATTGCAAGCAGAATATTATTAGGTTATTTTCAAATGTAGAAATCTACGATGTTAAATTGAGTTTTTTAATAGAAAGTCAGATTCTCACAATAAAGTCAAACTATTTTTTATTAGTAGGAATTGAACATTGACTTTATTGTGAATTTAGGGATTTTTAATTTGTTAGATATGGAAACTATATCATTTCAAATGTTCATGTCTCTTTGTTGATATAGTTTCCCTAATTGCTACACAGTCACATTTTGCCCTCTAATTTTTTCTTTCTCGGAAAATCTTTAAATATTTTATTTATATATTTTTACAGAAAACATTTAGTGTTATTTTATTTTTGAAAGGTTATGTATAATTGTAGTATTATTTATTGTTTTAATAGTTTATATACCCTTCTAAAAAATTCTCATTCAAACCTACTATTTAACTATTAAAAGAGTTAGAAGTATTGATCTGCCATAATATATTTATTGAAATATATCTATTATGACATCCTTAATGCATAAAAACATTTTAAGCTTTTTAATGTGATCTCTCATAATTTCAAATGAATTTCTCTTGATACTAGTTCACAGGACTTCAAAACAATAGTAAATAAAAGAAATAGAACAATATAAATTATATTTGTTTTAAATTATTTGAAACCTAATTCATATAAATCAAAATTAGCATAAAACAATAATTTTAAAAATATATGAAATAATAATATTTGATCTCGTCATTTTTATCTCGTTAAACGTGTAAAAATCACAATTTTTTCAAGTTCAAATAAATATTATCCAACAATAATAAAAAAAGTATTAAAAGAATATATTTCTTGTACATTAAAATGCTAAAAGGTGTTAGGATTGGGTCAAAGAAAATGCGTTTCTAGATCTCGCAATGGCCCCATCTAAAATTTTAAATCATAACAGAAACATCTCATTCAAATAAAAAAGCATTGTATATGCCCGCAGCAAAGCAGAGGTCCAAGATCAAGAACTCGTGTATGCTCAACCTAAAACTTAAAATAGGAAAATGACATTATAAATGTTAAACGAATGTCATGTATAGGTACACCAATGGCTACGAATAACCTAATGTCGATACATGTACAGAACAGGTTGAATGAAAAAAAAATGGTAACGAGAAAGCTAGGGTTTTCCCTTTTCACGATTGGCTTTCTTGAATATAGATTTCTCATGATTGAGTATTGATGACCCGACAACGAGGCACCGTTTTATGAAGCATTATTGTCCCTTTGAATGCCATGATCTGATGGCAGTTCATTCTATAGTTGGTAAGCTGCAACACAAAAATAAACTACGATCATTTTGAGTAGGGGGAGTGAGTCCTGTCAAAAGTAATGCAGCTAGCTAAATCATCAACCACAGAAACGTAATTGTAGATCAGAGTAAAACAAAAAATGGTGAGAATGAAGCGGGAAATTGTTAACTTAGCTCCTAGCTTAAAAGTCTTGAGCAAAACATATACCTGATCGGGTTTCATTTTGCTAAACCCGAATTTTTCTGTCCATATAGATTCTGCTTCTTCAGCAGCCGGTAGCACAAGATTTTTCACTTTCATGAAAGCCAGCAGCCTCTCAATGCACGAGAAAAGTGTTTGGAAGTAGCCCTGTAAGGGTAAACCATTATAATTATATATAGTGCACTACCAAGACATGGGTGAAAGTGATCATAACATAACAAAACTGAAGCATATTATCTGGTTATCCCACTATTCAGATCATCATTACAGAACTATATATCAAACTTCCACACCCCACTCCAATGAGAAGAAATTATGAAGCAAGCAAGACAGTAGCCAGTTATAGTCGAGATCACAGAACTACATCTATTGTCTATTAACACATAAAAAGGGAATTTGTGAGATATAGCTCACTTTACGAAGCATTAATTGGAGACTTGGCAAATCAAACATTTGCAGAACTAGTAGCATAAGATTTATAGTACAGGTCCTTTGCACCTTCCAAAACCTTAACTTGAAATCACCACAGGAATATTTTGAAAGAATTTGGGGGTGGATGAGATATATTATTATCCTAAGAAATGCCAACCAAGTTAGTAGGATGGTCTCGTACCTTTCCACGGTTCTTATATCTTGTTGCAACTAAAGGGAGTTCGGCAATATCTTTACCAAAAATTCGAAGCATGCCCGCGGATACCACAGATGAACTTCAATTTCAAAGGAAACAAAATGTGAACAGCAACGGAAGAAACATAAGAAATTATAGAAGCTAAATGTAGAGAACCACTTCTTACTTGACAACCAATAATGCACAATACATTCCTCCAAAATCCTGAGTCTGCAAATTCCTTCTGTATGTGAATGAGAAGCTAGTTGAGAAAATCTTGAAGAGAAAATTGAAAAGTAAACAAATGTTCTAATTAATTTTTACCCATAAACCATGGCAGGAATGAGGTCACGTCCAGCAGCTGGATCAACTATAGGATCAAAGCATTCCTGAAACATGCAAGAGATGTCTAAAGACCAAAAGTCCAAGAACTGTATTAAGTTTTTTAATCATCTTATGAAAAACTCAAAACAGACATCCCAAATGAAAAATAACAGTGCATTATTTTGGAGTTTCTCACGAGTGAGATAGCACACTGTAATGAAGAAGTGCTCCATAATCACTCCTCTGTCGTGTCTAGCACCACTATGACAACTACATTTATAATTGGATAAAATTATTTTAAAACCAAAATTGGAGTGAAATATTTTAATATATATCATACCTACATAATATTATAATAATCCAAAATTATATGATACCTTATTGATAGACATCAAATTTAACATAATACCTTTCTTTGAAATATATAAGAACAAGAACAATTTGATTATAGTTTAATTTTTTTACAATTTGAAATATATAATTATGATTCAATTGTTAAATTGATAAAAAATTCACTCTGTATATAAAGTGATTGAAATGGTGTAAGAGTGCTAAAAGTCTTACACTGTCATAAATCAATCAGTCAGAATTTTTGGCAGAAATAAAATGAATATAAAACCATAAACTCATGAACGTGCATTTATGCTGAGGGCAAAACTTTATAACACTGCCTAAAATTGGATTTTACATATCAACAACTGTTAAATCATTCATGTGACAAAGAAGAATCAATTTAGTAAAATAAGAAAACGGCATAAATAAAAAAAATGCAAAGCAGTTCTACCATTCATTGGAGAACAAAGAAGAATTATCAGTTTATCACATTCATACACCCAAAGAAGAGGAAGAAGATAGCAATAATGATAAAGAAGAAAATAATAATATAATGATGATATTGAAGCAACTCGTAAAAAAATTATAAGATGATGAGGGCCATGAAGCTACTCATACAAACAGACAGAACTTACATTAAACATGGACACTGCCTCCAAAAGCAAAGGCCTTGTTTCAGGAGATGCAATTTTTCCATTAAGAAGTTTCCATCTTACATCAATCTCATTAAGGGGTTCTAAACATCTTTCCACATGCTTCTTCTTTATAACATCCAAAAGAGATTCAGGGAGTCTCTCAGCCACGGTAACCAGTAGATTCTCCAAAGTAGTATGTATTCTGGTGCAATCATTGCAACAAAGCCAATCCCCTTCTGGCAACTCCTGTCAATGGTTCCACACATAGGCTAAAGTCTATATCCAAACTAATGTATCCTCATAAACATAATATGTTAAAATACCTTCAAATATGCCATCTTATGATCTCTCAAGCAGCCAACATGATATTCCTTTTCACACTACAAATAAAGTGGGGGAGAAAGGGGTTTTATGAAAAAACAAGATGAAGTTAGTTCAGTATAATCAAATCAATTCCTTGAAGAACCCAGCAGAAATCAATGTTGATTATACACTTCTCCAAACTTGAGAACATGACTTTACATGTTAACAGGGCTATCCATGTGTTATCAAAATAAAAATGGACTACAATGCATACCTGATCACAGATTATAATTGTGCGAGGACCAAATCCTGATCTGCTGAAGTCAGAACTCCTACATGCACAAATTTTCTCTTTAAAATATACAAAGTTGGAAAATCACGAATCTATTGCAGCAATCAATGACTGAACTTGAATACCAAAGTAGAAGTATGATGACCCTTGCTAATTTCAAGAAGTAAAACGTTAGATGAAAGACAAGTGAAGTCCATACATTGCTTCTATTTTCTAATTCATTTTAATGCAATACAATTATCACCTGCATAAAACACATCCACCAATCTCAGCTCCTATGTCTTTTACTATGCGAATGCATCTCTTGGCTATCTCCTCAATAGGATCAACACCTTCTACCCTTCCAGCTGCCACAGCATCTGCATTGTATAACACAGGCCTTTCTCTGAGGAATGTGTGTTGACAAATTTGACAGTACCACTCACCCCGGGGAATACTTGATACTGATGCACATTCTGTACATTTCCAAACATCAGAACAGATAAATCCACTTATAAGATGACTGGTAATTTATCAAAGAAAAATAATAATCTTCATAACTGTCACTTCCAATTCAGTAAATCATGAAACAAAAATTTAGGCAGTAATGAACATAAAAACTTCATCTAGTTCTATAATTGAAGTTCAATAATTGGCTTAAATATGTTTAGCCCCTTTAAAATGAGTTTGAATTTTTTTTTTCACATAAATAACAGTCTTTCCAAAATTTGAAATAACTAATTTTCGTCCATGTAAAATAAGTGAAGTTCAATTTTAGTTCACGTATAACATTTTTCAATTTTTTTTATTATTTTTGGCTCATAACAGAAAATTTCCTAGAAGTGCTACTAGACTTTGTATTGAACAAGGGATTGTCACATGAAAATGGGGACTTGACTTTAGTGTAGGTAGAACTTCTTGGGGTGATGGCAGAGGAAGAAAACTGGGAAGGGTAGAATGGGATGTTGTAACACAATAAAAACTAGATAAATTGTTCATCAACTTTTTGTCATTTAAATCTGACCTTTATGAAATGCCCTTGGACATCCATCACAGAGCAACAGGTTTCCACCATCCCAACAAACAACACATGCATAATCATTCTGCTTTGTAGTGCATTTATGATCTTTTGAGAGAAATATTGCCAACTCATGGAGTGACACCCCATTTGATGTGTAGATGTATGCATAACTGCCAAAAACATTATACTTCCATGAAACTCATAGGTACAAGCAATTCAAAAGACCTCTGAATATTCATCTGACAGAAAAATATCCACATCATAATCCCCTTCTGGAAACTTGACAAGAAGAAAACTCACGGTTTCCTGCGTGAAGCCCAGCCTGCATGGACCTCAAACTGTGAGGGGCTGATCTGCGTAACATTTAACAAATAAAATTTGAAAGTATTATCTATACAAAATTGGAAATTCATGAGGTATGCCCACAAAGATACAAGACAAGAAAAAATACCTCAGTATTGCAACATCTACAGACAATTCCAGATCGTGTTTTGATACCCTCAAGCAATTTCTGCCAACCACAATGGAACAGTTAACAGGATAACAGAATTACAATAATTTCTACATGAAATTCACACGTGAACTACCTGTCCACGAGCATAATAAGCTACTTCAGCTCCATTAGGCAATCCATCCTCTTCAAAAATTAATTTATGTATTCGTTGATACCTGTAGAACAAGATATTGGGTGAACAAATCATTATTATCACTGGTAAGGAATATTTGCAAAACAATTACAGGTAATATATATACACACAAGTGACAGAAAGGAACTAACCTTTTAGAGATCCTCCACTGACTTTTATTTTGTGGAGATAAACACTTTGAAGTAATTGGAGCAGTCTTCAATTTTAATTTTGATGACCTTGTAAAAAAAAGTGATCACAATAAAAAGGGGAGAAAGTACTTGACTATAAAAATTTAACATGCAATTATGTCATCCTAATAATATCAAGGATGATAATAAATAAATAAAACTCTCCATGCTGACCAAGCTTTTCTTGTGCAATGCAATAGGCACAAAAGCACTCTTTAAAAAATTTGAGCTGCTAATCAGTTTTGATGAACTTATAACATATTCAAATAGGCATGTCAGTTAAAAATATATAAACAGCAGCAAGAAAACATGATTAATTCATAAGAAATCTCTTTGAAATTCACCAAGTTCAAAACGATTTAACGACAATTTATTAGTTAGTGCAAAATTGTTCCACAAAAACTTTCAAATTTGTGTGGTTTACATTATAAATGAAATAGATATAAATACCAACTTTGTTCTCGTCTTCCAGTGTCTCTTAGTTTGAGGAGATATACACAACTCAGATGTACAACAAGAACATGAACGGGAGAATAATACTGGCCGAGGGGACCTGAAATAGTGTAATACAATAATTAAAGAAGTCAGAGGAAAGTGCTCAAAATCTTATCATTGAACCATACACAATATTTTGCAACTATTTCACTTTCATTTTAAACTAGAAAACATATCTAGCTCTAGTCCAATCTCATTCTGCTGTGATTTATTTCATTACATTGCCTTAAGAATTAAGATTAGGATATTATTAGCTGTATATTAAATATTATAATATCGATGGATTAAACAAACAAACCAGTAGTCAACCAGTAACTTAGAAATGAGTAAGGTTTTTAAGCCATCCCAATCTTTGTGTATTTTATTTCAGGATGCTGAGATTGTAAAATGTCTTTCCAAAATCAAGAAAATGAATGACTTTTTATTATAAGGAATTATTTTATGAGGAGCCCTTTAGTAAAGAATTTATCATTTAACAGACTAAACAGTAAAAAAATAAAAATAAAAATTTAGTAATCTAATACAACCATATCCATTCAAGCAAATCTAAAATAAAAAGTAAAAATAATAAAAAAAAACAGTCATCAGCTAACTAGTGAGGTAGTTCATTTCTCTTTCGAGAAAGTTGTGTCCCCAAATTGCACTAGTCATTTAAAAAATTTGGTTGTCAACAATTTAGTCTTTTGAAGTTGTGTCCCCACATCACATGGTCAACAATTTAGCCATCATAGATTTTATTAGTCCTTCCAAGGTTTAATCTGTCACTAAATTAGTCCTCAGATTTTATATTTATCACCACTTTTATTCTCCATAAAGATCAATACAGTGATAGTATATATATTTTGTGCAACCAATTTGATAGCAAATTAACTTTTTGGAGGATTTACAGTGATGATTTAACTATTCGGCAAACTAATTTAGCATTTTGTAGTCATAGTGTTGAAAGACTACTGTGGTGACACATCTACCATTGGAGGACCAACTTAATAGCTTTGTCTTTTCTCTATTATTCCATTGCAGAAGTTACATGTTTCATTTTCTTTTATAATTCCTGTAGTGGCCCACATCAGATTGATAGCAGCTGCATTTGTAACCAAGATGTAAAATACTCATAACAGCAACAATAGCCTAATCCAACTAAATGAATCAGCTATAGGGGATGTCATTGAACTCAATTTAAAACGAAGTTCTCAGAAATATTATTCAACGTGAGATCCCTTTCAATAATTTCCTAAAATGTTCTTCCTGGTATCCCTTTACCTCATTCCATATGATTAAAAACTATGTAAAAATCTACTCTCCTTGTCAGTGTTTCAGGGACCTCTCTTCTTGTATCTAAATCACCTAAACCATTTTTTTGTCATCTGTACCTCCATAGGTGCCATAACATCTCCCTATATATACACTATCTATCTTGCTGTTTCTTGTGCAGCCATAAATTCATCTTAACAAATTATGTTTTTCTACTCCCACTTTGGTCTCTTCACCCTTTAAAACCCAACATAATGATATTATACTTGGTCTCATAGTAGTATGATAAAACTTCCCTTTGAACTTGATAGGTAGTTTGCAAACAGAAATAACCTCTGGCATTTTTGTCAATTTTAATCACCTGGCAAGTATCTTCCATGAAAATATACTCATTAATTTCTCCATTGTCTTGATCCTATATAGTTCAATAAAAATATCTATGGGAAGATCAAAGTTATTAGATTTGAGAGTCTCCTTAGACTTGTGGGAGATATGTAGACTCTACTCATGAACTCAACTTGTAAGAGTCTATTTCTTGTGAAAAACAACATACCAATTTAACAAAAAAATATAAGCATGATGTCAATTCCATGCTACTAAAATAAATAAATTCGTACAATACACCAATAAAATATAATTTCCGGAAGAAATTAAACAACTTCCAGACATTTTAAAATTTCAACCTTTATATCTAAAATAATCAAGATAAAAAATAAAATTAAGCCAACAGGAGAATAGAACAAGGTTCGAAAAAAAAAAAAAAAAAACTTGAGACCAATCAAAAAAAGAAAAAACAAAATGTGAGAAGAACCACAAAACCAAACAGGAACCAAATGCAAGAAAAAAAAACTTGAAATAGGAACCAAACAAAATTAAAATATTTGAAAGAAAAAAAGATTGAACCACACAAAACTAAATCAGTGAAGCAAGAACCAACCAGATCCAAACAGAAACATTTGCAACACATATTGCAACAATGGTGACCTACACGTCAATGATTGTGAATGCAAATGGAGATGACGGTGAATGCAATCACTGACACAGACAAAAACGATGGTGAGCTTGAACACTAACACAAACAAGAATCACAATCTTTGAGCACGAATGACAACAAGTTATGAAGGCAAACGTATAACGAGCATGAACAACAACAAGGGTGAACGACAAAGAGTACGAACGGTGGCGAGTGCAAACAACAGCAACAATGAACAGAGCTACGAAGGCGAACAAGCTTGTGAGACCAAAATCCAGGTTCAAACTTCCAAATATGGTTGAACTTTCAAAAATGGACCAAACGACCCGGGAAGTGTTATTTTGGGTGTTTCATTCACTCATGTCAAACTCACGAGTTTGAACCAAGTCCACAAAGTTTGCTCAAGACCAAGTCTACACAGACCCAACAATAAACTCATACACTCGGAAGGGTTTATGAGTTAGCCCAAAAGTTTGATAACCATGGGTAAGATACTCTCTCCAATTTTTTGTTAAAATAGTAATGTAGATACCTTGTCGTATCCCTATTCAAGTGAAAACCCTTTGATTCCAATGTTTGTCTCTTAAGCTCAAGTTTAGTGTTATTATCTTCTTTTGATACATTAAGAAAAACTATATCATTTGCAATAGGATACTTTAAGGAAATCCTTTGCATGTTTCTCAAAAACATATTCAAGACTAGATTAAACAAGATTTGAAGTTAAGCCTTGATGTAAACCTGTACTTACAGTAAAGCCCCTAGTCTCCATTCCTAAAGTTCTCACACCAGCAATGATCTCACCATACATGGCTTGTATAGCCAGATATAAGTCTGTCCGTATACTTTTTCAAAGCCTTCTACAACACTTCTCTTAGCACTCAATCATATACTTTTTTTCAGGTCAATCGGCTCTAGAATCCGATTTCTCTTAGATATGCTCAATCACTTCTTATCATGATATCATTTTGTCACTCAGTTTCTATTCCTCTGTAATTTACACAATTTTGAATATCTCCTTTGTTCTTAAATATATACAGAAACCAAAGTGTCTCTCCTATACTATTATGACATTTTCTTAGATCTTAAAATCCCATTAAATTACTTAATTAGCCAAATAAAGCCCTGTAGTTCTACACATTTCCAAATTCCAATAATATCACCAAAACAAACAACTTTACCTTTTTTTTCAAAAAAACTAGGTATGCAAAAGCATCACTATATAGCTTACAATCCCAACTAGATTGACACCCCAAGCTATATCAAACTTATCTGCAGTAGTATGTCATTCTACTATTCCACTTGGATTTCTTATTCCTTTCATATTATATGTATATTTGTGCACTCCAACAAAAAACTTACAGATATTGTCTCCCGTCTATCTTTGATATCTTGATGTAGAACCAAAACTTTCCCTTCATCTTTAATTTGTTTGAAATCTCTTGATTCTTTTCCCTATTTTGGTAAAGCTTATCATTACGCATCTTGCCTTCTTTATTATCTGTCTCAAGATTCTCAGTAAAACTCCTCAAAAGCTTTGGATCATGCCTCAAGCACATATTTCGTTGTTTCATTCCTAACCTTACAATAATTGACCAATCATAAACTCTATGAACATTCTTAGACATCCCATCCCAAACAGGGTTAACATCACCTTCTGATTCCCAAATACCTTCCATCAATAGTTTCTTCTTAATCGACAAGAGCTTATTAGCCCCTGAGACGCTATCACACGATTCTTGAATTTATAACTTGTTGGATTTTTTCTGTTTCCTACGCTTAAAATGGATATTAAGGGCCAAAATTATATGTCATTTTAATGAACACTAACTTCTATCCTTCAAAAGCCATGGTTATAGAAAGTCACAGATTATTACCAACTTTATAAATAAGTAAATAAATAATCATAGTGCATGGCTTTTCAAAATTTCAGCAAGCAGAAGAAATAAATACCTGACTCTTTTGCCAACAGCATGAATAGAACTGCTTTCAGATTTTCTTGATTCCACGCAAGATAGACACAAAAGCCCCACTCTTTCCACATTGGAAGCAGGGAAGCATCCTATGCAATTAATTAGTACCAATAAGCATCAAGGCAATTGACAAAAAAGTTAAAAAAAAAAAATTATAATCATTAGTTTCATGTTTAGTTTTATGATTTTATCACATGCTACGATCAGCATGACAACTGAACAACAAGCATGACCAAAGCAAAGCCCTCACCTCTGCAACTTTTACAAGTAAAATATTTTTCTTCGGGTGGAGAGCTAACAAAATTTTGAATGGTAGTCTCCAAAGTATGGAGCGGAGCTGCCCTGCATGCTCTCAACAGTTCAAGCAGGCTCTTCCCATTTTCAAGGCAAATATATTGTGCTGCCCTCTTATATATGTTGCATGCATGAATCTCAAATTGGGAAGGTGGAATAACCTGCATGAGAAAAGGAACAAGGAGGGTACTCATGATTTCCTGACCCAGAGGCAAAAGGACAATGATAACTTACCTTGCATCCATTGCACAGTCGGCATGAGCACAAGATTCCACCATCTGTAATTATACCCCGCAATTCTGAAGTTGAATCCTACAATATCAACATTAAAACTCAGAGACAGTATGTTTATTCACGAAAATCATACTTCAAAATAGACCACTATTGACCCATAGACCAAAAATCATTAATAGGATCATAATGAATAAGGCTACATTAAGTTAAGCACATATATAATGGGTTGTTGATAAGAGCTTAATTTCAACAATAGCGTCAATCTATAACATTTTACATTATCATTCATATTAAGAAAATGATTCGTATTAATTAATCAAACCAAACTGCAAGTGCATGATTGGATTGAAAAATAATGAAAGTCTGGATAAAACTTAAAGAGTCATATTCTTACAAAAAAAAAACTACAATCTGAATTATTGACCCTTTTAAGAGTTATTATATATAGTGCATTTACTCTTTTCATAATCAAGGTTTAACTAGTTACTACTTGATTCCTAAGTTTACATAATCTTTTTGTTCTAATCCCTAGATTTAGGAACTAATTATGTTTAAAAAGTATATATAAGGAGACTAATGAGCTACGGAATGTGCAGAAATGGACCATAAGTTCTATAAATTATAATTTAAAATTTGTGCAGACATATGACCATAACCACGAGTTAAATCTATAAAAAAATTATTATAACACATTTTATAATTTATCTTTTATCTCTAAAAGCTAAAATATTTCAAATTTAAATTGCATTGACAATATTAACCTCGAACTAACCCACATCCCCCATCTGGTCAGGCAATTTTTCAGCCTACAAGTACAGTCACTACCCAACCAAAGAAATGTCCTTGCCCCAAACCAGATTAGATTTTGTGTAAGAAAATGCACCTGGCCAATTTTGAAAAAAACAAATAAAAAATGCCCGAACAAACCATATCCAAATTCAAATCTAAAATTAGTTAGAATCAAAACCCGGAACACACAGTAATCTGCTACATTATTAAGAGAGTGGCCAAATAAACAAATAAAACGGAATGTAATGCCGAAAGGAACCTTCTTGCAACCAACGTAAACTACTGGAATCCCTTCGAGTAGACCAGTTTCGAATAGTTCCTTGACGGTGACGGGCTTCTTGTTGACCATGACGATCTCTTTCTTGGTATTCAATTCTGCCTTAGTTAAATCTTTCTCCGCAAAAATGGCACCGTCTTGGGACTCAACCTTGGGGAGCTTGAAAACGGCGTCTAGAGCTGCTTCGGATTTAATTTCTTCAGTTTTGAGTCTCTTAGCGGCATCATTGGCGGAATGGAGAGAGCGCTTACGGCGAGTATAGACAAGAAAGCCGTTGATGCGGACTTGCTGTGGACTGGAGGTGTGATTTTGGGAATGGGAGGGAAGGGTTACTGCAGAATCCATGGAGGAAGGAGAGGAAATGGAGGGGATTAGGAGGAAGAGGACATGGAAATGGAATCCGAGGGAGAAGAGGGAGTGTAGGGTTTTGAAGAGAGCAGTGATGTGGATTGAGAAGATGAATGGGAATGAATGGGAGAAGGTTGGAGACGAGGGGTCCACGAGTTTGACTCACTGACTCGCTATTACTACTCAAAGTGAGTCCGTAGTCACCACCACCTCAATGCAAAGCAGTTGTGTGTCTTCAAAGACAAACTTGGGTCTTCATTTTTTCTCTTTATTATATATATCAATATCAATTTTATATATTTGTTTATTAGTTTAAATATTTGTTTAAAATTATAATTTTGATCCCTACTTATATTTACAGATTTATAATTGAAGTCCCTAATTTTTTTTCTACAATTTTAAAACCATGATTTTCAATTATTTCTTATTTTAGCTTTTAGCTTCTTCTTTTTTTACATAATCTTAATTATTAATTATACGTAGTTTTGTTTATTTTATAATCTAGTCGTCCATAATTATTTGTTATGTTAGTACATAAAATAGTGATATTAAAATATATAGATAAAAGTCGTGCACTTTTTATGAGTGAGAAGAATAATAAATAAACAAATTTTTATAAATAAAATTTGATAATAATTTAATATATTTTTAAAATTAAACAAAGTTATAAATAATTAAAAATTAAGAATTAAAATTTTATCAAAAAAAATTATTTAAATAATTAAGGATAAAAAGATAAATTATAAAAATTTAGTTTTTTCAATCTATTGATTAATTAATTATAAAAATTCAGACAATATTTTTTATTTGTTAAGATTTATTTAAAATCATAATTTTTTTTTAGAACTTACTCGGTATTTAATGCGACCTTTTGTTTAAAGGTGGAACTAAATTTTCTATTTGAAATAAAAATAAGTGAATAAAAATTTATTAAAAAAGATTGATAGAATTCTTCGTATATTCTTTTAATTTAAAGTTTTTTACATACATGAAGAATAAGGAGAACTAAATTATTTTTTGGTAATTTTAACAAAATAATATATTTTTCAATAGATATATTATCTTTATTGATGATAATTATTATAAACATAGATTAAAATTGAGACAGAGAGTAATATAATTATTTTTACATCCAAAAATAATAATAATTCAAGATTTATAATATATACTACTTACTAAAATTAAATTATTAAAATAGTTACCCATTCTCAATGAATACATAGTTTCATCATTTGTAAATAAAAACAATAATGTAATTTATTTGAAAGAAACATTTTAAAAATTATTATTTTATTAAAAAAATATTTAATTTTAAATTATTTACACTTTCAATTTTTGAAACAGTGAATTTGATCCTAATTTTTTTAAAATAAATTATTTACATTTCCTTTCTGGCTTCCAAAATTTTGCAAATTATATTCTTAAGTTTTTATTGTACATTTTTATTCCAATATCTTATAGGTTTTACATCTTAAGTATAATTAAAGCTTTAGAAAATAGAAAAAGTTATTATTATTATTTATATCATTATGTCCTTCTTCAAATTATGAAAACAGTTGAATTTCTTGCACTGTGTCATATAAATGAGAGGTTATACATGTTAGTCCGTCTAATAATTTTAAAAAACAAAAATTTGACACTTTATATAATTATACATTGTTTCTCATTTTTTTTTATAATTTTAATTGGTAAATTTTAAAATAAAAATATTAATAGTTCATCTTAAAGAAAAAATTAATTATTATAAATTTTAATTGAATATTATTTTAATTAATTATTTTAATTTTTAATTTCATAATTTATCTTCTTATCTTTTATATTTGTTTCCAATAAGTACAATGGGTGACTATTTTACACTCTCTCTAATAACAAATGATTTTAAATTAAATTAAAAAAAATTACCAAAAAATCTAATTAATAATAATGGTTTAAAATTATTATATAATAATATATTAAAAAACCTAAAAATCAATAAAAACATAAATAAATTGAAAATGGATTATCAAAAGAGATTAACCTATTTGGTTTTAGTTTGATTATCTTTTAGTTTATAAAAAATTTGAGATGGATTGAACGGATTACAAATTCTAATCTACCATGTTAAATGACAGATAGACAAATTAGCGTTAATATTTTTTTTATATAAAATTTGTATATGTATTTTTTTAAAATATATGTAATTATATAAGTATTTTTAAATTTTTTATTTATTAATTATTATTTATATATTAAAATAATTAATTATAATTAAAACTTAAATTCATTAATATTTATAATTTAAATTATAATATTATAATATATTTATATATTTGAATAATATAAAAAATATAATATATTTAATTATAATTTTTTATATTAATTTTAATATATAAATATTTTTAAAATAGTTAACATTTTTTTAAACACAACGTTAAAATGACCAATCCACTGTATTTTTTAAAGAGCCAGAGAAACTGTAATCCATAGCATATATAAAATAAATAAATAAATATATAAAATTAATATATATATATATATATATATATATATATATATATATATATATATATATATATATATATAAATCAAATATGAACAATAGCATGCACGAATCATTCCACGTATCAATCGTTTACTTTTTCATATATATAAATTTCGAATAACAAATCAATTATAAAAATTTAATTTAATAAGTAAATGATGTAATTATGAGATTATGAGATGAATAATAATTCATTATATCCTAATTAAACACGCCTAATAACAGTAAAAATAATAATTATATGACATAATTACTTCTATTTAAAAGTATATTAAAAAAAGTGATATGAGCCATGGAGGACATACCTAAATGGGTTAATGGATTAGGACTCTTGGTTGACGTAAGGACTCTCTTAACGAGTTTAGGTTAACTCGAAGAGATACCATAATTTATATGCTATATTTTATTATTATTTTGACACAAATTCTTATAACGATAAAACTTGAATGGTTTTCAATAATAATTTCTTCATTCTTCCCTGTCAAATTTGAAATAATGATACATAGACATTTTTTTTTTCAATACCAACTTTCATAAACTTCTATTTTCTTCCTTTCAAACATGATTCTCGGTACCGGATTTTCTTCTGTAAGATTAAGAGCCTATGTGCATTCAGACTTGGAAACACAGAAAACAGAGTATTTATAATGCGAAAATAGAGGTAAAAAAAAAGGTGAAAATTTTTAATTATTCTTTTTCTATAATTATTTAAAACTAATAAAATAATATTTTACCTAATTAAATCAATTTTAATTTACTGTAAAATATACCTTTATTTATTTTTTATCTTATTTTTATTTGGTACGGTTATTTAGCTATTTAAGTTTAAAGATTTTCATTTTAATTTCTTTAAAATTTTTCATTACAATAAATTAAATATTCTCTCAATTTTTTTTCATGATCACACCATTCGTAATGAAAAAAAAATTTAGTTTAATTTAATTTTAAAGATTTAACAAACATGTCAATTATCTAAATCAAAATCAATTCTTCACCTCATTAGGATGACAATTAAACCCCACTTGTGGACCAATCCGTCTTCATCCCAAGTTTGACGGGAAAATCTGAGTTGATTAGGGATGAGACGGTTTTTCTTCGCTTTAAAAAGTCGGGAGTAGAGACAGACGCGAGGATAAGTAATGCAATCCCCACTCCCGACCTCGCTCGACTTTATATTTAAATTTTAATTTAAAAATATTAATATTTTAAGAGTTTTTATTTTTTTGTTACATATAAGGTCATTTTTTTATATTTCACCATTTTTATTTTTCTTCTACCTATTTTTCTTATTTTTTTGTCTTATTTAATCTTTTATATTAATTAATTTATTACATTATTTTCTTTTTACCTTTCGGTTCTTCACATTTTCTTAATCTCTCCCATCAATTTATTTATTTTTTTCAATCTTTTCAACCAATTGATGAACACATAATTAATTTTTTTCTTTATCTTTTTTTAAATATTTTACATAAATCTTAGTAATAACTAATATTATTTTATTTATAATTTATATTTATTATGTTTTATTATGTAATATTTTTTTTATCTTATTATTTTTATTTATTTTATATCAAATTTTATCTTAATAAAATAATTATATTTTAAAAGATTAAAAGGAATTAATAATTTAAACTTTTATTATTTCAAACTAAAATTAACTTATTAAATATTTTATTATAAATTATATATTTTATATTTTTAAATGACAACTTAAAAATAAATTAATTTATATATGTAATTAAATGTTTGAATATAATATTATAATAATAATAATAATAATAATAATAATAATAATAATAATATTTTATAATAAGTATTCAAATATTTGAATATAGTGTTATAATAATAATAATGTTATAAATATTCTATATATATATATAAATGATTAAATATTTTTTTACATACATATTTTAATATAAATATAATAAATTAAAAAATATATTTAATTAATAATTATTATAAATTATAAAATTATAAATATTTATTTATATATAAAAAATATATAATAAAATTATTTTATTATAAATGTAATTATCTTTTTTAAAATAATATAAATCAGAATCAGATGGGAACTCTAAACACCATAAAAATAAGAATGGAACTTAATTTTTAACCCAACCAGAATAGAGCTGAGATGGGAATGGTTAATAAAGTTGGGGGATGGGGGACAAAAACCCGCAGCCACCCGCCCGTTGTCATGCCTGTACCTAACCTTTGACATATGTAAGTGATTGTCTCTGCTTCAAACACACAGAAGTTTTCAAATTTTGATTTTCCTTTCATATCTATAACAATGCATTTTGAAACGCACTCAGAGTAGTTGCATGGAAATTAAACTCTCTAACTAGACACATGCAAAATTGCTGAGAAAGCATCATATCATATAATTAATGTGGACTTTATGTCAGTGAATTTAAGACTTGATCCAAATTTGGACGTAAATGCCAAGACACTGAACTTATTTTGGGACCCGTTTTACCTTGTAATTGACTAATAACTAAAGAAACATGGTTCTGTTCTGTCTCAGTTTCAACCAATAGCAAGTGTAGAAATTTGTAATCAACTTCCTTCATAACACTGACGTATGAATCGAGTATCATCAGCTACCATGTCTCCTAGTCAACAACACTAAAATTCACATGATAACATGGTTTTTTTTAAAGATATATTGAAGAAAAAAAGAGAAAGAAATGGTCCTAACCTTAATAATAAAAAAGCAAATAATCGTAGTAGTTATCTTCTGCTTAACAGGGAAAACGAAGATAGAAAACATGAAGCACTACAATCAAATGGGTCATTTCATATGAAGGGATAATACATGGTCGTTGGTTCCTAAGAAATGTTGCAGAACACGTTTACAACACTAGATAGTGGGGACATTCTTTATATGCTCCATGTGATTACCACATGGAGTTTGTGCCATATGTAGTTATATAATTTATGAAAAATATAAAGAGAAGAAAAAAAAGAAGCATGAATAATGATGTAAGATGCAAAGAAACTAGCAAAGTAACATGACAAGAGTCATATTTTTTTACTTATACCATATCAACGACCACAACAATACACTTTGGCCAAAGGCCTATCCAAACGTACATTTATTGGACAATATAGAGTCTATAGTAAGCATGATCATACTGATAGACAAAGTTTGAAGTTGAAATCATTACAAGACAAACAAAGACTACAAAAACGACAAAACTAGGATACAGTTCTTAAAGTGTTTTTTGTATTACTTTTTTATCAGTTGGAGTTTTACTTTGATAATCTGTGTAATAAGGATTTGCAGTAAATGTCAATATAAGAAGATTACCAAGTAAAACTCTAATTCTGATTAGAAAACAATACCAAAGTCAGAAAGGAACTGTATCTAACTTTTGTGGTACAAGAAATGAAGTAGAGGAGAGGAGAGTAGGGTGTACACATAATAGGGGTGTTGCCATTCTGAGAGGTCCCTCAAGATCCCAAATCACAGTGTGTGAAGTGAGGTGGAGGAGTTGAAAAATGCCAAAGGATTGAAGTTGCCCTTTCCAAGAGAAACCACCTTGAAGAAGGGTGGTTTTGGTTAGCCTTGAAAGAAAAGGAGCATGGAAAGATATGGAGGATACCATTATAGCCACCAATCACCATCACATGTCCACCACCCCAAGTGCCAAATTGGTGAAGGAAGTGGTGGCATGGTGGCTGAGAAAAGGTTTGGAAGGGGTGTTACATGTTTGGGAAGGGGTGGTGCAGTTGAGAGAGGGTTTGAAGTTGAAGCCAGGATTGGGTGTTATAGGATTTGGTTCTTGTTGGTCATAATGGCAATAAAGGAGTGAGATGACTTAAGTACCTTGTGTGGTGTTGGGGGGTGACTTTTTGTTAAAGGGAACATAAATTAAAGTGATAAAGAGTGAAATGGAGGTTCCTAATATGGCATCTTCCAAAGCATATGCCCTTGCCCACCTCCTTTGTTCCACATATGACAAACACCTTTTCATTTTCCCCTCACGTGTCTTCTTTTTTGCTACACTTGAGATTTATTATTATAGCTGTGATCACAATTCTCCATCCAACAGTTATATGAAAAGAGTGATACCTCACTGCTCACTCAATTTCAGAAGGGTTAGCAAAAGTTGGGATTGCTATTAGGAGGCCTTTGAAGAAGGGAATTGAACTATGTGCTTCTAAAACCCACCCACTATGTTATCATGGTTCTGATTGGATCACCACTCGCTGGATTTGGCTTCTAAAGCTTCAATACAGTTTCCAGAAATACAAAGTAAGATAACTTGTTTCATTAGTTTATCTCTTTTTCGTATTGTTTTGTGTTGATTTTAATTTGCATAATGGAAGTGGAAGTCCAAAAGAAAAGTAGCGTTCACATTTATCATTATTTATTTTGTATACACTATTAATTTTTGTTTAATAAATTGTATTAATTTGTGGTAGACAATTTTATGGAGAGTGAGACTTTTGAAAGGTTGATTATGTTTACCATGTATATCTTAATACAAAAGAGCTTGTAAAGTCACACATTTTCCCCCTTTTTAATATTTTAATGTACTTGACATGCTTTTTCTTTTATCATAGTATGCTTTATATAACCTTCCCACTTTCCCTTTCCCTTACAATAAAAACTAATGATATGTTTGTATTGGGGGTTTTGTAAAGAAATTTTTGTAATTTTAAAATTATTTAAAGAGCATTGTAAACTTGTGTGGCATGCAATGCGAAGAGAGGCATATGCCTCTGAATATTTTACCATTAATTTGGGCAGAGATATATTAGGTAACTACATAGTTCACTTCAGCTGTTCCAACTCAGATTTAGATAGCTATTCTTATTGTATGATTTTCACATTCCTAGTGACAGCAGCAACATCTTTATTATTTGCGTTGCCGTCTTTTACATCAAAAGTTTGATAGTTAATTTGCTTGCGTAATACTTGCATTCTTCTCTAGAGGATTTTAGTCTTTGAAGAGAATTTTGATACCAGTCTTAATGTATTTAATTTCAAAGTTAAAACAAACCTCATTTTACATATTTTAAAAAGAGTTTAAGAGTGTCTTGATTCTAAATGATTAGTGATCACAATTATTATAAATCAAATTAAGAAGTAATACTTTTGGGAAATATGCTAACACGTGTCCTTATTACGATTTAGAACAATAAAAAATGAAAAAACTTTTATGGGCAAATAGTAAATAACGGCAATTTCTAATATATTCTTAGGTAATTTCCAATAAGAATTTTTAGTTTTTTAACCAATGTCCATAATACAGTTTATAACGGACCTTATATTTGTTTTTGCACTTTACAGAAAGTATGCTTCAGAAGATTAATCAGAAATCAAATAACATTAAGCTAACCTCATTCTTTCTCCTAATTAATGCCTTTTTCCTTCATTTTTAGTTGCATTAATCGGGGTGAAGAAAAGGGGAGAACAAAAGAAAGTGGTGTTTTAAAGGCAATTATGTGAGAAAGTCACAGTTTATGTGAGCTAAGCATTGGTTTTAATTTCAACAATGAAGGAATTCTTTCGAAAACAAACTACAGTTTTAGAAAAAAAAGTAGTAGTAATTGGGGAAAGCATATGCGCCGGTTAGCATCAGTGGATGCTTTAACAAAAGAATATTATTTGATGCCAAAGTGAAACAGAATGATGCTTGTACCTGAATTGTTGTTGGAATTTCCTTTTTCTAATTTTGGCTTCCGAAATCATAGAATATCTAGGAAATGAGAGCCTAGACAGCCACCAATGCAGTTAGTGGGAGACATCATGGACAGAATATAAGGTTTCTTTCTATTGTTATGCAAAATAAAATGTAACTACGAAAAGTGAATGCCGAAGAAAACATTTTTTCGATAATATATATTGGAAAAAGTTTGATAACTATTTGAATTTGACTTGTTTGTCAAATAAATTAATTAGGTACAAAGTGTCACAGAGAAAACCTACCAGAATAGATGGTTGGTTATAAATAAGTATACGACTTGGCCAGTGACAGGGTATTCAGTATTCACCAACAACTATATTAAAGGTTTGGAAATTGTAATTTATGTATGATTCAGTTTGGTTTGGCACTCTTTGCAATTGACTAGTTCGTCCCAAATTTTGGATCATCTTTTAGGTTCGCACTTATTTTGTACCATTTATTTCTCGTCCAAAGATGCTAAAGGAATTTTATCTATCTTTGACTACAATACCAATAGTTTAAAATCGTATTGAGAGCTTTTAAAGTGGGTCAGCGCAATGGGGAGTTGCAGACCTATCCGAGGTATTTCTAAATTCTAATTGCTTGCTCCCTTGTGTTAGTGGAACTGTCAGTTGGTGAACTGAAGAACATTTTTTAATCTTATGTGTTCCTTTTTTTGTGTTGAATAATACAGCACATATTACAGCCCAAATAATGAATTTTGTGTTTTGAAAATTAAAACTATAAATCCTTGGGATACCAAAAAGGATTTGGATCCTCGGGCAATGTACAAGGAAGAATAAGTGTCAACCACCTAATACACAATCACCTAATACACAATTACAATATCACTTGCTAAGTGTATGTAATGCTACCTTCAAAATTTCTTATATTTACAAAAAATACAGAAAGACCATATTAGTTTTATTACTATTATGCTATTCAATGAATGAGTCATTGCCAAAAGGTGAATCCTCTAGTTGATTGAAAAATCTGTGACACTTAAAATTCGTGAGAAAATTTACCCGAGATTGGCAGCCCCTAATCCATTAAAGGGTCATTGGATTGATCAACATAATTCTATGAAAGCCATCCTTTTTTGTTCTTGGTCGCCTTGAGCTTCATCACAAGTTCTTCACGCTCAGCTTCCACCTCAGCATACTTAAGGCTCATGTGGAAGTAGCGCTCCTGAATATCTCTCAAATCTGCCTCTAGCATAGATTTTGTTCTTTCAAATTTTTCTTTCGTTACTAGTTCCTCAGCCACAGATTTTACTGGGCCATTTGCGGGTAAGTTTTGCCCTTTAGATGGTGATCTGCGAGATAAATATACAATGAGTTACATATATAACATAATTACTTCAAATGAGCAATAAGACATGCATTAAAACAATTGTTTCCAAAATTATTAGCAGAGTAAATGTGATATCGTTTAAACGACATTCCAACCGGCATCCCTAGCTGGACAACTTCATTTTGACTGCAACTGTTTTAAACTTGGTTTTAACCAAAAGAAACAAAATATGAGCCTCAATAGGCAATCCAGTGAAAACTGGCTCCTTTGCTTACATATCAAGAAGACATAATCAGTTGTTGATGAATTTGACGTTAACTGTGATTGACTCATTCTGGATATCAGCGAAAGCATGAAAACACTGTTTTCTTTAATTTTTTCCTCTTCTTATTTCTTCTCCATTTATTTTATCCTTTTTCTCTGTTTTATTTTCTTTTATAAAAAACCATTCTTGGTTTTAGCAGAAGCGAAAGGGATAAGTTGGCATCCTGCCGAACATCCCCACTAGTCAAAACTTAAACAAAACTCTTTCTGTAACTTAAATTTTCCTTGATTTCTCTAAACGGGTATGTGGTGTTTTTTTCCTGATTATGATTTTTGTGAGCCGAATAACCCGTCGCTTAATCCTAAACATCTGGGCGGTTAGATATCTAAGAAATTCTAAATTTTTCATCAGCCAAATTTGTCAAAAATAACTTGATACTTATAAATTGATCCTAATCTGTACAGCATCCAATGTCATGAATATATTCAATGTTGAAATAGTCTTTTAAGACAGGAATTATCCTGTTCGAAAGGTTAAAAATAGTCCCACCTAGTAAGAAATATCTTTTGTAATTAAAGGATCGTTCTAAATAGAAAGAAAAAGCTTCAAACAAATAAAAGAATCAGCATAAGGGGGTCATATAAACAGAATAAAACCATTTTTCCTTTTATTTAGCTTTGAAATATGTTCCTCTAACCTGTGAAGTTGAACTTCATAAATGTTATTATTGGCTTCTTTTGCTTTTGCTAGTTCATTATCAAGCAATTGAGTCTTTGACAATGGATCTGCTTCAACAGCATGAACATTTTCATCACGAAGTTCAAGTTCGGTTTCTACCTATACAAGAAAAAGGAGACATGAAACAGAAAAATTGAGAAGTTGCCATTTCCAGTAATATTACATTATTTGATATTATCACTTGACGCCATCCACAAAAATTGTAATTATAAAATATATTTTGTAACCTTTGACATGGAAGTATATTACAATATAGTAAAAGTTCAAAACATATCACCTCACTCTGATGTTTGATGCTGTCATTCTTTAATGACTTTTTCCTATTAATGCGATGTTGATTGGTGCTCTTCACCCCAAGATTCTGCTTAATCAAAGAAAGAAAATTATTAGTCCTGTCATCACAACGTTATCACGCCATTAATGTAAAAGAGCACTAACTTTTGATGTCTTCAGATCATCGTGCACAGGTGAAGATTTCCTGTTGAACTTTGAGACCTGATTTCTCTTTTGTTCCTTAATCAGCTTCGATTCTTCTTCAAGGGCTTGGGCTTTTGTTTCGAATTCAGCTTTTTCCTGTTCAAGCTGTTGTATGGTTTGTTGATGTTGCCTGTTTATTCTTCTGCAGTGACTGAGCTCAGTATCCTGCTGGACACACCTCGTTTCTCTTGCCTTTAAGTCATTCTCCAACTGCAGAAGTCTTTCTTCGAGGGATGTCTTATCCGCCTTCAAATCTTCACATAGTTCAGATGTTACGCGTAATGAGGCTTCCAGTCTCTCATTCTCAGATTTGAAAGCATCGAGCTCATTCTTTAGAGCTAAATTCTCATTTTCAAATTGCTGGGTCTGCTGCAATTGAACCTTTAAATTTCCAGATTCGTCCATGATTTGTTGTCTTTCATATTCAGTGACTGTAAGTTTTAATTCAAGGGCATTTATAGTACTTTTGAATTTTAACTCTCTTGATTTGCTGTCTTCCACCAGCTTCAACAAATTTTCACGTTCAGTCGTCAGCATTTCCGCTCTAATTTTGTATTCGGAAGCCTGAGTTGTTAGGTCATTCAGCTTTTGTTCATATTGAGACTGCACCGTATCAACCTCGTTCCTAGCCAAAATCACTTTAGATTGAGCTTCTACAAAAGCAGATTCCAGTTTGGCATTATCAGCACGTAATGTGGATACTTCAAGCAAAGCGTTGGAAGCTATTCTCTCTTTTTCATCATATGCTGTCGAAAGTTTCAAACTGAGGTTCTCAACTTCTAGTTCTAGGTTTTGAGTTTCTACCATCTTCTCCATTTGCATCTGATTCAATAAGACTTCACCCTGCTCCATATGCTTCCTATTTTCATCAAAAAGACCATCTAAATCTGAAGTTATATGTTTCTCTTTTGATGCAATATCTTCCAGCATTAAAATGAAGTTCTGTTCCAGGTGTTCCACTCTTTCAGAGCACTTAGCGAATCTTTCATCTGATTCCCTTAACCTTGCTCCCATAATGGAGCAACATTCCTCTAACTTCAACATTTTCTGCCTCAAACTTCCATTTATGTTCTTGGCATAACTGCATTCTTCCGTAAGATTTTCTATGGTATTTTGTAAATTCTGGTTTGCTCTTCTTAGATACTGACATTCTTCTTGTGCCTCTGACCAGCGAAAATGTGCAACCTTTAATTTTTCCTCCAAGTCTTCTGTTGAAGAATCTATCTCAGTCTGCATCTCCATAATCTTCTCTTGAAGCCTTCCAGCTTGAGATCTAGAGTTCTCGAGTTCTGCTAAATGAAACTCTTGTTTATTTGTCAAATCTCTCAACTGAGCTTCTAAAACAGAAACACGCATTGATAATTGTTGCCTTTCCTGTTCTATGTCTGATATGTTGAGCTCCAGTTCATGCTTATTTTCTTTTGTCATGGCCTCTATTTGTTTCTCAAGTTGACTATTTTCTTGTTCAAGATGATAAACCTTGGCTTCTATCTCACTCATTAGCCTTTGCAGAACCCCAATCTCCTTTTCTTTGTATGATAAATTAACCTCAAGATTTCCTATCTCAGATGTTTTATCAGTTAGTTCCTTATTCAAATCTTTGATTCGGACTTCTAGAGCTAATTTTGAAGTCTCAAGGCTTTGAATTGATATGTGAACATCATTATTACTCTTAATGTTGTTTTTCCCTTGGAGCATGTCTTCTGAATGGAATATTCGAAATAAATTGTTGCTTACCTCAGACCCAAAGCTAGTAGAAGATTGATCTTTTACCTTGTCTGACAAAAGGTCTTGAGATGCTCCACCATCTTTCGAATTTTTCTTTGCTTCTTTTAGCTTGAATAAGAGCTCAAGGTTTTCTTCTGTTAGTTCATTGCAGTCTACCTCAAGTTCCTGAACTTTCTCTTTCAGTACTTCAATTTCTCTCAAAAGATCTGCATCACCTAAGTTTTTGGACACAGTCTCCACATTACGACTTTCTGGGATAGATTCAAATAGCTTTGCTTTCAAACTTAATATTTCTTTATCTTTAGCAGATAATTTGCCTTCATATTCCATTTCAATATCTGAAAGGGTTTTGTTATTTTGAATCTTCGAATGTTCCGTGTCTCGAACTTTGTCCTCCAATGCATCTTCCAACTCTTGCACCTTGACCAGTAGATTTTTCTTCGACTCCTCCAGTTGTTCTAGCTGTTGCATTAAGCGCTTGTTTCCTTCTGTACTTATTTGGAAAGATTTTTCCAGATCATTGAATTTCGAGGGTAATGATGAAAGGTTTTCCATCTCAATTTTCTGCTGTTCTATGGTCTCTTCCAGCTCTTGAAGAACAGAAACGAGCTCCACATTTGCTTCTTGGCTCCTTTTTAGTTGCGAAGACAAGTTGGCATTGGATTCTTTTTCGAACTTCAATTCCTCTTTCAGAGCATTCTCAATTTCTGAAATACATTCACCTTGAGATAGTGAATCTTCCGATGCTTTCTGCCTCAGTCTTGAACCCTCAAATGACAATTTTAACTGTTCAACTTCTTCTTTTAAATCATCACGCTCTACATGGGCCGCCGCAAGTTCCATTTTCATACCTGCCAGTTTTTTAGATTGATCTGAGAATTCTGCCCTCAATATGTCTAAATCACCCATTAGCTTTCGGGCGTTCATTTCCCACATCTTCGCTTCTGCTCGTAGCTCTTCACTTGTGTCCTCTGCAGGTTCCAGACGGTTATTAGAAGCATTGGCCGTTTTAGAAGGTAATGCACTAATATCTTGCATATTCTGGGAATCAAATGACGAATTATTTGACAGAGAAGAATTCACTGGGTAATCGTGATGGGATACACTTTTCTGGGAACTGGTTGAACCTTGTCTTCCGGTCGGGCTCTGCCCGTCACTGATACTTGGGGAAATATTTCCCCTACCTGTGGAACCCTCAGTTGAGTTATGGCTGCAGTTTGATACAGATCCGGAGAAGCTTGTTGCCTGCAGCCAAAGTGCAAGTACAACGCGTCATTATGATGATAATGGCAGGCCAACAGTAAATTACGTCACATCTCAAACATAAGCTAGCTGATGGCTACACTACATAAAGAAATTATTTGACTTCCTGGACCGTGAAAGAAGAGAATTCTGTTCAATGGATGACTTTCAAAATATCCGTTACGATGAAATGCAGGTACCATCTCAACGCAAAAAATATCACTAAAATAGTAATTTTAAAAAGCCAGTTAAAATTGGAATTGGAGGAGATTATGCAATGTCTTTAGGTTCAAAAGTCCATGAATAATTCCTTATACTCCAGATACCCTAAATCTAAACAGCTAAACTAGAGAATTATTTGAGTCAGCAAAGCTCATCCTGATAATTAATTATTAAGAACAGACTTATATTTTACCAATATGCATGTCTGGGAAGAAATAACCATTTAGGCAACAAAACAGATATGATTATAGTAGGGAAAATGTTGTAATTTTACCCTTGTCTCAATTTCTCCGGGGGATAAGATAGAATCAAAATCTTCAACTGAGGAAGATTCAACACTCTGGACATTTGAACAATCAGATTCATTGGACTTGATAGCCAGATCATAATTATTTTCTTTGATGGCCTTCAAATGGAAATTTTTCTCTTGATCCCTGCAAAAGGTGTCGGAGATAAATTCTTAATAGAATAATTGACATTATATTATAATACACAACACTACCCTCCAATACAAACCTGAGTTTCGTGCTTGGTGTCAGGCACTGCACAGTTACCTGCAAAATGTATAATCACTGAATTCCCAACTCTCAAGTTCAATACATTTTTCTGCAATAGCATTATTGTACTGCTTGAATGAGCAAAGATGAACCAAACAATACTGCTTGATTCTGTGTGTACTCTGATGGGGTCACTATCTTAATAAATAAGATTCAAGTCTCATGCACCAATCAGTCGATTAAGAAAAGTTCAATGAAAATTAAGTTGAAAATAGACTCAAACAGTGCCATCATCGTGTGTAAAGTTAATGAAAACGAAATTTGTAACAACGGAATAATCCATTTGGAAGAAGAAAAGAAGTTATTTTCCCGTGATAATGTTTCTCCAAGACTACTTTATTAAGTTAAACGGTAACATTACATTATCACAAGAAAAACAAGTGTGTATGAAAAACAATTTTAGCATTAAAACTTTTCTGTGTTAATTCCAGTCAAATAAAAAAATTCCAGATTTCCAGTTCTATATGTTCCCTTAATTTGAGAAAAATCAACTTTGAATCTAATCCAAAATGACGCACAAACATCCATGAAATTAAAAATGCAGCCCTTTGTATGACTCACTTGCAAAATAGTCCCATGAACGCACTTGTTCAGTGGGATTGAAAGTGGAATAGCAGCACCTGAACTCATATAGCTGGTCAAACTAACAGTGGCCTCCCCCAGGATGCCAGATCTTGATGACCCCTGTTAAGTGATAATGATAATTTTATGTAGTAATCTAATCCAAACAGAAATTTCAAGCTGATAAAACTAAAGGAACAGAAGAATAAACAAAACGTGTGCGTAGCGGCAATAGTGATTATACCATTGCAACAATAAGCTTGAGGACACAATCATCAATCTCCTTGGAAGAATCTCTCGAAACCCATATAGATTCTGAAAAGGCATCTGACCATTGACAACCCCCACTACGCACTGGCACTTTGCTCGACTTTGCAATTGTTCTACCATTTTCTACGGAGACAACAGAAACAAACAGCTTGTCCCACCCTTTGGGTACCTATTAACATTGGATTCACCGTTCGTTATTGACCAGTCCTGTTTTTTTATGGCCACTTAAACAACATTTGAAAAATTTTCAAGCTTTTGGATATAAAATTCTAAAAATAATTTTTGCAACAAATTATTGGAATGTTATAATACTAATTTCACCTACTCGTATTTAACTATTAACACTAGTCTTTTCATTTTATTAATTGGCTCTTGATTTATCCTCTTGACAAAACATGCCTCTAATACTGTTCTGCGTTCCACGAGAACAGAGACTACAGGCAAAACACTTAGCTATACTCCTGTAGATGCCCGTTACGCGGCTATCTAATTAGAACTGAAATTTCGTTTCGATAATTTGCGAAAAATTCAAATGTAATCTTTTATTCAGAGGACCACTTCTGAATAAAGAATTACACAAACATTACCTAAGAAATTGTTTCTAAGTTTAATCATAACCACAAACCCAATGTGGCTAGTGATACACTCTATTATTAGCTGAAATTTACAAGCAAACACAGCTGTGAGATCTCACTGTTTTATTTAATCACCTTTACTCAGATTTCATTAACTCCCAAATATATTCCGAGTCCACTCGATGATTCTCTTTCCAAACACGAAGCACTTCGTACAACAACTTTCCATTTTAAAATAAAATCACATCACTAAATCAATGTCTGCTAGTTTCCAAATTAGGATCAAGGATTCTTTTGCATATCGCGTTACACCTACGAATCATCACTGCAGATCAATAATTTCGAAGACGAAGCAGACAAAGCAAAAGACGAAGCACAGATAGACACTACACTAGTCACATTGATCGACATAAAACGAAACGAGAGATAACAACACGAAATCGAAGAAACGAACCTGCAGCGCCTTAAGATGAGAGATTCTGAACTCAAATTTGTCTCCTGATTTCGGTGCCCTGTGCTTATGTAACCTAAACATTCTCTTCTCCTTTTCTCTTTCTCTTCTGACTGTGTTTCTGTGTGCGAGTGTGTTGTAGCGCGTTCTTTCTCAATCATTCACTCATTCTCCACAATTACCAAAATTCGTCATATTCATGATTTCATCAGCTTCAGCGCAACCACCATCACCAACTGGCGAAAGAGACGAAGAGAGAGAGAAAGCGTTAGCTCAGTGGTCATTGTTGCGAAGGGTGTTATTTTATTGTTCCTTCAAACCATCGTGCATAGAGAGAAACGGAAACGATACCCACAAAAAACAAAAAAACAAAAAAACAGAAGCACTATTGATATTTATTCTCTCATGCGCGTGCGCGTAACATGCAGTATAGTGAAACAGAGAGAAACGGTTACGACCCGATCCTTTTTTTTTTAAGCTCTTTTCTTCTTCTAACGATTCTATTTGCTGACGTGTCGCACGGTCGTTGGCCAAGAACCCGGAAGGCGTTGCAACTTATATTACCGCTACAACCACCGGCAGAAGCACAGAACAATAACCAACAAAAAATTAACAGCCTGTGTTCCAAGGATGGTGATAATATAATAATTTGATAATTATTCAAAGAAGCATTGTTCAGCCATATTGATTAATATATTAATATATATTCAAAAAATACACCAAGTCCTCAAGCTTTGTAAGAATGCTCCACTAAAGTGGCTAATAAAAGGAGATTCGAATCATTTGTGTGAAATCTCGATTCTACGTTCTTTTGCCATTTTACTAGAAAAGTAGTGGGATTTAAAAATGGTTATCATGATATTTTATTGATCGCGAATAGGAATATATAGAAATTAAACATTCTTTCACTGTTGAAAAAAAAAATGTCCAAAATTAGTAAACCTAGAAGAAGAATGACCGATACTTTGCGTTGATCGCATCGTGATTTCGTGACATATATGGCCATATAACATAGGGATTGTGACATTTTTGGGGAATAGAAAAAGAGATCGTGGAATATTTTGATTTTTTTATACAACTCAGTCTTGGTAAGTCATGCACGGGCGGTTCAACGCAGTGGCCGATATTGATAATTAATCTGGAAAATAATATATTATTAATAAATAAATATAAAAGAAAAAAAAATGAAAGGGTAAAAAGATAAGATTGTATAAATATACTTAAATATATTAAATAATCATTAAGTTTGAGAAGGATAAAATCATAAATTATACGAGAATTACAACAATGAAGAGGGATTAAGAGTATAAAATTATAAATATATAAGTAAATATATTAAATGTTCATTAGGTTTGAGAAACAAAAATCATAAATTATATTAAAGTTATAAAATTTTGAAGGGATCACGTCCTCTTGAGCTCTCGAGAAGATCCGACATAGGTATAATGAAATATTGATAATTTAATTTGCTTCTTGTAAGTTAAGTTAATTTAATTATTACTTGTTTGATTGAAAAAATAAATAATCAACGTGTTCATTAATGTAAGATTTTGTCTTTTACTCATAGATTGAGATTAGGGCACACCAATTTTATGTGGTAGGTTTGCATTGGGTCCTATGGTGCGTTTGGCGAGGGTACACTTACTTACTGGTCACCAGTCACCAACTCTTCCCTAAATCATAACAGAGAACTTTTTTATTCTCCTAATTTTTAATTACAATTAAGACACAGTTTCATATTTTAAATTCGTTTGTTGAAATCAGTGTACTGATTTTATGTGTTCACACAATTAGGGTTATTGTAGTGTGTATTAAGACGGGTCCACGAGCGCAGAAAATGAAGTGAAGCTTAAGGCAAGTGTGGTTTATGGATGAAGGGTAGAAAAGTGGAGACAAAAACATTTATCTGATAGCAACAAAAGAGAACAATAATTAAGATCCACCATATATATATAGTCAAGTCGTTGATTCAAGCCAATTGTTGATTTTGAAAATGTCGACCGAACTAATCTGTCGTTAAATAATGATGAACTTTTAGCAAGTTTTGTTGTCTTCGTACCAGATTCATTCTATGAAAATTCAGTTTGTAGAATGGTGGTTGGACGTGTTTTGAACTACTTTACTTCTTCTTCTGTTTCGTAACAAGGGTATGTAAGAAAATAAAATAAGACTCGAGAAAAGTATTTTATTTTAAATTTATATAGACGATAAGAAATTAATTTATTTTTAAAATAAATATAAGATAGTTATTTATCATTTGCATTATTATTTTAATCATTACGTTTGAAGAAAATAAACAATAAATGAAAAATAACTTTTTTGAACTTATTTTTTTATATAATATTAATTATATTTATCTTTTTATATTTAGTATAATTAAGACCATAAACCATGTATATTTGTTTATTATACTAAATATATTTACATAATAGATAACACCTACCTCTGGTTCGGGAAGAGTTTCTTTCAAAGTTAAAGGACCTTGACCCAAAATTTTATAATTTATTTATACATTAATGATTTTCACCACAAATTTAATATTCTTTAATCTTTTATTTACTTTTCTAACCATGTTTATCAAATAGTACGTGAAAATTATTGTATATAGAGTTTTGCTATCTACTATTTCAATTCATATTCTACTTTGCGTTTTAAAATTCCTTAATGTTATGACAATTTTTTCATGGGGGTTTGAAAAGTGTTTAAAAATTAACACTAAATACAATTCAACCCTCACCTGGTATCTTTTTTTTTTTTCATTCTAGATTAATTATTTTAAGTTAAACAATAATTTGTTACATTTTTTTTACATGTTGGATTTTTTTTTTAAATGTTAAATAGTTATATCATCTCTTTAAAGGATGAGACTCTATAGCTAGCCTAATTAAAACATGTTACTTCTAACCATTTTTAGATCTTATCACTACTATTATGATAACTATATAATATTTATTTTAATATATTAAATGTACTTGATCTATTTATTCTTCTAGGTAATATTAAAAGAAAAAAGAAAAGGAAAAGGACATCTGTAAGATAGTTTGTGTCCAAAGATTAATGCTTGAATAACTCTAGTCAAAACATTATCCATGCTTTATAGAAGAAATCTGATGCACAATGTCCAACATGTGTTATCAAATAAAATAAATAGGTGAAAAGAATTAAAGATTAATAATCATCTCACGTAAGCCGAATACTAGTTACAACTTTATCAAAACTTCTCAATGTTCAACTCATGAAAAAAAGTTTGAAGAAAATGAAAGAAGAAATCTAGATTATTATTATTTTTTTGAAAAAAGAAAGAATTGTTAAGACAATGTTTGCTTTTTGAAGAGAAGCACTAGTACAGAAAACACATTTAACATCGGTTCTTAGCAGCTTTCTACATCGGTTCTACAACCGATGTAGATACAACCGATGTAGAAACTTGGTGAGTTTTAACATCGGTTAAGAACCGATGTAGAAACTCTGACTTTCCACATCGGGTCTTGCCATAACCGATGTGGAAAGTCTGACTTTCCACATCGGTTCTAGCCATAACCGATGTGGAAAATCGGACTTTCTACATCGGTTATGGCAAGACCCGATGTGGAAAGTATTAAAAATGACTTTCTACATCGGTTCTAGGCCATAACCGATGTGGAAAGTCATATATTTTTTTCAAATATGAATTTGAGTTTATGATTTTTCATAACTCGTACAACATTGCAAATATTTACAACTACTCGAATGTTAATCTATAAAGGACATGCATCAACACACAAGTAAACATAATGTATATTATATATCTACATTGTTATCAACAAACAATGAACATGTATTGTATTCTAAGTTTATATATACAAAGAATATAGTCCTAATGTTTCACAATTAAGTATTCAATCACGACTATAGTTCTTAATAACAAAATCTGCCCAAAGTCGTCTAATGTCATCAATCTCTGCTTCACTTATTGGATGACCATCATCGAATATCTACAAACAAACAAAAAACATTTCGAGATAAGCTCAAGTAGGCAAATATATGTCAATGACATAGATATAGTCATAACACATACCAAATTCCATGAATCTGTGATATTTGTTGTGATGATTGTTAACATATGTCTCATCACATAATATCCGCACTCCCAACTTCCTTTTTGCTTATTACACTATAAGAAAAAAAACATTAAATACAGAAAATGAGTAAATTAAAGTTAAGAATTTGAAAGATAACGTGCTTACATGTGGAAGTATCCATGTGGGTTTCTTTTTAGGCTTACCCTCCATGACTCGAGCATGCTTCTATACACCTATAAAAGATTAAATGGAAAATACTTCATATTAAGACATGTGGAACTTAAAATGAAATGAATGAAATATTATACAAGGGTGTTAGTATACTTACACATCATCTTAAACAATTGAATGTTGTTCGGACCGAGATTTGGGAATGAAGCACAATTATTATGAATACTTACTTATGAATATAAAAAGTAAAATCTGGATACTATTTAGCTCAAAGGAGTGAAGCACGGATGTTTACAGTTATTAAATCTGTCATGAACCAGACCTAGAGTATTTAGTCACAAAGACAGATTCATATATAAGGGTGTTAGTATACTTACACATCAATAATCTGTTTAATTTCCTTTTTGCGTTTATTCCATAAAGAGCATAAAAAAATAGCCTCACTACGTTTAGGACAAAGGATAAGCAGTTGCCAGTGAGACCTACAAAAAATGTCGCTCAATTAGCAATTCTTAAGAGATTCAAAGTTTGAGAGTAAGTAATTTAAAAAAACTTACCCATAATGATATGGTGCGAGATAAACTTCCTTTGATCCTTCACAAAATCTCTTTTGAATGTATGCTTGAATAGTATTTGGTTTGTTCCCCAAACTCTGAATGTGGACAGGATCAATGAATCCATAGACATCTTCTACTCCCTTTTCCACAACAACTTTGTTGAGGTAACTAGAAATTGAAAATATCATGTTAATTGCATTTTAGACAAGTTGGTGTCAAATGGCTCTTCACCGATATCACGTATCAAATCTTCTAGTCGATCATTGGTTTCTTTCTGGATTTCAGTTGTCTCTGAAGCCATGGGGAAATCTACTACTTCCCCATGCCAAATCCACTTAGTGTAACTCTTGCAAAATCCATCACAAAGGAGATGCGCTCTTATATCCTTCACACTTAGTTGTCTTAAATTTAAGCACTTCACACAAGGACAATAAAAGAGACCTTTATTGTTACCCACATTTCTCTGTGCAAACTCTAAGAACTCTTCAACCCCTAATTCATATTCTTCTTCTATACGTTTGGCATTTATCCAACTTCGATCCATATCTATAGGTACATGACGTCTTTGCTTAGTGTGAAAATGGAATTACCTCTATTCAGAGGCAACAAACTTAAACAACTCAAACTATATAATCCAAACTGAAATAGTACTGGAACAACAGTAAAACTCCAGGAACAAAACAAACAACACAAAGAACAAACCTAAATCAAGAACATAAGAAACAAACCCAAATGAAAAACAAGAGAACCAAATATAATCAATACCCCAAAGCCCTACACCCCAGCGTGGAAACCCATAGCCTTAACTCTTTCGCTAAGAGACTCGGACCAGAGCGACATCAACCAACCCAACAGGGCTTGGATAACACCTCTCAACCCCACGAGAATAACCAAGTGAAAATCACATATTCAAGTCAAACTAAACGGAAATAATAATACAAAACCCAGAATAAACATGTCTACATACATTAAACCCAAGCATAATCAGTCCACGACCAAACAAAACAATCCAGAATCAAGGAAAATGCATAAAGGTAATTGACAAAACAAGGATGAGAAGCCAATAGGATAGACCCACGTACCTGGTCCGAATCACCTCTGGTTCGCGACGAGATCGAAGGTGCGCAGGTGCAATGAGGAGGAGCTCCTAGAGGGTTTCGGAGAGGTGAAGACGAGGGTGGCGCGTCGCAGTTCTTGGTGCGCGTCGCAGTTCTCGGTGCGCGTGGCGGTTCCTGGTGCGCGTCGCAGTTCTTGGTGTACGACAAGGGTGGTTTTCGCTTGGGGATTCGGTTGGGGAAACGGAGGTTAGGGATTCGATTGGGGGAAGGAGATGGGAGAGACGGTGGTTTTCGCTACTGCGATAGGGGCAAGGAGACGGTGGTTTTCGCTACTCGCGAGAATGAATTTGATAATGGCTAGGAGTCGAGTCTGTAATTGGGTCTGGGAGTCGAGTCTGTAAGGGCTTGGGAGACTGTCTAAAATTTTTTTTATTATTATTTTTTTAAGACTTTCCACATCGGTTCATGGGGGAACCGATGTAGAAAGTAAATGGTATATCAGATGACCGATCATAATGGCTTTATGACCGATCAGAACTGGATGATCGATTAGAATGAACTTATGACCGATCGGAATTATTTTAAATCGAGTAGAAAGCACTTTCCACATCGGTTCATGGGGGAACCGATGTAGAAAGTAAAAGGAATATCGGATGACCGATCGGAATGGCTTTATGACCGATCAGAATCGGATGATCGATCAGAATGATCTTATGACCGATCGAATTATTTTAATTCGTAGTAGACAGTACTTTCCACATCGGTTCATGGGGGAACCGATGTAGAAAGTACTTTCTACATCGGTTCCCATCTGAACCGATGTGGAAATGCTTTTAAAAAATTTCTACATCGGTTCTTTAACAACCGATGTAAAAAGTCCGATGTTAAAAGGGTTTTTTGTACTAGTGAAGAAAGAAAGAAGAATAATTTTAGAGTTAGAATTATAAAAGCTAAAATTATCCTTTTGAAAAAGCTTTTAAATTTTCTCTCTTTTTTTTTCTTTAATAATACTTTTTTATATATTTTGAGCATTATCTAATCTTAGTAAGTGTGATTTTTGTATTTATCTTTCAAGATGTTTAAATCTAAGTTTAGAATTAGAAGGTTTATTGTAAGACATTTTCTTTTAAGTACCTCTTGATTTAAGAGTAAATTTTCGATAAACTAAAGTATATTTGTGTGGAGCTTACTAAAATTAGTAAAAATAATAATTATATTGTAAATTTGGAATTGTGTCGAAGAATATTTTTCATTTTCAAACATTAGTGAAACTTTAAATAGTTAGTTAAAAAGTAAATGTAACATTCTATATTTTGGATACAATTATTTATAAAATAATAACATGGATAGCATTTTAATAATTTGTAAGTGTGAAATTGATTTATCTATATTAGTAGAAACATTTAATGGTGTCGAACTTACAAAAATTTAAATTCTTTGAGTATTATACACATGTTCTTCATTGAATTAACTTAGTTGAATTATCTTTTTTTCATCTCAAATTAGCTTAAAATATCCATTATTCTCACTCAAAATATTAGAGAACTCATTCTCTTAAATAGTACTTTTGCTTAGCACCTTCTTTATCTTTTTTCCGTAGAATTAATGTCCTGCTTAATTTGAGAGTTTGCTCTCTCTCCCTCCCTCTCTCTCATTTACATTCAAAAGTTAAAATATTTTCTTCCTTCCATATAATTCTTTAAAACTTTTTAAATTGATCAATGAGATAGATTAATTTAAAATATTATTTTTAATTATTTAATCTTGGACTTAGTTCGTAGAGTGCAAAATTAAGTTCATATTTAAGGGAGTAAAATTACCAAGCCAATTTTTTTACTTCAATTCTTTATTAGATGACATAAAAAAGGGATACAAATAAATTTTAAGCTTATTAGACTTTGACTATTTCTACTCAAATGGAATCAACTAGAGCTATTAGATTATTATCTTTGACAATTCTTTTTCTCTCCATTTCCCGTTACGAAAAAAAGTCTTTTCTTTATTCTGGAGGATATAATGTTAAAGGCTTCACATATGATATAATTCTTAAGGGGAGAGCATCATGACATTTTACGAAAGATTTTTAGATGTCAAGTATCTTAGAGAGATGAAATTGAATTTCTTTACTCTTAATTATGACTAAGGGTATTAAGCTTATTACTCTCATTTAAGCAAAGTTATTAGACTGTCTCCAATTGAATTCTTTCCGTGAAAAATCCTCTAGCGTCTAACTCTTCCTAATAACTACTCGTGGCAAGCAACAATAAAACCTCTTTCAATAAATTAGTGAGCTTTTGGAAGATTAAAGAAGAGAGGGGAAATCTCACTCATAGGACATTTTATTATTCTAAAAAGACTAGAGTTCGACACTTGACAATGAAAAAAGAGCAATGAAAAAACAGACAAAAGTGAAATGAAAGGGGAGGTGACGAGTTGGTAATTCACCTCTTCCTTTGTTTTTGGCATAGATAATGGGAAGGTTAACTTGGTGATTGAGTTCTGAATTCCATTCCTTTGCTCTGGTGAGTGATTCTTATGAAAACTCCACGGATGGAATTGATGTAATTACTCGCATTAGACTTGTCTTGATGTTGAGACAATCTTTCTTTTTATTACTTACGATGCTTTTTAAAGCATTTATCACTGGCTCCCTTTCCTACGAGACATTATTTAATTTGATTCTGGCACTAATTAAATCAGGAATCGAGAAGCAACGAGTTAATGGAACACTTTACAAATTCATATTTTTCAGAGTCCAAGACTTGACAACTTGAATAAGAATTCAGTGTCAGATGCCTTTAGTTGGAAGGAAGTAGCTACCTATGATTTTAGAATTGAGTTAATAGCACAAGTTGAATTAATCTGGATCTAGTTGTGATTGCCTTTATTATACAATTGCTAGTAGTTGCGAATGCATTTATTATACAATTGCTTGCTCTTATTCAACTTATTTCGTAGTCGTCATTGCCATTCCTCGGATCATTAGGCATAACTAGGAGAATTAGGATAACTCATAATGGGGTGGAATTGACGTCGTGTCTAGTATTTCTTTATGACGATATTATTAAACTAGATATCGTCATTTGTAGAGTAGGCATAAAGGGGTCACTCAAATCTTAAAAGACGAGTTCGATGCATTAAATTATTATTTATCTATTACGATGAAGCTCATTGTATTTCCTATAACCTTCCTTCTTGCTATACGAACTACATCATTCCTTGCTTTAGTGATGAATAGAGAAGTGTTAAAGCTACCTTCCCTTTATTCTTTCATCATTCAGTTCAGGACGCATCTAAATTTGAGCAAGGCCTAAGAAGTGGATTCAACTATTCATCATATCGAAAAGGTGGGATTTCAGGACAAGGTAGTGAGTGATGATTCTTGCTTTTTCAACTGACGAGGGATAAGGTTATTTGATCATATCCCTTTGTTGTTACATGGATTTGAAGAGGGTGTCCAAGCTCTTTTCTAGTGAGCCGAGTAGGTGTAGATCAAATAGGGGGAATACCTGCAGAAGACTATTCGATGCTTAAGTAAGTAACTAAAATAGAATAATAGATAGAAAGTAATTTAAATGAATTGGGTGAGATACAAAACCTGTTTATGTAAGAGTGGACTACCATGACTGTCTAAGATGTATGGGATATTTTATCCCTATTTGTTAGTGGATATTTCAGGGTAGTTTTCGCATATCTTAGAGTGAGTTGGTATTCGAATTTCTCAAGTACTACCATGATATTCAAATGCTACTGAGATATTTGCTCTAAGGATTTCAACAGTTATAGTACTTAGCTGTTATGAGGTCGATTAGGTACACTCTTCATTCTTAATGAAGCCTAGGTTATGGGTATTCCGCCATAAAGAGATCCCTCTTTCAGTTGTTCGGCTAGGGGAATCACAATGAGCATAGTCTTTGACTGATTTGTGAATAATAGGTATGAAGTGGCTTGACTGAATAAGGGGAGAAATCATATTCCTTTTCCTTATAGGCATTCATGCTAACAATTCATTAGGGTATTGATTTCCTTTGCTAAATCGTCAGGGTAGTAAAGAATGGATGTCATGGCTAATTAGATTCCCTCCTTCTTGCTCTTGATTCATTGTTCATTTGTCTATTGTTCATTTGTCTTTTAACCTCCAACATGATCAATCAATCCCCTTGTTATGCTTCTATTGTCCCTAAGTAAGGCAGTCATACAAGAAAAGACCCTAAACTAAAGGATACTAACCCTATCAAAATGCCCCTCACTCATCTTACTCTCCTTCTTATAGATAAACTCCTTCCCAACCCCTACAAGAAACCAAAAGGATAAATACCACCCCTAAGCAATGCACATAAAATATCTCATATTCGGCAGCAAGTGATGTCAAGAGCGATCTCGTTGGCCTTATCCTAAGGCCCCGTCGATCCTTTATTTCTCCAGAATAAGAATGGTTCAATCCAAACAATAGTTCATGCTTATCCTACGTCCACACCGACTTTTGCTCCCATCCCAAGCCCTATTCTAACTTAACATATTTTGTCAAAAAGACAGGATAAGCAAATGGAATTAAGTTTCAATGTTCTTACTCTTGGCTTAGTTTCACCAACCGACGAACAATGAAAAGGTTTGAATACGCTTCACCTATCACTCTTTCGAGCCACTAGTGCACCTCTCTTATTAGTCTCATTACTTTGCTCCTTTTGGTATTGAATTAGCTTAGTGTGAAACGCTAATGATATTCACTTTGATGCAGGCATGGCATTGGGCGGGGGACGAGTTTTGTCTCCTTAATCCTCGCCCCTGACTTTTTTAATCATCCCCATTCCCGCCCTCGTTCCCTGAGGTTAGAAATTAAGTTCACATCCCGGTTCCCGCTAGGTTTCGGTTTCTCATCCTCGTCCCGTCCCGATCTATATTATTTTTAAAAAGATAATTACATTTATAATAAATTAATTTTATTATGTATTTTTTATATATAAATAAGTATTTATAATTTTATAATTATTATTAATTAAATATACATTTTAATTTATTATATTTATATTAAAATATGCATGTAAAAGAAATATTTAATTATATTTTATTTATATATATATAGAATATTTATAATAATAATAATAATATTATTATTATTATTATTATTATTATTATTATAACACTCGTATTCAAATATTTGAATACTTATAACATTATTATTATAATACTGTATTCAAACATTTGATTATATATAAGTTAATTCATTTTTAAGTTGTCATTTAAAAATATGAAATATATAATTTATAAGGAAATATTTAATAAGTTCATTCTTATTTAATTAGTTCGAAGTAATAAAAGTTTAAATTATCAATTCCTTTTAATCCTTTTATAAATAAAATAATATTAGTTACTACTAAGATTTATGTAATATATTTATATATAAAAAAAATTAACTTTGTGTTCATCAAATTGGTTAAAAAGATTGAAAAAAAAAACAAATTGATGGGAGAGATTAAGGAAATGTTAAAAACTGAAAGGTAAGAGAGAGAATAATGTAATAAATTAATTGATATAAAAAATTAAAAAAGACAAAAAAATTAAAAAGTAGGTAGAAAAAAATAAAAATTGGTAAAATATAAAAAAATGACCTTATATGTAATAAAAAAGAAAAAGAAATACTTTTAAAATATTAATGTTTTAAAATTTAAATTTAAATATAAAGTCGGGGCGAGGACGAGGTTGGAGTGGAGATTGCATTACCCATCCATGCCCCAGTCCCCGACTTTGTAAAGCGGGAAAAACCCGAACCCGCCTCCGGTCAACTCGGGTTTTCCCGTCAAACTCAGGCGGAACAAATCGGTCTCCATAAGTACGGGTTTAATTACCATCCCTACTTTGATGGCTAGTTGAGCTACAAATCCACTTGTTGGGTAATTTCACTATTTAGAATCGAGGTTTGTCACCATCCCAAACAAAGGGTACCCCTTTATTAGGTCTCTACTACTACTTCGCTTCAGTAGAGGATGTTGGTTTTGAGGTATGTCCTAAATCAAATAAGTCATGTTAGTAGTAATAAAATTGTGTTTATTATTATTTATTTCATTATCATATTTATTTAATTCAAATGATATTGAAAATTAAAAACTTATTATTATAATAGAGAATAAAAATTATAATAATGAGAAATAAGTCTTAAATATACAATTTTTTATCTAAATTGTTCTAGATCATAGGGTTATTGAGAATATGACATCTTTAATCTCGATAGATCAATATATATGTAATGATCTTTATCAAATAAAGATTAATAGTAGGGATGGCAAAGCGGGCCAGCCCGCTCAGCTTGGCTCGCCCGCCTTTGGCTCGCCAAAAGCGGGCTAGTGGCTGGCCCGATATAGTCATGACGAGTCTGTAGACCTTGGCCCGCCCCGCCAAGGGGCGGGTTATGGTCGACGGCTGGCCCGCCATAATTTAGAAAAAAATATTTTTTTAAAATAAACTTTTTTAATAAATTTAATAATAAGATTATTATTTGTTTGTCAATAATTTAATATATATATATATATATATATATATTATTTCAATTTAATAATATAAATCAATACATTATTTTAAGAAATTATAATTTAGAACAATAATAAAATTTGCATAATAATAAATAATTTAGAACAATAATAAAATTTACATAATAATAAATAATAACAAATATATATATATATATATATATATATATATATATAAATAACGTTAAACTTATAAAATTTATATTTTTTATATTGAAAAATTTAAATACATATATCTTTTTTATTTGATAAAACTTCATATTATTCTTGGTTGAGTAATTCTTACACCTTTAATTCAAGTAATAAGGATAAAAATAATCGGTGCTTAGGATAAACAAGGAGAACAGGAGAGAAGATTATATTTCGGGAAGGAGAATATTTTATGTGAGAATAAAACTTTTTTAATTCTCTTTTTAAAATTTTTAACTTTATATATTATCTTTATAATTAATTTTATTATAATAAAAAAATATTTTTTTATTAATTAGGCGGGCCGTGGCTGGCTCCGCCTCGTCCCGCGAGTTGGCCCGACGGGTTGGCGGGCTTGGCGGGACGGGCCAAAACGGGCTGGTGGGCTGAAAACACCAACCCGCCCCGCCATATTATGGCGGGCTGGCGGGCCGGCCCGCCGGGCCTAGCCCGTTTTGCCATCCCTAATTAATAGATCTCATTTTTAAATTACACATATAAATGATTCATATTGTTGAAGTATATTAGATTAGTTGTATCTTGTTGGGCATTTATGAGATTAATTATAGACCTAGTTCCTAGAATGCATCTGTTTATCTTCTCTAGGATTAATCATTTCTCTCTATTAATTGTATCTCTGAATCTGTATCTTTATCTCCTATAAATAAGAGAGCATAAGAGAATGATTTCAGGCTCTCAAAATCAGTTCTTTATTTTCCTTTTTTAATTTATTTCAAGTTGGTATCAGAGCGGTTCATCCCGCTCTGCCTGTCTCTTCTTTTTTTCTGGCATTAATCGCTGCTCACCGCCGTCCGTCGTCGGTGTAGTCTTTCTCTGGCATCGTTTCTCTCTTTGACACTTGGGTTAGGCTCGCCTCGAGGAGTGCAACCCAACCCTAGTGATCGCTTCCTCCGTCTCTACCTCACGCGCCGCCACACGCCACCTTCGTCTGCGGCTTCCTCCGCGCGTGAGCCTCACGCGCCGCCCTCCCAGTGGCTGTTTTGGTCCAGACCACCTCTATCCGGCTCGCCTCGTCGCCCTGGAGCCAGATCTGCACTTTGTTTTGTGTTCTCTATCATAAAACATTGGTGGGTCTGCGTTCTTCTCTCTTCCTCCATATACAGGTCTTCTATCTGCCTCTCTCTGCTTCCATAGACAACACGCTGGTCCTCTCTTGTTTCCTGAAAAATGTCAGGACCTGTGTTTGTATCTTTTTCTGGGACTTCGACTATAACCGCAAAAAAATTAAATGGGAAAAATTATTTGTCTTGGGCTTCCTCTGTTGAGCTCTGATTTCTAGGATAAGGAGTTCATGATCATCTAGAAGAAGATGGAAGTACTAAACCAACAGTCAGACTCCTCAATGGAAGAAACTGGATTATCAACTTTGTGCACTATTATGGCAATTTGTTGAACAAAATATTTTGAGCACTCTTCGATCCTTCAAGACATGTAATTCCTTTTGGAAAAAGGTCCAAAATATCTTTGCTAATGATATTCAACGACTCTATGATTCTGCTAATAGACTAGCCTCCCTTAAGCAAGAGGATAATTCCATGATGTCCTTTGTTGCTGAAGCTCAATCAGCAGTTGAAGAATTAAAAATGTTCCTGGAGGAAGAATCATTAGAGGAAAGAAAGACGAATATGGATAAATTCTATATGGTAATGATTCTTAGGGCTATCAATCCAAAATTTAATCATGTTAGAGACCAGATTCTAACTGGAGAAGAAGTTCCTTCTACGGAGAGTTTAATCACAAGGCTACTTCGTGTTCCTTCTATCAAAAGCAAAAATAGTCAGGAACTTGCTGATTCTTCTGCCATGATTTTTGCTTGTGGAAGAGGTAATCATAGCAATAGAGGACATGGTGGGAAAGTACGTCCTCAGTGCTCTCATTGCAAAAGAATGGGACATACTAAGGAAAATTGCTTTGCTCTGCATGACTTTCTTGATAAGGCAGTTAATACCTCAAAATCTGAAGTTGATGAGCCCAAGTTCTCTCATGAAGAGTATAAAGAATATTTAAGGATGAAATCAACCAATTTGGCTTAAGCATCTACAACACCAAATTCGCCAACCGCTTGCATTTCGCAATCTGTGGAAAGTCAAAATCTGTGAATTATTGACTCAGGTGCTTCTGACCACATGTCTGGTAATACCTCTTTATTCTCCTCTCTTTCATTTCCTAAAACCTCCCATCTCATATCTTTAGCTAATGGATCTAAAGTAGCCTCTAAAGGAATTGGTCAAGTATCCATCTCTCCTTCTTTAAACCTTCAAAATGTTCTTTGTGTTCCTTCTTTTCCATTCAGTCTTGTTTCTGTAAGCCAATTAACCAAATCATTGAATTGCTCAGTAACCTTTAATGCCAATTGTTTTGTTATCCAGGAACGTGATACGAGTCGACTGATTGGAGAAGGACATGAATCTGGAGGCTTATACTACCTTAGGACTAAATCATCTGTATCTTGTGTTGTATCCTTATCCCCAAAACTGTTACATGAGCGATTAGGGCATCCTTATTTAGCAAAATTGAAAAAAATGGTTCCTGAACTTCAGAACCTTCAAACTTTTGAATGTGAATCCTGTCAACTAGGGAAACATACTAGGTCATCCTTTCCAAATCATTCTGAATCTAGATGCGATTCTGCTTTTAGTATTGTTCATTCAGATATATGGGGACCTAGTCATGTTTCATCTTTTGATTTTAGATATTTTGTTACTTTTATTGATGGATTTTCTAGATGTACTTGGGTTTATCTTGTGAAAGATCGCTCTGAACTATTGCCTATCTTTAAGTCTTTCCTTAATGAAGTCAAAACTCAATTTGGAAAAGTAATCAAAGTTTTACAAAGTGATAATGCCAAAAAGTACTTTTCTAATGATTTTTCTAATGTTCTAAATTCTCAAGGCATTTTACACCAGTCCACGTGTCCTCACACACCACAACAAAATGGTATAGCAGAACGAAAAAATAGACATTTGGTTGAAATTGCACGTACCTTATTGCTTGGTGCCAATATGCCTATTCATCATTGGGGAGATGCTATTCTAACTGCATGCTTTCTCATTAATAGAATGTCATCTTCTTATCTTGACAATAAAGTTCCACACTCTATTCTATTTCCGAAGGAACCAATTTTTCATGTTTCTCCTAGGGTATTTGGATGTATATGTTTTGTTCATGGTATGTCTCCTGACTTAGATAAACTCTCACCTAGAGCTATCAAATGTGTCTTCTTGGGGTATTCTCGTCTTAAAAAAGGATATCGATGTTATTCTCCCAAAACCAAGAGGTACTACATGTCTGCTAATATCACCTTTTTTGAATCATCCTCCTTCTTCCCTTATTCTATGCAGGATATTGATTTTGTCCAACATGTTTTTCCTGTCCCCTTAGTTAAATCATTTGTACCTCCTATTCTTGACACCCCAAATCCCAACCAAAATACTCTAAAATCATCATCACAGCCTATCATTACCTATCAACGCAGGAACCAGGTGAACAATCCCATTTCCCAAGATGAACCATCCATAACAGGTCCTTCTCAATCATCTTCTAATACCACGACTCCTGATAACAATGACTCCAGTTGGCCTATTGTCATTCGCAAAGGTACTCGTTCTACTCATAATCCTCATTCCATTTACAATTTTCTTAGCTATCATAGATTGTTGTTAGAATCGCGCAGTGGAATGTTCGCGTTGTCGGACAAAAACCAAGAGGGGGGGTGAATTGGTTTCTTAACAAAAATTAGGTTTTAAAAATTTTCCCAAATTTTACCGATTAAAAAGTTGTGTAAACGTAAATAAGATAGAGATAGAGTCTTACACAGGAGATTTATACTGGTTCGGATCAAAAGACCCTACGTCCAGTTGCTAATCACTCAAATAGAGGATTAACGCTGTCACTATAATCAAAGTTGTTACAAACAGATAACAATTGAAAATACAAAGTAAATAAAACACCTCTCTTGAAACCCACAAGAGATGAAGAACAGTTTTCCCCAGTGACGACACAACACACATTCCACTAAGAACTCCACTTAGTGATTCTTATCGCTTCTAGCCCACACCAAGTTCCAAAAGCCAATTTTTCCTCCAACAAACAGTTCTTTGGCACTCACAACACTTAACTTTTGTTTGAAAAAGGTTGTTTTTGATTTTTTGAGAGCCTTAGAGAACTTTAAGTAGAGAAATTAGGGTTTGGAAATTGGGATTTTCGGAACTGGAGAGTATTGGGATTAGGGTTTTCGAAAATAAGTTTAATTTGAAGTTGAAAATCAAAATCTGACTGAAATAATCGATTAAATGAATTAATCGATTATTACATAGCCAAAATTAACAGAACCCCAAAACTCTCTGTTTTAATCGATTAAAAGCCCTGTTAATCGATTAACAGGCCGGTTAATCGATTAACAGGCCGGTTAATCGATTAACAGGTGTGTTAATCGATTATTACAGTGAACAGTGACAGAAAATGATTTTTCTCACTGTAATAATCGATTATTTGACCATTTAATCGATTAAACCCGAGGCAAACTGATAAATGTGAGTTTTTGAAGCTTCTAAAGTGTAGACTAAGTACCGACTATCTTAAACTCTAATATTACAGACTCAAACTAATCAAAACAGAGTTATTACACAATAAAATAAGTCTTCAACTCTCTAAGTTCTTTGTTCTTGAATCATCATCAAAATCAACAAGCTTCATGTCCATGTAAGTTCAACATCAAGTCCTTGTATGTTCCACAATCTCCCCCTTTTTGATGAGGATCAAAATATTCTTTTAAAGCCTTGTAATAACCTGTTTTATCTGTCACACTAACAAACACATTAAACATACCAGATAATATTTAAATTCAATCATAAGAGGCTTTAAATATTTCTCCCCCTATTTTGATTAAAATCAAAAAATTGAAAGCTCCCTCTAAGACAATCATAAGAGCTCCCCCTCAAAATATGCATAACTTGGAGATAACTCCCCCTCAAACAAAGCATTAAAAGAGTACACATTTTATTTCATAAGTGAAAGTGTTTTATAATACAAGAAATGAAAACAATATTAAAATTCTTCACTATCGCTATATAATTGATTATAACATTATACATAATTGATTATAACATTACAACCATCCAAAAACGGTTTAATTAAGCAGAATTTAAGCTATTTTTAATATCCCTAAGTCTCTTCTAAGATCATAAAATCTATCCTTGGGAAGAGGCTTAGTAAAAATATCTGCTAATTGATGTTTTGTATCAACATACTCAATTCTACAGTTTCCTTTACTTATATGATCTCTCAAGAAATGATGTATAATTTCTATATGTTTGGTCCTAGAGTGCATTACTGGATTCTTAGTAAGATTAATTGCACTCATATTATCACACATCAAAGGAATGTCATTTAGAAATATACTATAATCTTCTAGTTGTTGTTTCATCAACAGAATTTGAGCACAACAATTATCAGCTGTAATATATTCAGCTTCAGTGGTGGATAAAGCAATACATGCCTATTTCTTAGAATGCCAAGATACTAGAGATGATCCTAACAAATGACATGTTCCACTAGTACTTTTTCTATCTATTTTGCATCCACCATAATCAGCATCAGAATAACCTATTAAACTAGTACAAGCTTCAGATGGATACCATAAACCAAAATCACTAGTTCCTTTTAAATATTTTAAAATATGTTTTACTGCAGTTAAGTGAGATTCTTTTGGACATGCCTGAAATCTAGCACACACACAGACATAATGCATAATATCAGGTATACTTGCAGTTAAGTATAACAGAGAACCTATCATACCTCTATACATAGATTGATTAATTTCCAAACCTGATTCATCCTTGTCTAAATAACATGAAGTTCCCATGGGTGTGTTAGCTTCCTTTGAAGTATCCATTCCAAATTTTTTTGAGAATCTCTTTGCAGTATTTGGTTTGAGAGATAAAAATGTCATCTTTAAGTTGCTTGATTTGAAGTCCAAGGAAGAATGTTAATTCTCCCATCATAGACATTTCAAACTCTCCCTGCATTATCTTAGCAAATTCTACACACAAAGAATTATCAGTTGATCCAAAAATAATATCATCAACATATACTTGGACCAATAAGATATGTTCTTTTACTTTCTTTATAAACAAAGTAGAATCAATTTTTTCTCTAGAAAAATCATTTGAAGTTAGAAAACTACTTAGCCTTTCATACCAAGATCTAGGAGTTTGTTTCAACCCATATAATGCTTTATTTAATTTAAAAATATGATTAGGATAACTAAAATCTTCAAATCCAGGGAGTTGCTCCACATATACTTCTTCTTTAATAAAACCATTCAAAAATGCACTCTTAACATCCATTTGATATAATTTAAATTTCATCAAAGATGTATAAGCAAGAAGTAGGCGTATAGCCTCTAACCTGGCAACAGGAGCATAAGTTTCATCATAATCAATACCTTCCTCCTGACAGTAGCCTTTGGCAACAAGTCTGGATTTCTTCTTTGTTATGTTTCCATCTTCATCAAGTTTATTTCTAAATACCCATTTAGTTCCAATTACTTGATGTGATTCTTCTCTTGGGATTAATTCTCAGACTTGATTCCTTTCAAATTGGTTAAGTTCCTCTTGCATAGTTATGCACCATTGGTCATCTTTAAGTGCTTCCTCAACATTTTTTGGTTCTATCTGTGACACGAAAGCTACAGACATGCAGAAATTAATCATATTTCTAGTTCTTACCCCTTTTGAGATATCACCAATGATATTGTCCATTGAGAGTCCTCTTGGTGATTGCCATTCTTTTGCTAATTCAGGTGTTTGAGAAGACTCATTTTCTTCCAAATACAATTCATCAAGAGTCTCTCTTATGTACTCATCATCACCTGTAAGTTTTTTATTTGACTCAAGAGGATTTCCCCCAAGGTCTACAATTTCATCAAAAGTAACATGTATAGATTCTTCAATATTTAAGTTTCTTCTATTAAACACTCTATAAGCTTTGCTAGTTAATGAATAACCTAGAAAAATGCCCTCATCGGCTTTTGAGTCAAATTTTCCTAAGTTGTCCTTTCCATTATTTAACACAAAGCACTTACATCCAAATATTTTCAAATGAGCAACATTAGGCTTTCTACCATTTAACAATTCATAGGGAGTTGATTTTATAATTGACCTAATGAGCATTCTATTTAAAACATAACAAGCAGTACTAACCGCATCAGCCCAAAAATATTGGAACATTAGATTCATTTAACATTGTTCTAGCAAGTTCCTCTAATGACCTATTTTTCCTTTCAACTATATCATTTTATTGGAGAGTCCTAAGAGCAGAAAAGTTATGTAATATTCCATTTTCTTCACAATAATTTTCAAACTTTTTATTTTGAAACTCACCACCATGGTCACTTCTTAAAACTTTAATTCTTAAGTCTTTCTCATTTTGTATTTGTTTTGCAAACTTTCTAAAGACCTTAAAGGCTTCACTTTTCATAGTTAGGAAAAATGTCCAAGTATATCTAGAATAATCATCAACAATCACAAGACCATAATAATTTCCACTAAAGCTTTTTATCCTAGAAGGTCCAAATAAATCTAAATGTAATAATTCTAGGGGTTTTGAAGTGGAAATAACATTCTTTGATTTAAATGATGATTTTACTTGTTTACCCTTTTGACATGCATCACACAATCTATCTTTTTCAAATTTTAACTTAGGCAAACCAATAACTAAGTCTTTTGAAATCAATTTGTTCAAATGATGCATATTTATATGAGTCGCTCTCTTATACCAGAACCAAGGGTTCTCTTCCTTAGCAACTAAACATGTTATACTAGAATCATGTAAACAATCCAAATCAATCAAGTATATGTTATTATGCCTAATGCCTTTCAATGCTACATTTTCGGAATCTATCAAGTGTATGGTGCAAAATTTACTTTCAAATATTACCTTAAATCCTTTGTCACATAGTTGACTTATACTAAGGAGATTATGCTTTAGTCCATCAACAAGAAGCACATCCTTAATCTCCAAAGTGTTTGCACCACCTATATTTCCAATTCCAAGAATTTTTCCTTTGTTGTTGTCCCCATAAGTTACATATCCTTGTTCTTTAGCTTTGAAACTCACAAATTTCATTTTATCACCGGTCATATGCTTTGAGCATCCACTATAAAGATACCACATAGACTTCATTGATTTGAAAGTTTCCTACAAAACAAGAACATAGTAAACTTAGGTCCCCATAACTTTTGGGTCCTTGGGGTTAGAGACAAACAAATTATTTAACAATAGGAACCCAAATGTATTTACCTTTAGGAACACCAAAATGTTTTATTTTACATTTATTTGAAGTGTGACCTTGTTTCATACAGTAAAAACATGCATTAGATGTAGCTTTAGAATAAGATGCATTTCTAACAATAGATGCTCTAGTTCCTTTTTCTACCCATACTCTTTTATTTTTCCTTTTAGGCTTTTTCAAAGGAACTTGGTAATTTACACTATTTTGAGCTAAAGTAATTTTATCCTTCTTAAAATCACTTATCTCCTTTTCGGCTTTATCTAGCAAATGGTTAAGTATATCTATGCCATATTCATACTCTTTACAAGATGCACATGCTAAGTTCTTATCATCATTCTCATCTAAACATACAATTTTCGTTTTTAATGAGTCAACCTCCTTTTCGGATCTACTTAAACTCTTTTTCACAACTCTATATTCATTTTTCAAATCCTTAAAGGCATTAAACAATTCATTATATGCATTTTGCAGTTCATCATAATTATTTTCATCATCACTTGAGGATGAGTCGGAATCACTTACCTCAAAGTCAGAAGATATGTTGTCATTTTCCAGTAAGCAAATATTGGCTTCTACTTCCGAGTCACTTGATTCCGAACTTGAATCACTGTTGTCCCAAGCAATATAAGCTTTCTTCTTGAAGAACTTTTTGCCTTTGATTTCTTCATTTTTCTTGTTTGGACATTCGGTCTTCACATGTCCTACTTCACCACAACCATAACATTTTATATTTACGGAAGTACTTTCTCTTACCTTTCCCTTACCTTTGAATGGATGCCTTCCCTTGGCTTTCATGAATTTGGTGAACTTCTTTATCATAAGACTCAATTCTTCTTCTTCATTTTCTGAGTCTTCTTCTTCCTTTTTATTTTTACCTTTGAAAATTTCGGTTTTGAAGGCTAAGTTCTTCTTTTGATATTGTCCTTCTTCTTCATTTAGGCTTCCAAGCTCAAGCTCATGCTCTCTTAGCTTTCCAAAGAGCGCCGCCATTGACATTGTGGAAAGATTTTGAGACTCTGAGATGGCCGTCACCTTAGGTTGCCATTTCCTATCCAAAGATTTTAAAATTTTAACATTCAATTCATCAACGTCAAAGATTTTACCTAATCGGGTGAGATGGTTCACAATATGAGTGAAATGCTTTTGAACGTCAAATATCGTTTCGCCTTGTTGCATCCAGAACATCTCGTATTCTTGGATTAGAGAATTTTTCCATGCACTCTTAACGTCATCGGTACCTTCGTGGGTCACTCTTAGCATTTCCCACATCTCCTGAGCACTTTTACAAATAGAGATCCTGTAAAACTCGTCAAGGGTTAAAGCAGATGAAATAATATTTCTAGCCCTAACGTCAAATTATGCTTTTCTGTTTTCCTCTGTTGTCCATCTAGAAAAAGGTTTAGGAATGTCAACACCGTTCTCAGTAACTTTAGGAACATAAGGACCGTTTAAAATAGCGTCCCAAACGCCTCTATCAACAAACTCTAAAAAAATTTGCATTCTTACTTTCAAGAAAGGATAATTTTGACCCGCAAAAAGTGGGGGTCTATTGATAGACGCACCTTCGACCAAAGTTTGATTTTGTCCGGCCATTTTCGAAAAGTTTGAATGACTATCAAAGCAAGCTTTGATACCACTTGTTAGAATCGCGCAGCGGAATATTCGCGTTGTCGGACAAAAACCAAGAGGGGGGGGTGAATTGGTTTCTTAACAAAAATTAGGTTTTAAAAATTTTCCCAAATTTTACCGATTAAAAAGCTGTGTAAACGTAAATAAGATAGAGATAGAGTCTTACACAGGAGATTTATACTGGTTCGGATCAAAAGACCCTACGTCTAGTTGCTAATCACTCAAACAGAGGATTAACGCTGTCACTATAATCAAAGTTGTTACAAACAGATAACAATTGAAAATACAAAGTAAATAAAACACCTCTCTTGAAACCCACAAGAGATGAAGAATAGTTTTTCCCAGAGACGGCACAACACACAATCCACTAAGAACTCCACTTAGTGATTCTTATCGCTTCTAGCCCACACCAGGTTCCAAAAGACCATTTTTCCTCCAACAAACAGTTCTCTGGCACTCACAGCACTTAACTTTTGTTTGAAAAAGGTTGTTTTTGATTTTCTGAGAGCCTTAGAGAACTTTAAGTAGAGAAATTAGGGTTTGGGAATTGGAATTTTCGGAACTAGAGAGTATTGGTATTAGGGTTTTCGAAAATAGGTTTAATTTGAAGTTAAAAATCAAAATCTGACTGAAATAATCGATTAAATGAAGTGTTAATCGATTATTACAGAGCCAAAATCAATAGAACCCCAAAACTCTCTGTTTTAATCGATTAAAAGCCCTGTTAATCGATTAACAGGCCTGTTAATCGATTAACAGGTGTGTTAATCGATTATTACAGTGAATAATGACAGAAAATGGTTTTTCTCACTGTAATAATCGATTATTTGACCATTTAATCGATTAAACCCGAGGCAAACTGATAAATGTGAGTTTTTGAAGCTTCTAAAGTGTAGACTAAGTACCAACTATCTTAAACTCTAATATTACAGACTCAAACTAATCAAAACAGAGTTATTACACAATAAAACAAGTCTTCAACTCTCTAAGTTCTTTGTTCTTGAATCATCATCAAAATCAACAAGCTTCATGTCCATGTAAGTTTAACATCAAGTCCTTGCATGTTCAACAATTTTCTCCTTCCTATTGTTATTTTATTTCCTCTATATCCTCTATTACAATTCCAAAAAATGTGGTCGAAGCACTTGATTATCCTGGATGGCGATAAGCCATGATTTTGAAATGCAGGATCTTGATCAAAGCAAAACATGTGAGTTGGTTCCTCTCCCTTCGGGAAAGAAAACAGTTGGTTGTCATTGGATCTATGCTATTAAAGTTGGGCCCAATGGTCAGGTTGATCGTCTCAAAGCCAGGTTAGTGGCTAAAGGGTACTCTCAAATATATGGACTTGATTATTGTAATACTTTTTCTCCTGTAGCCAAAATGACCACTATCCACCTGTTCCTTGCCATGGTCGCCATTCATCATTGTCCTCTTCATCAATTGGATATTAAAAATGCTTTTTTGCATGGTGACTTAGAAGAAGAAGTTTACATGGAGCAACCTCCTGGATTTGTTGCTCAGGGGGAGTCTGGTTTGGTTTTTAAATTACGTCGATCCCTCTATGGCCTAAAACAGTCTCCATGTGCTTGGTTTGGAAAATTCAGCTCTATTGTTCAAGCTTTTGGATTAAAACGTAGCGAAGTAGATCATTTAGTGTTTTATTGTCACACTGCCCCTGGCAAACATGTTTACTTAATTGTGTACGTTGATGATATTGTCATCACATGGAATGATGTTGCTAGAATATCTCAGTTAAAAGAGCACTTGTGTAGTCATTTTCAGACCAAAGATATTGGAAATCTAAAATATTTCTTAGGTATTGAAATAGGTTAATCAAGAGAAGGTGTTGTCATCTCTCAAAGGAATTATGCTCTAGATATTCTAAAAGAGACAGGTATGATTGATTGCAAACCTGTGGACAGTCCTATGGATCCAAATTTGAAGTTAATGGCAGGACAGGGTGAAGTTTTCTCTGACCCAGAAAGATATAGAAGACTGGTTGGGAAACTTATTTATTTGACTATTACTAGACCTGATTTGTCTTTTGCAGTTGGTGTTGTCAACCAATTTATGCAAGCTCCTTGTGTGAATCATTGAAATGCTATCATTCGATTATTAAGATACATTAAAAAAGCTCCAGGACAAGGTTTATTATATGAAGATAAGGGAAATACCCAAATTTTTAGGTACTGTGATGCTGATTGGGTTGGATCTCCTATGGATAGGCATTCCTCTACAGGCTATTGTGTTTTCTTTGGAGGTAATATCATTTCATGGAAAAGCAAAAAACAAAATGTTGTTGCCCGATCCTCTGCTGAAGCTGAATATAGGGCAATGATGTCTCTCACTTGTGAACTTGTTTGGATAAAACAATTCTTGCAAGAATTGAACTTCTGTGAGATTCAATCTATGAAGATGTATTGTGATAACCAAGTTGCTCTCCACATTACTTCCAACCCAGTATTTCATGAGAAGGCTAAGCATATTGAGATTGACTGTCACTTTATTGGAGATAAGTTGTTGACTAAAGAAATTTTTACTGAGTTTGTTGGTTCCAATGATCAGCTTGCAGATGCATTAACAAAATCTTTGAGAGGACCTCGAATGGAATTCATTTGTTTCAAGCTTGATACATTCAATTTGTATGCTCCAGCTTGAGGGGGAGTGTTGAAGTATTTATTAGATTAGTTGTATCTTGTTGGGCATTTATGAGATTAGTTGTAGACCTAGTTCCTAGAATGCATCTGTTTATCTTCTTTAGGATTAATCATTTCTCTCTATTAATTGTATCTCTGAATTTGTATCTTTATCTCCTATAAATAAGAGAACACAAGAGAATGATTTCAGGCTCTCAAAATCAGTTCTTTATTTTCCTTTTTTTATTTCAAGTTATATGAAGATATGACCATTAAACTGACTTAAGAGAATTCCTAATGGTTAATATTACATTTGAAATGTCAATAGGAAATTCTTTTGAAGAAATATATATAATTTCCTTAGATTTGAGATTATCATAGTAATTAACAAATTATTTATTATATTTTGATATCCGACACCTAACGCTTCTTCATGATGTTAGTTGAATGATTATCGAGTATAAGTAAATTTTGTAGAATTAATAATCAATCAAGGAAGAATCCATAAAATCTTAGTAATGAGTTTGAACTCTATAAAACTAAAGACTTTGATGAGGGTATTATGAATGAAAGAAGAAAAATGTTTCTTGAGTCATCCAACATGTGTTAACTTATTAGAATTTGACAATTATAATGTATTTTAGAGTCAACATATAGTTGAAAAAATGGAAGAAAATATTATATTAATTTTTTAATGGTTCTAAAGTAAAAAATACTTCATATTATCTAATCGTTCAAGAGTATTACTAAACATCAACTTTAATTAGTAAATTAATAAGTTATTTTACTACCGGTACGGGGTCACACACTAACAAGTGTACTGATTTTTTTTAGCAGAACAATATTATTCATTAAATTAAAGAGTCTAATTTTATCTAATTAATATTTTTCTTAAAGTGGAATATTATTGTTTTTTTGCTAGCACTACAAATACAATTAATATAAAGTTTAAGAATTAGTAAAAGCAATTGAGACTTAATCAAAAATATCTTGAATGACTTATAACTTACTAATCAAAATTTTAGTATGACTTGTTACTCCAAATTTGAAAATAATACAAAGGAAAGTCAAATAGACTTGAGGGAATTAGGGACTGAATAATAATGAGCACGTATGGTTTCTATTAAATAGGAAACAACTCCTATTAAATTGAAAATAATCATCGTGAATAAAGACCTAATTGATTCCTATTAGATAGGAAACTATTTCCAATATATTGAAAATATGAGCGTAAATACACTCTATAAATATGGCTTATTTGCAAAAAAGTGCACTATAGTTTTTTCTCATACATTTCTCACTAAAATCTTTCACAACCCTCCCAAGTCAATAACAGATTCTTCTTCCACACGTGAAGTGTTGACACAACAAGATTGGTCTCGGTGTGGATACACGTAAGACCTTAATACGTTTGAAGGAAATAACTTTGACACTATTGTAGACCTCCCAAGGTAATTTTTAGATGTTTTATTTTTTTCTTATTACCTAGTATGCATGATTTAGCCACTAAAAGTTCTATTATTTCCGTTACACACACTAAAAACACGTAATTAAACCCTGAGAAGATAGTTGAAAAAAGGCCAAGGTATGTGAGTTCGACTGTATAGGACGTTAGTGTGACTATTGCTCCCATAGTCTACAACTGAGAACCATTTCTCTTTTGTCCCTCTCCTTGCTTCTAAGGTAAGACCATTCGGTTTGATTCACTTTCCAAACTAGGGGCCCTTGTTTCAAGCTATCACTCAAAGATTCTGACTTTGATCTTTAGGTGAAATCAAACTCCTTTCATCTGAGTCGATCCACATTGGGAAGGGGGTCTTAGCGAGTAAAACAAAAAGGACACAAATATCAATAGTAATTTAGAGGGAAAGAAGTGAGGGAATTTAATCAAAGAATAAATTCCTGGGAAGAGGATATTGTCCTCTTTCTCTTTCAATAAACTTCGTAAAATAAAAAGAGGATGATTTAGTTGTGGATGATGTTTCAGCTCGAGAAATCAACCTTATAATGTGAATGTTAATAAACTGTAGTACACTCTTCAAATCACTCCAAATATCACAAGTGTTGTCCATCTATATACTTTGGCGTATAGAAACAAAGTGCACCAACTACGAATATTGTTGTACCTATTCCACGCTGAATATTTTGGGTCTTCTTTTCCATGTTGTTGCACTTTGTTCTTCGCACTTAGAACAGTAATCATGGACTAACTCCATAAATAATAATTAATTGCATCAAGAACTAGAGAGACAAACATTCTTGTTAGATTTTCATTCAAATGGAGGTACAAAAATTCTTGTGTCAGAACTTCTTCTGCCATGAAAACAACAACGAAAAAAAATACAAGAAATGACAAAAAAAGAAAAGAAGAAAAGAGGCAAGAGGATAAGATATCATAACAATGTTTCTCCTCATGGTAGAAAGGAACAAACAAGAGAAAGATAAAAGAAAAGAATGTGGCGGAAGGTGCAGAAGAGAAAGAAGTGAATAGAGGAAGAAAAGAAACAAGGAAAGAAAACTCACGTTATTTGTGAATGAATGATTGTGTTACAAAAAAAGAAAACAGGAAGCATCTATATATTGTTAAGTGGTAAAAAGTTGATATAACTATACCTTGAATTGTTATGAAACCACTTAACTATTGTTAATTCTAATCTATTTTTCTCCCAATATAGGATGAATTCGAGAATACCTTGATACAAGAGTAAGGAGTATAATTGTGAAGTAATTGAAGAAAATTTGAAAGAAAGAAGAACGCTTAAATGAATGAATGATACGAGGTCCGTCCCAAATTCTCTTATAAAAAGATAATATGTATTTTGAGAAAGCAAGCAGTCTTAGAGAGGAGGAGACACGACTACTGTTAGGGTTTTGTCTAATCTTCATCAATTCTTCACTTCTTCATCAATTTTTCACTTCTTCATCAATTAGAGCATTGTAATGGCCAACATGAGTGGCTAAGTTCATTCTCTTAGGATTCGGTGCACTTCCTTTGAATTCTTTTGTATCATGGTGATATTTTGAGATATTAATCTATGCTTTGATGTTGTTATTCTTATCCTTTATGCTTTGAAATGATTTATTCTTGATGTTTGAGGTATGATTGGAAAATATATCTTGAACCCTAGATCACGGTAAGAATATTTGTTACGTTAATTACTAGGAATGAAATGAATATATCAATTGAAAGTGATGAAGATCTTATTGAAATACTCTGGCAAAGATCCTATTGATTTGATGAAGTTAAAGATAAAGTCAAAGTCAACTTTGTAGCGGTCAACAGTCACTTAGATAAAAGAATAGAGGGATTAGTGTGTCCGCAGCTATGCTTAGGTATAATCATTTTTATCTTTTCTGCTGCATGATGTTTCTTCACTTAAAAGATTTTGCAAAATGCCTCTAAAAACATTTAAGCAGTTAAAAACAAAGTATTTTAACAAAAGCTTTCTTAAACAAGTTTTTAACTGATAAATTTCGAAATAACCGGTTGTTTTCATTAAAGAAAGTTTTGAAAACCTTCTGTCAGTGTTTTAACTGATAAAGCTTCGAAATAATTGATTAAAATCACTTAAAATGTTAAGAGAAGTGTTTTTGAAGTATTTTAATCGATACAACTTGGTTTTAATCGATTAAATCCACTTAGTGTTCAGGATGATCGATCAGAATGCAATTATGACCGATCAGAATCAAATATGATCGATCAGAATTGAGTTATGACCGATCAGAATCAGATATGATCGATCAGAATTGAGTTATGACCGATCAGAGTTTTTTCAATCGATTAAAACATGTTTCAATCAATTAAAACAACTTAGAAAATTTCTACACAGAGTTTTAATCGATTAAAACTTATTTCTATCAGTTAAAATCACTTGGAAAATTTTACAATAAAGTTTTGCAGTATATTAATCGATTGAAACACGAAACAATCAATTAAAACAAATTAGAAGATTTTTTGTAAAGAGTTTTAATTGATATAAACGTTGTCGTATCAGTTAAAACAAATCTGTTAAAGAATCAAGAACGTTTTAATGGATTAAAAGAAGTTTTAACAGATTAAAACTACACTTTTAACAGATTAAAAGATTATTTTAACAGATTGATTAAACCAGCAGTTTTGAAAATCTTCTATAAAAACAGTTTGGCTTGAACATTTTAAACACACATTGAACATCAATCTTTAGCAATCAAGCAAGCAAACTTTAGCACTCTTTCAAGAAAGATTCGCGCCAGTTTTTGTGAAGTTCTTTGAAATTCTTTCTTGAGGCAAATTACTTTCTTTTGGAGAAGAAACTCTTACTGCAGAATTGCATAAAACTGGTTTGAGCATTATAGTTTCTTCTTTTCATTTCTTTACATTCTTTTTGTATTGTTTGGTGCCTGGAATTGTGGGCACTGGTTTCTCTGCAGCTGGAATTTGGTTGTAAGGTTGTCAAGAACTGAAATTTGGTTCTTGGTGAAAGGTTAGGTGCAGGAACTGGAATTGTGGTTCTTGTGGTAGATTAAGTGTAAGATTGTACTCTGTAAAACATTTAATCTAGTGGAACCCATCTGGAATTTGGCTGGAGACTGGACGTAGCCCTGATATTGGGTGAACCAGTATAAACACCGGTGATATCTTTCTAAACCCTTCTCCTCTTTTAATTCTGTTGTTGCGTTTATTGTTGATTGATTGCTTTGTGATTCAAGAACAGATCTGAAATATTATTTTTACAAATAGATAATCTGTTAATTGCGAAAATCTTTCAAAGATCAATTCACCCCCCCTCTTGATCTAAAACTACTTTTCTAACAATTGGCATCAGAGCGAGGTGCTTGAAAGTTATTCAAGTTCTTCGATCCATGGCTGGAAACAAATTTTCTGAGGGTGCTTGTATTGATAGACCTCCACTGTTTTGTGGAACAGATTATCCTTTTTGGAAGATTAAGATGAAGATCTTTATTGAATCTGTTAGTATAAATGTTTGGAATATCATTGAACAAGAAACTGATATCATTAACAAAAGTTGGTCTAGCTTAAATGACTGTGAAAAGAAATTAATCCAGGATGATTGTATTGCCAAAAATATTATCATATCTGCACTTAACAGAAACGATTTTTTCAGGATAGCACACTGTCAGACTGCTGCACAAATGTGAAAGATTCTTGAAATGACCTATGAAGAAATAACAGAGATATGCCTAATGGTCAACTCGGATTCACCAAAAACCAGTGTAAGTTCTAATTCTTCTTCAAATTTAGTGAATTATAATTCATTACAAGAAACATTTAATGAAATGCATGAAGAGGCTAAGAAACTACAAAAAGAAAATGATAGGCTAAAAGGATTGAATAATTGGCTAGTAAATAAAGTAGACTCTCTTGAAAAGCAAATCCTTGAATATGAAACTGATCGTGATTTCTTAAAATTAATTCATGATAATTCTGATTGTGCATGTAATAAACCCTGTAATAATTGTTCAGAATTACAAAAGAAAATTGATTTGTTATCACAAACTGTTTCAAGGTTTACACAAGGTCAAACTAATCTTGACGTTTTACTTGGGTCACAAAAACTAATTTTTGACAAATCTGGCATAGGATTTAAATCTAGGATGAAAGTCAGAAAAACAAATGTAAATAAGAAATCATACTCTGTGATTAAATGTTTTTACTGCATGAAAAGAGGTCATTTAGTGAAATACTGTAGAATTAAAAAGTACGCTATTCCTAGAGGAAGAATGAAATAGATTTCAAAGTTAAAGTCATTTCAAATAACCTAATTGGACCCAGTAATTATAAAGGGTACCAGAAACATGTTAAATTTGTTTTGCAGGAACAAAATCTAGAAGTACCTTGGTATTCAAAACTGCAAATCAGGTTCTGGTTTCATTAACTGAATATTTTAATTGATATAAAACAAGTATTAATCGATTAAAATATCTTACGAAGAATATCGGAAAATCTGTTACGATACGGTTTTAATCGATTGAAATGCGAATTAATCGATTAAAATGTTCTCGAGGATTTGAGTTTAAGCTGTTTTAAATCGATTAAAAAGAAATTCATATCAACTAAAAACACTAAGATGTCAAATTTAATCGATTCTTTTTCGTTTTAATCGATTTAAATTCTGTTATCATTTTATTAATTTCATTACAGTACAAGACTAATCGATTCCTTTATGAATTAATCGATTATTTCACTGTAGTATACATTAGAGAATTTAGTTTCTTCCATTACTGTCATGAATAGCGGCAAGACAATCATGAATAATGCCGAATGAGTTTCAGATATGTCTAAATTCAAGTAGTCTGTTATGGAACATCCAATTTCCTTTCCATGGCACAAATTTTCATGATTAGCGAAGGCTGAACAAATCTTTGAATTGGAAACTAGACTAGTGGCATAATGTGGGAAAGTTATTGTTGTTATCCATGGATGGAAAGGCTTTTTCATGACAACGACATTGCATGCATCAACCCAGTTTCAAGAATAAATCTTGGGAACAAATATCACAAGATATGTCATATCGATTTGATGATCGTGCTTTTGAGGATATTGTTGAATTATCAAGATTGCAACAAGAGGAAGATTTGGGAGAATATTTGGATGTTTATGTTTTTTTTTTGCTCATGTAGTTATATCTGAGTCAATGACATTAAGTTTTTCTTTGTTAGGTATGAAAACTAAACTGGAAAAATTTGTGAGAATTCATAAACCACAGTCTCTGCAAGAAGGTATGCATCTTGCAAGACTTCAAAAGGGAATTTTAAAAGTTTTCGAAAATAAATTGCTGCAAACAAAAGTCCAATTCGGAAACACAAACAAGGTCAACTCCGATTAATTTGTAGCAGAGTCATTCTACAATCAGTTTGAAGCTTTAGGTGTTTTCAGAAACTACCGATTCAAAAGGTAGCACCTCAACTTCCATATTTAGAAAGGAAGTTACTGACATGTTTGCAAAGGGATTATGTAGGTTATGTGGTGACAAATTAGATAAAAATCATAAGTTGAAATGTAAAGTTTGGGGTAAGCCCAACGCTATCTTCTTTGCCCAGGAAGAACAAACTATATTTTGACAACAACATAGACATGATTCAAGCTGCAGATGTCTACATTTCTCTTAATACTTTATATGGAATGCTGGGTGGTAATACATTGCAAAACAAAGGAATTATCAAGAAGTAGACTGTCTCTTTTCTTATAGACTCTGGGAGTACACATAATTTCATTAGTGACAAATGGGTCAAGTTGTTGGAACTGAAAACATAGTTTATCAATGATTTTTCAGTAATGGTTGCTTCTGATAATAAGTTGTTGATTACTAGGGAGTGCGAACATATAACTTGGAGATTCAATGAACACACATTTACATTAAATTTCTTGGTATTACCTAGCAATACATTTGGAATAATTTTGGGCATGCATTGGTTCAAGACTCTTGGTGAAATTCATTGGAATTGTGCAACCTTGATAATTCGTTTTAATCATCAAGGTCACGAGGTGGTACTTGTAAGGAGACAAATCGAGACAGAAATTCAAGAATTGAATGAAAAGCTAAAATTGGCACAGGGTATGTGTGTTTTATTGGCAATATAGGGATCAATTTTATATCGATGATCCGGCATCCCTAACAACAAACCAACAAGAGGATCTTTCAATAATTCTAAAGGAGTTTCGGATGTTATTGTGGAACCAAGGCAACTGGGATGATTGAGTTTTTTTTGGACAGAAAGGGTCCATTCTTATCTTCTTCTTTTTTTCTCTCTTTACGTCATATTTCTTTTACTTCTAAAAAATCTCTTTTATGGACTGTAACATTAACTGGTTATTAACCAGAAACAATATTTTTAGCTTTGATTAATATAATGTAGGTTTTAAGTCAAATAAGGAAAACCTAGATAGAATTTAACATAGATTCCTGATATTGTTAGCTGATACAAAATGGATTTAATCGATCAAATCGATTAAAGGAAACACTTTCACAACAAAACAATCGATTAAACTTCGTATCAATCGATTAAAATCTATATAAACAAGTTTACATCAGTTAAATTGGCTAAATAAGATTTTATCCTGATTTTGATGGATCTATTGGTTAAAATCTAAATCGATGTAGTTGATATTATTGTAAAGCATCTTTCTAAATGATCGGTTTTTCAAAACTTACACTGGATTAGGCATGATCAATTCACATAAAACATTACTTAGTTTGCAAAACTGGTTGTTTGAATCAATAAAAAATCTTTTAAATCGATTAAAAGAATTTATACAACATTTTTTCTTTATTGTTTTAATCGATTAAATATCGAATTAATCGATTAAATGCACTTATGTTTCATACTTTCGAAGTCCTTCACTGTTTTAATCGATTAAACCTTTATTTCAATCGATTAAAATCATTAAACAAGAACTTTTTAATCGATTTTGTCCTGTTTTTAATCGATTTTTATTCTGGAAAGAAAAAATTAAAGGCTTTAGTTAATGGTTGTTCTTGTAACATGCTACTAAAGCGTGATTCCCTTATCTTTACACGTGTTAATTGTATTCATTACAAACGTGTTAATGAAGATAAGTTTGAATCAACTTTGATTGATCTTTACATGATTAAGATATCGTATTCATTTTTTTCTCAAATTTTCAAAATCTCAAACTTATTACATACATTTGCATTATTTCTCTTATGTTCCCTATTTTTTTTTTTATGAAGTCAAAAGGGGGAGAATAGTTGTTTTAGTTGCTTTAGTTACATTACTTTTGATCAGAAATAATTCTTTATTTAGGAAGCAACAATTTAGGGGGAGAAATAGGAAAATAATTCATTTCTTTATTACTCACTAATCTGTTTTATCAAGTGACTTCTTTTGCAGAGTTATTTTTCAAAGTGGTGTTTGTCTTCATCAAATAGGGGGAGACTGAAAGTGATGAATATCTTATTGAAATACTCTGGCAAAGATCCTGTTGATTTGATGAAGTCAAAGATAAAGTCAAAGTCAACTTTGTAGCGGTCAACAGTCACTTAGATAAAAGAATAGAGGGATTAGTGTGTCCGCAACTATGCTTAGGTATAATCATTTTTATCTTTTCTGCTGCATGAGGTTTCTTCACTTAAAAGATTTTGCAAAATGCCTCTAAAAACGTTTAAGCAGTTAAAAACAAAGTATTTTAACAAAAGCTTTCTTAAACAAGTTTTTAACTGATAAATTTTGAAATAACCGGTTGTTTTCATTAAAGAAAGTTTTGAAAACCGTCTGTCAGTGTTTTAACTGATAAAACTTCGAAATAACCGATTAAAATCACTTAAAATGTTAAGAGAAGTGTTTTTGCAATATTTTAATCGATACAACTTGGTTTTAATCGATTAAATCCACTTAGTGTTCAGGATGATAGATCAGAATGCAATTATGACCGATCAAAATCAGATATGATCGATCAGAATTGAGTTATGACCGATCAGAGTTTTTTCAATCGATTAAAACACGTTTCAATCGATTAAAACAACTTAGAAAATTTCTACACAGAGTTTTAATCGATTAAAACTTATTTCTATCAGTTAAAATCACTTGGAAAATTTTACAATAAAGTTTTGCAGTATATTAATCGATTGAAACGCGAAACAATCGATTAAAACAAATTAGAAGATTTTTTGTAAAGAGTTTTAATTGATATAAACGTTGTCGTATCAGCTTAAAACAAATCTGTTAAAGAATCAAGAACGTTTTAATGGATTAAAAGAAGTTTTAATAGATTAAAACTACACTTTTAACAGATTAAAAGATTATTTTAACAGATTGATTAAACCAGCAGTTTTGAAAATCTTCTATAAAAACAGTTTGGCTTGAACATTTTAAACACACATTGAACATCAATCTTTAGCAATCAAGCAAGAAAACTTTAGCACTCTTTCAAGAAAGATTCGCACCAGTTTTTGTGAAGTTCTTTGAAATTCTTTCTTGAGGCAAATTGCTTTCTTTTGGAGAAGAAACTCTTACTTGCAGAATTGCATAAAACTGGTTTGAGCATTCTAGTTTCTTCTTTTCATTTCTTTACATTCTTTTTGTATTGTTTGGTGCCTGGAATTGTGGGCATTGGTTTCTCTGCAGCTGGTATTTGGTTGTAGAGGTTGTCAAGAACTGGAATTTGGTTCTTGGTGAAAGGTTAGGTGCAGGAACTAGAATTGTGGTTCTTGTGGTAGATTAAGTGTAAGATTGTAATCTGTAAAACATTTAATCTAGTGGAACCCAGCTGGAATTTGGCTGGAGACTGGACGTAGCCCTGATATTGGGTGAACCAGTATAAACACCAGTGATATCTTTCTAAACCTTTCTCCTCTTTTAATTTTGTTGCTGCGTTTATTGTTGATTGATTGCTTTGTGATTCAAGAACAGATCTGAAATCTTATTTTTACAAATAGATAATCTGTTAATTGTGAAAATCTTTCAAAGATCAATTCATCCCCCCCCTCTTGATCTAAAACTACTTTTCTAACATCAATTGCTTAACACCCTAATCCTAATGCTGGAAAATCTCTAAATTGTGTGAGGAATCAACATGGATGATTTGAGTAGGTGACATCAACATTGTTAGGTTAATTGATGTTCTTAATTGATTTAGCCATTACAAAAGAGGGATAAGGAAGGAAGTCAATCTTAAGTATCTTTTAATTAATATTTTCTCAATAATTTACAGTTCTTTGTCAATTAATTTCAATTCAACTCTTCTTTGCAAAACCCAATCTGTTTAATCTACTTAGTAAGCATAATTGAGAATTTTCATTGAAACTGTTCCTCGTGAGATCGACTTTTATTTAATCGAAATACTATACTGCGATTGATAATTTTGGTAAGCTTGCTAATAATTCAACAAGTATTTCTGGCACCGTTGCTGGGGAACGATGTTCTTTGAGAATTCTTTGTTTAACTTATTGATTATTTTTATTTTTATTTCTGTTTTTGTTTTATTTTTCAGTTTTAGTTTTACTTAATTATTGTCTTGTGTTAATCTTTGCTTGGGTCCTCTTTTGATTTTATGTGTTTAAGAGGACAGGTATCTTCGAGAGCAGTTAGAATTTAATCCAGAGATTGAAAAAATAGCTCGTAAGAACCGGGGTAGAAGAAGAAGGAAAGCTCAAGAACAAGCCACAAGAAAATATGCTAATTTTTCTTTCACACTTGATTTACCAGACCGAATTATAGAAGATATGGCAGAAGAAGGAGCAAATCAGAATCCGAATCCAGATCCCAATATAAATCCAAATAAAAACCCAAATGTAAATCCACCTAGAAAAACTCTTAGAAATTGTGCTATGCAGCAAGGTCCAAGATATTTTTCCAACATTGTCATTTCGGATGATCATACATTGCAGATGAATCTATCTTTCTTAAGCTTGATTAGTGCTCATCAATTCACTGGATTGGATCATGAAGACCCTTATATTCATTTGTCTACTTTTTATGAGTTGATTGGTACCATGGGATTTAGAGCAGTAAATCTTGAATCTGTATATTTGATATTATTTTCTTTTTCTTTGGCAGGTAGGGAAAATAAGTGGCTAAAAGCACATCCTAATCAAAGTCTGACTAATTGAAGTAGTGTAGAAGAGAAGTTTCTGAATAGATTTTTCTCACCATCCCGTTACATCAAAGCAAAATCTGACATCACTTCTTTTAAATAAGGAGCAGATGAACAATTTTGTGAAGCATGAGAGAAATTTAAATCACTGTTGAGAAGTTGCCCAAATCATAGATTTGATGACGTTTCTTAGTTAAATATTTTCTATACTGGCTTGCGACATGATGCGAAGATGCTATTAGAGACTGCAACAGGAGCATCCATGTTGGATGTAGAAATTAATTATGCCACAAGAATTATTGATGCACTAGCCTTTACAGACCAATAGGCCTAACATGATAGATGTCCAATTCAAAGGAAGGGAGTTCTTGAACTTAACAGCTCAGATGCTATCTTAGCCCAGAATAAACTTATAATGCAACAAATTGAAGCATTGAACCAGAAAATAGAGAAATTACCTCAACAAATGCACACAGTACAATCTATTCTTAATCAACAGATGAGTTGTGATGTGTGTGGAAGTGATCATGCAAATGAACAATGTTCTTATCAAGGTAACATTCAACAAGAAGAAGTTAATTATATGGGTGCTCAAGGTAGTAGTCAAGGCAGGCAAGGTAATTTTCCTAATCCAAACAATTATCAGAATAATGTTGCACAAGGATGGAGAGGGAATCAGAATCAGAATTTTGGGTGGAAACAAGGTGTTAGCTCATATATTGACAACCTGCATTTCAACAACAGTCATATCAGCAACCTCCATATCAACAACAACATCAATATTATCCTTCAGTGTCAAACAGAATAAGTAAATTGGAGGATATTTTAGAAAAATTCATGCAAGGCACTATGACTAATTAGAAAAATACTGAGGATACTTTAGAAAAATTCATGCAATGCACTATGACTAATCAAAAAAATACTGAAGCTTCATTCAGAAATATAGAGACCCAGATAGGTCAACTGGCTAAGCAATTATCTGAGCAGCAACAAGGAGGACAATTTTCAGCTAACACACAAACCAACCCCAGGGAGCAATGCAATTCAATAACTACAAGGAGTGAAAAAGTTGTAGGTAAGGGGATTGGTGACAATATAGTTGTTGAAGAAGAAATTTTGGTAAAAGAAGATGAAAAGCAAGAAGAGGAGCATAATAAAGAAAGACATATCCCTAATAAGAAAAACGAAGAGGGAGAGAAAAAATAAAAGATAGAAAAAGGAGAGAGTAAAAAAACAATTGTAGAGAAGTTACAATATCCCAAGGTTCCCTCACAGATAGATAAAGAAAGACAATTCACAAGATTTATGGATATTTTCAAGCATTTACAAATTAATATTCCATTTATGGAAGCTATGGAGCAGATGCCGATTTATGCAAAATTCATGTAAGAGTTGTTAATTAAGAAAAGGAGATTTACTACAGAAACAATGGAGCTAGAAGCAGGATGCAATGCTATAATTCAGAAATCATTACCTCAAAAGTCCAAGGATCCTGGCAGTTTCACTATTGCAGTCATAATTGGAACATTACAAGTAGGTAAGACATTACTCGATTTGGGTGCTAGTATAAATCTAATGTCTTTGTCTATGCTTAAAAGAATAGGAGACTTGGAAGTAAAGCCTACAAGAATGACATTGCAGCTAGCTGACAGATCTCTAAAGATTCCTTATGGAGTAGAAGAAGATGTTTTAATTAGAATGAATAAATTCATATTTCCTGTTGATTTTGTGATTATGAACATGGAGGAAAATGAGGAAGTCCCATTGATCCTGGGAAGGCCATTTATGAAGACTGCCAAAGTAATTATAGATGTTGACATGGACAAGTTAAAAATTAGAAATGAAGATGATGTAGTTAATTTTAATCTGTTTGAAGCTGTACAACAACCGGAAGATAAGAAAGATTGCCTCATAATAAATACTTTGGAGGAATTACCCATATCAACTGAAAAACAAGATTACAAGTCTGTTGCACAACCCCAAAAACATCTCAATCTGACTAAGAAGGAAGTTGTTCAAAGAAAGGTACTGAAACCTCCTAAAACAGGTATGATTTATCCAATCTCTGACAGTCGTAAGGTTATTCACAATAAAAAGAATAAATTCATTTCCACAAGGACAGTTAAGGGATGGAGAATGCGTATATATCACCTTGATCACTCACCTGCATGAGCCCTAAAGCAAATAGGCGTCGAGCTGAAGACGCTAAACAAGCACTCTTGGGAGACAACCCAATGTTTTGAATTTGTTTTTTTTTCTTTTTGCAGTTTAAGTTTTTGGTGTATTTTTCTTCCTTAGGTTCTTTCTTTGCAAGATTGCTCCAGGTACACAGTGAACTTCTCCTTAAGACTTTGAAGTCTTACTTCAATGGCCTGGGGACAGTCTAACTTTTCCGGAGATGAGAAAGTCTGCAGCTGAGGCTGATGCACAAGATAAGAAGTAGATGACAAGTGAAGAAAATGAGGGAGAAAATTTACTTTTTTTTTAATGTTTTTAATTCCTTTGTTTTTAATTTAATATTTTTAATTGCTTTATTTTAAATTTTAAATTCCCTTACTGTCCCATATAAATTGTTTAGAACCATATATGAGATTATTGTTTATTGTCCAATTCAAATATGGAACTGAAGAAAACCATTTTGATTGTTTCCAATAACAAGTGATTTTGGGATGATGAGTATGATAGTGAAAAGGAATTGATGAGGAGAATTAGGAATTAACTGAATTGGAGAAGCTAGCCAAAATCCAGGTGAGTAGAGTACCAAAAACAGATAAATTGAGTGTCAACACTTTGTGATTGATAACTAATATTGGTTGATTCTTTGATGTGATTACATGTTGGCAAGACTTGAAAATGATAAAGACATTTTTTCTTTGTAGTAGATTTGACCCAAAGCCAAATAGCCAACCCTAATTATAAGACATCCATTTGAACCCCTTCTGAGCAAAAAATAATAGTGTTTCTTAAACAGAACCCTTAAGTCTAAACACTATTTATCTACCTTCTTATATTTGAGAAAGGAAATGAGTATGAATGTCACTATTTTTCTTATTGTTAGGTATTGCTACTGTTGTCCTATAAGTATTATTAGGGTGTTATTCTTAAAAAAAAAAGGTGTAAAGAAAAAGGAAAAACAAAGCTTAAAAATTAGCAAAGCCAAAAAGAATACATGCAAAAGCATGAGAAAAAAAAATAGAAAAGCAGTTCAAGGGGGGAATAATAACTTGTGAGATCATTAACTCACTATCATTATGTTAGGGACAAACGCATGAAGTTTGAAACCTGACTTGAGGAATTGTTAATCAAGAATCATTCATATGAGTTAAATTTCTCAAATATTTTTGTATATCCCAGAAAAACCAATAATTCTTTCTTAGCTCAGTCCCATTACAAGTCTCAAAAGACCTTTTAATTTAAGTCTTGCTTAACAAATGTTGATTGCTTGAAAATGATTATCAATATTGGATTGTCTAAATGAAGTGATTGAATGAGATAAACACTTACCTGTGAGAATTAGATATGAGTATATATAACTTTTTTTGAGAGATCATGCTTCTTTGAGGATAGTTGAAGACTAATTATTCTTTGTTGGTTTCTATAACTTGAATGCTTATGTGTTCTATTTTCATTTAAAGTTGTGAGCATCACCTCTGAAAATTTTTATGTTGTGGTTCTGGAAGAGAAAATAATAATAGGCGATGATTTTGTTTTGGAAAAACTACTTTGCTGGGACAAACAAGATTCTAGGTTGGGGGAAGTTGTTAAGTGGTAAAAAGTTGATATAACTATACTTTGAATTGTTATGAAACCACTTAACTATTGTTAATTCTAATCTATTTTTCTCCCAATATAGGATAAATTCGAGAATACCTTGATATAAGAGTAAGAAGTATAATTGTGAAGTAATTGAAGAAAAATTGAAAGAAAGAAGAACGCTTAAGCGAATGAATGATGCGAGACCCGACCCAAATTCTCTTATAAAAAGATAATATGTGTTTTGAGAAAGCAAACATTCTTGGAGAGGAGGAGGCACGACTACTGTTAGAGTTTTGTCTAATCTTCATCAATTCTTCACTTCTTCATCAATTAGAGCATTGTAATGGCCAACATGAATGACTAAGTTCATTCTCTTAGGATTCGTTGCACTTCCTTTGAACTCTTTTGTATCATAGTGATATTTTGAGATATTAATCTATGCTTTGATATTGTTATTCTTATGCTTTAAAATGATTTATTCTTGATGTTTGGGGTATGATTGAAAAATATATCTTGAACCCTAGATCACGGTAAGAATATTTGTTACGTTAATTGTCAGGAATGGAATGTATCAATTGCTTAACACCCTAACCCTAATACTGGAAAATCTCTTAATTGTGTGAGGAATCAACATTTATTCGGTTTTCTTATGAATTTCATGTGTGAGGAATCAACATGAATGATTTGAGTAGGTGACATCAACATTATTAGGTTAATTAACGTTCTTAATTGATTTAACCATTACAAAAGAGGGATAAGGAAGGAAGTCAATCCTAAATACCTTTAATTGATATTTTTTCAACAATTTACAATTCTTTGTCATTTAATTTCAATTCAACTCTTATTTGCAAAACTCAATCTGTTTAATCTACTTAGTAAACATAATTGGGAATTTCCATTGAAACTATTCCTCGTGGGATCAACTTTTATTTAATCGAAATACTATATTACGATTTATAATTTTGGGTACGCTTGCCAATAATTCAACATGTATATATATATATATATATATATATATATATATATATATATATATATATATATATATAAAAGCAACAACTAAATCAGAAAAGGCATTAGAGGTTCTTAATAACAGTCTAATGGTAAAAAATAACTAAGTGCAAGGAATATGCTCGAGCGCCCAGAAATGATGCTACAGACCACAGTTTATCAAATGTCTGTCCCTTCTTTTCTCTAGCGGGCTTTGTCTTTTATATCACATTAATTATTCAATGTTATAAGCCTCTGACTATTCTTGATAATTCTTACTCCAGAATAGTCACGCTTCCCAATCTCTCAGCGAGTTATAAGGCGATTGAGGAGTTATTTTAAATCAATATCGGCTATTCTGCATCTGGTCTTTCGGTAAGCCTGCGTATTGAGTTGAGAATAAAGGAAAGAAGTGTTGGCTTTGTTGTTCCTTCCGAAATGCCAGCCCTCGTAGAAAGTGATATTGATTCTTAGCTTTTGAGCAAATAGGAGGAGGCTATCATCCGAAGTATTGAATACGTTTTTATTTATTGTCGAAATACCGGACTCGTTGGTTGAAACAAAGGATTTCTAATGGAAGCAAGCAAGCAAAGTCTAGCTGCCTATTCTCTTCCTTAAGTCCCAGACTTTCTAGGACTAGCAACCTAAAAATGCCCCCAAGTGTATTCCGTTCTCGGTTGATTCAGTAGCCAAGGAGCGAAACAGCTCAATAGCTGCGCTTACTAGAGATTCAATGGCATCACTTCTTCCTCTAGCATGCTACCAGTCCACGCTACGAATACTGACTCTAGAGAACGTCGAATCATCATTCAGTCTTGGCTAAGTCAACAAGACTTGTGACAACAGAAGAGCCTATCTTTCTCTTTTCTACCCTCTCGTCACTCGTTTCCTTTCGAGAGGACGAAAAATATGGCACTAGGGATCTTTTTTACTTAAATAAATTCCCATGAGCTGCCTTTTTCTGGTTACTCCAACTTCAAAGATTATTGGCCACTTACTGACTACTTTCATTCAAATGCCACTGGTGTGTAAGACATTGAGTTGGACTACTTTTCTTCTGGTAATGCCTCTCTTTCCCTGTTTCTTGCTTTTGTCCTTGCCCTTCTACTTGTTAGCTTGGCTCTTTCAAAAGAAGAGGGTTCGCTTCAGCGGGTGTATAGAGGATAATGCGGCGATAAGGGGGCGAGCTACGGTAGCCTTAACTCAAACAAGCCAGAGCTAACAACATATCAACTTGAGTTCCCCTTCCGTAGGGAAAGGTATAAAAAAAATAGACTTGCTGGACTAGCTTGCTTTCTTTCCCGGTAGGCTTGTCTCTGGAGGACACTCTAACAAGAATAGACTGGACAAGAGTTGAATAGACTAGCAGCCTACCTTACTTTCGGTAAGTAAAGCAGACAGCTAAAGCCATTTCGCCTGGCCCAATAAAGCTTATCTTAGGATAAGCCCTCGCTTCACTCGACTTAGAGGGACTTCAAGCAAGAGTCCCAAGGAAGACTAGCGAACGACTTAAGGAGAGGAGAATAACTAGGAAAACTCTTTCATATGCGGGAACTTGAGACACTGATGCTATGTCGAAGAGATTGCCCTGGTTTTGACCCGTCAATAGGCGATATTAGAGTGAGGCGCCTATACTATAGGGAGAGTTCACTTCCGTAATATAATCTAAAAGTTTTTCAAACCAACCAAACAAAAGCTCATGATTGGGACTTCTCCACTAGTTCTTCACTTAGTAATTCAATTAAACTTTACAACATTTTGGAAAATATGAGTATATAATTTGGCTGTGGAAAATAACTTGTATCAAATACATATTTACTGATACCTTGGGGTATATTAACTAGCCAAAAATGAGAAAATGATCAAAAGAATTTGATAAGCTGATAGTAAGCGTTAACACTATGTCAACCGTTGGCTCAGTTTCATGTACAGGCCCTGCACAATAAAATTCTATTAGTACACAGTACACAATAGGATAATTCTTTATGCACCCTCTATCAATAAGAGGCAGTTTTTCATTATGGAAAAAGAATGCAACTTGATTTTTACAAGGTCCAGAAAGTTGAAGCCTAGAAATATTGGTCAAATGTAAGTGATGCTTGAGAAGACTTAAACAATATAGCATTTTTCTTTGCTCTCATTCCCCTCTTGCAAACATTTAGATTTCAAATCAAAGCATAAAAACAAGCCTAATGTAGAAACCCATCTAAAAGACACGAATAGATAAGCTTACATTTGTTGTGTGTATTGTGGCTCCTGTAGTCATACTGATATTCTGATCAGGAACCAGTTCGAAGTTGATGTGCTGTATAAAGATTGCAAGAGCAACTATCGCCTCCAATAAAGCAAACTGATCACCAACACACTTGCGGGGCCCTCCACTGAATGGAATGAATCTGCAACATGTTTTGATTCATAAAATCTGAGGAACTATGATATACAACAAAAAATACAACAGAAGATATAACCAGAATGAACCATCCCTTCAGGAAAAACCTAAAAATGGTAGGGTACACTACTGAATAGGTTGGGGGAGGAGGGTAGCGAAGAGCCACTAGCTAGTACGTTTGCATGACTAGCTACCACAGTGGAGGCGTAATTTCTGTCAATATTGAAAGCAAAAATTACTACTGTAACAATAATGCAAACCTGAAGTCTGTATTTGTTTCATTTGGCACTGGACCATCCAAATCAAATCTTTCTGGAACAAACTCTTCAGCCCTATCCCAAACCTTGCAAAGTTATGAAGTTAACAGACTAGATCAAAATAGTGAATTTAGAAAGCCAGCAATAACATTCAGGCCGTGCAACAACTTGCATATTAGATTTAATCTACCAAACGACATTAAATAAAACAGTACAGATCAGCTCCAATCACCGTAGTAAATGAACGAAGATAGGACAAATAATGTTTGAATAAAAAATCTAAATTAAACTAGCATATCATATCTAGTGGACAACTTTTATATGCTCTCTAAAATCCTGTTAATCAAAATAAAAGGGAACAAGAATAGGAAATTCATTTTGAAATAGAACCAAACGGGTTCTAACCATTTCAAATTATTCAATTAAAAACAAATAAATAATATTAAGGCTTAAAATATGTTTTAATCATTAAAAAATTAGAGAACTTTGATTTTAATTCCTTTAAAAAAATATCTTTCTTATTATTGCTCTAAAATTGAGATCATTGTTTTTAGTTCTTATAAAAGTAGTAATTTTTTGTTTGGTTCCTATAATATATTTTTCTTCGCTTTTCATCACTTGTTTACGCGGTTTGTCGCACAAGAGGCCATAGTAAGTTACGCTTTTAGGCACAGCGTAAACAAAGGATCTCCTCTGCTGATTATTCAGCTAACTAGTACTGAACAAGGCTAATAACAAAAAATTCTATAACCAAATTTCATAACAAAGGTATACATATTTGGCCACAGAAAGTAAATACCTCAGAAGAACGATGTATGTTGTATACAGAAATCATAATATCTTGACCAGCATTGACTTTGTAAGCACCTGGAAGCTCATCAGGAACTTGAGCTCTTCTTATCAACACCTTAAGGATGCACAAGATTATATAAGAAAAACAGAAATTGTAACATCGGTGAAACATATCTGACAACACCAACTCCAAAAAGTGTATTTGAGAAAAATAAGACACACAGCAGTGAACTTAAACTGTTCAGAGATATTATAATGATATTTTAAAGTGCTTACTTACTACATGAGAATTTAGAATTTCTGTTTGAGTTAAGATTTTTCTCCTAAATATTGATTTTTGTATGGAAGTAAGACATGCCATAAAATAATCTGAAAAAAAGACAGTTTAATTCATAATATCTCCAACTTTTTTCTTACTTTAGCATTGAGACTTTTAGTTAGCCTTCTTCAATGTGAGACCTTAGAATATTGGTTTGTTGAATTTAAGCTTGTTCTCTGATATTGGAGAGATCGTGGTCAACCTGTGACTAGATTAAATTGGGCTAAACTGCAATTGTTTTGATGGCCCAAGGCCAGACAACTTTCACCTTTCTACTCCTCAATGTAATGACAGAAAAAATGAAGCCCAGAGAATAAGATAACTGATCATGTGATGTGACACATGTAGGTGAAAAGAGAGAACTGGACAGAAAGAAGCTTCAAATGCACACTACAATGCTGAAAACAGGTTGGGGTTTTAGACTCTTCACCTAAGGTTCCACTACCAAAGTCTCAAATCCCAGAAGCCACTGGTTTTCAGAAATTTCAACAATGAGGATCATTATACCAAATTTTCAATTTCTTCCCCTATCACACTAGTGCTATCATTAGAATTAAGTTTAACTGTCAATTTTGTATGTCAGTGTACTAACTAATTTTCATAACAAGCATAAACTATCACAAGGGTAGAACTGTCATACAGAGATGATATGATATTTTTTTCATTTGAAATGAATGCTTGTACTATGAATCATTATATTGAGAAATATTGCAACCTACTGGAGGATGTGGATAGAGACGAAGTGACTCAATAATACAGCATGTCAAGAACTTAAGATTTTTAATATCTTCATAGGCAGGACGCCTTCCCTGTAAAACTCTGTCTACCTCTTCCTGTGCTTTTGCCAATGAGGAAGAATCCTGCATAAATAAATCTGAGTAAATCCAAAGCTCGTGTTTTTCTAACTATAGTACATTATTATATTCAGACATGTACAAAGCTGAGTAAATCCAAAATATCAATCATAAATGTTCACAAAGTACTAATCCAGCTGGAAGCTGAAAATAAAAATAATTAGAAGGTTTAGGTAATTGAACAATTCTTTCAGGTTAAGGTAGTTCTACAATTTCCAAGTGTTCATATTAACAGCTGGATTAGTTTAGAGGACTCAAAAAGGAACAGAACTGTAATTGGATGATTAGTGTAAGCTTCAGAAGGAAAATTAGAAACTATGTAGTGGGATCATGAGAATCATGCACATAATCAATTCTCCACACTGCCCCATCAGAAATATGCAACAGCAACTCGTTGCTACAGATGAGAATGGGAAGAAATGAGGTGAAATTAATACCTTGCTTAGAAGATAAAGTGTCCAGGTCAGCACTGAACCAGTGGTTTCATGACCAGCAACTAACAGCGACAAAAGATCATCCCTTAATTGCACACTGGAAACCTACATGTGGAACAATCAAATAAAAATAAGCATGGAGAACAAAGATCCAAAGGAAAAAGTTCTCTGTCCTATAACTATAAAAGTATATTATACAAGGTTGAGATGATTGAATCAATCAATGACCCAGAAAAACAACTAAAAGCATCATCATTAAGTGATAATGGCATGTTCTAAGAAGTGGAGACAGTGCAAATCTTCATATTTGGGTGGGAGTGCAACTAAATTATGCAGATATACTCATATATTGAGCAGTAAGTGCAACCACACAAGTGGAAAATGAAAATCCAAATTCATCTCCTTAAGGAATAAAGTCTAGAAATCTGAAAATTTTTAAGATGGTTCAAGTACTTCTCAAAACGTAACATAATGAATGAGAAAAAACATGGCAAGAAATGAACATTTTTAAGTTAATAACAAAGAAATACAGGAACAAAACTGCTTGATTGTGTTACAGTCAATCAACATCACAGGCTAAACTACCTTGAACAGAATGTTCAGTATTGACTGAAAATCATTTATGTATCCATAAAATCAATACACTACTAATCACTTCATCCATACCACTGTCTGTTATCATTTCCGAAGAGTCAATAGATCTACAATCAACAAGAAAAGACAACTTTATATTTCGTCTAATTCATATCAAATTACTTTCATACGTCACAAGTGTTTATTATACACATTTCAAGTATACAGCGTCAGTCACAAGAACACTCATAAAAACATAATGTATGCCAGCAATAAAATACAGGAATACAGCAAACCTCTTCTCTGCTGGCAAGCAAGAACCGGAGGATACTAGGATCAGTATCATTCACATATTCCTCACCATCAATTCTTTCCCCCTCAGATTCTACAATCTCTCTACATCTTTCAATAAGATCCTCAACAGTTTTCCTGATAACGCTAACAGCCTCTTCAGCCTTTATTTGTCTTGGAATTAACTTACAAAGAAATTTAAACTGCAACAACAAAGGAAGAGAAAACCCATGTCATGGATATAAAGAATGGACAAAGAAAATCCATGTCACGAATGTAAGGTTAACTTGCCTTCCAATATGGTAAAAAATCAGTCGATCGAGCCTCTGCCTCTTTCAATGCAGTGTAAACAGCCTCAATAACAGGACTGTCCGCATTGAGTGCATCAAAGTTATAGTTGAATACCGATAAACCAATAACATCAAGAGTCAACTGTGAAAACTTCTCCTCCATGTTAACAGCAGTTCCATTGAGTGCATCAGGTTGTAGCTTCTCCACTAATCTCTCAGCACATCTACAAAACACCCTATCCACTATAACAGACAAGTACCGTTTATGAAGAGATGGAACCACAGCCCTGCGCCTTGCCTAATATAGATCACAAAACAGTTGTAACAAAGAACCTGTCGCCCAAAATAAGCTATAAAATCATGATAAGAAGCACAAATAGTACCAATGTAGCCATATATAAGAAAAAAATTTATATCTACTCCGATACTATGAATTGGAACACATAACCAGAAAAAAGTGAGTCCACTCTCCTTATCAGACATTATTGATTTCTCTCTTCTCTCCTGCATTCACAGACTATCCCTGCTATTAGCAAAAATAATTCTCTCAAAATACTTTATATTCTTAATTTCCTATTTCCTTTCAATTTATACTGTGTTATCTTTATATCTAAATTCCATTTCAATATTATTTTGAAAAAATTGTTAATAGTTAAAAATAATCTTGTATCAATTTTTTTTTATTTTAAGTTCAGAATATAATTTACATACTTAAAGATATTTATTTATTGTAAATTTAATTAGATATAATTAATATATTCAAAATTATTTATTATTTAAAAATAAAGTAAATAAGATATGCACCAACAATGTAAACTTCTTACATGGTCATCTAATCACAAACTGTGAATGCTAAGTTTATTGGCTAATAAAATAATTATCTTAAAAGTCATTTCAACAGTAATATTTTATTGGTAGCTTAACAAACTTCTCCATATGAATTTTTAACATAGCAAAAAAAAAAGAAAATAAAATGAAATGAGATTCTCAATGAATTAAAATTAGTTTAAGCATAAACTAATTTGTAGAAGATCTCCACATAAATTCTCTAAATTTTTATCTTTTAACTTTTAAACTAATTTTAACTTATGAAGAAACTTATTTCATTTTTTCCTTATTTTTCTCTTCAAAAAGTTTTACTGAAAAGTTTGTTCAAAGAAGCTCTAATTAGTGCCCAGATAGATTGTGTTGACAAATTAGACTCTTAGAAATAAATATTTACTGAATTCAAGGGAATGCCGAATAAACTTTTTCTACAAACAATTATATAATAAGAAAATAAGAAGAAAAACAAATCGTCCACAATCAACCTCTTACAAATTAACTTATAGATATAACCTAATTTAGCTCATGGAGAAATTCATGTGATTTTTCTTCTAAATAGAAAGCATTGTAGAGAAATTTATCCATATCAACTCACTAACTACAATAAATTTTTAATTCTAATATAAGAAAACAATTGTTTTACTTTTCATATTATTTTCTTCTTTTAAAATACTCGTGGAGATGCTAATTTATCCATCAAGACCCAAAATGGAAGGTGTTGCCGGCACCTCATTGCTACACTGCTATATATCAAGTTAACTCTTTTTTCATTCTTAAAATTCAAAACATTCTCAGTTTCTCTAACTGAAAAACAATGTTGCGAAATCGAGCATTACCGTCCAGAGCGGGCCTTCGGCAATGGCGAAACCGGACCCGAAGAGAAATTCAGAGACCTCAGCAACGAGGCCCTTGGAATACTTCCCATAGTTCCTGAGCACGTGCTTGGCAATGGCGGGGTCGCTGACGACGACGAAGTTCCTGGGGCCGGCGGCAAGGCGGTAAATGGGGCCATAGTCCTGCATCCACTTGAAGAGAGGAAGGAAGAGCGCGCCGCCGAGGAGGTCGGAGACGTCGTCGAGCTTGGCGGTGGCGATAGGGATGCCGGAGTCGTCGTTCCCAGCGGTGAGGGAGCGGGAGAGGGAGGTGAGCCAGTCGGGGCTGACCCAGGAACCGGGTTTGGTGCTGGCGTCGGGGGGTTTGTTGACGGAGCATTTGACGGCGAGGCGATAGGGTTTGGGAGAGGGAGAGGAAGCGGTGGGTCTGCGGAGAGAGAAGAGAGAAAAGGGTATGAGAGAGAGTGAGCAAGGCATTGTTTGAAGACGGTGGTGGACGGAACCACCGGTTTCTCACACAGTGTGTGACTGAACTACTTGCTTTGCTTTTATTTTATCTTTCTCTTTATCCCTTCTTAGAAAAATAATTAATTTTAATATTGTGAACCAAATGGAAGTTATTTTAAAATGTATTTTTAAAATAATGGTTTGCTTATAAAAGTAATTTACTGAAATTTATCATTATAATATATAATGTGAAATTGCTTATACAAGCATGATTGCTTGACTCAAGACTGTTGCTTGAATATATTAAGGAAGAAAATATTTTATGTGTTAATATGAATGTTAATAGAATTTTTGAAATTAAATCACTTACTTCAATGTTAACAATATTTACATTGTACTTAAATTGAGTGGCATTTCAAGACTCATAAAAATTAAGATAAACAATTTATTCGAGCAATGATGGATTGTAGGTGTTGTACATATGTCATAGGTAACATGCGTTTTTTCTCAATTCAATAATACGAGAATTTCTTCAAAATCTGGATATTAAGATTGTATTAGGGTTCATTACTCCTACCTTTTTCCTTTTTTATTTATTTTTTTTCTTCTCTCTCCTGTTTCTGCTACATAACATAGAGTTATTCGGATTTTCATAAATGAAAATTCAGTCCTAATTCTGGTTTATCTCTTTTACACGACAAGAATTATCATTTTTGGGTTCAGGCTACAAAAATTATCCTTAAATCAAATAATAAGTGAAGAAACCTCTGTGGAGTGATCCCTTTATGATTGGTGGGATTGTTGTAATATTATGTTCCTCTCATGGCTTCTTCAGCTATAGATGCATGAATCTATCCTCAAATCTATTATTTGGATAGAGAAAGCTTTAAATGTTTCAAAAGAATCTTTACAATAGATTTTTATCATGTAGATATGTTTAGAGTTGTAAATTTATAAGAGTTATACAACTTCAATTAAGAAATTAAAAGAAGAAGAAAATCACATTTATTCAGAATCTCACTCTTTTTATATAGTCATCCGCATCTCTTGCACAACTGCAATGCTCCATGTCTTTTTTACATATTTTATTCACAGCTATATTCTATTACTAGGTTCTAGAATTTGTTGAGGTGTATATTTTTTTTGTTATTACTTTTGTCTTATTTTCTTTCATAAGTTGTATATATTACCTATTATTTATTCAACGAGAGATAAGAAGAAATTATTCTCATCCTTTGTCTTTAAGTGTTACTTTTCCTCTTTCTTTTATGGTATCAGAGCTCCTCATTGGAGCTTTGCTAGTTATCTCCCTCCGTCAAAATGTCAGATGAATCTCACACAAGAAATCTTAGTGGTGTCATGCCACCCTCTAATCCTTGCCTTGACCAGTCTAGTTCTTATCATATCCATCCTAGTGAAAACCCCTCCTTTATTTTTGTCACCCCTACTTTAATTGGCAGCAACTACCATTCTTGGTCTCGCTCAATCAAAAAGGCCTTAGTATCTAAAAACAAGATGGGTTTTTTGAATGGCACAATACCTATCCCAGCTATCATTGATCCCATTTATCCATCATGGGAACATTATAACACCCTTATCATCTCTTGGCTGTTGAACTCTTTGTCACCATCAATTGCACAAAGCATCATTTTTCTTGATCGTGGCATAGACATATGGAAAGATCTTCAAGAACGATTTTCTTAGAGTAACCTTCTCCATATAGCAGAGCTCCAAGAGGAAATATACAGTATTTGACAAGATTCACGTTCAGTCTCTAATTACTACATAGCACTGAAGTCATTGTGGGAGGAGCTCGATAATTTTCACCCTCTCCTTGTCTGCACCTGCTCCGCAAAACTGTATCACCAACAAGACTTCATAATACGTTTTTTGAAAGGCTTAGATGACCATTTCTCTGTTGTTCGTTCCCAAATACTTTTGATGGACCCATTGTCATCCATTAATCGTGTTTTTTCCATGGTAGTTCAATAGGAACGTCAACATTCTTCACCATCCACAATTGATGAACCAAATTCCTTCATGAATGCTGGACAGTCGTCATATGGAAAGGGACGTGGCGGAGGCGGACCACCAAGAGGCAATCCCCGAGCTGGGGGATCCAACAAAAAATGCATTTACTGCGGTCGTACTAGACACACCGTGGACATCTGTTACTCTAAGCATGGATACCCCCTGGCCACCCGTGTTACCCCGGACGACCAAGGTTCCACAATCGGGACCACTCCCACTTTGTTGTCGTCAATAGTGTTTCACAAGAAGGGGATTCACACACTCCTTCTTCGGTTAGTCAGGACAATGCTTCCAACGGATTGGGCTTTAGCCTAACCAGAGCCCAATATCAAGAACTTCTAAGTCTCCTCCGGCAACAGAAACCACGCACCGATACCAGCCCATCAACGACTTCTTCTCAACCCAAACGTGCCAACATTTCTCAAGTATCCAAGCGTGACTCTGATGACCTTCCTAAAATGAGTTTTGGTACCCAATTTGTTTTTTGCACTACTACCAACCCACGTTTTTTCTATAATACACACACTGCACACACAATTGATTGTACCCCTTGGATTATTGACTCTGGGGCCATAGACCACATTACATGTTCCTTTCATAATTTTTTAAGCTTCTCAAAAATAAAACTTGTACATATCAATTTACCCAATGGTTCCATGGTTGTTGCTCACATTTCAGGAACTGTCCAGTTGTCATCACATTTCATTATACATGATGTTCTTTATGTTCCGAATTTTAAATTCAATCTCATTTCTATCTCCAAGTTTTTGTCTTCATTAAAATACACTCTCACTTTTTCCAACTTTCACTGTCAAATACAGGAAATGAAGTCCTTGAAGATGATTGGTTTGACTATATTGAAACATGGATTATACCACCTGGAAATCATCACGATTACGAACCAAGACAATCCCAAAATTGCCTTCATTAATAACTTTTTCACCCCATCCATCACAATCACAAACCTTTGCATTTTAGACTAGGTCACCTTTCTGGTACACGCCTCATTGTTCTTCATTCTACTTTCCCTTTTATTTCCAAACATGTTGAAGAAAATTGTGACATTTGTCACTTAACTAAACAAAAGAAATTGTCATATTCTCAAAGTTTTAATAGAGCTTCCAGGATATTTGATTTGGTTCATGTGGATATTTGGGGTCCTTTTTCTCAATCTTCCATTCATGGTCACAAATATTTTTTAATCATTGTGGATGATTTTAGTCGTTATACCTGGGTAGTCCTTCTAAAATCAAAAGGGGAAGTTAGAACACAAATTCAAAACTTCATCATTTTAATTGCAAACCAATTTAAAATCACAATTAAATGTGTTAGATCTGATAATGGCCCTGAATTTTTTCAACAATAATTTTTTTATTCTAAAGGAATACTTCATCAAAATAGTTGTGTCTATACGCCTCAACAAAATGGTCGTGTTGAAAGAAAACATCAACATATCCTTAATGTGGCTAGAGCTTTTATGTTTCAATCCCAACTTCCAAAACCCTTTTGGTCCTATGCTATTAAACATGTCATTTATCTTATAAATCGAATTCCATCACCCATAATTAACAACTGAACTCCTTACAAATTACTACATAAAAAGAATCCAGATTTTCCCATGTTAAAGGTTTTCAGTTGTTTATGTTATGCATCCACACACTCTTCCCATCAAAAATTTGATGCTCGGGCTAGACGTGGTATTTTTTTGGGTTTTCAAAATGGGACCAAAGGGTATGTCATTTTATATTTAAATTCCAGGGAAATTTTTGTGTCTCGTAACGTTTTGTTTAATGAGATGGTTCTTCCATTTACTGAAATTTCTTCCACTAACATGTCTAATGACCAAAGCCCATTGCCAGCCCATTATATTCCTCACACAAGTTTTTATGATCACATCACCCCCTAACAATTAGCCCATCCCAACATCGTCCCCACTTTCAGAACATGACCCATCTATTTAACAACCCCTCATCTCATCATCCCCTACCCCTCCCATACCTCCATCCCAACCAACCCACCCGCCACTCAAATCGCCTTCACCACCGTCCCCAATACCTTGATGATTACGAGTGCAACGCATGCCCCAATGTTCCAATCTGTGGCTCAACACCATCAAACCAATCCTCTCCAAAGATATCATATCATGTCTAAGCACTTGTCAATTATTCTCACCTATCTTCCTGTTACACTCGTTTTTTGATAAGTTTGTCTTCTGAGCAAGAACCCACCACTTTTCGTGAAGCCGCAAAGCATCATTGTTGGCAGGAAGCCATGAAATCCGAGATTCAAGCTCTGGTTCATAATCAAACTTGGGATATTGTCCAGACACCGTCAAATGTGAAACCAATTGGTTGCAAGTGGGTGTATAAGATTAAGCGTGGTTCGGATGGGTCAATTGAGCACTACAAGGCGCGTTTGGTGGCCAAAGGTTACTCTCAGATTGAAGGCATTGACTACCTCGAAATCTTCTCTCCCGTAGTTAAGATGAGCACGATTCGTGTTGTTTTGACAATCGCTTCCATTAATCATTGGCACTTGCAGCAACATGATGTTAGCAACACTTTCCTATATGGGAATCTCACAAAGGAGGTCTATATGGTCATTCCTCAAGGTGTCTATGGTTATCAACCATCCCAATGTTGCAAACTGAAACGGTCACTCTTTGGCTTAAAACAAGCCAGCCGCCAATGGTTCGCAAAGCTATCCAATCTGTTGAAGCATTCTGGATTCATGCAGGCTCATGTTGATCACAACCTTTTTACGAAGGTCACTGGTCCTACTATCACTATCTTAATCATTTATGTAGATGATATCGTTGTGGCAGGTAACTCCCTTGCTAAAATTGATAGAGTTAAACACCTCTTGCGTTCCAATTTTCATATAAGGGATCTAGGTAAACTCAAATATTTCTTGGGGATTGAAGTTGTCCACTCATCCTCTGGTATCTCATTATGTCAAAGAAAGTATTGCTTGGACTTGATTAACGATGCAGGCCTTCTAAACTCCAAGCCATGTTCCACACCAATGAACACCTCTCTTCGCCTTCACCATGATTCTAGTCAAGCTCTGGCTGATCCCTTATCATACAGAAGATTAGTTGGTTGATTGATATATCTAACAAGTACCCGTCCGAACATCGTTTTCGCAACCCAACAACTCAGTCAGTTCATGGTTGCTCCCACTCAATCCCATTTTCAAGTTGCCTTAAGAGTTATTCGCTATTTGAAGTCTACTCCTGGGAAGGGATTATTCTTCAACAAAAATTCCTCTTTTCAATTGTCTGGGTTTAGTGATGCAGACTAGGCCACCTATGTTGATACTTGTCGTTCTATCACTGGATATTGCTTCTTCATTGGTAGTTCTCTGATCTCATGAAAAACAAAAAAGCAATCTACAGTCTCTAGATCCTCTACCGGGGCTGAATACCGGGCACTCGCATCAGCCACTTGTGAACTTCAATGGTTGTCTTATTTACTTCAAGACTTGCAGATTCCTTGTTCAAAACGTGTTACACTATATTGTGATAGCCAAAACGCGCTCTACATTGATGCAAATCCAGTTTTTCATGAACGGACTAAACACTTGGAAATTGACTGCCATATGGTTAGAGAAAAGCTTCTTTTTGGACTGATGAACCTCCTTCCAGTTTCATCTTCCCATTAGCTCGTCGATATGTTCACTAAGGCGCTCCCTCCAAAACAGTTTCAATCCAATCTTTCCAAGCTTGAGCTTCATGACATTTTTGAACCTCTAGCTTGTGGGGGGCTAAAAGAAGAAAATCACAATTAAACAGAATCTCAATCCTTATTGTACAACCATTCGCATCTCTTGCACAACTGTAGTGCTCCTTGCCTTTTTTGCATATTTTGTTCACAACTGTATTCTGTTACTAGGTTCTAGAATTTGCTGAGGTGTATCATTTTATATTATTACCTTTTGTTTTATTCTCTTCCATAAGTTGTATATATTACATATTCTTTATTCAATGAGAGATAAGAAGAAATTATTCTCATCCTTTGTCTCTGAGTGTTACTTTTCCTGTCTTGCTCTTTCTTTTAGAAACTCTTTCTACCATTTTCGAAGATATTGATCTACAAATGTTGACATGGCTACGACTTTTACTTCCCCATTTTGTTTTTGACTCTTAACGGTCCTCGTTTCCATCTTCCATTAGAAATTAAATTTTCATTGTTGTGTTTTATTAAGTTTTAGGTTTTTTCGTCTTGTTATCATTTTACATTATTTTTTAAAATTAATTATACTTATAATAAATTGATTTTAATATTTTTTATACATAAATAAATATTTATAATTTTATAATTTTTAATTATTATTAATAATTAAATATATACTTTAATTTATTATATTTATAGTAATATATATATATATATAATTATTTAATTATTTTTTTACTTATAACATTATTATCTTTATTATTATTATTATTATTATTATTATTATTAATTTTTTATTATTATATATTATAACTATATTCAAATATTTCATTATACATAAGTTAATTATTTTTTAAATTATCATTTTAAAATGTTAATAAATATGAAATATATAATTTATAATAAAATATTTAATAAGTTAATTTTTATTTAATTAGTTCAAAGCAATAAAAACTTTAATTATTAATTATTTGTAATCCTTCAAAATATAATTATTTTATGAAGGTAAAATTTGATATATAAGAAATAACAATAATAAAATCCAAAAAATATGTCATAACAAAATTTAATAAAAATAAACCATAAATAGAATAATATTAGTAACTATTAAGATTGATGTAGAATATTCAGAAAAAAAATTAACTTTATGTTTGCCAAATTGGTTGAAAAGATTGGAAAAATCAAATTGATTAAAAATATTAAGGAAATATGAAGAAGCGAAAAGTATGAGAAAAAGAATAATGTAATGAAGGGATTGGTTTTAGAGATTGGAAAAGATAAAAGAGTGAAAAGTAGGTAAAAAAAAATTAAAAAAGGTGAAATATAAAAAAATGACCTTATATATAATGTGAGAAAGAAAAAGAAATATTTTAAAATAATTAATATTTTAGAATTTATATTTAAATATAAAGGGTGAAGACGGGGTGAGGTGGGGATTGCATTATCACTCCCCTGCCCTTGCCCCCAAGTTTTCAAAATAGGGAAACGTCGAACTTGTCCTCTTACCTACTCAACTCGATTTTTCCTCGTCAAACTCAAGGTGAGGACAGATTGGTTCCCGCGGATGTGAGTTTAATTGTCATACCTAGTTTCAATACTTGTTTTTACAATGTTATTAAATTTATTATAAAATATAAACATGATTATATGATTCATTTTCTTAATGGCTTAAATGAGTAATATGCTTAAGTGAGATCTCAAATTATGTTGCTTGATCCCTTACCTGATATAACTAAGGTCTTCAATGGTAATACAACAAGAAAGACCGTTGCACATGAATCTTGTTTCATCTGATTCTATTCTTAATCTTAAAGCTTTAGTTGCCATAACCCATCATAAACTAATAGTTACACACAAATCTTGTTTTGTCTAGCAATGACCGAGAAAGAGATTGTTACCCTACTAGAGGCAAAGGGTGCAACTATGGAGGAAGAATCCCAAAAGGACCCATGTTTTACACATATTGTGAGAGAACAAATCAAACAATTGATACATGTTATTTTAAACATGACTTTCTACTAGGTTTCAAGTTTGTTTACAGCTAATACAATTAATACTCATGATTTTTATTTAGATATTATTGCAACGGATAACTCAAATCTTCGAGAGATTATAAGGTCAGGTCTTAATTTTATTAAAAAGCAGTATCATTACATTCTATATCTTTTGCAATAATCCAAATCTAGTACACCAAATGTCATTCATACAATTAATTCTATTTCAACTCCTTCTGGATTGCTCTCCCCATCTTAGTGTTTCTAAAGGTAATAAAACTCATTAGTGCCTTCTACACATATGTGCTACTAATCACATTGCTTTTTTTTTTTTTTTAGTTTTGTTAATCATAAATCCATTCCACCTATCTTCATTACCCCACCCAACAATATTAAAGTTTCAACTTCTATTTCTAGTATTGTTCTTTTATCATATTCTCTAATTCTATATGATGTTCTCTATGTATCAGATTTTCATTTCAATTTAGTCTCTATCACTAAATTGATTAATACGTTACACTATCAATTATCTTTTGATTATGATCCATGCATCATAATGCAAAATACTTTCAAGAGGATAATTGGTTAAACTATGTTGCACCAAATATTATATGTGATAAATTGGCTACCACATCAAAATAAGGCTCACATTATTTCTACTCATCATATAATGTTATTTCCAAGGATGCTTCACTTCGACACCTTAGACATGTTTCTAATTCTAATGTGCAGGTTCTTTCAACAAATTTCCTCATTCCTCATTCTTTACATATTTTCCCCCTATGATATTTGTCATTTTGCTAAACAAAAAAAAAATTGCCACATTACAGTAGTGAAACATGTTCCAATAAAGTTTTTTTACATTCTTCATGGAGATATTTGGGCACCATAATTTGTGCCTTCTTTGTTTGGCCATAGATATTTTCTTACATTAGTTGATGATTACGCTTGATTTACTTGGATCAAACCCATGAAAAACAAATATGAAACCAAAGAACATTTAATACAATTCATTTCCCTGATTGAAACCTAGTTTGATGCTAAACTAAAATGTTTTTGAAGTGATAATGGAGTAAAAATTTTGTTAAATGATTTTTTTTCTTCTCAAAAGGAATAATTCATCAAAGAACATATGTTGAAACATTGAAAGAAAGCATAAGCGCATTTTGAATGTTGCTAGAGCTTTGTGTTACCAGATCAAATTACCCCAAACTTTTTGGAAATTTTCCATATAACAAGTCGTTTACATTGTCAATAGGCTACCTACTCATTGTTAAAACTAAAATGTCCTTATGAATTATTGTTTAACCACCTAACATGATTCACCTTAAAAATTTTTGTTGTCTTGCTTTTGCTAGTACACTTTAGTCTCACAGAACAAAGTTTAAACCTAGAGCTAAAAAAATATTTTTTAGTATATAGAAAAGGTAATAAAGGATATGTCTTGTATGATCTTCAATCTCATCAAAATTTTTGTTTAGGGAATGTCATTCTTTATGAAATTGTGTTTCCTTTCACTATGACAACCTCTTCTCTTCATCCTCACAACCATAATCAATTGTCGTTAGTTTCTAACACTCTAACATTCATATTCATCACATTTCCCTACCATCACACCTTATTTCCCAGTTGAAACCACTCTCGTTGCATCAAATTAGTAGAATCCTAACATACATACCTCACCTTCACAAAATCACTCATTCCAATCCATTTAACATTCCACTGGAATTAGGCATAAACCTCCTATTTAGCATATTTTCACTATAATTTTGTGGGTGTTTCTAAATGTTTCATGAGTTCTTCTAAAGGTACTTATGCTCATCCTCAATCTTTTGTCCTATAATACTTCTTATAATTTTTTTTGTTACTACTATTTTTTAACCCACCTCTTATATTCAAGCCTTTTAAATGGATTGTTGACAAAAAGCTATGAATGTTGAGTTACATGTTTTACAACAAAATCAAACTTGGCCTCTTGTTGGTCTTCCAAAAGGTAAGATTCCTATTTATTACAAATGGGTCTATAAGGTTATATATCATGTTGATAGAACTATAAAGAGATATAAGGCCAAATTAATGGCCAAAGTCTATATTCAATTAGAAGGAATGTATTACCTTAATGCTTATTCCAATTGTATATTTCGTTTGCCACTTTTGCATGGGAGTGTCTTCTGAGCTCCTTTATTGCTTTGTAGTGATTGAATTCCTTTTTTATTTTCATAATTTGACACTTCTCCTTTTCTAGCATTTATTGGTGGCAAGTAGAATTGATTTTTTTTATAATGATCCTTACTTCCCCTTAAATCTAGGTGTGGGTAGTTTTGGTTAGAAAGGCTTTAATTTTCGGGTTTAAATCCAAGAAAAAGGCTAAGGCTCAAAGGTAGGTTCAAAAGGTAATTTAAGATAATGATAGACTATTTGGCTAAGTAACTTCAAATAAGAAGGCCTAAATCATTTCTATTGATATATATGCTCGTTTGGTGTCATAGATAAATTAATCAAGTTCTGGAAAGTTTTCATGTCATGAGTGGCACACACAAAAAGAAATAAGGCCCCAAACTCACCTAGGTGTTTTATTCAATCTGAAATTGATCCAAACAAATGTTAACGTAACTCGACCGTGACTTTCTATGTAAATCAAACCTTTTAAACTTTGAACTCCTCCTGATCAAGTCAACATCTTTTCCAAAGCAGTTCTCCATCAATCTACAAACAACAATTAAAAAAAAAATATGAATGAAATCCCATGCATGAAATGCATATATCCCCCACTTTTGAAGTTAATATTGTTCTTAATGTAGAGAATTCATGTTATACAAATGCAAATGCAAATTTTTAACGAGCTAAAATAGTCAGGATCCTAAGTCTATCTCTTCAAATGATACATGTATTGAGATCATCAAGTAGCAACTTAGCTTAGCTGGTGGAATATAATTTGTGCGACGAGCTCCCTCAAGGCTCTTTCTTGGTTAGTAGTCATCTTATATGTTTGTGAAAAAAAAAAAGGGAACTCAATGTAAGATTAGGGATTTGATCAGAATTTCCAGCTACTTCTCTCTTTCTCTCTTGTAGTCTCCTCCACCTCTTAAAGTAACTTTGATTTTAGGATTGTAACTTACATTTCCCTAATTGGGTCATGTACCATTGAAGTACCTAGAAAAAAATTCTTGCCTATTAGAATAACAATGGTAAACCATGAACAAGTACACCAATTAGGTTCTACGAAAAGAAATGCTAGTCACTAATGAACACGCTTAAATATCAAGTTTTTTCTTGTCAGAACCCTCATAGACATGTACTTTCACACTATCAAACTATATTCAAAAATTCTTGCAAAACTGGTTATGGAACACACAAAAAAAAGATTTTTTTTTTATTTTTTAATTTTTTTTAACAAAAACTAGAAAAAAAGAATATTAGACAATGTGATTGTTAAATGGTAAAAGTTGATCTAATTATGCTTTTAATTGTTATTTAACCACTTAAATTATGTTGATTATAATCTATTTTTCTCCCCATGTAGGATGAATGTGCAAAATATCTTGATACAAGAGCAATGATCATAATTCTCAAGATAATTGAAGAAAAATTGAAAGAAGGAAGAAGATTTTCAGCTTGAGATTCGCCCAAGCGAGACGGATGCTCGCTTAAGTGAAAATACATTAAAGCTCTCTAGAAGTCACTCGCTCAAGCGAACATTTATTCGTTTGAGTGAAAATACGTTAAAACTCTCTGGAAGTCACTCGCTCAAGCGAACATTTATTCGCTTGAGCGAAAATAAGTTAAAGCTCTCTGGAATTTAACCGCTCAAGCGAACATTTCTCGCTTGAGCGAAAATCATCATTTTTCGCTTAAGCGAATGTTGCGCTTGAGCGAATGACGCGTGACCCAAATTTTTCTATAAAAAGATAAGATACATTTTGAGAATTAATTTGAGGTTTTGAGAAGAGAGGCGCAACAACTGCTCTAATTTTCGTACAATCTTCAATTCTTCTTCATTTGGATCATTATAATGGCCATCATGAGTGACTAACTTCATTCTCTTAGGATTGGGTGCACTTCCTTCGAGCTCTTTTGTATCTTGGTGATATTTTGAGATATTAATCTATGTTCTTGATGTTTATATTCTTATCACATGTTCCTTTTAATGCTTTCATCTTTGATGTTCATATATATTGGAAAATATATCTCGAAATCTTTGATTAGGTTAAGAATATTTTCTACGTTGATTGATAGGAATGGTAATGGATGTTTCAATTGCTTAACACCCTAAACCTAATGCTGAAAAATCTATTAAATGTATGAGGAATTTATGTTTATAAGGTTTTCTTATGAATTTCATGTTTGAGGAATCAATGTGAATGATTTGAGTAGGTGACATTGACATTGATAGGTTAATTGATGTTATGAATTTGACCTAGCCATTATACAAAGGAGGGAAAATGAATTAATCCAATCCTAAGTTTTCATAGTTTATCTTTTCTAAATATATTATATAACTCTTTACCATTTATTTTCAACCCACATATTTATGAATAAACAATTTTGTGTCACTATACTTAATAAGCATATGATTTGGAATTTCCGATGAAACCGTTTCTTGTGGGATCGACTTTTATTTAATTGAAATATTGTACTTGCGATTGATAATATTAGTATACTTGCCAAAAGACCAACAAGTATTTCTGGCGCCATTGCCGGGGAACGACGTTCCTTGGAAATTCTTTGTTTAGTTTATTAAACATTTGAATAATTTAATTTTAGTTATTTTAAATTTGTTCTTTTTTTTTGTTTGTCCTGTGCTAATTCTTGTTTATTTTGCTCTTTGATTTATGCTTTTAAGAGGATATATATCTAGAGATCAGTTAGAATTTGATCCTGAGATCGAAAAAGCTACTCAGAGGAACCGTGGTAAAAGAAGAAAGGAAACTCAAGAACAAGGAACAAAAGAATCAATTAACTTTTCTCCCACACTCAACTTACCAAACCCAATCATATAAGACATGGAGGGTGAAAGAACAAACCCACCTAGAAGAACACTCGGAGACTATGCTATGCAACAAGGTCAAGGTCCGAGACACTTCTCTAGCATTGCAATACCAGTCAACCAATCCTTGGAGATGAAGTCAGTCTTCTTAAGCTTGATTAGTGCTCATCAATTCACCGAAATGGATAATGAAGATCCCTATATTCATTTGTCCACTTTTTATGAGTTGATTGGCACCATGGGGTTTAAAGAAGGAGATATTGAATCTTTTGTGGAGGTGATCATCCAAATGGACATTGGTCTTACCAAGGTAACCTACAAGAAGAAGAAGCTCAGTATATGGGTGCTCAAGGTAGTAGTGGTCAAGGAAGACAAGGAAATTTCCCTAATTCCAACAATTATTAGAATAATTTTTCACAAGGATGGAGACGGAATCAGAATCAGAATTTTGGGTGGAAACAAGATGTTGTGTTAGACAAATGACATCTAGAGGGGGGGGGGTGAATAGATGCACAAATTAAAATAGATGCCAAATTAAAAAAATTATTTTAAGATGTCTAATAATTTATTAATTCAATTTTAATTATCAAATTGAATACAAATAAAGCGGAAACAATAATATAATCAGAGAGATAAAAAGGAATATGTAAGCACAGAGATATAAGGAAGAGAAGTGCACACAATAATTTATACTGGTTTGGGTATAGCCAACCCTACATCCAGTTCTCAGTCAACTTTAATCACAAGAGTGACCCCAATTCACTATATTTTAAATTCAGTTCACAAATTACAATCAACTCAACAAAAAACAAACTAATTCAAAAGACAATCACATCCTTAGAAACTCACTAAGGATGAACACCTCCCTAGAATCCTACTAAGATGAACACCTCCTCTGAACAAATCAAAGGATGAACACACCTCCTTAGAATCCCAATAAGGATGAACACCTCCCTAGAATCCTACTAAGGATGAACATCTCCTCTGAACAAATCAAAGGATGAAAACATCTCCCTGAACAAATCAAAGGGATGAACAATTTCCACACAGGAAACAAAAAAAAAACATAACAGAATGATAGTGACTACTTAAACCCTAAACAAGGAATTTAACAATCAACCACTTAAGCACACAAAGGATGAAGGTAATAAAATAAGAACAGTCACACCTAGGTAATATAGACAACAAATTGTAGAAGCCTGTAGAATGCCAACCTCCAATAACAAGTGTGATTAACAATGAAAGAACAGTAGACAATGGAGAAGAGAGTTTTGGTAAAATATCTCTGTGGCAATGGAGAAGAGAGTTTTCTCAAAACATGTAAAATATCTTTGTTGCCTTGCTCAGAATTCTTTTCTCAAAACTGATTGAATATAAATTGTATTGTTGAATTTTGTAATTGTGTATTTTTTATTTTCCATCAAAACTTAATTAAATAGAAAATTAGCATCAGAATATAGTCGTTGGTCATTAATACTTTCGTAAAGAAAAAATTAGGATGTATTCAAAAACATTTATTCTTCAAAATGAATATTTTTCAAATTTGAACTGCCATAATCGATTATGTTACTAGTATAATCAATTATGACATAGAGAAAATTGTTTTTCCATTTCTGATGTATCATAATTGATTATGACAGTGAAAAATATCATGTTATGAAATTTTATCACACTTGTGCTTTGGAGGCTTATGCATAATACCACTTCATCAACTTGTACCTCCATATCCAGTATTCTAAGACTCTATCTAGTCTTTAGGAATCATCTTGGGCTTGCTTGAATTTAAATGGTTTGAATTGAATCTTCATCAAAATTATATCTTAGGAATGTAGGGAAATGTTTCACATTGTCACCAACGTCTTTAATTCAGCTTGTCCTTAATTCATCTTGATGTCCTTAATTAATCATGATGTCCTTAATTCAATTCATCTTGAATGGTGTTGACTTGAATGTAGTTGACTTGAATCATCATCAAAATCATCTCTTGAGAATGTAGGGACATTTCGATCAATCTCTTCCTCAATGTTTTCATGCTGGTCCATCTCATAGACAACCTCCATATCAACAACCTCCATATCAACAACAACAACAACATTACCCTCAGGTGCATGAGAGAATAGCCAAATTGGAGGACACTCTGGAGAAATTTATGCAAGTTTCCTTGTGTAGTCAGAAAAATACGGAGGCTTCGATCAGAAATTTAGAGACCCAGGTGGGTCAATTGGCTAAAGAGTTATCTGAGCAGCAAGGAGAACATTTTTCAGCCAACACACAAACCAACCCTAGGGAGCATTGCAAGTCAATAACTACAAGGAGTGGAAAAATTGTAGGTAAGGGGATTGGTGACAATCTAGCTGTTGAAGAAGAGGTTTTGGGAAAAGAAAATGAAGAAGGAGAAATTGAATGTGGAGGAGAAGAGGAAAGTAAGAAAGAAATACATCTCCCTAATAAGAAGAACGAAGAGGGAGAGGAAAAACAAAAGATAGAAAAAGGAGGGAGTCAAAAGCCACTTGTGAAGAAGTTACCATACCCCCAGGCTCTTTCAAGAATAGACAAACAAAGACAATTCACCAGATTTATGGACATATTCAAAAGGCTGCAGATCAATATACCCTTTATGGAAGCCATGGAACAAATGCCAACATATGCCAAATTCATGAAAGAACTCCTTACCAAAAAGATAAGATTTGCTGAAGAAGAGACAATAGAACTGGAAGCAGGGTGTAATGCAATTTTTCAAAAATCCTTGCCAAAAAAATCCAAAGACCCTAGCAGTTTTACTATCCCTGTTACCATTGGTGCATTACCGATAGGAAAAACATTACTCGATTTAGGGGCCAGCATAAACCTCATGTCATTATCTATGCTCAAAAAAATAGGAGACTTGGATGTTAGACCAACTAGAATGACTCTACAACTGGCTGACCGATCAATAAAGATTCCTTATGGAGTAGCAGAAGATGTTTTAGTTAGAGTGGACAAATTCATATTTCCTATTGATTTTGTAATTATGGACATGGAGGAAGATGTGGAAGTCCCATTGATTCTGGGAAGGTCATTTATGAAGACCGTGAAAGTGATTATAGATGTTGACAATGACAAGTTAAAAGTTAGAGTTGAAGATGATGAAGTTAATTTTAATCTGTTTGAAGTTGTACAACACCTGAAAGACAAGCAAAATTGCTTCAGAATAGATACTTTGGAGGCGTTACTCATCTCAACTGAAAAATAAGTATACAAGCCAGACCCTTTAGAGAAAGCATTAATGGAAGGATGCTACACTTTGGACATGGAAGAAGAGTCAGAAGTGAAGGAATGTCGAATGGATTTGGATAAAGCAAAAGAGATGTCACCCCACAGTGCCAAGATTGAAGACTTGGGAAAAAAAGAGAAAATTGAAGAAAACAAGGTTGAGTTAAAACTGTTGCCGACTCACCCTGATCACTCACCTACATGAGCCATAAAGCATACAAGCGTCGAGCTAATGACGTTAAACAAATTCTCCTGGGAGGCAACCCAGTGTTTTCTTGCATTTTAAGTTTTTGGTACATTGTTAGTTAATTATAAATTGTGTCAATTTTTGAATCGGGTTTGAACAATATTTGGTTTGGATGTGAAGTTATTGTTGAGTCAGCTACCTATAGGGGTCAATGCAGACTTAATGCAGATTTTCATAGACTTTATTTACAAATTGCTCCAGGTACACCGTGGACTTCTCCATAAGACCTTGAAGCCTTACTCCAATGGCCTGGGGATAGTCCAACTTTTCCGGGAGGGGCTGAGACACAAGATGAGGAGGAGATGTCAAGTGAAGATGAATGAGGGAGGAAACTTAATTTATTTTTAATGTTTTTAATTTGATGTTATTAAATTCCTTTGCTGTCCCACACATTTTTGTTTTAGAGCCATATATGAAATTATTACTTATTATCTAATTCAAATCTAGACCTAAAAAAATCATTTTGATTATTTCTAATAACAAGTGATTTTAGGATAATGAGTATGATAGTAAAAATGAAATTGACGAAGAGAATTATGAATTAACTGAATTGGAGAAGCTAGCTGAAACCCAAGAGAGTAATGTACCCAAAAACAGTTAAATTGAGTGTCAACACTTTATGATGATAACTGTTATTGGTTGATTCTTTGATGTGATTGCATGTTAGCGAGACTTAAAAATGATAAAGACAATTTTTTGTTTGGTGAAAGTAGAAATAACCTAGAGCCAAATAGTCAATCCTGCATTGACTAGAAGAAATTTTTTTGAACCCAAAAACAAGGTTATTTCTTGAAACAGAATCCTTGAACCTAAACAATGTTTATTCACCTTCTTATATTTGAGAAATGAAATAATTATGAATGTTATTGTTATTCTTAAAAGAAAAAAGAGAGAGAATGTTGAGTAGAGAAAAAGGGAAAGAAAAACATAAATATTGTGGCTGAGCTGAAATGATAAATGCAAAATGAGGAAATAAAAAGAAAATTCAAATTGGTGTGAATGATAACATGTGAGATTTGGATTGTCAGCTCACTATCATTATGTTTGAATAAAAGCATGAAGTTGAGACCTGATTTGAGGAAATGTTAAACAAATTGGTGTGAATGATAACGTGTGAGATTTAGATTGTCAACTCACTATCATTATGTTGGAATAAAAACATGAAGTTGAGACTTGACTTGAGGAAATGTTAAACAAGAATCATTCATATAATTTCAATTTCTCAAATACTTTTGTATATCATAGAAAAACCAATGAATTCCTTGATAGCCCAACCTCGTTACAAGCCTTAAAAGACCTTTTTAATTTAAGTCTTTCTTAACAAATGTTGATTGCTTGAAGATGATTATCAATATTGGATTATCTAAATGAAGTGATCGAATGAGATAAACACTTACCTGTGAGAGTTAGAGATGATTATATATCATTTTACTTTAGAGATCATGATGCTCTGAGGATAGTTGATACTAATTATCCCATGTTAGTTTTTGTAACTATAATGCATAATCTATCCTATTTTCACTTGAAGTTGTGAACATCATATCTTGAAGAAAAGTTATTTTTGTGTTAAGTGTTCTGGAAGAGAAAGTGACAATAGGCAATGAAATTTTGTTTTGGAAGAATTAGTACTTTGCTTAGGGACAAGCAAGATTCTAGGTTGGGCGGAGTTGTTAAGTGGTAAAAGTTGATGTAATTATGTTTTTAATTGTTATTTAACCACTTAAATTATGTTGATTATAATCTATTTTTCTCCCAATATGGATGAATTTGCAGAATACCTTGGTACAAATAATCGTAATTCTCAAGATAATTGAAGAAAAATTGAAAGAAGGAAGAATATTTTCAGCCTGAGATTCACCCGAGCGAGATGGATGCTCACTTGAGCGAAAATGCGTTAAAACTCTCTGGAAGTCACTCGCTCAAGTGAACATTCATTCGCTTGAGCGAAAATACGTTAAAGCTCTCTAGAAGTCACTCACTCAAGCGAACATTTATTCGCTTGAGCGAAAATCATCATTTTTCGCTTGAGCGAATGACGCGTGACCCAAATTTTTCTATAAAAAGATAAGATGCGTTTTGAGAATTAATTTGAGGTTTTGAGAAGAGAGGCGTGACAATTGCTCCAGTTTTCGTCGAATCTTCAATTCTTCTTCATTTGGATCATTGTAATGGCCATCATAAGTGACTAACTTCATTCTCTTAGGATTATGTGCACTTCCTTTGAACTCTTTTGTATCTTGATGATATTTTGAGATATTAATATATGTTCTTGATGTTGATATTCTTATCATATGTGCCTTTTAATGCTTTTATCTTTGATGTTCATATATATTGGAAAATATATCTTGAAATCTTTAATTAGGTTAAGAATATTTGCTATGTTGATTGCTAGGAATGGTAATAGATGTTTCAATTGCTTAACACCTTAAACCTAATGTTGGAAAATCTATTAAATGTATGAGGAATCTATGTTTATAAAGTTTTTTTTTATGAATTTCATGTTTGAGGAATCAATGTGAATGATTTGAGTAGGTGGCACCGACATTGATAGGTTAATTGATGTTATGAATTTGATCTAGTTATTATATAAAGGAGAGAAAAGGAATTAATTCAATCCTAAGTTCTTATATTTTATCTTATCTAAATATATTTTATAACTCTTTACCGTTTATTTTCAACCCACATATTTATGAAAAACCAATTTTGTGTCAATATACTTAATAAGCATATGACTTGGAATTTCTAGTGAAACCGTTCTTCGTGGGATCGACTTTTATTTAATTGAAATACTATACCGCAATTGATAATATTTATACGTTAGCCAATAGACCAACAAGTGATACAACACAATTGTGCCCCGACAACGATGCCATTTGACGATAATATTCTTGTCGCACTAAATACTGATAAAAAAAATTAACAAGTTATTAAACTAATGCGAGTATAACTAATCTATTACCAAATTTCATTTTCTCTAAAAGCACTAAATAACAATAAATGAGGGATTGATGATAATAAAACGAAAGAGCGAAAAATAAATGGACGCAAAATAACAAAAAATTAAAATTAAATTGCAATAGGATAATAACAAAAATGAAATTGAAGCGAGAATAATGAAAATTTAAATAAATGTAATTTATAAAAATAAAATTGAGTGTTTTTAATTAAATTTGAAACTTTTTGGAATAAAGTGTAGAATTAAAAATTTCTTTTAATTTAAATAAAAAGTGTAGTAATTAAATTAATTTTTTTTAAAGAGATAAACCTAAATTTAAGTTGCGAGTTTGAATTGAAAATAGTAAAATAAATTTGGAATCGGACAATTGATAAATTGAAATCGAAAATGAAATAAATTGAATACTAAAATAAAATAAAAATTTTAAACAATTAAAAATCAGAAGTTAAACTAAGCGCAAAATGAAAAGCAAATTCGACAATATAAAGTTAGAAAATTCAAGAGAAATTGAAAATTATATAAAAAAAAGAGAAAAAACCAAAAAGAGTTGCAGTAGATCCAACTAAACCCGTCGAACTAAAAATTAAACTAAAAAAAAAGTGGGAATCAAAACAAAATTGAAGAAAACGGGATGAGACAAAACAAAAATTCTTACCCGGAGAAAGAAAATGTTTTTTTTTACTCTCATTAGGTCTCTATTTATAGGGGATTGAATGAGAGAAAATAAGTCTAATTACATTAAAATCAAATATTTCTTTAATTGAAAATTACAACACTAAATTATTGTTAGCATCAAGAGTTTTCTAGGATTGCTTTGGAGAAATTTGCTTATTTCCTAATTTCTAAGGTTAACACTGATTTGCATTTAATTCTTAGATTTAAGTGGGTTCTACAAGCAAATTTAGGCTTATGAGAAGAGTAAATTTCGACTCGCACAAGATGCTTGTTACGAAGTTGAGCCTTTATTTCTATTAATTTGGTTCATCTCAAATTACATTTCTCCTAAAAAAATAAATAAATAAGAGAAAAATATGCACCGTGAATATATAAGTATATGTTTTGATGCTAAAATTATGCAAAATACAACAAATTAAATAAAATTGAAATATATTATATTTTTTTATGAAAATATGTTAAATACATAATTTAAAAAAATAATTAATTTAAAAAATATTCTTAGATTAAAAAAAAAATAAAGAGTAAAATAAGATCAAGCAAATACATATAATGTGTATTCAACAAAGGAGATATGTGTAGCCTTCATCCCAAGGCTAAACATTTTATTGAGCAATGTGAATAGTTCACATTAGCTATCAGAACACTACAAGAAAAATCACATTTAGCCACCGAAATTAGCGACCGAATTTTTTCGGTCACAGTTAGCGACCGATTTAGCGACCGATTTAATTTTGGTCGCAATTAGCAACCGATTTAGCGACCACTTTAATTCGGTCGCAATTAGCTACTGATTCAGCGACCACTTTAATTCGGTCGCAATTAGCGACTGATTTAGCAACCAAAATATGAATTGGTTTTCATTTTGTTATTTAGCGACCGAAATAGCGACCAATAGTTTGCGTCGCAAAATTTCGGTTGCTATTCTACACTAAAATAAAAAAAATTATTTAGCGACTCGATTTAGCGATCGAATTACAAATTGAAATAGTGACCGAATTATAATCGGTCGCTAATGAGAAAATAACGATCGAATTTAAATCGGTCAGCTAACGAACATTATTTTTTTATGATATTTAAATTTAATTTTTTATAAATATACTTTAATTGTTTTAGTATATTTTTGACAAATTATTTTTTAAAAGTAATTTATTTTCTAAAAATAATTTAATTTATAAAAGATACTTTAAAAATAAACTTTGGTCTCAATATTAACAAAATGAAGATTAACTTTAATTTTAAATTACTAAAATAAAAATATTATTAAAAATAAATCAAATTTATTAAAAATTTAAATTGTAATAAATTAAGACTAGAGTAATATTAACTATTCAATACATTGTTTAAGAAAAGTTTAATAATAAATATTCTTTAATTTATTTTTCAATTGAAAATTTCAATTGAAATTAAATTATATTTTAAAAATTTATATTAAAAAAATTAAACACATCAAATGATCACATTTTAATTCCTCATTAACTTAATTAATTAAGAAAATAAAATTTTAATCAAATTATTACAATTTTATTTTATAAAACTTTATTTTTAATCTAATCTTTAAATTTATTGCTTTATTATAATTAATTACTTAACCATGGTTATTTTCATATAATTGATATACAAAAAAATTATATCAATATACATTAGATAATCAATATACATTAGTTTAAGTATACTAATTAATATTTTTTTCATTTTTAACATAATTAGTAACAAAGATTAAAAATAGATCGCTAGAAAAGTTAAAAATTTAAAACTAATCTATTTTATAAATACTAAAAATAAAGCATATTTAAATAAATTAAAAATATATTTAAATTTATATTTGAAACTATATAATAGCGGTTCCACGTTAACCAGCTATCTAAACTATATTTTAGATAGCGGTTAAGGTTTAACCGCTATTGGATGTTCTGTTTTAAGAGCGGTTCCAGTGGAACCGCTATCATATACAACCATTATGATCGATTAAATTTTCAAATAACCGATCATATTGGATAATTTTTTCAAATAATTAATTATAATCGATTAGTTTTCTAAATAATTGATTAGAATTGATTAGTTTTTCAAATAATAGATTATAATTGATTAATTTCTCAAATATATATTAAAAAATTATAAATAAAAATATAAATTACTTAAGAATATTAATTATTGTATGAAAGTGATGAAGATCTTATTGAAACACTCGACAAAGATCTTATTGATTTGATGAAGTCAAAAATAAAGTCAAAGTCAACTTTGTAGCGGTCAACAGATCACTTTGATAAAAGAGTAGAGGAATTAGTGTGTCTTCGACTATGCTTAGGTATAATCATTTTTATCTTTTCTCGCTGCATGAGGTTTCTTCACTTAAAAGATTTTGCAAAATGCCTCTAAATACGTTTAAGTAGTTAAAAACAAAGTATTTTAACAAAAACTTTCTTAAACAAGTTTTTAATCGATATAATTTCGAAATAACCTAGGTTGTTTTCATTAAAGAAAGTTTTGAAAACCTTCGTCAGGTGTTTTAACCGATAAAGCTTCGAAATAACCGATTAAAAACACTTAAAATGTTAAGAGAAGTGTTTTTGCAGTATTTTAATCGATACAACTTGGTTTTAATCGATTAAAACCACTTAGAGTTCAACATGATCGATCAGAATACAATTATGACCGATCAGAATTAGATATGATCGATCAAAATTGAGTTATGACCGATTAGATCTTTTTCAATCGATTAAAACACGTTTTAATCGATTAAAACAACTTAGAAAATTTCTACACAGCGTTTTAATCGATTAAAACTTATTTTTATCATTTAAAATCACTTGGAAAAACTCACAATAAAGTTTTGCAGTATTTCAATCGATTGAATCACGAAACAATCGATTAAAACAAATTAGAAGATTTTTTGTAAAGAGTTTTAATTGATATAAACGTTGTCATATCAGTCAAAACAAATATGTTAAAGAATCAAGAATGTTTTAATGGATTAAAAGAAGTTTTAACAGATTAAAACCGCACTTTTAACAGATTAAAAGATAATTTTAACAGATTGATTAAACCAGCAGTTTTGAAAATCTTCTATAAAAACAGTTTGGCTTGAACGACACTATTCTCGCTGGAGCGACATCCAATTCAAACATGAGGTGTAATATCCTAAATTTTGTAATCAATTATATAAATAAATTTTGTAAGTTATAAATATGTATCGAATATTATGTAGAGTTATTATAAAAATAAAACATGATTTTTATAGTAATTTTGTCTTAAGGAAATTATAAAATAAAATCCAAGGTTAATAGTGTGTCAAATAATAATAATTCTTAATAATAAAAATTTAATAAATGAGTAAATAAATATTTAAAAAAAAAAAAGAAGAAGAAGAGAGAAACAGAAGGTCGGTGGTGGCCTAAATACATTTGAATTAAGTCGGTGAAGAATCGGAATTAAATTAAGGCGGTGGAGAATAAAGACAACGAAGAAAATCCTAGAAAGAATTAAGTCGGTGAGTAAGTTTATAAATAGGAGGAAACTGGAAACATACACCAACACAATTCACGACCAACTTGAAGAATAAACCGAGAGACACCAGAATTCTTGGAAGAAGAATTCGAGAGAAAGGAGGAAAGGAGGAGCATACAAAATTAGGAGAGTAATAAGATATTGAGGAATCGGGTATGGGTTAGACGTTTAGTTTTATTCATACGAATGTTCCGTAATTGGAGATTACTATTCATCAATTGCAAAGTTTGAAATATTGTTGAAATTCTTTCAATTAAGGATGAATTATATAATAAAATTGTTGTTTTTAACTTAAATTGAACATATTTATGGTTTAATTTTGATTTGGAACAAATTTGAGTGATTGAAACCGATAAATTTGAAACTTGGATTTCGAAAATGGCGAACCGATGAAAATTCGCAAAACTCGCTCAAGCGAAAAATATGTCGCTTGAGCGAGGACACTGGAAAAATTTGGGATTCTCGGGTTCTTTATCGCTCAAGCGAAAATTACATCGCTTGAGCGACTAATGGTCATGTTTCGCTCAATCGACCGCTGTACTCGCTTGAGCGATGAAAGTTCAAACAAAGGGGACTAAGGGTCATGTCTCGCTCAAGCGACTGGTGTACTCGCTTGAGCGACGAAAGTTTCAAACAAAGGGAACTAAGGGTCAGGACTCGCTCAAGCGACCGATGTACTCGCTTGAGCGATGAAGCCTTCAAACAAAAGGGGACTCTCGGGTTCCATCTCGCTCAAGCGACCGGTGTACTCGCTTGAGCGAACGAAGGAAGAAGAAAGGACTAGGTGGGAATTTTTGCAAAAGATCAAGGGTAAAATAGTCATTTCACATATTAGGGACATAAATGGAATTTTGAAAAAGGTTCAGGGTATAATCGAGATAAAGTCAAACAGTATATTACCCCCTCTTTGTTTACTAGGAAAACGATTCAATAAACGTTAGAATTTGAGGATAGTGCCTTCATCAAAGTTATAGATTATTATCTTATCTTTCCAACACAATTGGAATCATCTTAAAATGAGGTCTAGAACTCAAGATATGGACAAAACACTGAACCCTATGAAATAAATTATTAATAAAAATTGTCTTGCTTAAAACAACTATGAATTGTAATTGAAATTTTGAATACATGAAAGAGATGTTTCTAAGTACTTAAATTGATGATAGATTGTTTTGTTTCATACAAGACATAAACATTGTGCATGAAATGTTTTCTGGAAGTCACAGAAAAGTTTTTACAGAAAAGTATTTGGAAATTTCTCTTAAGTTGCTACCAAGGACGGTTGGTAGGAATAATGATGTGTAAAACAGAATTTTTACATTTTCTGTGAGTCAATTTACTATCAAGAGCATCTGGTAGTGAAATATGACTATGAAAATGGCTGGCCAAATGAGACAGAGAATGAATTATTAAAAATTGAGCTACCGAGAATCTCGATAGTAAATGAGGGAGTAGAATAGGTAAGACAGGACCTCCGGTCTATGGGGATGGACCTCTGGTCTAGGGAGTGTTTGGGCATGGGCAATTCCATAAGTGGCCGGTCTTTATTTGATTCGTGTCGTGGTAGCCTGCCGGTGCACTGACACTCGACTATCTGTCTACTTGTTCGCGTTTAGTGGGACATTGCCGAATCACTGGACAGGGTGATGTTAAGCTCGGTTCCACTAGACACTCAAATGAGTCTCCATGGAGCACCGAGTCAAAAATAATTTTTTTATTTTGAGTCAAAAGCATGATTTTTAAGTTTTACGTTTGGAGTCACATGTGCATATCATAAACATATTGCATGATAAAATTGTAAATTATTCATGATTTGTACGATATTCTCTATTATGAATCCATGATTTATTTATTTGTTTCTCATAATTAATTTTTAAATTAAATTATATACGGTTGTATATTTATTAGAAGGAATTTTTCATTGGTTGATTTTATCGTATGAATGTTTGCTTTATTTGTTGTGGATAAAATTAAATGTCTAACCCCATAAATATTTCAATCCCGGATGTTGGTGACGTATGATGCAGGAATATATAGTCCAAGAGATAGATGTCGGATGCAAAAATCCAGAGCTTAGGTTGGGAATTGTATAACATATAAGTATAACTTCATGACTTGTAATATTTTGAAAACTTTGTACTAGAACTTGTTGCTTGATTTAATATAAAACCTTACCTAAATTAATTGTTCACTTAGTATATTTTCTATTAACCTTCTATGAATATTGAAAATATTACTAACTTAGATAATAAATTAGAATTAATAAATGTAATCTGTAAGGGGGTTACATTAGTGGTATCGAGCTCTGGTTATGCATCTTTAGGGCTTGTGAGTACAAGTTGAGTAGGAAAATGTTGTTTGTATAGAAAAATTTTAAATATAAGATAGGAATAATTTCTATCACCAGACGTTAACTTAGTGAAATAAACTGTAGGTCGAAATGTCACCTCGACGTGATCCTATGGTCGATGTGGCACAAGCCATAAGGGAAATGGTTGCTGCATTGACTCAGCCAGCTTTGCCCAGACATCATGCCACTGTAGATAAAACAACTTTAGCCGACTTCAAGAAAAATGATCCGCCATATTTTAAAGGAGAATATGATCTCGAGAAGGTTGAAGAGTGGATTCAGACCTTAGATGATATTTTTGTAGCTATGGAATGTCCGGATGAACGGAAAGTATCTCATGCTAGTTTCCAACTACAAGGTGATGCGAAGATATGGTGGAAGGCAAGTTTGAAAATGTTGGAAAATAAAGGAGAAAAAGTTACTTGGGAATTATTTAAAACCATGTTTTTAGAGAAATATTTTCCCACCGAGTGCAAGGAACGCAAAGGAGGTGGAATTCAATAAACTTTATCAAGGAAGTATGACAATTTCGGAATATACTTGCCGATTTGAATCCTTGGCAAAATATTCCAGATATTTACAACTCACTTGAGATGAAGAATGGAAATGCAAGAAATTTGAAGAAGGGCTCCGATATGAGATTCGAAGGGCGAGTTACTCCATTGGGCATTAAATCATTTCCGAGTTGATGGATAGATGTAAAGTGATAGAAGATATGGACAGGACTCATAGAAACAAGGACATTGGAAATAAAAGTGGTATGTTTAGAGGAGGGCCAATACGGAAGAGCAAAACCAATCAATATCAAAAGCCCTATAGCAAACCTGTACCTCAGCGAGTTCAAAGGATATAGAGGGGCTGAATCTAGTAAAGCAAGTAATAGACCCTTTCAGCAATCAACTCGAAATCTGGAAATGTGGAAAGGACATTTAACCAAAGATTGTTCCTTACCAGGCCAAGTGTGCTTTGTGTGTGGCAAACCAGGACATTTGGCTCGAGATTGTCCTCAAAACAAAACATCGGTAGCTAGAGAACAAAGGATAGGATTCCGAAACACTGTAACTAGTGGAAGAGTCTTCACCTTGAGTGGTGCGAAGCCTCTAAATCCGAAGATCTTATACAGGGTGAAGGTAAAATGGGAGGTAAGTCCTTAAGCTGTACTATTTGATTCAGGTGCCACTCATTCATTTATTTCTAATAAATGTGTCAAGGATCCGAACTTAGTTGTGACACCTTTGCCTTATGATTTGCTTGTGTATCGTGCCTACATGCTGAACCAACCCTTACTTCTAGAATATGTCTCAAGCGTGTACTTGACCATTCAAAATAAAGACTTTATTGTAAACCTTATTTGTTTGCCCTTACATAACTTAGATGTTATTCTAGGAATGGATTGGCTATCTCATAACCATATACTAATAGATCGTGCCTCTAAGACCTTAATTCTTCCCGACCTTGATGTTTCTAGATTTAAACCTGCCAAACCAAAAGAGATTTCATTTAAACATGAAATTCAAAAATACATGGTATCCTCTATAGAAGGCAAGGAAAATAAGGTTTCCTTAGACTCTATAGCGAGTAGTAAATGAGTATCCGAAGTATTTCCGGATGACGTTCCAGGTCTACCTCCCGAAAGAGAAATAGAATTTAGTATTGAATTAATTCCTGGAGCTAGACCTATTTCAATGCAACCTTATAGGATGTCACCCTTAGAACTTGCTGAACTTAAGAAACAATTAGAAGAGTTGTTGGAAAAACAGTTTATTCGACCTAGTGTATCACCATGGGGAGCTCCTGTTTTATTAGTTAAAAAGAAAGATGGGAGTTCAAGACTATGTGTAGATTATAGACAATTAAATAAAGTTACAGTAAAGAATAAATATCCCTTACCTCGGATAGATGACTTAATGGACCAACTTAGGGGTGCTACTATATTTTCTAAAATAGATTTGAGATCGAGGTACCATCAAATAAGGGTTAGAAAAGAAGATATCCGAAAGCTGCATTCAGAACTAGGTATGGACATTATGAATATCAAGTTATGCCTTTCGGGGTAACTAATGCTCCTGCAATTTTTATGGATTACATGAATAGAGTGTTCAGATCTTACTTAGATAAATTTGTAGTAGTATTTATTGATGATATACTGATATACTCAAAAGACAAAGGAGAACATAAAAATCATCTTAGAACGGTATTAAAAATTTTAAAAGATAAACAATTGTATGCAAAATTGTCCAAGTGTGAATTTTGGTTGGAAGAAGTAAAATTTCTAGGTCATGTAATTTCTAAAGAAGGCATAAGTGTTGATCCTTCAAAAGTGGAAGCTGTATTACAATGGGAACAACCTAAAAATGTGACTGAGATTAGAAGCTTTTTAGGCTTAGCAGGATATTATCGAAGATTCATAGAAGGATTTTCAAAAATAGCTGGACCTTTGACACAACTAACAAGGAAAAATCAGCCTTTCATTTGGAGTGAGAGGTGTGAACGTAGTTTCCAAGAGTTAAAACACAAATTGACAACTTCCCCAATATTGATATTGCCAGATCCCATAGAGCCATATGAAGTATATTGTGATGCATCATATCAAGGATTGGGTTGTGTGTTAATGCAAAATAAGAGAGTGGTGGCATATGCCTCTAGACAATTAAGACCGCACGAAATGAATTATCCTACCCATGACTTGGAATTAGCAGCCATAGTGTTTGCTTTAAAAATTTGGAGACATTATTTATATGGATCTAAATTTGATGTATATAGTGATCATAAGAGTTTGAAATATTTATTTGATCAAAAAGAGTTGAATATGAGACAAAGAAGATGGATGGAATTTATAAAAGATTATGATTTCCAGTTATTTTATCATCCAGGAAAAGCGAATGTAGTAGCTGATGCTTTAAGTAGGAAAACTGTTCATGTTTCAACTATGATGATTAAAGAGATGGAATTGATAGAACAATTTAGAGATTTAAATTTATACACTATTAGCGAAAATGATAGAATACAATTAGGAATGATTTCTATTAATAATGAGTTCTTATATAAAATAAGAGACAAACAAGGAGATGATGAGTTTATATTAGAAAAGAGAAAATTAATAGGGATTGATAAAGCTGGAGATTTTAATCTAGGAATGGATGATATATTAAGATTTAAACATAGAGTATGTGTGTCAGATAATAAAGAAATTAAGGACTTAATTTTAGAAGAAGGACATAAAAGTAAATTAAGTATACATCCTGGAGTTACTAAAATGTATAAGGATTTGAAAGAAATGTTTTGGTGGCCTGGAATGAAGAAGGATGTAGCGAGAATATGTTGCCCGATGCTTAACATGTCGAGAAAATTAAAATAGAACATCAAAAACCCTCGGCATGTTACAACCATTAGAAATTCCAGTTTGGAAATGGGATAGTGTATCCATGGATTTTGTGATGGGTTTACCCAAAACTTCTAGAAATTTCAATTCTATTTGGGTGATTGTGGATAGATTAACAAAAGCTGCTCATTTCATTCCCATTAATATTAAGTACTCTTTAGATAAATTAGCATTATTATATATCAAAGAAATTGTTAGACTACATGGTGTACCAACTAGTATAGTTTCGAGATAGAGATCCCAGATTTGTATCTAGATTTTGGAAAGAATTCCAAAAAGCTTTAGGAAGTAAATTGCATCTCGGTTCGACCTATCATCCTCAAGCTGATGGGCGGATCGAAAGAACCATCCAGATCATTAGAAGATCTTTTAAGGGCTTGTGTATTAGAAGAAAAATCTAGTTGGGATGAAATTTTACCCTTAGTAGAATTTACATATAATAATAGTTATCACTCTAGTATAGGTATGGCCCCTTATGAAGCACTTTATGGGCGTAAGTGTAGGACACCTTTAGTTTGGTATCAGGATGGTGAAAATTTATTAATAGGACTAGATATAATCCAACAAACAACGAATAAGGTAAAAATAATTCAAGATAAGATGAGAATTGCTCAAAGTCGACAGAAAAGTTATGCTGATAGGAGAAGAAAACCTTTAGAATTTCAAGAAGGAGATCATGTATTTTTGAAAGTTACACCTATTACGGGAATTGGCAGAGCTATTAAATCTAAGAAACTTTCCCCTAAATATATTGGGCCTTATCAAATTACAAAATGGGTTGGAAATGTTGCATACCAAATAGCCTTACCACCTTTTCTCTCAAATCTTCATGATGTATTCCATGTGTCACAATTGAGAAAGTACATTTCAGATCCAACACATGTCCTAGAACTTGATCAAGTACAGGTGAAGGAAAACCTCACCTTTGAACCAAGTCCTGTTAAGATAGAACAAAGAAGGATTAAGCATCTAAGAGGAAAAGATATTCCACTAGTTAAGGTTATCCGGGATGATGTTAGAGGCGACGCTACATGGGAACCTGGAAGAGAAAATGAGAAGTGAATACCCTTATCTATTCACATAGAATGTATTACAAATTTCGAGGACGAAATTTTATTTAGTAGGGGAGAATTGTAATATCCTAAATTTTGTAATCAATTATATAAATAAATTTTGTAAGTTATAAATATGTATCGAATATTATGTAGAGTTATTATAAAAATAAAACATGATTTTTATAGTAATTTTGTCTTAAGGAAATTATAAAATAAAATCCAAGGTTAATAGTGTGTCAAATAATAATAATTCTTAATAATAAAAATTTAATAAATGAGTAAATAAATATTTAAAAAAAAAAAAAAGAAGAAGAAGAGAGAAACAGTAAGGTCGGTGGTGGCCTAAATACATTTGAATTAAGTCGGTGAAGAATCAGAATTAAATTAAGGCGGTGGAGAATAAAGACAGCGAAGAAAATCCTAGAAAGAATTAAGTCGGTGAGTAAGTTTATAAATAGGAGGAAACTGGAAACATACACCAACACAATTCACGACCAACTTGAAGAATAAACCGAGAGACACCAGAATTCTTGGAAGAAGAATTCGAGAGAAAGGAGGAAAGGAGGAGCATACAAAATTAGGAGAGTAATAAGATATTGAGGAATCAGGTATGGGTTAGACGTTTAGTTTTATTCATACGAATGTTCTGTAATTGGAGATTACTATTCATCAATTGCAAAGTTTGAAATATTGTTGAAATTCTTTCAATTAAGGATGAATTATATAATAAAATTGTTGTTTTTAACTTAAATTGAACATATTTATGGTTTAATTTTGATTTGGAACAAATTTGAGTGATTGAAACTGATAAATTTGAAACTTGGATTTCGAAAATGGCGAACTGATGAAAATCTGCAAAACTCGCTCAAGCGAAAAATATGTCGCTTGAGCGAGGACACTGGAAAAATTTGGGATTCTCGGGTTCTTTATCGCTCAAGCGAAAATTACATCGCTTGAGCGACTAATGGTCATGTTTCGCTCAATCGACCGCTGTACTCGCTTGAGCGATGAAAGTTCAAACAAAGGGGACTAAGGGTCATGTCTCGCTCAAGCGACTGGTGTACTCGCTTGAGTGACGAAAGTTTCAAACAAAGGGAACTAAGGGTCAGGACTCGCTCAAGCGACCGATGTACTCGCTTGAGCGACGAAGCCTTCAAACAAAAGGGGACTCTCGGGTTCCATCTCGCTCAAGCGACCGGTGTACTCGCTTGAGCGAGCGAAGGAAGAAGAAAGGACTAGGTGGGAATTTTTGCAAAAGATCAAGGGTAAAATAGTCATTTCACATATTAGGGACATAAATGGAATTTTGAAAAAGGTTCAGGGTATAATCGAGATAAAGTCAAACAGTATATTACCCCCTCTTTGTTTACTAGGAAAACGATTCAATAAACGTTAGAATTTGAGGATAGTGCCTTCATCAAAGTTATAGATTATTATCTTATCTTTCCAACACAATTGGAATCATCTTAAAATGAGGTCTAGAACTCAAGATATGGACAAAACACTGAACCCTATGAAATAAATTATTAATAAAAATTGTCTTGCTTAAAACAACTATGAATTGTAATTGAAATTTTGAATACATGAAAGAGATGTTTCTAAGTACTTAAATTGATGATAGATTGTTTTGTTTCATACAAGACATAAACATTGTGCATGAAATGTTTTCTGGAAGTCACGGAAAAGTTTTTACGAGAAAAGTATTTGGAAATTTCTCTTAAGTTGCTACCAAGGACGGTTGGTAGGAATAATGATGTGCAAAACAGAATTTTTAAATTTTTACGTGAGTCAATTTACTATCAAGAGCATCCGGTAGTGAAATATGACTATGAAAATGGCTGGCCAAATGAGACAGAGAATGAATTATTAAAAATTGAGCTACCGGAATCTCACGATAGTAAATGGGGGAGTAGAATAGGTAAGACAGGACCTCCGGTCTATGGGGATGGACCTCTGGTCTAGGGAGTGTTTGGGCATGGGCAATTCCATAAGTGGCCGAGTCTTTATTTGATTCCGTGTCGTGGTAGCCTGCCGGGTGCACCGACACTCGACTACTGTCTACTTGTTCGCGTTTAGTGGGACATTGCCGAATCACCGGACAGGGTGATGTTAAGCTCTGGTTCCACTAGACACTCAAATGAGTCTCCATGGAGCACTGAGTCAAAAATAATTTTTTTATTTTGAGTCAAAAGCATGATTTTTAAGTTTTACGTTTGGAGTCACATGTGCATATCATAAACATATTGCATGATAAAATTGTAAATTATTCATGATTTGTACGATATTCTCTATTATGAATCCATGATTTATTTATTTGTTTCTCATAATTAATTTTTAAATTAAATTATATACGGTTGTATATTTATTAGAAGGAATTTTTCATTGGTTGATTTTATCGTATGAATGTTTGCTTTATTTGTTGTGGATAAAATTAAATGTCTAACCCCATAAATATTTCAATCCCGAGATGTTGGTGACGTATGATGCGAGGAATATATAGTCCAAGAGATAGATGTCGGATGCAAAAATCCAGAGCTTAGGTTGGGAATTGTATAACATATAAGTATAACTTCATGACTTGTAATATTTTGAAAACTTTGTACTAGAACTTGTTGCTTGATTTAATATAAAACCTTACCTAAATTAATTGTTCACTTAGTATATTTTCTATTAACCTTCTATGAATATTGAAAATATTACTAACTTAGATAATAAATTAGAATTAATAAATGTAATCTGTAAGGGGGGTTACATGAGGCAACCAGGTTACATTATCCGGCTAACTTTGATCGACGTTTACGCAGGTCAACATTCGCTCAAGCGAAAGTAAAATCGCTTGAGCGACACCACCTGTGGAACCGCTATCATATAATAACATTCGCTCAAGCGAAAGTAACATTCGCTCAAGCGAAAGTAACATTCGCTCAAGCGAAAGTAACGTTTACGCAGGTCAACATTCGCTCAAGCGAAAGTAACATTCGCTCAAGCGAAAGTAACATTTGCTCAAGCGAATGTAACATATAATAGCGGTTCCGAGTGGAACCGCTATCATATACAACCAAATTTTTTTATTCTGATCGATTAGATTTTCGAAATGATCGATCATATTTGATAATTTTTTCAAATAATTAATTATAATCGATAAGTTTTCTAAATTATTGATTAGAATTGATTAGTTTTTCAAATAATAGATTAGAATTGATTAATTTCTGAAATATATACTAAAAAATTATAATTAAAAATATAAATTATTTAAGAATATTGACTATTGTAAAGATAAAGTAGAACATTGGAGGAGATGAGGATGATAATATAATGATAGAACTTACAAAAATGTAGAATTGAGAAGTTTGAAACAAATAAAATTAAGAAAATAGAGATTTAATTACACTTTTAATAAATTTAAGATAATATTAGTTTTGATTTTGATTTTAATTATTTAAAACAGAGAAACTATAATTTTAGTTTATAACTACTTGAATTTAAAGAATTAAATTTATTATTATTTAATCTTTTAATTTTAGTATTAAAAATTTAAATTATATTTTATTAAATTAAAATAATTACAATATATTTTTCTACTTTGAGAATGAACAATATAATTAAACTCAAAATTGACAATATTATAATACATTTTTGAACTCTTTTGGATTAATTTTTTTTCCTAATTTTTGATAAAGTTAATTTTAATATTTAAAAGTATTTAACATTTTGAATTCTGAAAGGTTTTCTCTAATAGTAAATTTAAAAACAAAATATTCAAAAAAATAGTTAATGTAAGTTTTCATTATGATCGATTATAATTAGAAATGATCGATCATAATTGAGAAGATATAATAGCGGTTCCACGTTAACCGCTATCTAAAGTATATTTTAGATAGCGGTTAAGGGTTAACCGCTATTAGAAGTGCCCTTTTAATAGCAGTTCGAGTGGAACCGCTATCATATACAACCGAATTTTTGATTCTGATCGATTAGATTTTCAAAATGATCGATCATATTTGATAATTTTTTCAAATAATTAATTATAATCGATTAGTTTTCTAAATTGTTGATTAGAATTGATTAGTTTTTCAAATAATAGATTAGAATTGATTAATTTCTGAAATATATACTAAAAAATTATAATTAAAAATATAATTTATTTAAGAATATTGACTATTGTAAAGATAAATAGAACATGGGAGGAGATGAGGATGATAATATAATGATAGAACTTACAAAAATGTAGAATTGAGAAGTTTGAAACAAATAAAATTAAGAAAATAGAGATTTAATTACACTTTTAATAAATTTAAGATAATATTAGTTTTGATTTTTATTTTAATTATTTAAAAACAGAGAAACTATAATTTTAGTTTCTAACTACTGAATTTAAAGAATTAAATTTATTATTATTTAATCTTTTAATTTTAGTATTATAAATTTAAATTATCTTTTATTAAATTAAAATAATTACAATATATTTTTCTACTTTGAGAATGAACAATATAATTAAACTCAAAATTGACAATATTATAATACATTTTTGAACTCTTTTGGATTAATTTTTTTCCTAATTTTTGATAAAGTTAATTTTAATATTTAAAAGTATTTAACATTTTGAATTTTGAAAGGTTTTCTCTAATAGCAAATTTAAAAACAAAATATTCAAAAAAATAGTTAATGTAAGTTTTCATTATAATCGATTATAATTAGAAATGATCGATCATAATTAAGAAGATATAACAGCAGTTCCACGTTAACCGCTATCTAAAGTATATTTTAGATAGCGGTTAAGGGTTAACCGCTATTAGAAGTGTCCTTTTAATAGCGGTTCTAGTGGAACCGCTATCCTATACAACCCGATTTTTTGATTCTGATCGATTAGATTTTCAAAATGATCGATCATATTTGATAATTTTATCAAATAATTAATTATAATCGATTAGTTTTCTAAATTGTTGATTAGAATTGATTAGTTTTTCAAATAATAGATTAGAATTGATTAATTTCTGAAATATATACTAAAAAATTATAATTAAAAATATAAATTATTTAAGAATATTGACTATTATAAAGATAAAGTAGAAGATGGGAGGAGATGAGGATGATAATATAATGATAGAACTTACAAAAATGTAGAATTGAGAAGTTTAAAACAAATAAAATTAAGAAAATAGAGATTTAATTACACTTTTAATAAATTTAAGATAATATTAGTTTTGATTTTTATTTTTAATTATTTAAAACAAGAGAAACTATAATTTTAGTTTCATAACTACTGAATTTAAAGAATTAAATTTATTATTATTTAATCTTTTAATTTTAGTATTAAAAATTTAAATTATATTTTATTAAATTAAAATAATTACAATATATTTTTCTACTTTGAGAATGAACAATATAATTAAACTCAAAATTGACAATATTATAATACATTTTTGAACTCTTTTGGATTAATTTTTTTTCCTAATTTTTGATAAAGTTAATTTTAATATTTAAAAGTATTTAACATTTTGAATTCTGAAAGGTTTTCTCTAATAGCAAATTTAAAAACAAAATATTCAAAAAAATAGTTAATGTAAGTTTTCATTATGATCGATTATAATTAGAAATGATCGATCATAATTGAGAAGATATAATAGCGGTTCCACGTTAACTGCTATCTAAAGTATATTTTAGATAGCGGTTAAGGGTTAACCGCTATTAGAAGTGCCCTTTTAATAGCGGTTCTAGTGGAGCCGCTATCCTATACAACCAGATTTTTTATTCTGATCAATTAGATTTTCAAAATGATCAATCATATTTGATAATTTTATCAAATAATTAATTATAATCGATTAGTTTTCTAAATTGTTGATTAGAATTGATTAGTTTTTCAAATAATAGATTAGAATTGATTAATTTCTGAAATATATACTAAAAAATTATAATTAAAAATATAAATTATTTAAGAATATTGACTATTGTAAAGATAAAGTAGAACATGGGAGGAGATGAGGATGATAATATAATGATAGAACTTACAAAAATGTAGAATTGAGAAGTTTGAAACAAATAAAATTAAGAAAATAGAGATTTAATTACACTTTTAATAAATTTAAGATAATATTAGTTTTGATTTTTATTTTAAATATTATTCAATTAATAAGAGTAACTATAATTTTAGTTTCTAACTACTGAATTTAAAGAATTAAATTTATTATTATTTAATCTTTTAATTTTAGTATTAAAAATTTAAATTATATTTTATTAAATTAAAATAATTACAATATATTTTTCTACTTTGAGAATGAACAATATAATTAAACTCAAAATTGACAATATTATAATACATTTTTGAACTCTTTTGGATTAATTTTTTTTCCTAATTTTTTATAAAAGTTAATTTTAATATTTAAAAGTATTTAACATTTTGAATTCTGAAAGGTTTTCTCTAATAGCAAATTTAAAAACAAAATATTCAAAAAAATAGTTAATGTAAGTTTTCATTATGATCGATTATAATTAGAAATGATCGATCATAATTGAGAAGATATAATAGCGGTTCCACGTTAACCACTATCTAAAGTATATTTTAGATAGCGGTTAAGGGTTAACCGCTATTAGAAGTGCCCTTTTAATAGCGGTTCCGAGTGGAACCGCTATCATATACAACCAGATTTTTTGATTCTGATCGATTAGATTTTCAAAATGATCGATCATATTTGATAATTTTATCAAATAATTAATTATAATCGATTAGTTTTCTAAATTATTGATTAGAATTGATTAGTTTTTCAAATAATAGATTAGAATTGATTAATTTCTGAAATATATACTAAAAAATTATAATTAAAAATATAAATTATTTAAGAATATTGACTATTGTAAAGATAAAGTAGAACATGGGAGGAGATGAGGATGATAATATAATGATAGAACTTACAAAAATGTAGAATTGAGAAGTTTGAAACAAATAAAATTAAGAAAATAGAGATTGAATTACACTTTTAATAAATTTAAGATAATATTAGTTTTGATTTTTATTTTTAATATTTATTTAATTATTTAAACAGAGAAACTATAATTTTAGTTTCTAACTACTGAATTTAAAGAATTAAATTTATTATTATTTAATCTTTTAATTTTAGTATTAAAAATTTAAATTATATTTTATTAAATTAAAATAATTACAATATATTTTTCTACTTTGAGAATGAACAATATAATTAAACTCAAAATTGACAATATTATAATACATTTTTGAACTCTTTTGGATTAATTTTTTTCCTAATTTTTGATAAAAGTTAATTTTAATATTTAAAAGTATTTAACATTTTGAATTCTGAAAGGTTTTCTCTAATAGCAAATTTAAAAACAAAATATTCAAAAAAATAGTTAATGTAAGTTTTCATTATGATTGATTATAATTAGAAATGATCGATCATAATTGAGAAGATATAATAGCGGTTCCACGTTAACCGCTTATTAGAAGTGCCCTTTTAATAGCGGTTCTAGTGGAACCGCTATCCTATAAAACCAGATTTTTTGATTCTGATGGATTAGATTTTCAAAATGATCGATCATATTTGATAATTTTATCAAATAATTAATTATAATCGATTAGTTTTCTAAATTGTTGATTAGAATTGATTAGTTTTTCAAATAATAAATTAGAATTGATTAATTTCAAAATATATACTAAAAAATTATAATTAAAAATATAAATTATTTAAGAATATTGACTATTGTAAAGATAAAGTAGAACATGGGAGGAGATGAGGATGATAATATAATGATAGAACTTACAAAAATGTAGAATTGAGAAGTTTGAAACAAATAAAATTAAGAAAATAGAGATTTAATTACACTTTTAATAAATTTAAGATAATATTAGTTTTGATTTTTATTTTAATTATTTAAAACTAGAGAAATTATAATTTTAGTTTCTAACTACTGAATTTAAAGAATTAAATTTATTATTATTTAATCTTTTAATTTTAGTATTAAAAATTTAAATTATATTTTATTAAATTAAAATAATTACAATATATTTTTCTACTTTGAGAATGAACAATATAATTAAACTCAAAATTGACAATATTATAATACATTTTTGAACTCTTTTGGATTAATTTTTTTTCCTAATTTTTGATAAAGTTAATTTTAATATTTAAAAGTATTTAACATTTTGAATTCTGAAAGGTTTTCTCTAATAGCAAATTTAAAAACAAAATATTCAAAAAAATAGTTAATGTAAGTTTTCATTATGATCGATTATAATTAGAAACGATCGATCATAATTGAGAAGATATAATAGCGGTTCCACGTTAACCGTTATCTAAAGTATATTTTAGATAGCGGTTAAGGGTTAACCGCTATTAGAAGTGCTCTTTAATAGCGGTTCAGATGGAACCGCTATCATATACAACCAGATTTTTTGATTTTGATCGATTAGATTTTCAAAATGATCGATCATATTTGAGAATTTTTTCAAATAATTATTTATAATCGATTAGTTTTCTAAATTTTTGATTAGAATTGATTAGTTTTTCAAATAATAGATTAGAATTGATTAATTTCTAAAATATATACTAAAAAATTATAATTAAAAATATAAATTATTTAAGAATATTGACTATTGTAAAGATAAAGTAGAACATGGGAGGAGATGAGGATGATAATATAATGATAGAACTTACAAAAATGTAGAATTGAGAAGTTTGAAACAAATAAAATTAAGAAAATAGAGATTTAATTACACTTTTAATAAAATTAAGATAATACTAGTTTTGATTTTTATTTTAATTATTTAAAACAGAGAAACTATAATTTTAGTTTCTAACTACTGAATTTAAAGAATTAAATTTATTAGAAGTGCTCTTTTAATAGCGGTTCGAGTGGAACCGCTATCATATACAACCACATTTTAAGATTGTCAAGTCTCAGGTTGTATTTCGCTTGAGCGACACTATACTCGCTCGAGCGAAATCCGATTCATAAGGTCACCCATGTTACATTATCCGGCTAACTTTGATCGACGGTTAGCAGGTCAACATTTGCTCAAGCGAAAATAACATCGCTCGAGCGACGAGACGTGCACAAAATTGGCATTCTCGGGTTGTATTTCGCTTGAGCGACAGTACTCTCGCTCGAGCGACGCCACCTGCACAAAATTGACATTCTCGGGTTGTTTTTCGCTTGAGCGACACTTATCTCGCTCGAGCGACATCCACATTTTTTGATTATGATCGATTACATTTTCAAATGATCGATCATATTTGAAAATATATAATAGCGGTTAAGATTTAACCGCTATTAGAAGTGCTATATAATAGCGGTTGAGATTTAACCGCTATTAGAAGTGATATTATAATAGCAGTTAAGATTTAACCGCTATCATATACTACCACATTTTTCACTTTCGTATCTCGCGCCACTTATCCCCAAATAACCCTAACTCTCGCGCCTCACTCACCCATTCCTCTTAACCTTGGCCAGTATCTCCTACTCACTCCCGGCGAGCCCTAGCCCCCTCACTGCTCCCCCCAAGTCAGCCCTCACCCTAATCCAACCTTCACCAAACCTCAGTCATCACCACCGCCTCCCTGGCCACCATCGTGGCCATCCCTAAATCTCAACCTAACCTCCATTATTGAACCAGCCGCGCACTAGAGGTGAGTCAGAGGGGTCGCGGGTCAAGCCCTTCGGTTCACATTTTGCTGATATGTTCTATTTCTTTTATGCCTTTTAACTGTGGATTGTTCTCCTTGGTTAAGGATGAATTGTGTGTGGGTCTGGTTTATTTTCGTATGAATTGTCAAACTGACTACCTCTATTGGTTGAATCGGGTTCCGGTTTGATTCTGGGTCTTATACTGTTATTTCCGTTTAGTTTTTTTTTCCTGAATATGTAGTTTTCATGATGACACAATAGTTAAAACTATTGAGACAAGTACAAGTCAAGAACTAAAGGAGGCCAGGGAGTTCATCCTGCGCATTCGAAGGAGGAATTTGTACCAGACATGTTTTTAACCTGTTGGTTTTCTTTGATTGTTGTCAATTACCTGCTGCAATTACCTATTACGTCATCGTATCTTCTCAAGCTGTTTGTCACAAATTCAATGCTAACTATTGTGTGGATGTTTCTAAATTTACATTACATTGGCCTAAAATGTTTGTGTGTATTTATTAAATTATAATTATAATTATATATCTTGCTGAACCTGAGGAAGAATTTTGTTTTGCAGTTTTGTAATGGGTACCCAGTACCCAAGGGTATGCTAGACAATTTTAAGAAGGTTACCCCTCAAGATATTGTTTGCTCTCAGGTCTTCAATCCGATTAAACCTTCTCATTTGCAAATTGTATATAATTTTGATTCTTTCTCTTCAAGGAGGAATTCCATTTTTTTTTTATATATGTATCTGGCAGAAGAGTGGTGGAGTTACTCTGAAAGAGGAGGATGTAGTTGTTTGTAACGTCAAAATTGATTTGACTAGTGGAAATCATAATCCTCTTGAAAGGTATTCAATGAAGAATAATCATGCTTGCTGAACATATACATTTAGTTTGTTTTAACTTACTATAATGTTATCCTAATGCATTATTTTTCTCTCTTATGGTGCATGTTTCTGTGGCAGCATCCACTTTTTCAAAGTACATCGCCAAACCTACCTAACTATCTTTCATCAAGATATTTCTTTAATCTTCTTATATATTAATTGGTTTTGCCTGTGTCTATATTGTATTAGTGGATTATATCTTTTTTTTGCACTATTAAACCTCTTACCTTATGCAGTTTGACAGTTTCCTTGCTAATAAGTTTTAGTTTAAACTGTTTTATATTACTTCTGTTGGGATACTGGGCTGCAATTGTTCAAAATTATTGAAATATTTAAAGTGGTTTAGTTTGGCCCGATTATTGGTGCTTAGTTTGGAATTAAATTATGCTAGCTGTATTGAGTTACCTAGTTTCAATAATGCATTCAGGATTATGAAAGCAATGAGAAATTTACAATACCCGATGACCGTGTAAGCCACTTGCTACCTATATCTTACCAAGATATGATAGTTAAGGTGTACTCCAAAAAGGCTGAACTGGTTAGTTATCCTGTGCATGTTTAAACTTCTTTCCTTTACCCATTCAGGTTGGATTCACTAATATATTGCTTTGTGCAATCCTATAGGTGCAGACAATTTCAGAGGCTTTTGAAAATTTTCAATTGAAGACATATGGGATCAAAGCACAGGCACATTCAACACCACAAAAGAAGCGACGTTACAATTCAGTTTTATGAAGGGAAATGTATCATTACTATGATACTATTTTTTTTTTGTTCACCTTTATTGTGTCTCACCCTTTCTTGGTATATATGCATTTTCTACAATTGAAATATAGTCTTAAGTCCACAGAAAACAACATATTCAAATGTCAACATATTCAAATGAATAGTCATCCTACTACAAGTCAACATGACACTGACAATATACCAGAGGACTAATTTTCAATTTTATGATATTAAGACTTTGAATCTTGATTAGTTGTTAAGTTCTTAAGTTTCATTTGTGTTATGTTTGGATGAATTAAGCAGGTACAAATTTTGTAAAATTGGATATACAAAATTTGACTTTAGTTCTTAAGTTTTCATTTGTGTTATGTTTGGATGAATTAAGTAGGTACAAATTTTGTCAAATTGGATATACAAAATTTTAAATGAAAATTTTCAGATTTGGTTAGATTAGCGACCGAATTTTTGGTCGCTACAAATTTATTATAATATACAATTCAAATTTAGCGACCGATTTAAATTATTAGTTAAATAATTCAATTAATATATTAGCGACCGATTATATCCGTCGTTATTATTGTTAACTTTGTCTCCAATTTAGCGACCGACTTAGCGACCAATTTTAATTTTTATTTAAATAATTATATTAATATATTAGCGACCGAATATATCGGTCGCTATTTTTTAAAACTTTACCACGAATTTAGCGACCGATTTATTATATTAGTTTCGGTCGCTATTTTGGTCTTCAATGAATAAGTGACCAAATTATTTAGCGACCACTTCATCGGTCGCTATTTAGCGACCGAAATGTAAATCGGTCGCTAACAAATTAGCGACTTGCCCTTTTGTGACCAACCATTTCGGTCGCTAATTTCGGTCGCTAACAGAATAGCGACCGAATTTTGGCCATTAGCGACCGAATTTTTCCGTCGCTAATAGCGTTTTTTCTTGTAGTGGAAGAAAGATGAACCGTTTGTGGTAAAATCTTTTTTTGGGGAGTACTGATTCTCACCAATATCCAAGAGGCACGAGGAAGAATTACCTGTTCCCATTCATTCTAATGTGGCCAAATGTTTTACGCTTGAGAAAACTTCCAAACAGTGGAAGTTAGGATATGAGCATTTGCTAGAATTTTGATAACTTATTTTGGTGCATGTTGCACTTTTTTTTACCATCAACTTTGTGTCTTTATTCAATAGTTTAGGGTAATAACATCCTATTTGTCTTAAATCTTACGGTTTTGTAACAAAAATGGTATTTTAATAGATTAAGAAAAAAAATTATAAATCATCCTTATTTTCTATTTTTAAATGAAAAATTTAGGTTTGCTAGAATGATTATCTTATTCTAAATTGTTGGAAAGTATTGTTTAGAAAATTTCAAAGGTCAAAGTTAAGATGTTGTTCAGTATCCTAATGGAATAATAATATGACCCAACTTTGATTGCATCTACAAGACTTAACCTTGGGTAGCAATCTTATCGTGGCAGTGTGAATGCAAAGAAAATCCGTAATTAATCAAAGTACCATGCATCCATCGTTATCGACTTCTAGTTTTCTTTTACTTTTTGGCAAATACTTGGATCTCACCGTGCAAAATTTTCTTTCCCTACACATTAGAGCTACCACAGTAGCATCTTTCCTCACGAGACTGATAACGTAGTACACAAATATAATAATAATGCAATTACTCAGAGATTGCATGTCTATGATCAGTGAGAATCAGAGTGGTCCAACCAAATCAACATTATTAATAATAATACATAACAATAACAATAATATATGTTACATAGATAATTTAAAATTTTCCCCTATTGTGTGCCATGGTACTTCACTTGGATTTATATATAATTCCTATAATCTAATGAAAATTATTTTCTTCTTGGAGACAAGTAGAAGTCAATTTCCTGGAGTCGAGAAAATCCTTTCGCTTGGACTCTCTGGTGGAAACGTAGGCAAGAAAAGTATGGAAATTGGTGTCTGCGTAACGTTTGGGATTGGCTTGGTCAATGAGTTTTGGTGACGGTCTTACAGTGCAGTTGAAAGGAAGGCTATGGAGAGAAGCCACTGATGTTCTTTTCTTCTCTGCATTAACCATGACCCTGTGCAACACGCTCTTGTACTTCCCATTGCTGTATATCTGATAATTAAATTCACCCAAAAAAACTGCTTTAAAAGAATGTGTTGTGTAACGTAATTAATGAATGAAGGAAGAAATGTATGTTTTACCTCTAAGTGATCACCAACATTGACAACGAAAGCGTTATTGATAGGTTGAACAGTGAACCATTGACCTTGGAAATGTACCTGCAAACCCTGGACCTGGTCTTGGAGGAGGAGTGTGAGGAATCCATAATCAGAGTGAGGGGGCATCCCCAAGGTTAGATCAGGTTCAGGGCATGGTGGATATAGATTGAACACCATCATCTGGCTCCCATCTTCCAAGTCTTTCAGAATATTGTCTTTTTCTTCTGTCTCTTCTTCTTCGTTTCCTTCAATGATTCCTAAACTCTCTTGGATGGCTTCCATCAACATCAGGAACAAGTCTCTGGTTTCTTCAGCGTAGGTAGCCACCACTTTCCTACAATTAATCAAAGTTTATAAGTAAAATATAACTTTGTCCTTACTCCTAATAATTGTAACTTACTGCGTCAATTTACTTTATGAAGTTTATATTTTTTTTAATTTTATTTGATATTTTAAATGATTATTTTAGAGTCTATTGTAGGCTTAGACTATACCTTAATTTGATATTTGTTTTGCGCGATTTTCTATTTTCAGATTTTATTTATTCAAATAACACCATAACAATTTCGTTGGAAAGAAAACTTAAGATTCCTCATGTTAAACTTTGTTGGAATCCTTAAAAAAAATTGAGGAAGTTATAAGCTTTTCATCTTCAAACCTCTATCATAAAAATTTCGTATAAAGTAGCTCAACTTTATTGAACTTTGTATCAGTTTTTCAAAAATAATATATATTATTTTCAAGTTTTAAATGATGTAATAAGTATAATTGACTTTAACTTTGTTTTTTTTCAAGTTTTAAACGACGACTGTGCCACCTATAACAGACTTGAACTCTTTTTTATGAGCTAACATGTATTTAACTTAAGACAACTTGTTTGAGCAGAAAAGAAAAGACTGTTATGCTGACCAAATTGACACTAATTTTTCACTATATTAATAATCGGAATGAAACTACAACCAATTACGTGAATATCAGCCCAACTTAAATCTTAAAATTATATTCTGCAAGAGATGGAATTAGTAGAAAAATGTTTAAGAAAAGGGAGATAATATATTTTTATGGATCATGTCACGAGCCTTTTTTAAGAGCCGTAATCATGTTATTTAATCCTACCACTTGCATCAATCTCGTTGGCATGAAGTTGTTAATTTGTGTAGGGAGAAAGCTGCTAATGATCAGAGTCTGTGATATATAGATGGATACTATAGGAATTAATATTAAAAATGTTGTCTGTGCAGAGAGAGAGAGAGAGAGAGAGTGAATATATTAATATTTAATTTAAGTAATATTTAATATTAAGGTGAGAGTGTACACACCTAAAGTCTAAAGGGGAAGCTGGCCAATGAGGGAGGAAATCAGGTAAAGGATGACAGAGGAGTTTCAAGAAGTCTCTCCAACACAATACAGTGTCTTTGGTTTGGCTGAAGCTGGTTCCACATCGAACAGGTGCTCGCATATCAGTTGTCATGTACTTTGCTCTTTCCTCAAAAGGAAGATCAAAGAACCTTCCACTCACATCCCTCATGCTGCTGATAACATCATCAGAGATACCATGGTTTACCAGCTGCATCAATCACAAAATGAATCTGATTCCAATTTCACATCATCCAAGAGTCAAATATACAACTTCAAGTGCTTATAGATGAAGGGTCCAAATTGTTTAACACCAACTGTTATATATGTAGCTCAACACGTATATATTATTAGTCACAAGGTTTCACTAATTCATCAAGTTTAGGGAAATTAGGTGCCCAGATGGTTTCTCACCTGAAAAAAACCGTACTCTTCACAAGCATTGGCTAGGGATTGAAGGACTTGTTGCCTTTTTGGACCAAGTAATTCAGAAAAATCAATGATGGGTAGCTCAAGGTTTTGCTTGACAACATTTGAATCTTCTGAGTTTGTAGCAGGTCGATCAGAAGGTGGAAGTATGTATCTTTTAGGTATAGTGTGAAGGCCATTATCAACAAGCTGCTTCACTCCTTTCTGATATTGACTTCCTGGTGTATCACTCTCACCATTTCCTACCATTGCTGGAGTCATCTGCGGTAGCTTCTCAATATAAAATGTCCTGCATATGCATGTAAACTAAGAATAACTGCATAACAAGAAAAATGTTCACCATGCTTATAAAATCTATATAACATTCTAGTAAATGCACATATTTGAGGAGACATCAAAATGTAGTTTCCCACAGTTGAGAAAATAGAAAGTGGAACATAATATTAGAGTTATATATCCATCCCTCATTACCTGGATTGAGAAATATACAAAGAAAATGAATGTAGCGGGAGTATAAGCCTATGAGGAGTAGGAGGTAGTGGGAGATGAAAACCAAAGTTTTGTTGGGGTGATAATCTTGTGTTCATTTTGATGTGTATATATAGTGAAGAGAAGAGAAGGGTGAGATGTGGAACAGTAGCAGGTTTGGTTGAAACCAGCTCCAGGTTTGTGAACATATGTGAACAGATTCTAATATTAACAAAATGGTTGACAAAAGTTGAGTCAGAACATAGGAGAAGGAGTAGGGTCGCCACAGTTGCACAAAACGCCATGGACATGCTGCTGAACACTATTATTATTTCAACTCTCATGCATTAATTGGAGATTAATTGTGCCTTTCATAGGACCTACCTCTTTCTCTCTACATGTATTCCTTGGACTATTTTGATAGCTGACTTTTGTGCTACAAATAAAATTATTTTTAGGTTTTGACATAGCCTTCTGACTTACCTCTCCATATGCTTCAGGTCCATATTCAAAGCATTTGTATACGTAATTACCTAATGTATAGATCATGCACAATTGTTTTAATTTAATGAATAGTTTTGAGCTCAAATTCTACATATACAATATTATTAAATATGAAAAAGAAAAGTTGTCCTTTTTACAATTTTATTTTATTTGAGCATAATTATCTTACATTAATTAAACAATAATTTTAAGTAGTTGCAAAAGGACAAAGAATTTCATGATTAATTTTAATATTAATTATATTATTAGGTGGTTGTATAACTAAAGTGTTTTAGATAAATTGTTAATAAACAAATTTACATTTTTGTTTTTATCAATAATTTGTTTGTGTGTGTGTGTGTTATCAAAAGAAATATAGAAATATATATAAACAAAATTAATATTACAGTAAATTGTAAATATGATTTATCTCACCTTTATGAGGAGTTTTTTTTGGACATGATGATTTCCTGCACTTGAATATTTTTGACTACAGGTTCTACACTCATAATAATGTGGTCCAACTTTTTTTCCTCGTTTATTTGCTTTTTAATTGATATATATTTGAAAAATCATAACGGCAGAGATTCTTCTAATCCAATTCCCTAACTTCTTATAGGGACTAATAACACCACACGATTTGAGAAGATTTTTTTTTCTTATGTTTTATTTTGTTCAGTTTCGGACATATGAATATCTAAAATTTTCTTATTGCAAAAATCTAAACTAAAATCTTATTTCTACTTAAAAGTTATGCGAAAAATGATTAAGAGAAGCATTATAAGTCAAAATTGATTCAATATTAATGATAAATAAATGAAATATTAAAATTAGGAGGTAGAAAACAATTAAAAAAAATACCATTGTTCAAAGAAAACTTTTAAACAACATATTGAATATGTGAATATCCTAGTTTTAATTAACTTAGAAATTCATATAATCATTTTAGTAACATTATTACTTCAAATTTTATTTTAATGATATTATGAGACTTATTTTCACTTCTTAAATTAATTTTCTTAAACTTATTCATTTAATTGTATTGATTAACTTTTATTTTAAAAATAATAATCTTAAACTATATAACACTATTTTCATACACCATGCATAGACACACGAATGGATCCAAAAAAAAACAAGAGTAAGACATGGACTAGTTAAAATATTCTAATATTTAGGAGTTAAGTTTAATTTCATTAATATAAATTATATCTAAGTCTATGTTAACAATAATATACATCATCCACATTATATAATGCATTAATAATATAATATACTATGCTCGAAATCAACAAAATTGTCTATCATAAACCCATCTTACTTTTATTATATATCCATAATATCAATACTATTAAATAAGAAGTATATCAATTTTTTTAGTTTAATCTTTATGGAAATATTTTTTCCTTTAAATTTTGGAATAAAACAAGCTAAGTTTGATTTCGATTATTATGAATAATTTTTCTTTGATTTTCATTCAAAATTTAAATTTATTATTACACATTCTTAAGTTAGATGAATAAACTTGTTTATTAAAAAAATTAAAAGTGTCAGACACTTACAAAGTACCATAATTACCACTAGTGAGCATCAAATAGAATAATTAATTTTCATTGCTTTACACACACAAAAATAGTTGTTGATTGAGAAGTTGACAAAACTATGATGGTTTCACATTTTTTCAAGGTATGAAAACTAAATAACGTTTTCTAAAATACAATAATCAAAATTTATTTATTTTATAAAAAGTAAAAACATATTTAACTTTAATTTTAAAAGAGATTTTTAAATAGAGATCAAACCTTACCATTTCCCCTTGATCTATTCCTATAAGAAAAATTTAGTTGCCAACAATTCAACTGTTGAACTTTATCAAATACTTTGGAGACCTAATCAATTTGGAAATGTGGAATTTTACATCATGATAAATGCATGAAAGCATCATGTTATAGTTTAGTCCCTGTCTTCGAAGGAAAAAAACATCCTTAAAAATTAATAATTTTAATCGGTTTTTTTTCTCATAGGTTGCATTTTCAAAATGATTTTTCAGAAGCTTAAATACTATATATTATTATATCCCGTCGTATCGATTTATTCAACTTTTTGACGATGTTGTTGTAATAAATGATATAGTTGATTTGTGCAAAAAAAGTTTGAATAAATTGTTTGATTATAAATTTCTGGAAAGGCAAATGCTTGATAGGCTTCTTGCCTGCGGTCAATAATAAGGTTTGTGGAAAATTAAAGCATGGATCAAAATTTACATTTTATTTATGTTTTTTTTATAAGTTTTTGGAGTAAAAAACAGTAAATCTAAAGTAATAAACTATGAACCTACTAAAAACCAGGAAACTATCCTATGGAAGCCAATAATGGAAATAACTAAATGAAAATATTGAAGAAAACAATAATACTCAATTATGAAAGTATGTAATAAAGCATTAAAGTTGTTAAGTGGTAAAAAATTAATATAATTATGCCTTAAATGGTTAAGAAACAACTTAATTTATGTTAATTCTAATATATTTTTCTCCCAATATACGATGAATTCGAGAATTCCTTGATACAAGAGTAAGGAGTATAATTGTCATCATAATTGGAGTAAATTTGAAAGAAAGAAGAACGCTTAAGCCAATGAATGATGCAAGGTCCGACCCAAATTCTCTTATAAAAAGATAAGTTGTGTTTTGAGAAAAACAAGCAGTCTTAGAGGAGAGAAGACACAATTACTGTTAGGATTTTGTCCAATCTTCATCAATTCTTCACTTCTTCATCAATTGGAGCATTGTAATGACCAACATGAGTGACTAACTTCATTCTCTTAGGATTGGGTGCACTTCCTTTGAACTCTTTTGTATCATGGTGATATTTTGAGATATTAATCTATGCTTTGATGTTGTTATTCTTATCCTTTATACTTTGGAATGATTTATTCTTGATGTTTGGGGTATGATTGGAAAATATATCTTGAACCCTTGATCACGGTAAGAATATTTGTTACGTTAATTGTCAGGAATGGAATGAATGTATCAATTGCTTAAACACCCTAACTCTAATGCTGGAAAATCTGTTAATTGTGTGATGAATCAACATTTATTAGGTTTTCTTATGAATTTCATGTGTGAGGAATCAACATGGATGATTTGAGTAGGTGTCATCAACATTGTTAGGTTAATTGACGTTCTTAATTGATTTAGCCATTACAAAAGAGAGATAAGGAAGGAAGTCAATCCTAAGTACCTTTAATTGATATTTTCTCAACAATTTACAATTTTTTGTCATTTAATTTTAATTCAACTCTTATTTGCAAAACCCAATCTGTTTAATATACTTAATAAGCATAATTGGAAATTTCCATTGAAACTGTTCCTCGTGGGATCGACTTTTATTTAATCGAAATACTATATCTGCGATTGATAATTTGGTACGCTTGCCAATAATTCAACAAGTATTTCTAGCGCCGTTGCTTGGAGAATGGTGTTCTTTGAGAATTCTTTATTTAACTTATTGAGTATTTTATTTTTATTTCTGTTTTATTATTATTATTATTATTATTATTATTATTATTATCATTATTATTTTTATTATTATTATTATTATTATTATTATCATTATTATTATCATTATTATTATCATTATTATTATTATTATCATTATTATTATTATTATTATTATTATTATTATTATTATCATTATTATCATTATCATTATTATTATTATTATTATTATTATTATTATTATTATTATTATTATTATTATTATTATTATTATTATTATTATTACTATTATCATTATCATTATTACTATTACTATTATTATCATTATCACTATCACTATCACTATCACTATTACTATTACTATTACTATTACTATTACTATTACTATTACTATTACTATTACTATTACTATTATTATTATTATTATTATTATTATTATTATTATTATTTAGTTTTTAGTTTGTACTAATATTTGTTTGAGTTACTCTTTTGATTTATGCGTTTAAGAGGATAGGTATATTCAGAGCAGTTATAATTTAATCCAAAGATTGAAAAAAAAAAGCTCGGAGGAACCGGGGTAGAAGAAGAAGGGAAACTCAAGAACAAGCCACAAGAGAATCTGCTAATTCTTCTTTCACACTTGATTTACCAGACCCAATTATAGAAGATATGGTGGAAGAAGGAGCAAATCTGAATCCAAATCCATATCCCAATACAAATCCAAATCAAAACTCAAATTCAAATCTACCTAGAAGAACTCTTAGAAATTGTGTTATGCAGCAAAGTCCAAGACATTTTTCCAGCATTGTCATTCCGGATGATCATACATTGCAGATGAATCCAACTTTCTTAAGCTTGATTAGTGCTCATCAATTCACTGGATTGGATCATGAAGACCCTTATATTCATTTGTCTACTTTTTATGAGTTGATTGGTACCATGGGATTTAGAGCAGCAAATCTTGAATCTGCATATTTGATATTATTTTCTTTTTCTTTGGCAGGTAGGGCAAAGGAATGACTGAAAGCACATCCCAATCAGAGTCTGACTAATTGGAGTAGTGTAGAAGAGAAGTTTCTGAATAAATTTTTCCCACCATCCCGTTACATCAAAGCAAAATCTGACATCACTTCTTTCAGATAAGAAGCAGATGAACAATTTTGTGAAGCATGGGAGAAATTTAAATCACTGTTAAGAAGTTTCCCAAATCATGGATTTGATGACGTTTCTCAGTTGAATATTTTCTATACTGGCTTGCGACATGATGCAAAGATGTTATTAGAGGCTGCAGCAAGAGGATCTATGTTGGATGTAGAAATTGATCATGCCACCAGAATTATTGATGCACTAGCCTTTACAGACCAATAGGCCCAACATGATAGACATCCAATTCAAAGGAAGGGAGTACTTGAACTTAACAGCTCAGATGCTATCTTAGCCCAGAATAACTTATAACGCAACAAATTGAAGCATTGAACCAGAAGATAGAGAAATTACCTTAACAAATACACACAGTACAATCTATTCTTAATCAACAGATGAGTTGTGATGTGTGTGGAGGTGATCATGCAAATGAACAATGTTCTTATCAAGACAACATTCAGCAAGAAGAAGCTAATTATATGGGGGTCCAATGTAGTAGTCAAGGCAGACAAGACAATTTTTCTAATCTCAATAATTATCAGAATAATTTTGCACAAGGATGGAGAGGGAATCAAAATCAGAATCAGAATTCTGGGTGGAACCAAGGTGTTAGCTCATCTACTAGACAACCTACATTTCAACAACAGTCATTTAAGCAACCTCCATATCAACAACAGTAACAACATTATCCTTCTGTGCCTGACAGAATAAGTAAATTGGAGGATACTTTAGAAAAATTCATGCAAGGTACTATGACTAATCAGAAAAATACTGAGGCAACTTTAGAAAAATTCATGCAAGGCACTATGGCTAATCAGAAAAATACTGAGGCTTCATTCATAAATATAGAGATCCAGATAGGCCAACTGGCTAAGAAATTATGTGAGCAGCAACAAGGAGGACAATTTTCAGCTAACACACAAACCAACCCTAGGGAGCAATGCAATTCAATAACTACAAGGAGTGGAAAAGTTATGGGTAAGGGGATTAGTGACAATATAGTTGTTGAAGAAGAAGTTTTAGTAAAAGAAGATGAAGAGCAAGAAGAGGAGAATAATAAAGAAAGACATATCCCTAATAAGAAGAATGAAGAGGGAGAGGAAAAACAAAAGATAGAAAAAGGAGGGAGTCAAAAACCATTTGTAGCGAAGTTACCATATCCCAAGGTTCCCTCATAGATAGATAAAGAAAAATAGTTTGTAAGATTCATGGATATTTTCAAGCATTTACAAATTAATATTCCATTTATGGAAGCTATGGAGCAGATGCCGACTTATGCAAAATTCATGAAAGAATTGTTAACTAAGAAAAGAAGATTTATTACAGAAACAGTGGAGCTAGAAGCAGGATGCAGCGCTATAATTCAGAAATCATTGCCTCAAAAGTCCAAAGATCCTGACAGTTTCACTATACTAGTCGCAATTGGGACATTACAAGTAGGTAAGACATTACTCGATTTGGGTGCTAGTATAAATCTAATGCCTTTGTCTATGCTTAAAAGAATAGGAGACTTGGAAGTAAAGCCTACAAGAATGACACTACAACTGGCTGACATATCTCTAAAGATTCCTTACGGAGTAACAGAAGATGTTTTAGTTAGAGTGGATAAATTCATATTTCTTGTTGATTTTGTGATTATGGACATGGAGGAAAATGAGGAAGTCCCATTGATCCTGGGAAGGCTATTTATGAAGACTGCGAAATTAATTATAAATGTTGACATGGGTTAGTTGAAAATTAGAAGTGGAGATGATGAAGTTAATTTCAATCTGTTTGAAGCTGTACAGCAACCGGAAGACAAGACAGATTGCCTCAGAATAGATACTTTGGAGGAATTACCCATCTCAACTGAAAAACAAGATTACAAGCCTGTTGCACAACCCCAAAGACATCTTAGTCTGACTATGAAGGAAGTTATTCAAAGAGAGATACTGAAACCTCCTGAAGCAGGTATGATTTATCCAATCTCTAACAATCGTAAGGTTATTCGCAATGAAAAGAATAAATTCATTCCCCACAAGGACAGTCAAGGGATGAAGAATGCGTATATATCACCTTGATCACTCACCTGCATGAGCCCTAAAGCAAATAGGCGTCGAGCTGAAGACGTTAAACAAGCGCTCCTGGGAGGCAACCCAATATTTTGAATTTGTTTTTTTTTTTCTTTTTGCAGTTTAAGTTTTTTGTGCATTTTTCTTCCTTAGATTCTTTCTTTGCAAGATTGCTCCAGGTACACAGTGCACTTCTCCTCAAGACTTTGAAGCCTTACTTCAATGGCCTGGGGACAGTCCAACTTTTCTAGAGGGGGTGAGAAATTCTGCAGCTGAGGCTGAGGCACAAGATAAGGAGTACATGACAAGTGAAGAAAATGAGGGAGGAAACTTACTTTGCTTTTAATGTTTTTAATTCCTTTATTTTTAATTTAATATTTTTAATTGCTTTATTTTAAATTTTGAATTCCCTTGTTGTCCCATAATTTGTTTTAGAGTCATATATGAGATTATTGCTTATTGTCTAATTCAAATATAAAACGTGAAAAATAATTTTGATTGTTTCCAATAACAAGTGATTTTGGGATATTGAGTATGATAGTGAAAATGAATTGATGAGGAAAATTAGGAATTAACTGAATTGGAGAAGCTAGCCAAAACCCAGGTGAGCAGAGTACCAAAAACAGATAAATTGAGTGTCAACATTTTGTGATGATAACTGATATTGGTTGATTCTTTGATGTGATTGCATGTTAACAAGAATTGAAAATGATAAAGGCATTTTTTTTCCTTTGTAGTAGATATAACCCAGAGCCAAATAGCCAACCATGCATTAATTATAGGACATCCATTTGAACCCCTTTTGAGCCAAAAATAATATTGTTTCTTAAAAAAAACCCTTAAGCCTAAACACTATTTATCTACCTTCCTATATTTGAGAAAGGAAATGAGTATGAATATCACTATTTTTCTTATTGTTGGGTATTGCTATTGTTGTCCTACAGGTAGGTATTGTTGGGGTGTTATTGTTAAAAAAAATGTGTAAAGAAAAAGGAAAAGCAAAACTTATAAATTTGCAAAGCCAAAAAAAGGATACATGCAAAAAAAAAAAAAGAAGTCAAAAGGGGGGTAATAATTTGTGAGATTATTAACTCATTGTCATTGTGTTAGGGACAAAAGTATGAAGTTTGAAACCTGACTTGAGGAATTGTTAATCAAGAATCATTCATATGAGTTGAATTTCTCAAATATTTTTGTATATCCCAGAAAAACCAATAATTCTTTCTTAGCCCAGTCTCATTACAAGCCTCAAAAAACCTTTTGATTTAAGTCTTGTTTAATAATTGTTGATTGCTTGAAGATGATTATCAATATTGGATTGTCTAAATGAAGTGATTGAATGAGATAAACACTTACTTGTGAGAATTAGAGGTGAGTATATATAACTCTTTTTGAGAGATCATGCTTTTCTGAGGATAGTTGAGGACTAATTATTCTTTGTTGGTTTCTGTAACTTGAATACTTATGTGCTCTATTTTCATTTGGAGTTGTGAGCATCACCCCTGAAAATTTTTATATGTGGTTCTGGAAGAGAAAGTGATAATAGGCGATGGTTTTGTTTTGGAAAATTACTTTGCTTGGGTCAAGTAAGATTCTAGGTTGGGGGGAGTTGTTAAGTGGTAAAAAGTTGATATAATTATGCCTTGAATTGTTATGAAACCACTTAACTATTGTTAATTCTAATCTATTTTTCTCCCAATATAGGATGAATTTGATAATTCCTTGATACAAGAGTAAGGAGCATAATTGTCAGCATAATTAGAGTAAAATTGAAAGAAAAAAGAACACTTAAGCGAATGAATGATGCGAGGCCCGACCCAAATTCTCTTATAAAAAGATAAGTTGTGTTTTGAGAAAAACAAGCAGTCTTAGAGGAGAGGAGACACGACTACTGTTAGGGTTTTGTCCAATCTTCATCAATTCTTCACTTCTTCATCAATTAGAGCATTGTAATGGCCAACATGAGTGACTAACTTCATTCTCTTGGGATTGGGTGCACTTCCTTTGAACTCTTTTGTATCATGGTGATATTTTGATATATTAATCTATGCTTTAATGTTGTTATTCTTATCTTTTATACTTTGGAATGATTTATTCTTGATGTTTGAGGTATGATTGGAAAATATATCTTGAACCCTAGATCACGGTAAGAATATTTGTTACGTTAATTGCCAGGAATGGAATGAATGTATCAATTGCTTAAACACCCTAACCCTAATGCTGGAAAATCTGTTAATTGTGTGAGGAATCAACATTTATTAGGTTTTCTTATGAATTTCATGTGTGAGGAATCAACATAGATGATTTGAGTAGGTGACATCAGCATTGTTAGGTTAATTGATGTTCTTAATTGATTTAGCCATTACAAAAGAGGGATAAGGAAGGAAGTCAATCCTAAGTACCTTTAATTGATATTTTCTCAATAATTTACAGTTCTTTGTCATTTAATTTCAATTCAACTCTTATTTGCAAAACTCAATCTGTTTAATATACTTAATAAGCATAATTGGGAATTTCTATTGAAACTGTTCCTCGTGGGATAAACTTTTATTTAATCGAAATACTATACTGCGATTGATAATTTGGTACGCTTGCCAATAATTCAACAATGCATAAAAATAAAGAAAGATATGTAAATTTAAGGTTGTAAAGAAATATAGTATACCTCTAATTCTATGAAAGTATTTTAAGGAGAAAGCATTAAAGGAAACATTGAATTTAAGAGTAACTACAGAAAACAAACTAATAAAATGTTGGAAATTTAACTTAAAAACTACGAACAATAATGGTTGATTCTTCAATCGTTAACTTTTTTTAAACTTTTTTATAATAATGGTTGATTATTCAATCGTTAACTTTTTTTTTAACTTTTTTGTATGATTGTTTTTTATTTTTAAACTTATGTGCAATTACAAATTAAATCCATAAAAATTCTAAACATTTACATAAAATACAACTTAACTTCTAAATTAAGTAATCACTTGAAACTAAAAATTGAATTATGATGTAATATGAAACATTCACTCAAATAACCTAATTACATTGATTGAAATGAATTATAAAAGAATTATAAATTATTAGGATAATTAAGAATTAAATATCTCATACAATGTGTCTTGAGCAATTTAGATATCATAGCTACTTCTTAGCACTTAATTGCTCACGCAAAAACAAATTAAGTAGAGTATGATACCCTTATCAACTTGGGTCTAGTACACTTAATTTTTCTTCAATACATATTTTGGTATCCAATTAACTTTTCAATTTGGAATATAAAATTTGTTAACATGAATTTTTTTAGCAAAATATCTTTTCTTATGTAGTAAAAACAAATAATAAATGATGATGTACTCAATTTTCTTATAGGAAAATAAGCTTTTGTAACATTTTACTTTATTTCCAAAAGGAGGTTTATAACGTCTTTCCGGACTACCAAAAACACACTTTTGGAATCCATTAATGCATCAAGATTAGTTTTTCCTTTGGAAAACTTAGATAATATTTTAATGAGATAATGTATCTTTTTCTACAGAGCTTTATAGTTATCACATTTCTCTCTAATTTGGAACAATTACAAGAAGAGTTCTTGTAGATGATTTTTTAAATTCTTCGTATCAAATTTAATATTTAATAATTCCTATTTTAATATTTTTACTCTATTCTCAAGCCAATATAATTAGACCCTTGAGTCTATTATTAGAACCAACTAAGTTGTTGACTTCAACATGCATTTCATTGAAAGCATCTAACAATTGACTACAAATATTTGTATTTAATGGATTCAAAACTTACACTAGTTAAAGAGGATTCACAATCAACCATCAAGCAAAGTTTGACCAACTTTTGAAGAAGTCATAAATGAAGAAAAGGTTAATATTTGTTGATGGTTGGTTGTTAGTCGTCTTTAATCAGTGTAAGTTTTGAATTCATTGAGAATAAAAATAACTGTAGTCATTATTGGATGTCGAGAATATTCAAATGTGTTCTTGAATTAAGGCATTGTTGGAAAACTAATAATAATTATAATCCCGATTTTGATTCTAAAGATCAAACATAAACGTATTCTCATACTGATAAACATGCTGTAAACTGAATGCGAAAACGTACCTGAATTAGCCATAATGATGATATTTTTGTAGAGCATTATATTGATCTTATAGTCTTCCACCTGAAGAGCACCTGTATTTCCCTCTTAATTTTCTCTCTTGATAGGGATAGAAAGAAAGGAACGGGATTTGAGATTTACATTCTGTGTGTGTACTCTCAGAAGGGGACCATAACCCCTTAAATAACAAGAATTAGGTTTATTACTTAAGTTTTAGTATTTCCAATTTGGCCCCTTATCAAATTAGAAATTACTCTATGGTCTCTACACAATTTTATTTTCATGACATATGTCTTTAGCCAAAACTTTAATGTAGTCAGATCACTTTATTATTTGGCTTAATAAATAATGGTTTTAACACATTTAAATTATGTATCACATATATACATGACCTAATTTTTGCCAACAATCTCCCACTGGTCATAAATATATATGTCATTGCAACCTTACAAATGTGTTAGACTTTATGAGCTCAAAATTGCCATTATATTCCTTTAGCATATTCCAAAAGTCCTGTCCATTGATCATATCAGGATATAGAACCAAACCAGCTTTTCATTGCATCATCACAACTGAAACCAACAATGATTATTCATCCTGACATAACCAAATGACATGGATTCATCATGAAATGTGTAACATGAAAAATTACGTGAAGGTATTTTCTTGCTTTATTAGCATTGATTGTCCCAATGTGATTTTTAGGATGTCTCATCTCTTTAGTTAAACTGCATTGTGACATTTTAAAAGAATTCATCAAGACTTAATGCAAAAGTGATAATGTTCTTAACTATATAATCATATTGAACTCTTTTATTTTTCATTTCAAATAACTTAGACCAAGGTTTTTCAACAAGCTCATTATTCACAACATGTTTTGGAATAACTGGACCATTCACAATTGCATCTCAAATCGCTCTATCAATAGATTCAATAGAAATTGTCATTCTCACTTTCTAAAATTGATAGTTAACATCATAAAACATGGAAGGTCTATTTATGAAGGCACATTTATCAAATGAGAGTTTCTTTTTCGGCCATTTAAAAAAAATAATAGGATAAAAATTGAGTTTTTTTACATGACTTTCCTCTTGATATTAATTGTTAGAATAAAAGGTTGAGCGGAAGGGGAGGATTGAACTTTGAAATATTTTTTAAAACATTTCCCTAAGAATGAATATCTTTTTCTTAATTAATTGATTAAAGATAAGATAGTCAATCACGAGTGTGTTAAGCCTAAAAAACAAGTAGAGATAACTGTAACAAGATTAACAAGAGAGAATAAATCACATAACATTTATATTGGTTCAATCTTAAACAAGAGTTACATCCATATCTTAGATACACTAGCTAAGATTCCACTAAAACTATAGTGTACAAAGAAGTAGAAAGACTTATCCACCCAAGATGTTTATTCTTAAATCCTACAAGAAGAACTAGTGATACCGTGTCACAACAAAAAGTTCTAGAAACCCTATCCAGAAAACAACGATACAACTCAAAATCTAAGAGAAAAAGATAGCACACATTCACCTAGGAAATCAACAATTACAATAAAAAATAAAAAAGTCAAATGAAATACAAAGTTTCTCCTTCGCACTAATGAATAATGTCGAATTCTAACCAAGAAGTCTAAAAAAATGTTTCTTTAGGACCATGAGAAAACTCTCTTGAATATAGGAAAAAGATGTATGAAAAACTTATTCAAATTTTATGTTAAAATCTTGAGAGATGAGAGATATATAGGTTTCAAATGATAGTTTTAATAAATTAAAACTACATTTTAATGTGTTAATGTCACTTAACCGTAAAATTAATAAATTAAATTTGTGATTCAATAAATAAAAATAGAGTGATCAAAATAATCTTTGAAAACATATTCATGATTTATAAAATATAAAACCATTCAATCAATTAAAATAAAAATAACCAAAAAATTTTCAAGAACATAAAACAATGTTAACCTATTAAAAATTATTTAACTAATTAAACCAACAAGGTCAAAAAAATCACTCTTAATTATTAGAAAATTTTAATTTAGTAAAAACAAATTAAAACATAACTATCCAAAACCTTCAAGAAAGAGTAGTAACATTTTAATAAGTTAAAACACGTTTTACATATAAATTGAAGGTTTAAAACTTTTAAGTGATTTTAATTGATTAAAACGATTATTTAATCCATTAAAATATATGCTAAGAATATTTTAACACATTAAACTATTTTTTAATAAATTTAAAACTTTCTTTTACAAAGATAACTTTAAAATTATTTTTAAAAAGCTTTTTAAGAATAAACCAAGATCAAACAACTTAAAAAAATTTACCCTAGACCTAAAACAACATGCCACACCCACTTTAAGTGCATCTACTACTACATTCTTCGAGTTGAATTTATCAAATCAAACAACGCTTTGTTCAACATAATCTTTAACATGATATTTATTGAAATTCTCTATTGCTTAATGTAGATGTTTTATTTTAGGAAGAAAATTATATTATAACTCGTGTTATATCTCTGCTTTACTTTTTGTTAAATAACTATTTTTGTTTATTGATGTTGGAATGTCAATGATAAAATGGAATTGTAAGTTTTAAAATAGAGGATTTGAACTTCTGTGAGTTGAATGATTCTCAATCATTACATCTCATTCTCATATTTATATATATATATATATATATATATATATATATATATATATATATATATATATATATATATATATATATATATATATATATAAACTAGGTTAGATATAGGTTATGACCTGAGTTTTGTCAAAATATTTTTAACAAAATTTCCAATAGAAAAATTCATTGTAAATTACAAAATAATGAAATTTATCAATACATTGGTTTGTTAGTAATTATTGACAAATCAAATTCGATGGTATTTACCATTAGATGTCACATGATCAATAATTATCTACAAAACTTTTTTATGAATATACCTTCACAGTCAATTTTACTAACAACATAATTATGGACAAATTTTGTTTGTTAATAATTAATTTTTATCAAATAACTTTTTATATTATTAGTGGATTTTCTCCATCGATAATGTCCATTTTTCTTGTAATGAGATTAGCCTACTTTCTTTCGTTTTGACATTTTTTGACAAGATTTACATTTCGACTGAACATTTAATTTTATTAACTCCTTAACAGTACAAACCACATTAGACTAAAGCTTTATTAATCACATATATGTAAAGTAGGTCATGCATTGACACATAGTAAATGATATTTTATGGCTTCTAGGTCGGGTAAGGATAAGTACACATATACCATACATTTTGGCTTTATGGTTATTTATTTTCTACTAGTCAAAAAGAAAAATTAAACAAACTTTGAAAAGAAGTCTTAAAAATTTTAGTTTAATTTTAGACAAAAACAAGTAGTTTTAACTAAAAAAATATAAAAATTATATTTAAAAATTTGTAAAATTTTTAAACTAGTCAATATATATAAAAAGTATGTATATTTGGAAAATTTAAACTAGTCAATTAAACTAGTCAAATAAACTAGTCAATTAAACTAGTCAAAATATAAAAATATAAAAAAGTATATTTGTAAAAATTTTAAACTGTGTGGTATATATATATATATATATATATATATATATATATATATATATATATATTAAAAACACATAGAAAATAATAAATATTGATTTAAAGCATTTCATGTATATATCTTGTAAAATTTTTAAAAGGGAATATATCTTCGAGTTTAGAAAGGACATTTAAATTATCAAACAATTTGTATTTTGTTTTAAAAGATTTTGTTCTTTAACTTTGAATAAATTTTAAAGCCTAAAAAAATCTAAATCAATGTATATTGATGATGCCTAGTTGACATATGAATAACTAAATACAATTTATAGACCTTGAAGAAAAATTTAAGATGTTTTAAAAAAATGGTAGGATTGAAGATTGAGTGACATAAAAGTAGTCTCATAAGATGTATGGAAACTATTTTATGACAACTATTTGAAATTTAGTTCTTTAAATTGTAAGATTGGTTTATTTCCTTCGGATAGTCTAATTTTATGTTTCTTCTTTATGAAAGAAGGAAATTTGGAACCATAATTGAATGTGAGGCGTAGATAACTTCTTAATAGTTTCAAAATTTTTATTATATAAGATGGTACTTTACTTTTATCCATCCATATTATTGGTACCAAGGAAAGTGTATCGTACACATACTTAGTGTAAACAAACGACTAATGTAGGCTAGTATGTAACTATACCACACACATTGTAAATATATGGCAGAAGCATGCCAAGATAGGGTAAGGTCAAAACATGAAGCCAAGACCCACAAGAAAGAAACCTATAAAAGATATTATAAATATATGATAATCTAAAATATGGTCACATTAGTTGATTTGAGTATTAAAATGTCTTTTGCAAATATACTAACGAGACCTCGACTGAAGGAACCGAATACTTGAAGGTACACAGAACATCTCAGAAGTGGATAAGAGCACCCAAGATTTGGAGCACATACGGCTTTATGAGAGGTTCTCAACCTTGTAAGAACAATTGGTACCTACCTTGGGACCAAGCAAGCTTGCCACATACCACATGGTATCCACTAGAAACATGACAAACATGGAAAGACAATAGTTACTGCAAACCGAGGTGAGGGAGAATCACACCCCTGAAGCTGTACTTATACTAGAGTTGAAGAAAGAGCTTAAGAATTTTAAGAAGAGAAACATTAAAGAGATGAAGGCATTAAGGAACGAGAATGTGCCAAAGCTTGACAAAGATCGACAAACACCAAGGAGAATAGTCCACTCACACCCTGCACCCTTCAAGAACTAACTCGAACATGGCGAGTGGTTCCCGTCTGACCACTCTGCCACACACATCCAATACCCAAGAACTAGGACACACTACCACATGTTTGATAAGATCACTTCTAGCATTGAAGGGTAACACCAACACCCTTTATCGACGATATCATGGAAATCTTGTTACCCATCTTGTGGAAGAATTTAATAATTAACCGTTATCATGACACTAGGTATTTGGGTGAACATAGAGATGTCTATATTACCTAAATTAATTTGTACACAATAGATGATTCCATATTTTGCATAATGTTCCTTACATCCCTCAAAGATAATGTTGAACTGGTTTACACAATGGATGAACATTGATTGCTTTCACACGTTGGTGGCCAAATCCGGGACACAATTTACCACAAGCCAATCACATCACTTAGCTTCCATTGTGTTGGTAAACATTTAGAAAAACAAGGGTGATTCATTAAGATTATTCATGGAGAGATTCGACAAGGTGACATTGAACATTCACAACTTCAATCTTGAAGTTGTTCTCCATCACATGGTAATAGTGTTGCGACTTCGACTATTCGCTGATAGCTTATTCAAGAAACTAGCAAAAGATTTGAATGAGCTAAGGCAATGTGTAACGAAGTTCATGCAGCTAGAGGAATTGAAAGAATTATGTAACTAAGCTCGAATGGAAGTACATGATGACAAGGTCATTCGAAGGAAAATAACCATCCTTCCTAGCACAACATAAGGAGTCGAGAGGACTATGCTCAATATACATGAATGAACATGAACAAGGTCAGGGTACTAAAGGAAACCATCATCATGGGCCTCATCCTAGCACCCCACAAATTTTTCACACCCTCTAATGGAGACCTTGGAAAGTACTGTTGTTACCATCGCAATTATGGACAAACAACAAATTTTATGCTTACAAACTGGGAATTGAAGAAAATCCTAACAAGTGTCAAGTTATCATTGAAATGAGAAGCCCAACAAGTGAGAAGGAGGTCCAATGACTAACCAATCAACTCACGTCCCTATCTTGTTTTCTTCCAAAGCTGAACAAGAAGACCAAGCCGATAATCAATCTTATGAAAAATGCTAACTCATTTTAAGGGGATGCCAAATGTGAGAAGGTGTTATTGGAATGAAAAATTTCCTTAGAATGAAAAAGTTTCTTGCAAGCCCTTCGATTTTGCCAAAGCTAGTCACAAGAGTAACACTCTGTGTATACATCTTAGTCTCAAACGAGGCCATTAGTTTCATCCTCATCCACGAAGAAGGATGACAACAAAGACCTATTTATTATGTTAGTAAAGTGTTGCAAGATATAAAGGAGAGGTACTAAACCATTAAAAAGGTGGCGCTCACCTTGGTGATGACTGCTCGTCACCTACGACATTACTTCTAGGGATATCAAGTTGTTATCAAAAGTGATTATCCGATCTCCAAAATCCTTTGAAGGCCCCAACTGGTAGGCCAAATAATTGCCTAGTCAATAGAACTATTATAATTTAGCATTTAATACAAATCAAGAGGACCCATCAAGCCACATTGTCTAATGGATTTCATAAATGAAATGAACCCAATAACTTTGGGCAACTTACAATGGTGGGCAGTGCATGTAGACTGTAATATCCTAAATTTTGTAATCAATTATATAAATAAATTTTGTAAGTTATAAATATGTACCGAATATTATGTAGAGTTATTATAAAAATAAAACATGATTTTTATAGTAATTTTGTCTTAAGAAAATTATAAAATAAAATCCAAGGTTAATATTGTGTCAAATAATAATTTAATAATAATTCTTAATAATAAAAAAATTAAATAAATGAGTAAATAAATATTAAAAAAAAAAAAAAAAGAGAGAAACGGTATAGGTCGGTAGTGGCCTAAATACATTTGAATTAAGTCGGTGAAGAATCGGAATTAAATTAAGGCGGTGAAGAATAAAGACAGCGAAGAAAATCCTAGAAAGAATTAAGTCGGTGAGTAAGTTTATAAATAGGAGGAAACTTGAAACATACACCAACACAATTCACGACCAACTTGAAGAATATACCGAGAGAGAAAGGAGGAAAGGAGGAGCATACAAAATTAGGAGAGTAATAAGATATTGAGGAATCGGGTATGGGTTAGACGTTTAGTTTTATTGATACGAATGTCTCGTAATTGGAGATTACTATTCATCAATTGCAAAGATTGAAATATTGTTGAATTTCTTTCAATTAAGGATGAATTATATAATAAAATTGTTGTTTTTAACTTAAATTGAACATATTTATGGTTTAATTTTGATTTGGAACAAATTTGAGTGATTGAAACTGAGAAATTTGAAACTTGGATTTCGAAAATGGCGAACCGATGAAAATCTGCAAAACTCGCTCAAGCGAAAAATATGTCGCTTGAGCGAGGATACCTGGAAAATTTGGGATTCTCGGGTTCTTTATCGCTCAAGCGATAATTACATCGCTTGAGCGACTAACGGTCATGTCTCGCTCATGCGACAAGTGTACTCGCTCGAGCGATGAAAGCTTCAAACAAAGGGGACTAACGGTCATGTCTCGCTCAAGCGACAAGTGTACTCGCTCGAGCGACGAAAGCTTCAAACAAAGGGGACTAAGGGTCATGTCTCGCTCAAGCGACAAGTGTACTCGCTCGAGCGACGAAAGCTTCAAACAAAGGGGACTCTCGGGTCATTACTCGCTCAAGCGACCGATGTACTCGCTTGAGCGACGAAGTCTTCAAACAAAAGGGGACTCTCGGGTTCCATCTCGCTCAAACGACCGGTGTATTCGCTTGAGCGAGAGAAGGAAGAAGAAAGGACTAGGTGGGAATTTTTGCAAAAGATCAAGGGTAAAATCCAGATGGATAAAGTCGAAACGTAAGTATATTACCCCTCTTTGTTTACTAGGAAAACGACTCAATAAACGTTAGAATTTGAGGATAGTGCCTTCATCAAAGTTATAGATTATTATGTTATCTTTCCAACACAATTGGAATCATCTTAAAATGAGGTCTAGAACTCAAGATATGGACAAAACACTGAACCCTATGAAATAAATTATTAATAAAATTTGTCTTGCTTAAAACAACTATGAATTGTAATTAAAATTTTAAATATATGAAGGAGATGTTTTTAAGTATTTAATTGATGATAGATTGTTTTGTTTCATACGAGACATAAATATAGTGCATGAAATGTTTTCGGAAGTCACAGAAAAGTTTTTACGAGAAAAGTATTTGGAAATTTCTCTTAAGTTGCTACCAAGGACGGTTGGTAGGAATAATGATGTGTAAAACAGAATTTTTACATTTTCTCGTGAGTCAATTTACTATCAAGAGTATCTCGGTAGTGAAATATGACTATGAAAATGGTCGGCCAAATGAGACAGAGAATGAATTATTAAAAATTGAGCTACCGTAATCTCCGATAGTAAATGGGGGAGTAGAATAGGTAAGACAGGACCTCTGGTCTATGGGGATGGACCTCTGGTCTAGGGAGTGTTTGGGCATGGGCAATTCCATAAGTGACCAGTCTTTATTTGATTCCGTGTCGTGGTAGCCTGCCGGTGCACCGACACTCGACTACTCGTCTACTTGTTCGCGTTTAGTGGGACATTGCCGAATCACCGGACAGGGTGATGTTAAGCTCTGGTTTCACTAGACACTCAAATGAGTCTCCATGGAGCACCGAGTCAAAAATAATTTTTTATTTTGAGTCAAAAGCATGATTTTAAAGTTTTACGTTTGGAGTCACATGTGCATATCATAAACATATTGCATGATAAAATTGTAAATTATTCATGATTTGTACGATATTCTATATTATGATTCCATGATTTATTTATTTGTTTCTCATAATTAATTTTTAAATTAAATTATATACGGTTGTATATTTATTAGAAGGAATGTTTCATTGGTTGATTTTATCGTATGAATGTTTGCTTTATTTGTTGTGGATAAAATTAAATGTCTAACCCCATAAATATTTCAATTCCAGATGTTGGTGACGTATGATGCAGGAATACATAATTCAAGAGATAGATGTCGGATGCAAAAATCCAGAGCTTAGGATGGGAATTGTATAACATATAAGTATAACTTTATGACTTGTAATATTTTGAAAACTTTGTACTAGAACTTGTTGCTTGATTTAATATAAAACCTTACCTAAATTAATTGTTCACTTAGTATATTTTCTATTAACCTTCTATGAATATTGAAAATATTACTAACTTAGATAATAAATTAGAATTAATAAATGTAATCAGTAAGGGGGTTACATTAGTGGTATCGAGCTCTGGTTATGCATCTTTAGGGCTTGTGAGTACAAGTTGAGTAGGAAAATGTTGTTTGTATAGAAAAATTTTAAATATAAGATAGGAATAATTTCTATCACCAGACGTTAACTTAGTGAAATAAACTGTAGGTCGAAATGCCACCTCGACGTGATCCTATGGTCGATGTGGCACAAGCCATAAGGGAAATGGTTGCTGCATTGACTCAGCCAGCTTTGCCCCAGCATCATGCCACTCATTCATTTATTTCTAATGAATGTGTCAAGGATCTGAACTTAGTTGTGACACCTTTGCCTTATGATTTGCTTGTGTCTGTGCCTACCGCTGAACCAACCCTTACTTCTAGAATATGTCTCAACTGTGTACTGACCATTCAAAATAAAGACTTTATTGTAAACCTTATTTGTTTGCCCTTACATAACTTAGATGTTATTCTAGGAATGGATTGGCTATCTCATAACCATATACTAATAGACTGTGCCTCTAAGACCTTAATTCTTCCTGACCTTGATGTTTCTATATTTAAACCTGCCAAACCAAAAGAGATTTCATTTAAACATGAAATTCAAAAATACATGGTATCCTCTATAGAAGGCAAGGAAGATAAGGTTTCCTTAGACTCTATAGCAATAGTAAATGAGTATCCAGAAGTATTTCCAGATGACGTTCCCGGTCTACCTCCCGAAAGAGAAATAGAATTTAGTATTGAATTAATTCCTGGAGCTAGACCTATTTCAATGCAACCTTATAGGATGTCACCCTTAGAACTTGCTGAACTTAAGAAACAATTAGAAGAGTTGTTGGAAAAACAGCTTTATTCGACCTAGTGTATCACCATGGGGAGCTCCTGTTTTATTAGTTAAAAAGAAAGATGGGAGTTCAAGACTATGTGTAGATTATAGACAATTAAATAAAGTCACAAGTAAAGAATAAATATCCCTTACCTCGGATAGATGACTTAATGGACCAACTTAGGGGTGCTACTATATTTTCTAAAATAGATTTGAGATCGGGGTACCATCAAATAAGGGTTAGAAAAGAAGATATCCCGAAAACCGCATTCGAACTAGGTATGGACATTATGAATATCAAGTTATGCCTTTCGGGGTAACTAATGCTCCTGCAATTTTTATGGATTACATGAATAGAGTGTTTAGATCTTACTTAGATAAATTTGTAGTAGTATTTATTGATGATATACCGATATACTCAAAAGACAAAGAAGAACATAAAAATCATCTTAGAATGGTATTAAAAATTTTAAAAGATAAACAATTGTATGCAAAATTGTCCAAGTGTGAATTTTGGTTGGAAAAAGTAAAATTTCTAGGTCATGTAATTTCTAAAGAAGGCATAAGTGTTGATCCTTCAAAAGTGGAAGTCAGTATTACAATGGGAACAACCTAAAAATGTGACTCGAGATTAGAAGCTTTTTAGGCTTGGCAGGATATTATCGAAGATTCATAGAAGGATTTTCAAAAATAGCTGGACCTTTGACACAACTAACAAGGAAAAATCAACCTTTCATTTGGAGTGAGAGGTGTGAACGTAGTTTCCAAGAGTTAAAACACAAATTGACAACTTCCCCAATATTGATATTGCCGGATCCTATAGAGCCATATGAAGTATATTGTGATGCATCATATCAAGGATTGGGTTGTGTGTTAATGCAAAATAAGAGAGTGGTGGCATATGCCTCTAGACAATTAAGACCGCACGAAATGAATTATCCTACCCATGACTTGGAATTAGCAGACCATAGTGTTTGCTTTAAAAATTTGGAGACATTATTTATATGGATCTAAATTTGATGTATATAGTGATCATAAGAGTTTGAAATATTTATTTGATCAAAAAGAGTTGAATATGAGACAAAGAAGATGGATGGAATTTATAAAAGATTATGATTTCCAGTTATTTTATCATCCAGGAAAAGCGAATGTAGTAAGCTGATGCCTTAAGTAGGAAAACTGTTCATGTTTCAACTATGATGATTAAAGAGATGGAATTGATAGAACAATTTAGAGATTTAAATTTATACACTATTAGCGAAAATGATAGAATACAATTAGGAATGATTTCTATTAATAATGAGTTCTTATATAAAATAAGAGACAAACAAGGAGATGATGAGTTTATATTAGAAAAGAAAAAATTAATAGGGACTGATAAAGCTGGAGATTTTAATCTAGGAATGGATGATATATTAAGATTTAAACATAGAGTATGTGTGCCGGATAATAAAGAAATTAAGAACTTAATTTTAGAAGAAGGACATAAAAGTAAATTAAGTATACATCCTGGAATTACTAAAATGTATAAGGATTTGAAAGAAATGTTTTGGTGGCCTGGAATGAAGAAGGACGTAGCAGAATATGTTGCCCGTTGCTTAACATGTCGGAAAATTAAAATAGAACATCAAAAACCCTCCGGCATGTTACAACCATTAGAAATTCCAGTTTGGAAATGGGATAGTGTATCCATGGATTTTGTGATGGGTTTACCCAAAACTTCTAGAAATTTCAATTCTATTTGGGTGATTGTGGATAGATTAACAAAAACTGCTCATTTCATTCCCATTAATATTAAGTACTCTTTAGATAAATTAGCATTATTATATATCAAAGAAATTGTTAGACTACATGGTGTACCAACTAGTATAGTTTCGGATAGAGATCCCAGATTTGTATCTAGATTCTGGAAAGAATTCCAAAAAGCTTTAGGAAGTAAATTGCATCTCGGTTCAGCCTATCATCCTCAAGCCGATGGGCGGACCGAAAGAACCATCCGAGTCATTAGAAGATCTTTTAAGGGCTTGTGTATTAGAAGAAAAATTTAGTTGGGATGAAATTTTACCCCTAGTAGAATTTACATATAATAATAGTTATCACTCTAGTATAGGTATGGCCCCTTATGAAGCACTTTATGGGCGTAAGTGTAGGACACCTTTAGTTTGGTATCGGGATGGTGAAAATTTATTAATAGGACCGGATATAATCCAACAAACAACGAATAAGGTAAAAATAATTCAAGATAAGATGAGAAGCTGCTCAAAGTCGACGAGAAAAGTTATGCTTGATAGGAGAAGGAAACCTTTAGAATTTCAAGAAGGAGATCATGTATTTTTGAAAGTTACACCTATTACGGGAATTGGCAGAGCTATTAAATCTAAGAAACTTTCCCCTAAATATATTGGGCCTTATCAAATTACAAAACGGGTTGGAAATGTTGCATACCGAGATAGCCTTACCACCTTTTCTCTCAAATCTTCATGATGTATTCCATGTGTCACAATTAAGAAAGTACATTTCGGATCCAACACATGTCCTAGAACTTGATCAAGTACAAGTGAAGGAAAACCTCACCTTTGAACCAAGTCCTGTTAAGATAGAACAAAGAAGGATTAAGCATCTAAGAGGAAAAGATATTCCACTAGTTAAGGTTATCCGGGATGATGTTAGAGGCGACGCTACATGGGAACTGGAAGAGAAAATGAGAAGTGAATACCCTTATCTATTCACATAGAATGTATTACAAATTTCGAGGACGAAATTTTATTTAGTAGGGGAGAATTGTAATATCCTAAATTTTGTAATCAATTATATAAATAAATTTTGTAAGTTATAAATATGTACCGAATATTATGTAGAGTTATTATAAAAATAAAACATGATTTTTATAGTAATTTTGTCTTAAGAAAATTATAAAATAAAATCCAAGGTTAATATTGTGTCAAATAATAATTTAATAATAATTCTTAATAATAAAAAAATTAAATAAATGAGTAAATAAATATTAAAAAAAAAAAAAAGAAAAAGAGAGAAACAGAAGGTCGGTAGTGGCCTAAATACATTTGAATTAAGTCGGTGAAGAATCGGAATTAAATTAAGGCGGTGAAGAATAAAGACAGCGAAGAAAATCCTAGAAAGAATTAAGTCGGTGAGTAAGTTTATAAATAGGAGGAAACTGGAAACATACACCAACACAATTCACGACCAACTTGAAGAATATCACCGAGAGAGAAAGGAGGAAAGGAGGAGCATACAAAATTAGGAGAGTAATAAGATATTGAGGAATCAGGTATGGGTTAGACGTTTAGTTTTATTGATACGAATGTCTGTAATTGGAGATTACTATTCATCAATTGCAAAGATTGAAATATTGTTGAATTTCTTTCAATTAAGGATGAATTATATAATAAAATTGTTGTTTTTAACTTAAATTGAACATATTTATGGTTTAATTTTGATTTGGAACAAATTTGAGTGATTGAAACTGAGAAATTTGAAACTTGGATTTCGAAAATGGCGAACTGATGAAAATCTGCAAAACTCGCTCAAGCGAAAAATATGTCGCTTGAGCGAGGATACCTGGAAAATTTGGGATTCTCGGGTTCTTTATCGCTCAAGCGATAATTACATCGCTTGAGCGACTAACGGTCATGTCTCGCTCATGCGACAAGTGTACTCGCTCGAGCGACGAAAGCTTCAAACAAAGGGGACTAACGGTCATGTCTCGCTCAAGCGACAAGTGTACTCGCTCGAGCGACGAAAGCTTCAAACAAAGGGGACTAAGGGTCATGTCTCGCTCAAGCGACAAGTGTACTCGCTCGAGCGACGAAAGCTTCAAACAAAGGGGACTCTCGGGTCATTACTCGCTCAAGCGACCGATGTACTCGCTTGAGCGACGAAGTCTTCAAACAAAAGGGGACTCTCGGGTTCCATCTCGCTCAAGCGACCGGTGTATTCGCTTGAGCGAGAGAAGGAAGAAGAAAGGACTAGGTGGGAATTTTTGCAAAAGATCAAGGGTAAAATCGAGATAAAGTCAAACAGTATATTACCCCTCTTTGTTTACTAGGAAAACGACTCAATAAACGTTAGAATTTGAGGATAGTGCCTTCATCAAAGTTATAGATTATTATGTTATCTTTCCAACACAATTGGAATCATCTTAAAATGAGGTCTAGAACTCAAGATATGGACAAAACACTGAACCACTATGAAATAAATTATTAATAAAATTTGTCTTGCTTAAAACAACTATGAATTGTAATTAAAATTTTAAATATATGAAGGAGATGTTTTTAAGTATTTAATTGATGATAGATTGTTTTGTTTCATACGAGACATAAACATAGTGCATGAAATGTTTTCGGAAGTCACAGAAAAGTTTTTACAGAAAAGTATTTGGAAATTTCTCTTAAGTTGCTACCAAGGACGGTTGGTAGGAATAATGATGTGTAAAACATAATTTTTACATTTTCTGTGAGTCAATTTACTATCAAGAGTATCCGGTAGTGAAATATGACTATGAAAATGGCTGGCCAAATGAGACAGAGAATGAATTATTAAAAATTGAGCTACCAGAATCTCTCGATAGTAAATGGGGGAGTAGAATAGGTAAGACAGGACCTCTGGTCTATGGGGATGGACCTCTGGTCTAGGGAGTGTTTGGGCATGGGCAATTCCATAAGTGGCCGGTCTTTATTTGATTCTCGTGCCGTGGTAGCCTGCGGGTGCACCGACACTCGACTACTGTCTACTTGTTCGCGTTTAGTGGGACATTGCCGAATCACCGGACAGGGTGATGTTAAGCTCTGGTTTCACTAGACACTCAAATGAGTCTCCATGGAGCACTGAGTCAAAAATAATTTTTTATTTTGAGTCAAAAGCATGATTTTAAAGTTTTACGTTTGGAGTCACATGTGCATATCATAAACATATTGCATGATAAAATTGTAAATTATTCATGATTTGTACGATATTCTATATTATGATTCCATGATTTATTTATTTGTTTCTCATAATTAATTTTTAAATTAAATTATATACGGTTGTATATTTATTAGAAGAAATTTTTCATTGGTTGATTTTATCGTATGAATGTTTGCTTTATTTGTTGTGGATAAAATTAAATGTCTAACCCCATAAATATTTCAATTCCGAGATGTTGGTGACGTATGATGCAGGAATACATAATTCAAGAGATAGATGTCAGATGCAAAAATCCAGAGCTTAGGATGGGAATTGTATAACATATAAGTATAACTTTATGACTTGTAATATTTTGAAAACTTTGTACTAGAACTTGTTGCTTGATTTAATATAAAACCTTACCTAAATTAATTGTTCACTTAGTATATTTTCTATTAACCTTCTATGAATATTGAAAATATTACTAACTTAGATAATAAATTAGAATTAATAAATGTAATCTGTAAAGGGGGTTACATAGACAAATCCTCCAACTAGAAGGGTAGTGGAGTAAGTACTGCATTTGAAGGGCCAAACAATTTTCTAGTGGATTAATCATTGGTTTTTAACTTTAAAACCTTTAACAATCATATCAAATACGAGGTTTTAATAGCGGGTATAAGATTGGCCAAGGATATGAGAGCGACAAGATTGGCTTGTAAGATTGATTTCCAACTCATTATGGGATACATATCCAAAGAACTTAAAGTGAAAGACCCTTGTTTGTTAAGATACTACCACATGGTTACCAAATTATTGGCCAAATTTGAAGAAACCAAAGTCGAACATATCCAACGAGAGGAAAACTTGAAAGCATATTTGCTATGAAAACTAGCTAGCACCAAACAAAAAGGACAACATTGAATAATAATTCAATAAGTGATTACTTGATCATCTATTGATACCGAAGAAAGTTGCACCATCACAACAGAGTCATGCTGGATGGCACCAATTCAAAACTTAATGATTGAGGAATAAGGAGGTATCCAAACATCAAAGAAAGGTCTACAATTTCACAATCATTGGTTATGTATGGATTAGATGCGGCTTCAACAAACCATTGCTGAAATGTGTGTCCAAGGAACAAATGGAATACATCCTAGCAAATCTCCATACAAGGATATGCGAACTACATTATGGAGGAAGAATGATGGTGGCCAGAGTTCTTCTAAGAATAATATTATACCAAAAATTTCACTCTAGCAACACAAAGATAGAAATGTCCAAAGAAACTTCTGGATGAGAAGTCGACAAGGAAGCTTATCAAGCATTTCTAGCTTCAATATATCGGACGAACACATCTCGATCCTCACCCAATGGCATACTAGAGTGAATTAGAAGTCCAGTAGAAAAGAAACTTAATCTTCTCGTATCATAAAAGTAACGACGAACATCCTCCTCCACTCACCTTGAAGAAGCCTTTTTTTAAAATGGTTGAAATATGAAGCATATGTCTCAAACAACATATTGGAAGACTAACCGACAAGGGATAACTAACCAACTCGGACATTGAGATGAGTATTAAAATGATTAAAGAAACATCAAAGAAGTAGGTTTCAAGTGTAAAATGTTACATACCAACATAAACGCTTGAAGAGCGGCCAAACTATTAGGATGCAATTAGGTGGGTGCTACGTTAAGTACTCACACACCCATTGTAAAATCATCAAGAGGAAACCTAACATGTGAATCCTTAACTAAACAAACATATAGAAAAAGTCTCATACCACCCTTACAACCATGAAAAACATTCTCAATGACATAACACCTACCCAATGAAACCATGTCCTCATTTCCACTCCCCTTAACCATATGTTGGCTCACGAAAAAGATGTCAACATGCTTAACCAACAGTACTTGGAGAAGTAGCCATTTACGCAAGGATCCACCTAATCATAGTCGCCCCTTAGTGACAAATTTGTCTTTTCCCAATGATTAGAAATTTGAGCATCCTTGTTGAATTATTGACAAGCGTACCAAAATTATCAATCGCAGTATAGTATTTCGATTAAATAAAAGTCGATCCCACAAGGAACAGTTTCAATAGAAATTCCCAATTATGCTTATTAAGTAGATTAAACAGATTAAGTTTTGCAAATAAGAGTTGAATTGAAATTAAATGATAAAGAACTATAAATTGTTGAGAAAATATCAATTAAAGGTATTTAGGATTGGCTTCCTTCCTTATCCCTCTTTCGTAATGGCTAAATCAATTAAGAACGTCAATTAACCTAACAATGTTGATGTCACCTACTCAAACTATCCATGTTGATTCCTCACACATGAAATTCATAAGAAAACCTAATAAATTTTGATTCCTCACACATTTAAGAGATTTTCCATCATTAGGGTTAGGGTGTTAAGCAATTGATACATTCATTCCATTCCTGACAATTAACGTAACAAATATTCTTACCGTGATCTAGGGTTCAAGATATATTTTCCAATCATACCCCAAAAATCAAGAATAAATCATTCCAAAGCATAAAGGATAAGAATAACAACATCAAAGCATAGATTAATATCTCAAAATATCATCATGATACAAAACAGTTCAAAGGAAGTGCACCGAATCCTAAGAGAATGAAGTTAGTCACTCATGTTGGCCATTACAATGCTCCAATTGATGAAGAAGTGAAGAATTGATGAAGATTGGACAAAACCCTAACAGTAGTCGTGTCTCCTCCTCTCCAAGAATGCTTCCTTTTCTCAAAACACATCTTCTCTTTAAATTGGAAAAATTTGGGCTTTTGGGTTTCGCGTCTTTCGCTCGAGCGAGAACTTTTGCTCAAGCGAAAGTAGCCTGTTTTCGCTCAAGCGACAAAACACTCGCTTGAGCGAATAAACTCCAGAGAAGAATAACTAACATTCGTTCAAGTGAATTTTCCTGCGCTTGAGCGACTGACTTCCAGAGAAGAATAACTGATATTCGCTTGAGCGAGTGAATTTCAGAGAAGAATAACTAACATTCGCTCAAGCGAGAATTTTCCTGCGCTTGAGCAATTGACTTCCAAAGAAGAATAACTGATATTCGCTTGAGCATGTCTTGGCTCGCTTGAGCGAGTGAATTCCAGAGAAGAATAACTAACATTCGCTCAAGCGAGAATCCATCCCGCTCGAGCGACTTTCATGCTGAAAATCTTCTTCCTTTTTCCATTTTTACTCTAATTCTGCTATCAATCATGCTCCTTACTCTTGTATCAAGGTATTTTTGAATTCATCCTATATTGGGATAAAAATAGATTGGAATTAGCAATAGTTAAGTGGTTTCATAACAATTCAAGGTATAATTATATCAACTTTTTACCACTTAACAACTCCCCCCAACCTAGAATCTTGCTTGTCCCAAGCAAAGTAGTTTTTCCAAAACAAAACCATCGCCTATTATCACATTCTCTTCCAGAACCACAACATAAAAATTTTCAGAGGTGATGCTCACAACTTCAAATGAAAATAGAACACATAAGCATTCAAGTTATAGAAACTAACAAAGAATAATTTGTCCTCAACTATCCTCAGAGAAGCATGATCTCTCAAATAGAGTTATATATACTCATCTCTAATTATCACAGGTAAGTGTTTATCTCATTCAATCACTTCATTTAGACAATCCAATATTGATAACCATCTTCAAGCAATCAACAATTGTTAAACAAAACTTAAATCAAAAGGTCTTTTGAGGCTTGTAATGGGGTTGAGCTAAGAAAGAATTATTGGTTTTTCTGGGATACACAAAAATATTTGAGAAATTCAACTCATATGAATGATTCTTGATTAACAATTCCTCAAGTCAGGTTTCAAACTTCATGCTTTTGTCCCTAACACAATGACAGTGAGTTAAGTTATTATTCCCCCCTTGAACTACTTTTATACTTTTTTTTTCATGCTTTTGCATGTATTCTTTTTGGCTTTGCCAATTTTTAAGCTTTGCTTTTCCTTTTTATTTACACCTTTTTTTTTGAATAACACCCCAATAATACCTGTAGGACAACAATAGCAATACCCAACAATAGAAAAAATAGTGACATTCATACTCATTTCCTTTCTCAAATATAGGAAGGTAGATAAATAGTGTTTGGGCTTACGGGTTCTATTTAAGAACAATATTATTTTTGGCTCAGAAGGGGTTCAAATGGATGTCCTAAAATTAATGCAGGGTTGACTATTTGGCTCTGGACTATATCTACTACACAGAAAAAAAAATTGTCTTTATCATTTTCAAGTATTGCCAACATGCAATCACATCAAAGAATCAACCAATATCAGTTATCAATCACAAAGTGTTGACACTCAATTTATCTATTTTTGGTACTCTACTCACCTGGGTTTTGGCTAGCTTCTCCAATTCAGTTAATTCCTAATTCTCCTTATCAATTCCTTTTCACTATCATACTCAACATCCCAAAATCACTTGTTATTGGAAACAATCAAAATGGTTTTCTTCAGTTCCAAATTTGAATTGGACAATAAACAATAATCTCATATATGATTCTAAACAATTTATATGGGACAACAATCTAATCACACAAATTTTATCATTCATCACATTACTTGTGAATTCAAGATATTCAACAAAACAAAATAAAATAATTCAAATACAAACTTAAAATCTCAAATGATTCAATTAAACACACCAAAATAAAAATAAAATAAAATAAGTAAAAACTTAAAATTTAAATTTTTCTCCCTCTCAATCCTCTTCTTCACTCCCTTCTTCAGACTCTTCTGACCCAGATCCTGATTCCTCTTCTCTTGATTCTTTTTCTCCTTGAGCTCCCTGCTGTGCTTCCTGTGCACCACCTGCACCTGCACCTTCACCCCCTCCTGGAAAATATGGACTGTCCCCGGGCCATTGAACCAAAGCATCAAACTCCTGAGGCGATGTCCACTGCATACTTGGAGCAATTTGCAAAGATAAATTATAAAAGTTTTCATTAATACTACATTGACCCCTATGGGTCACTGATTGCTGCAAAGTTAGATGCTCCATGTACTGCATCATTCTTTGATAGACTGGCTGCTGGGGTGGTGGAGGTGGTTGTTGGGCTCCTCTTGGCTGAGGTGGCTCCTGTGCCAATGGCTGTAGTGCCTCTTTTGCAGGGTTCACACAGTGTCGCTCGATGAATCTTCTATTGATTGGCGGAAGGATGTTCACTGTTGGGTTGACTTCCACACCATGAGCTACACAAAGGGTTGTTATCAGGGCAGGGAATCTAAGAGCTTTTGGTTGCTCTACTCGTCGCCCGATTTCTAAAACCACAAATTGATAAATCTCTTTAGACATAATGGCGGCGACGCCAATCTTGGTTCCATCCAAAATACACCTGATAAAATGACATCTGGGCATGTTCAGGTCTGAGCTATGCTTTATGGGAATAATATTGGCCAACGGGAAAGAGGTCTAAATTTGAGTGATGGTGGTCATGTTGGCCCTTAAAATCCTTAAGGTCTTCCCAGCATGATTTGCTTCATAAGTCCTTCTGGGCACGCATAAGGCTCTTGCAGTGTCATCGTCTCTAAAATGTATCTTAGTAAGACGCCTGTTGTTCCTGATGACCTGATAATTACAAATATGGCCTTTCTCCATAAATAATGGATTTCCTAACAGATCATTGATGGCGTTCCTATTGTACGAAACCCATCTACCTATCACCTTTGAGCGTGTCCTGAATGGCTCACCTTCTACCAAGCAGGCGTTGGCATAGAACTCCCTCACAATTTCTGGGTCATATTTGGGCATCGGGAGTGTCGACTGCCTCCAACTCCTGCGGGTTATCTCATTATTGAACTCCGGGTACTCTCCTTCATTCAGTTCTACTCTCCGCTCTGAAATGAAGGTCCAGTTCCTAATTCTTTCGAACCTTGTCTGCCTTTCAGCATCTCTAAATCTCCTTCTGTCAATCTGGATTCCTGATGGCTCAGTTCGCGGCCTTTTACCTGCAGCCCTAGATAACGAGGCACCCTGAGATTCTTTCCTTGGACCCATCTGCAACATACTCATAGTTAGTCTAAAATTTTAATAACATAATGTTACTTAGGACTAAATGTGAGAGTATTTAGTTGCATAACACATTATAATTCAATTTGAACATTTCACCAAACAGTTGGCATGCACTTTATTTTCGAATTTCTAAGGCCTTAATTTCTAACATGCATCCTTTCCTCCTTTCATCATTAAGCAATTCATCAACAATTATATACTTACTAGCATCTAAAATTGAAACAAATCTCCTTGAAGCATTTTATCGAACACCTGACATGCAATAGAATTTCTAATTCTTATATAAGCAATCTATGCAGTTAATTCAACCATAATTACCAGTCTCATGATAGTTCATCAACAAAACCACGCAAATATGTTAAATGTTACCTTTAATCGCAGAAATTTGCGGAAACACAATGAAAAGATGATGATTAGTGGGGAAATTGAAAATTTCTAACTTTTGATCGATGAAATTGGAATACAAATACCACAGAAACCGAATAAAGGCCCAAGAAGGGCGAAATTTTCACAAAAGATGCTTGGATTATAAAGAAAGTGGCTTGGGTAGGAGTGGGCTCTCGAAAAAAACTTAATGTGAAATGAGAACTGACCCCCTCCACGTGTTTTTAAAAAAAACAGATTTGGGCACTTTCGCTCAAGCGAAAATCAGTGTAACTAGTTTTCACTCGAGCGACCAAAAACAGAGAGAAACAACTAACATTCGCTTGAGCGAAACTAATGTCGCTTGAGAGAAGGTGCGTACAAAAAAAACTTTTTGTTTGAGCAAACAAAAACAGAGAAAAACAACTAACATTCGCTTGAGCGAAAATTGTGTCGCTTGAGCGAGTGTTCTGCGAAATTTGACTTGAAACATGAAATTCAAATGCACTCCAATGATTAACAACTTAAAAGAAAAAAAAAGAAAAGAAATTAAAGATAAAATTCTGGGTTGCCTCTC